>CM031237.1:28185606-28222279 GCA_018340775.1 Taxus wallichiana var. yunnanensis | reverse complement strand
GAGTTTTGTAAACGCTCCCAAGTATTCAGGCCCGTTAGCTTCCCTTGAGCTAAGTTCTGAAATTCTGTCATTTTTCGATCATAGAAAAGTTGTGGCAGCCACTGATTTGCCTAAAATAGCCTTTAAATTGATCCCAAGTAATATTGGTCTCATCAATGTTTAGCTCGGCTTTTCGGCTATCCCACCACAAAGACGCTTCGTGAGAAAGTTGATAGGCTCCCAAATAGCTTTGGTTTCCTCCGAGAAGTTCCTTATTGCAAAGTACTTCTCCATTTCACTGAGCCGCTTCTCAGCTCCATCTCCTAATGTGGTTCCATCATACTTAGGTGGACTTATCCTTTTATATCATTAGTGAGTTCTCACGCTAACTGCCTTTTTGTTTTCTCGTTTGGGACAGTGCATTTCAAGCATTAACATCAACACCCATTTCTGGGGTTGTCCTCGGGAGGTTGCTGATTATTATTATCAGCCTCTACATCCTCCTCATTTCGTCACCTACTATTCAAGTACAGCTAAACAATCTCTTGTGTCCAACAGGGCAGCAAGGATCTCATCAAGTTTCGGGTTGTACGCTCGCTCCTCCTTGGTGGAGCATTACTCGCAACGCTCCTCTTGTTCTAACCATTTTCTCAGTTACAAGAAAATTCAGGTTTTTATCGATTATGGACTCAATAGGTCCAAGAGTCGTAACCTTCGAGATCTGATACCAAGATGTAACATCCTCATTTTAGACAATAGAACAAGTCAAATTTTTTTTTTTGATAATTGCATACTGGTTCTAAATACATAATTTAGAACTCACAATTCAAATAATCATTTATATAACAGACAACCATATGCAGCTGTAATGACTCGGAGTACCTCCGATCTATTCATTCCATGACTCGGTAATCTACCGATCTATTCATGAGTAATAAGAGCCGGTGTTTTTATTTAACACAATACTCTTGCGGTTCTCTTCCCTAATCTGGGATTCAGAATGCTCTGTCCAAGGAATCTAACTGAATAATTGTTACCATTATTCATCGGCATCTCATCCCTTAGACTAGGTGAATTAGGACAACGCAATCAGCAGCTTGTGATACTTTGGCCAAAGATTTGAAACATACTGTTCATGTCTCGTATTCCTTAACGGCATACTCGTCAACTGAATATGTCCTTCACCCCATTCATATGTTATATAGAATGTCTTATACCGACTCATCCATCGGTCCTTCCTTTCACAATTGAATCACTTGGAGGTAGATTAACAAGGTGATAATGTTATATGGATGACCACGAGGATTAGGGATATGATGACATACTTGGTTCACCTCGCAGTTCAACCAACAGTGTGTCATGATACCCCGAATCTCCTAGGCAGCCTTATAACATGACCACGTTCTTAATCGGTCCCAGGGTAACTCGTGCGAAGTCAAGTGTAAATCTTAGCGATCAATGCAAAGGGTGTCGCCATAAGTCATCTGCATTATTGTAACTTCAACAAGATCCTAATCTTCTCGGAGGTACAACTCTGTAGTTGACTTATGTCGTCAACCTTTAAATCCGCCTCGAAAAGATCTACTCAATGAAGCGTTACGGACTTGAGTTTAAATCACTTTTAAAGACTTTTCCCTAAGGTTAGCCTTTCCAAATCCCCTGGATTCTTTGTCTTAAGATGACCCTTCTCTATTAAAACCCATTACATGGTAGAGATATTATGGTCAAGTTCCCATTAAGGAGTCATTAGAATACACCGATTCTAAAGCAATGTAATCAGACAAGATCTCATAACCTTTGCTTGAGATTGCCAACTGAACTCCATTTGATTGAATATCAGTTCTCTTAACTGAATTTATATCATACTTTCTAGTATAAAGATATAAATGATTAAGAATCCAATTTAATATTGTCCTGTCATACTTAGGACTAGGGATTAGTAATTTAATCCAGTTTGTTTAGCGTTCTCTTTAGGCTCATTTTTTAACCTATCTTCTAGAAAGACAATTATTTAAATCCAATATTGCTTTTGCTAGAACAAATTAGAACTACTAAACACTCATAAGAATTCAACCTCATTTTCATGCAAGCTTTCATTGTCGATCACAAAAGCATCCAATTATACAATGATAACAATGCCCCTTCGTTACATAAACCGAAGAAGGTCAACTTTCAGAAATAGAATACAACACATAAGTATCAAACACTTATTTCCATTCCTTTCAAAACTATACTGATTACATTTTATGCAACAAAGATACTTGATATAATGCTAACGGAAAAGAAACATCTTTTCTCATATAGTACATCTATAAAATCAAGCTGTAATTCATTATAAATCAAATAAACAATCTGATAAGCCTGTCAGATCTGCATTGCTTTTACCTCTTACGGAAATCATCTCGCAAAATAGTCAACATGATTGATTCAATGAACCGAGCATGATAAGCACTAACTTTTAAAACAATTGCAATCCATCAATTGTTTTCATTAAACACCCTGTTTAAATGAGATCAAATATCCAAATAAGTAAACATATTCAGACTATGTCCTTGTAATACAAAATGATTACAAGTATGTAACTCCATCATTGTTACAAAAATAGTCTTAATCACTTTCTAATATTTCATCAAATATTAAAAATCAAGGAACGAATGTATACAAACAATCATTGAATCCAAATCACAACATTGGTCAGATTGTTTCATTCTTCCAAAAGGGAAATAACATAACAATTCGGGATTCTACCAAAATGCTACAAAACAATTTCCCCCTGTTAGGCAAATATCAACAAATATGAAATAAAGGAAGAGAAAGAACCAATCCATTCATACTTCCTTTCACATAAATTCATCACTGTACCGTCTTCTCCTATGAAAACATTTATCCAGTATATAAATGAACAAGTTAGACAAGTGCTAGCAAGATCATTGTTCAAAATCACGAAAATAGAAACATCGCAAAACTCCGTGACAAAGCAACTAACACATCAGCAATTCATGTATCAACCCTAAGTCCAATGCTAGTTCCTTTTACATAGTAAGGCTTTGACACAAGTTGAAAACAAGAAACTACAAGCGTAACGCAAAGCTGTAAACAACAACCTTATTGCATAAAGCAATTTGAGGTTTCCTAGAGACTATGCTATGTTGACCACACAAGTATTTCCAAATCATGCTCACGGTCAAATCGGGTGATTAAATGGAAAAGAACCTAGCATACTTATTCTTGCTCACCAAAATCGGACTGAAGTAAAAGAAGGAATACAACCAATCGACCCTTACCTTGGCGCATGCAAGTCTTAGTGTGGTATTCGCGACTTACCCAAACAAGGTCGAACATGAAAACAGTCATCCATATTCAAGGATCTCAAACAAAGTGACAAAGACAAGTGTCCAAAGTCAAGTTCGAAAGAGACGAAGTACCACTACCTTTCTAGAATTCCTAATGATTCAAACGGAGGTAACAATTCAAGCAAATGCATATGAATTCATACCGATATTCATCAACGAAGCATAATAAGAATCAGATTTAACAAATTAATCTCGATTTCAAACCAAGAACCCAATCGAACTCGCCAACCTTTTTACACAAATTTGTACAAAGTTGAAGACGTACATGATCACCTAAGAATCATGCCACAAAATCCCAAACACGAAGAAATTCTAATCGAAATAACAAGATCGAAAAACATGTTATTCCATTAAGTCATTGCACATAAAATACCAACAACTTAACTATATTCGACTCAAATGTAAAATGAATCATTCAATCGACTCCTCGAGTCATCCAAATCACAATAGTATAAATCTATATATTCACACCGTATATCGTTAATGGTTTTATACTCATAACCACTTTGAACCCTACAAAGAACGTACTAAGAATTTGGTGATGATTCCTTCTATGCCAACTATGGCAATCATTCGAGAATGAAACAAGTGTAAGCAAATCAAATACCTATTTCAAGCAAGGAAATCAACTGAGCCACTTTGAAACTTTTGAACAGCTTTCACATAGAAATGAAAATGCATACCCAAGAAGTCTTTATCCTTTAATTATTTCAAATAACAGTGGCCAAAATACTGTTTCTTCTTACTGAGCTTCCATGAAAATCAATTCACAAAACTTATGGATGAATCTACATTCTCAGCAATAGATAGCAATATATGAATCAATCATGGACTCCATTTGAGTCGATAAAATAAAGTACAGATGTATCTATATTATACACAGTCAACAAGTAATCCCGTTACCACAATAACAAGGAAAACAACTTCCGCTAGGTCGTATAAACTACGGTAACACAACAGTTACCTGTTCCTAGCAAAATTAGAAGACAATGAAAACCCAAAAAGTATCATTAAACACTGTCAACAAAACCCACGACAGAGTTTCCAAAGAAGCAATATCTCGACCAATCTTACAGTATTCTTCAAAATCATTCCATACAGTTTCCACAACAAGAAACAGCGACCACAAATCAACAACATACAGTGGTCTATTCACAACACAAGTATATTCTTTGGGCTCACGCCAAACAGGCCGAGCTTTCATGCTCTTTACATATAAATATCTCGTATATTTAAACCAGAAAGAATACACAAAGGAATAGAGCCACAATTCGAATTTAACAAACACCCATCAAGAGGAAATTGAAAAATCGAACCAGAAGAGATACAGTACCAAAATTTAAACAAGATCTCCATAGAAAGTCCTTTATTTTCTCAAAACATTTGAACAGAGTTGTTCTAATGAAATCACTTGAAAGACAACAAGATATTTAAAGGTTAGGGCCTAACATGCCTGTATTTTTTTCTTGATCAAATTTCGAAGCGAGACCCTGGAAGAGCTCAAACTTCCTTTTCTTTTTCCAAGATAAAGCGACCAACAAAATTTCGCTGTCTCCATCACATATATATCTTCCATGACAGAGAAAAGAGCCAGAGAAATTCATTCTTGCCATGCAACTCAAGGAGAACTGGTGCGAAGAACCAGTAAACAAGCAGAGAGAGAGAGAAGACCGAAAATCGCGACAACCAAACAAACCTTCAACTTCCCGTTTGCATGCCTTCTCGCGAGTTCCGAGCTCGTCTCCCTAGAACATTGAATGCCATTAAACCTACTTTCCCACTTAAACTCAACTTCCACCGACCGCCAAAATTGGCGACAGTCCAACTAAAACTCAAGTTCATTTCCAAACTTAGCAAATTGCCACGTCTGCACAGGTTAGCCGCCGCTTAAGCCTCCGCCATGACCTGTCCCTCATCCTTATCCCCAGCATTAATTGCCATAGAAAATGCCACCCATGGTTCGCACCCCCTTCCATAGGCCCCTTCATAATCTCCTCATTAGTTAGGTTAGCATCTTAGGTTAGAATTTAGGGTAATACCCATACTAACCAATTTACACATAGATACTAACTTAGGATATTAACACATAGCCTAGGTCTAGGTTAGCTTAACAATAATCTAACCCCTAGGTTAGGTTTTAGTTTTTAGGTTACTAACCATTAATAATTCCAAAGAAGGTATAACATTTTATATGCCAAGAAAAGACCTAAAATCATGCATCTCCGAACAGGATTCACTCCTATACAGCCGTTAGGCTACAGGAATATACATGACAGAATTATTACTTGGTCCACGTCCGAGACCTTCCAGATATACCTCCATATCGGGAACCAATTCATTTCTCAAGATCAGCCTGAGTCATACTCCTGACCAGCTTAATAAATGCTTCCATACCTTGCAACCTGTTCAAGGTCTGTGATCTAATTTATCACAAACAGATTTAAAGCATTACTTGGATCAATTCCACTGATCCAAGTCTAGATATTATAGATGAATATCTCTATAATTCATTCCGTGATCAGATTAATATTCAGACACAAAATGAAATAAATAAAAGAGTCTAATCATATTCTGACTCAGTCAAGATCTGCAATCTGCAAGAAATTCAGTACATATCAAGCATGATTTCTGAATCGAGGAACACATCCTTTTACAAGAAATCACATATCAACACTTGAATGCTTAGGAGAAAGTAACAACAGTTCAGGGTGTTACATGCTTCCCTCCTAAAAAGATTCATCATCCCGATGAATTACATATTAAATTAACCTTGTGTCGATCAATTTATTAGTACACAAACAATGTGACTACTTCCATATTAAATAGTTTTCAGAAATCAATGTCACAACACATTTATTCAACCTGAATAAAGTCTTCCTTAATCTAGCTTTCTTAAATACTTAAAACAATCGGTTTATAAAAGTATATTTTTGTCACAGCTTTTTCATTCATTGCAAAAAAGAGAAGGAAAAGCAATTTTCATTTCTTCGATTTTCCCAAGTTGCACTTTCTTCACTAAAGCTGGTCCCACTAGACCTTACATTCTTGTATATCACGATTTCTTAAATGCAATTGGTGAGTTTCCAGTACTCGTGTGGGTTTAACCACGATTATTCCTGAGTCTTGGACCTGCAAGGAATTCCAATTTAAAACATGTGACAGATCTGAAACGTACTTCTTAAGCAAAGAAATATGGAAAACATCATGCATGTGAGATAAAGCAGGTGGCAATGCTAAATGATAAGCTACAGGATTGATTATTTCGACAATTTCGAAAGGTCCCACAAATCGTGGTGACAACTTGGCAGCCTTGCCAAAAGTTATAGAACTCTTTCTGGGTTTAACACGTAGGAAAACCTTATCACCAAGCTCAAACTTTCTATCAACCCGCTTAAGGTCAGCATAGCTCTTCTGTCTATCCGCTGCTTCCTTTAATCGTTCACGAATCAGCTTAACTTGCTGTTCCATTTCTATGAGAATCTCTGGTCCAATTACCACTCTATCCTCAACACTGTCCCAACTTACAGGGGTTCGCATTTTCTTTATTATTCTTGTTGTTCGGATTGTGAGAATTTGTGGAAGGTAACTTTGTATTTCCTTTTGCCTCGCCTAAACTTGATTTGGTATCTTTGTTGTTTGACACTATTGGGGTTCCTTGAGTATTGATTGATATCAAGTAACGTGGCTCTGCACAAATGGATCGTGAATGCCATACTTCAAATTCCGATTACGTTCAAATGTAAATACAGAATGATATGTTTCCTTTCTGATTATCCCAGTTGGATGAAAGGCTGTGTATGTTACGGAATTTGTATGATAATCTCCGCATAGTCTTATGGAAACATCAAATTGCTTAACGCTATGAAGTCTTTTGTTAACTACGATATATTAGAAGTTCTTTGATTTCGACCTTTGGTCGAAAAGCCATACTGTGTATAGTAGGGACTGGCATGGGCTGTAGGTTGATGTATGGGATTGTGGGCGTGTTAGTATTTTGTTGCATAACTATCCTGCCTTGAGCTAGACTGAACTAAAAGCCGTCAACTACACCTCGTCAAGAAATGTGGTGAATCCCATCTTGTTTTCCACTTCATGTGGAGGGTCTTGTGGAAGGTCTTTTGGAGTCTGTTTGGATGATAGTCATCACTATTGGCGTTTTAGCTCGTACAGAGTTTTGTTATGTTCGATTTTATCAAAACAGTGATTCTTCTTGTGGCTCGTCTGACTTATTCGTATGCATGTAGGATGAATGCTTTCCATATGAGAAGACGGTACAGTCATGAGCTTGTGTGAAGGGAAATGTGAAAAACTTGTTTCTTTCTCTTCTATTATGACAATACATGTTGATATCTGTCTAACAGTTGGAACTATTTTTAACATATTGATGTAATCACGATTTGTTATGATATTCCCTTTTTGGATGAATGAAACGATCTGTCCAATGTTGCTGATTTTGGATTCAAATGGTTGTTTTGGTTACCTTCGTTCTTTAATTCTTGATATTTGATGAAATATTTGAGAAGTGTTTAGGACTATTTTGTAACAATGATAAAGTTACACATTTGTAGTCATTTTTGTATTACA
This sequence comes from Taxus wallichiana var. yunnanensis, assembly GCA_018340775.1. Lineage (NCBI taxonomy): Eukaryota > Viridiplantae > Streptophyta > Pinopsida > Cupressales > Taxaceae > Taxus > Taxus wallichiana. The sequence goes on along the minus strand of CM031237.1, from coordinate 28,214,363 downwards.
AAGGCATAATCGAACATGTTTACTTGTTTGGTGATTTTATATCATTTAAACAGGGTGTTTAATGAAAACAATTGACGGATTGCAATTGTTTTAAGAGTTAGTGCTTATCATGCTCGATTCATTGAAGCCGACCCATGTTGACAATTTTTGCAGATGGTCGCCGTAAGTGGTAAAGCATGCAAATCGGCGGACAGATGTTGATTGTTTAACTTGGTTATGATGAATTGATTTGATTTTCTTTTAATGTACTATAAGAGGAAAGATGTTCCTTTTCTTGAGTAATGTATGGAGTATGCTTTGAATGCATAAAATGTATTTATATAGTTATGAAAGGAATGGAAATAAGTATTTGTTACTTATGTGTTGTATTCTTATTTTGATAGTTGACCTTCTTCGGTTTATATACCGGAGGGGCATTGTTATCATTGTATAATTTGGAGGCCTTTGTGATTGTCAATGAAATCTTACAAGAATATGTGATTGAATTCTTATGAGTGTTTAGTAGTTCTAAATTGTTCTATCGAAAGCAAAATTGAAATTTAAATCATTGTCTTTCTAAAAGATAGGGTTAAAATAAACCTAAGCAGAATGCTAATCAAGCTGAATTAAATTAATAATCCCTAGTCTTGATTATGACAGGACAACATTTAATTGGATTCTTAATCATTTATATCTTGATATTAATAAGTATGATATAAATTCAGTTAGGAGAACTGATATAAACCTAATGGGGTTCAGATGGCAATCTCATGTGAAGTTTATGAGTTATTATCCAATTCCGTTGTTTTAGAATCATATATATTCTAAGAACTCCTTGATGAGACCTTGGCCCGAATAACCCCACCGTGTAATGGGTTTTATTGAGGAAGGTCATCCTAAGATGAGGAATCCAGGATTGGGAAAAGCTAACCTTAGGGGAATGTCTTTAATGTAATTTAAACTCAACATGTGTAACGCATATTAATAAGTAGATATTTTCGAGGTGGATTTAAAGTTTGATGGTACAAGTCAACTGCAAGGTTGTACCTCCGAGAAGATTAGGATCTTCTCGAAGTTACAACAATGCAAGTGACTTATAACGACACCCTTTGCATTGATCGCTAAGATTTACACTTTGATCTCGAACGAGTTACTCAAGGACCAATTAGGAAGGTGGTCACGTTATAAGGCTGCCTAGGAGATTCAGGTATCTTGACACACTTTGGTTTAACTAGTGTTGAACCAAAGTATGTCATCGTATCCCTAATCCTCGTGGGCATCCATATAACATTATCACCTTGTTAATCTGTTTCGAGTGAATAAGTTGAGATAGGAAGGACCGACAAAAGTTGGTATAAGACATTCTACATAACATAAGAATGGGGTGAAGGGCATATTCAGAATTGATTGACGAGTATGCCGTTAAGGAATACGAGACATAAGCAAGTATGTTTCAAATCTTTGCCCAAAGTATCGCAAGCTACCGATTGCGTTGTCCTAATTCACCTAGTCTAAGGGATGAGATGCCGATGAATAATGGTAATAATTATTGAGTTAGGTTCCTTAGACAGAGCATTACGAATCCCGAATAGGGAAGAGAACTACAAGAGTGAAGTGTTAAATAAAAACACCAACTCTTATTACGCATGAATAGATCGGTAGATTACCGAGTCATGGAATGAATAGATCGGAGGTACTCAGAGTCATTACTGACTGCATATGGTTGTCTGTTATAAGAATGGTTATTTGATTTGTGAGTTCTAAATTATGTTTTAGAACCAGGATGAAATTATCAAAAAAATAAAATTACTTATTCTAAGGTATAAAATGAGGATGTTACACAAGCCGATAGGTGAGCTCCCATGTGAGTTTCTAGGTGAGTCGGGTGAGCTCCCATGTGAGTTTTTAGGTGGGGTACTTTACGAGATCCTATGTGAGCTCAAGTCAAGCTACTCGGTTAGCTCTTATGTGAGCTCAAGGTGAGCTAGCATCTTGAGTCAATGTTAGGTGAGCTCCTAGGTGATTTTTAGGAAATCTCAAGTTGAGCTCCTCGAGGAGCTCCCGGGTGAACTATTTTCCAATCTCCTAGCCGAGCTCCAAGGTGAGCTACTTGGTTAGCTCCCGGTGACCTCAAAGGTGAGCTTGTCGAAATATCCGAGGTGAGCTTACATGCGAGCTACTAGATGAGCTCAAGGTGAGTTGGCAAGGTGAGCTATCGTCAGTGAGCTCGTAGGTGAGTTCCCAAGAAAGTTACTTGATGAGCTCCTAGGTGAGCTCAACTTGAGATAATCGGTGAGATCCCATAAGAGCTCTCAAGCAAGCTACTTGGCGAGCTATTTGGTGACTCCAAGGTGAGCTGATAGGTGAGCTTGCAAGTGAGCTACTTTATGACCTCTAAGGCATGCTACTAGGTGAGCTCCCAAGTGAGTGTTTGGCGAGATCCAGGTGAGGTCCCCGAAGATCTACTCGGTGAGATCACAAGTCAAATCACATGTGATCTCAAGTCAACCTACTCGATCGGCTACTCGGTGAGCTCCCGGGTGAGTTGTTAGGTGTGCTTCCAGTGTACTTTTAGGTGAGCTCCAAGGTGAGCTACTTGGTAAAGCGCTTGATGAAATCTAAGGTAAGCTACTAGATGAGCTCAAGGTGATTTGGTAAGGTTATATCCTTAGAAAACTTAAGGTGAGATGGTAAGGTGAGATGATACGTGAGATCCCATGCAAATTTCTTGGTGAGCTATCGGGGTGACCTCCCATGTGAGTTTCCGAGTGAGTCTGTCGGGTGAGCTCCCATGCTTGTTTTAGAGTGAGCTACTCAACGAGATCCCGGTGAACTCAAGTCAAGCTACTCATTGAGCTCCTAGGTGAGCTTAAGGTGAGCTAGCAAGGTGAGCTATAAGGTGAACTCCCATGCCAGTTTCTATGAAAGGTTAAGTCAAGCTACTAAACGAACTCCTAGGTGACCTATTTCTAAGCTCCCATCTAAGCTCCTAAGTGATCTCCCGGGTGAGCTAAAACGTGAGCTTGTCGGTAATCTCTAAGGTGAGATTACATGTGAGCTACCGATGAGCTCAAGGTGAGTTAGCAAGGCAAGCTCAAGGTGAGTGGCAAGGTGATCCATCCGGTGAGCTCCGAGTAGAGTTCCTAGATGAGTTACTTGATGACATCCCTGTGAGCTCAACTCGAGGTGATCGGTGAGCTCCTAGAAGAGTTCCTAGTTGAGCTACTTGGTGCGATCTTCGGTGAGCTCCGAGTGAGCTACTTGGCAAGCTCCCGGGTGAGGTGCCCGAGAGCTACTCGGAGTGCTCATAAGTGAGTTCAAGTAAACCTACTTAGTGAGCTACTTTGTGAGCTCCTAGGTGAGATGCTAGGTGAACTCCTAGGTGAGCTATTAGTTAAGTTACTAAGTGAGATACTTAGCAAGCTTCTCGATGAACTCGATAGGGGAGATAATAGGGAGCTCCCACATGAGTTGGTAAGGAAAGATGTTAGGTTAGCTCCCATGCACGTTTTTAGGTGAGCTGTTTGACGAGCTCCCATGCAAGCTCAAGTCAACCTACTCGTTGAGCTACTCGGTGAGCTCCTATGTGAGCTACTTAGTGAGCTTCTCAAAGAACTCTAAGGTAAGCTACTAGATGAGCTCAAGGTGAGTGGCAAGGTGAGCTCCTCATTGAGCTTAAGGTGAGCTAGTTAGGTGAGTGATAGGTGAGCTCCCATCCGAGTTGGTAAGGCAAGATGTCGGTGAGCTCCCATGTAATTTTTACACAAACTACTTGATGAGCTCCCAGGTGAGCTCAAGTTGAGCTGTTTGGTGAGCTCTGGGTGATTTCAAGGTGAGATGGAAAGGTGAGTGTCGGGTGAGCTCCTAGGTGAGTTTTTGGGCAAGCTCAAGTAAACCTCAAGGTGAGCTCAAGGCGATTTGTCAAGGTGAGCTCAAGGTGAGTTGGCAAGGTGAGCTCAAGGTAAGTTGGTGGCAAGGCGAGCTCAAGGTGATTTGCCAAGGCGAGCTATCATGCAAGCTCCAAGGTGAGTTCATAGGTGAGTTACTCGATGAGCTCCTTCATGCATGAGCTCAACTCGTGTTGATCAGTGAGCTCCCGAGTAAGAGCTCTCAGGCAAGCTACTTGGTGAGCTATTCACCGAGCTCCTAGGTGAGATACTAGGCGAGCTACTTGGTGAGCTCCCATGCAAGCTGTTAGGTGAGATATCGGGTGAGCTGTTAGGTAAGCTTTCAAGTGAGATAATTGGTGAGCTACTTGACAAACTCGAGGTGAGATACCTTCAAAGTTCAAGGTGTGTTGGCAAGGAGAGCTCCTTAGCAAGCTCAAGGCGAGCTCCTATGTGAGCTGGTTAGGTTAGGTGAGTTGTCGGTGAGCTCCCATGCGATTTTTAGGAAAGCTACTTAATCAGCTCCCGGGTTAGCTTAAGTCGAGCTACTTGCTGAGCTCATGGGTGAGCTTAAGATGAGCTAACAAGGTGAGTGTAAGGTGAGCTCCAGGTGAGTTTTTGGGCAAGCGAGGTCGAGATGCTCGATGAGTTCTGGGTGAGTTACTTGTTGAGATCCCAGCCGAGCTCCTAGGTGAGATGCTCGGTCAACTCCCTGTGTGAGCTCAAAGGTTAGCTTATCGGTAATCTCTTAGGTGAGCTTACATATGAGCTACTACGATAAGCTCAAGGAAATTTGGCAAGGTGAGCTAGAGGTGAGTTGGTAAGGTGAACTTAAGGTGAATTGGAAAGGTGAGTTTTCAGTGAGCTCCCGGTGAGTTCCCATGTGAGTTACTTGATGAGCTACTAGGCGAGCTCAACTCGAGCTGATCAGCGAGTTCCAAGAAGAGCTCCTAGGTGAGCTACTTGGTGAGTTATTTGGTGATCTCTCGGGTGAGCTGCTAGGTGAGATCCCAAGTGAGCTACTTAGTGAGCTCCCATGTGAGGTCCCAAAGTGAGCTACTCGATGAGCTCAAGTCAACCTACTTGGCGAGATGATCGGTGAGCTCTCGGGTGAGTTGTTAGGCAAGCTCCCATGTGAGCTACTCGATGAACTCGAGGTGAGCTACCGAGATGATATCAGTGAATTGGCAAGGTGAGTGCCTCAACGGGCTCAAGGTAAATTAATAGGTGAGCTCTCATGCGAGTTAGCAAGGTGAGTTGTCAAGTGAGCTTCCATGTGAGTTTTTGAGTGAGCTACTTGATGAGCTCCAAGGTGAGCTCAAGTTAAGCGCTCGACAAGCTCTGGGTGAGGACAAGGTAAGCTAGAAAGGTGAATTGTCGGTGAGCTCCTATGTGAGTTTCTAGGAAAGCTCAATTTTAACTACTTGATGAACTCCTGTGTGAGCTACTTACCAAGCTCCCCACCAAGCTCCTACGTGAACTATTCAAAGGAGCTCCTAGGTGATCTTGTCGGTAATCTCTAAGGTGAGCTTATATATGAGCTACGAGATGAGCTCAGGGTGAGTTGGCAAGGTGAGCTCAAGGTGAGTTACCAAGGCAAGCTCAAGGTGAGTTGGCAAGGTGAGCTTTCAGGTGAGCTCCCAACTGAGTTCCCAAGTTAGTTACTTGACGAGCTCCTGATTGAGCTCAACTTGAGCTTATCAGTGAGCTTCCAAAAGAGCTCCTAAGCTAGCTACTTGGCGAGTAGTTTGGTGAGCTCCTAGGTGAGCTACTAGGTGATCTCCCAAGAGAGCTACTTGGTGAGCTCCCACATTAGGACCCCAGCAAGCTACTTAGTGAGCTCAGAAGTGAGCTGAAGTCAACCTTTTCGGTAAGCTTCTCGGTGAGTGTTAGGTGATCTCTTAGGTGAGCTATTACATGAGCTACTTGACAAACTCGAGGTGAGATACTAGAAAAATCTGAGGTGAGTGAGCTAAAGGTGAGTTGGTAAGGAGAGCTCTCATGCGAGATGGAAAGGCAATGTGTCGGTGAGCTTCCATGTGAGTTTTGGGTTAGCTTGACGAGCTCCTAGGCGAGCTCAATTTAAGGTGCTTGGCAAGCTCCGGGTGAGCTCAAGGTGAGCTCCTAGGTGAGTTTCTAGGTAAGTTCGAGTTAAGGCTGGTTGATGAGCTCTTGGGTGAGCTACGTGCTGAGCTCTCAGCTGAGCTCCTAGGTGAGCTTACATATAAGCTACTGAGTAAGCTCAACTCGAGCTGATCAGGGAGCTCCCAAGAGAGCTCAACTCAAGCTGATCGGCGAGATCCAAGAATAGCTCCCAATCGAGCTACTTGGTAGTCAGCTCATTGTGAGCTCCCAAGTGAGCTGCTAGGTGAGCTCCCAAGTGAGCTACTTGGTGAGCTCCCATGTGAGGTTCTCGTCGAGATGCTCAGTGAACTCACAAGTGATCTTAAGTTAACCTACTCGATGAGCTACTCAATGAGCTCCTAGGTGAGCTGTTAGGTGAGTTCCAAGGCGAGCTACTTGGTGAGATACTCGATAAACTCCGAGGTGAGCTACCAAACAAGCTCAAGGTGAGTTGGCAAGGTGAGCTACTCGGTGAGCTTAAGGTGGGTGGTAAGGTGAGCTCTCATGTGAGTTTTTAGGTGAGCCGCTTGACGAGCTCTGGATGAACTGCTCAACTTGAGCTACTTGGTGAGCTATTTGGCAAGCTCCTAGGTGAGCTCCTAAGTGAGCTACTTGCCGAGCTCCTAGGAAAGGTCCCCATCTAGGTACTCGGTGAGCTCACAAGTGAGCTCAAGTCATCTTACTTGACAAGCTAGTTGGTGAGCTCCTAGGTGAGGTGATAGGTGAGCTCATAGACAAGTTGTTAGGTGAGCTCCTGGTGAGTTATTAGGTGAGATGTTTGATGAACTCGAGGTGAGATACACGATGATCTCAAGGTGAGTTAGAAAGGTGAGCTCCTTAGTGAGCTCAAGGTGAGTTAGAAAGGAAAGCGATAGGTAAGGTCCCATGCAAGTTGTCGGGGTGAGCTATCGGGTGAGCTCTTATTAAATTTTTCAAGCGAGCTACTTGATGAGCTATTAGGTGAGCTCTTAGGTCAACTATCGGGTAAGCTACCAAGTGAGTTTCTAGGAAGCTCAAGTCGCGCTACTCAACAAGATCCTAGGTGAGCTACTTGTCGAGCTCCCGGTTGAGCTCCTAGGTGAGTTATTTGATGAGCTCCTAGGTGAGCTCAAAGGTGAGCTTGTTGGAAATCACTGAGGTAAGTTTGCAAGATGAGCTCAAGGTGAATTGGCAAGGTGAGCTCAAGATAAGTTTACAAGGTGAGATCAAGGCAAGTTGGTAAGGCAAGATATCAAGCAAGCTCCTAGGAAAGTTGGCAAGATGAGTTCCTAAGTGAGTTACTTGAAGAGATCTGCGTGAGCTCAACTCGAGCTGATCGGTGAGCTCCTAGAAGAGCTCCCGGTGAGCTACTTGGTGAGTTATTTAGTGAGCTCCTAGGTGAGATGGTAGGTGAGCTCCTAAGTGAGCTACTTGGAAAGCTCTAAGATGAGGTCCCTATTGAGTTGTTTGGTAAGCTCACAAGTGAGCTCAAGCCAAACTACTCAAAGAAGCTTCTCGATGAGCTCCCAAATGAGTTATTAGCTGAGCTTCTAGGTGAGCTCCTATGTGAGTTACTTGGTGAGCTACTCGATGAAATCTTAGGTGAGCTACTAGACAAGCTCAAGGTGGGTTGGCAAGGTGATCTCCCGAGTGAGTTTAAGGTGAGTGATAGGTGAGCTCCCATGCAAGTTGGTAAGGTGAGCTCCTATGTGAGTTTTGAGTGAGCTTCTTCATGAAATCCTAGGAAGCTCAAGTTGAGCTACTCGGTGAGCTCCTTGGTGAGCTAAAGGAGAGCTAGTAAGGCGAGCTATCATCCGAGCTCCTAAGTGAGCTACTCGGTGACCTCCCAGTTGATCTCAAAGGTGAGCTTGTCAAGTAATCTCCGAGGTGAGATTACATGCATGCTAAAATATGAGCTCAAGGTGAGTTTTCAAGGTGAGCTTAAGGTGAGTTGGAAAGGTGAAATCAAGGTTAGTTGGTAAGGTGAGCTATCGGAAAGCTCCTAGTTGAGTTCCTGGTGAGTTACTTGATGAGCTCCCAGGTGAACTCAACTCAAGATAATTGGTGAGCTCCCATAAGAGCTCCTAGGAAAGCTAATTTTTGAGATCCTAGGTGAGCTCCCAAGTGAGCTACTTGGCGAGCTCGTAGGTGAGGTTCTCAATGAGCTGCTTGGTGAGCTCATAATTGAGTTCAAGTCAACCTACTCGGTGAGCTACCGAGATGAGTGATAGGTGAGCTCCCAGTGAGTGTTAGTTGAACCGCTAGTTGAACCGCTAGGTGAGCTACTTGGAAATCTATTCAACGAATTCTAATGTGATGTACCAGATGAGCTCAAGGCATGTTGTTAAGGTGAGCTCCCGAGTGAGCTCAAGTCGAGCGATAGGGAGCTCCCATCCGAGTTGGAAAGGTGAGATGTCGGTGAACTCCCATGTGAGTTTTGGTGAGCCGCTTGATGAGCTCGGGTGAGTTGAAGTCAAGCTACTCGGTGAGCTCTTAGGTGAGCTCAAGGTGAGTGGCGAGGCAAGCTCCATGGTGAGTTTCTGGGTAAGCCGAGGTTGATATTCTCAATGAGTTCTTGGGTGAGTTACTTACCGAGCTCCAAGTGAGATCCTAGGTGAGATACTTGGTAAGCTCCTATGTGAGCTCAAAGGTGAGCTACTCGGTAAGCTCCTAGGTGAGCTCAAGGTGATTTGATAAGGTGTGCTTTTAGGAAACCTCCCGGGTGAGTTACGAGGTGAGTTACTTAATGAGGTCCTAGGTAAGCTCAACTCGATCCGATCGGCGAGCTCCCATAAGAGATTCTAAGCAAGCTACTTCACAAGCTGTTTGGCGAGCTCCCATGCGAGCTGCTAGGAAATCTCCCAAGTGAACTACTTGGTGAGCTCCAAGGTGAGGTCCCCGGTGAGCTACTCGGTGAGCTCAAAAGTGAGCCGACAAGTGAGATCAAGTAAACCTAATTGGTGAGCTACTCGGTGAGATCCTAGGTGAGTTGTTAGGTGAGCTCCTGGCGAGGTAATAGATGAGCTCAAGGTGAGTTGCCAAGGTGAGCTCCTTAGTGAGCTTAAGGTGAGTTGGCAAGGCGAGATCCCATTTGATTTGATAAGGCAAGCTCCCATGTGAGTTTTTGTAGGAGTTGTTTAACGATCTCTTGGGTGAGCTCAAGTTGAGCTGCTCGATAAGCTCCTAGGAAAGCTCAAGGAAAGCTAGCAAGGCAAGCTATCGGGAGATCTCCTAGGTGATTTTTGAGAAAGCTTAAGTTGAGCTAGTCGACGAGCTCCTAGGTGAGCTACTTGCCAAGCTCCAAGCCTAGCTCCTAGGTGAGCTAGTAGGTGAGTGGTAGGCAAGCTCAAAGGTGATCCATTTGGCAAGGTGAGCTCAATGTGAGTTACTCAATGAGATCCCGGGTGAACTCAACTCGAGCTCCTTGAAAAACTCTAAGGTGAGCTACCTTCGAGTTCAAGGTGAGTGGGTAAGGTGAGATCCTCACCGAGCTCAAGGTGAACTTCCAAGGTGAGCTCCCATGTGAGTTGGCAAGGTAAGCTATCGGTGAGCTCCCATGTGAGTTTTCGGGTGAGCTACTTGACGAGCTCCTGGGTGAGCTCAAGTCAAGCTACTCACCAAGCTCCTTGGTGAGCTCAAGGTGAGCTGTTAGGTGAGTTCCCAGGAAAAATCAAGTCAAGCTACTCAACAGGCTCTGACGAGCTACTTTACGAGCCTCCAGTGAGCTCCTCGGTGAGTTACTTAGTGAGATCCCAAGTGAGCTTACATGTGAGCTACCAGATGAGCTCTAGGTGAGTTAGTAAGGTGAGTGTCAGTGACCTCCCGGTGAGTTCCCATGTGAGTTACTCGACGAGCTCCCGGGTGATCTCAACTCGAGTTGATCGATAAGCTCCATGAAGAGCTCCTGTGTGAGCTACTTGGCGAGCCATTTGGCAAGCTCCCACGTGAGCTACTAAGTGATTCCCAAGTGAGCTACTTAGTAAGCTCCTAGGTGAGGTGCCCGGTGAGTTACTCAGCAAGCTCATATGTGAGCTCAAGTCAACCTAATTGGCAAGCTACTCAGTGAGATGCAAGGCGAGTTGTTAGGTGAGCTCCTAGGTGAGCTAATAAATGAACTTTGTGGTGAGCTACGAGATGAGATCAAGGTGAGGTTACAAGGTGAGCTCATCAGCAAGCTCAAGGAAATCGATAAGAGAGTTCCCATGTGAGTTGGCAAGGAAAGTTGTCGAGTAACCTCCCATGTGAGTTTTTGAGTGAGCTACTTGGCAAGCTCTTAGGAAAGCTCAAGGTGAGCTCCTAGGTTAGTTTTTAGGTAAGCTACTAAGTAAGCTCTGGGTGGTCTTAAGGTGAGCTACCAAGGTGATTTTTCAGTGAGCTCCTAGGTGAGTTTTAGGAAAGCTCAAGTTGAGATGCTTGATGAACTCCTTGTTGAGCTCAAAGGTGACCTTGTCAGTCTCTCGAGGTGAGCTTACATGTGAGCTACGAGATGATGTCAAGGCAAGTTAGTAAGGTGAGCTCAAGGTGAGTTGGTAGGGTGAGCTCAAGGTGAGTTGGTAGGGTGAGCTCAAGGTGAACTACTCGGCAAGCTCACAAGTGAGCTCAAGTCATCTTACTTGATGAGCTACTTGGTGAGATCCAAGGTGAGCTATTAGGTGAGCTCCCATCGAGCTATTAGGTGAGCTCCCGGGTGAGTCAAGTTAGGTAAGCTACTTGATGAAATATGAGGTGAGCTAATAGATGAGCTTAAGAAAAGTTAACAAGGAGAGCTCCTTAGTGAGCTCAAGGTGAGCTAACAAGGTGAGTTGATAGGTGAGTTCCCATGCGATTTGTCAGGGAGAGCTATCAGGTGAGCTCTTATGTAAGTTTTCAGCAACTACTTGACGAGCTCTCATGCGAGCTTAATTCGATGTGCTAGGTGAGCTCCCGGGTGAGATGGTAAGGTGAACTGTCGGTGAGCTCTAAGGAAAGTTTCTAGGAGGCTTTAGTCGAGCTACTCGATGAGCTCTGGGTAAGGTACTTGTCAAACTCCCACAGAGCTCCTAGGTGAGCTACTCGGTGAGCTCCGGGGAAAGCTCAAGGGTGAGCTTGTCGAAATCTCGTGGTGAGCTTACATGCAAGCTACTCGATGAGGTCAAGGTGAGTTGGCGGGAAATCTCATAGAAGATCTCAAAGGAAAGCTACTTAACAAGCTATTTCAGTAAACTTCTAGCCAAGCTCCCAAGTGAGCTACTTGGCGAGATGTCATGTGATGTCCCCAGAAAGCTACTCGGTGAGCTCACAAGTAACCTCAAGTTAACCTACTCGATGAGCTACGTAGTGAGATCCCAAGATAGCTGTTAGGTGAGCTCCCGGGTGAGCTACTTGGGAGCTACTCGACAAACTATGAGGTGAGCTACCGAGACAATCTCAAGGTGAGTTGGCAAGGTGATCTCCTAAGTGAGTTCAAGATGAGCCGGCAAGCTAAGATGATACGTGAGCTTGCAAGTGAGTTTCGGGTGAGCTATCGGTGAGCTTCCATTCAATTTTTAGGTGAGATACTTTAAGAGATCTCATGTGAGATCATGTTGAGATTCTCGGCAAGCTCCCTGTGTGAGCTTAAGGTGAGCTATCAGTGAACTCATAGGTGAGTTTTCGGGGAAGCTACACAAAAAATATGAGTCGAGCTACCTTCCAAGCTCAAGGGAGTTGGGAAGGTGAGATCCTCGGTGATCTCAAGGTGAGCTAGTAAGGTGAGTGAGGCAAGAGCGAGTGGCAAGGTGAGCTCCCATGTGAGCTCCCATGAGCTTTTTAGGTGAGCTACCCGATGAGGTCCTAGGTGAGCTAATGTCTAATTTATCGTGAGCTCTAGGTGAGCTCAAGGCGGTGATAAGGTGAGTGTCATATGAGTTCCCAAGTGAGTTTTCGGTAAAGATCAAATCAAGCTACTCAACAAGCTCCTAGATGATCTACTTTCCAAGCTCCTAGCCGAGCTACTCGATGAGATCCTGGTGACCTCAAAGGTGAGCTTATCAGCTATCTCTTAGGTGAGCTTACATGTGAGCTAGTAGATGAGCTCAAGGTGAGTTGGTAAGGTGAGCTCAAGGTGAGTTGGCAAGGTGAGTGAAGGTGAGTTGGTAAGGTGACTGTCAAGTGAGATCCCAAATGAGTTCCCAAGTGAGTTACTTGATGAGATCCTCGGGTGAACTAAACTCAAGTTTATTAGTGAGCTCCCAAAAGAGCTCCCAATTGAGCTACTTGGCGAGCTATTCAGTAATCTCCCAGGTAAGCTATTAGGTGAGCTACCAAGTTAGCTACTTAGCAAGCTCCCAGGAAAGGTCCCCAGTGAGCTTCTCGGTGAGCTGGCATGCAATCTCAAGTCAACCTACTTTGTGAGCTACTTAGTAAGCTCCAAAGTGAGTTGTTTGGTGAGCTCCTAGGTGAGCTATTAGGTGATCTCCCATGCGAGCTGTTAGGAGAGTTCCCAGGTGAGCTACATGGCGAGCTACTCGATCAACTCTAAGGTGAGCTACCAGATGAGCTTAAGGTGAGTTGGTAAGTTGAGATCCTCAACGAGCTCCCATGTGAGCTAGCAAGGTGAGTTGTCAAGCAAGCTCCCATGTGAGTTTTCGGGTGAGCTCTTTGGGTGAGCTCCTAGGTGAGCTCCTAGGTGAGCTCAAGGTGAGCTAGCAAGGTGAGCTTCCAGGTGAGTTTTTAGGTGAGCTCCTAGGAAAGTTTTCAGGTGAGCTACTTGGCAAGCTCTTGGGTGAGCTCAAGGTGAACAAGCAAGGTGAGCTGTCAGGTGAGATCCTAGGCAAGTTTTTGGGAAATTTCAAGTCGAGATGATCGATGAACTCTTGGGTAAGCTCAAGAATGAGCTTGTCAACAATCTCTGAGGTGATCTTATATGTGAGCTATAAGATGATCTGAAGGCAAGTTATCAAGGCGAGCTCAAGATGAGTTGGCAAGGTAAGCTATCAGGTGAGCTCCTAGGTGAGTTCCCAGGTGAGTTACTTGATGAGCTCCCGGGTGAGCTCATCGCAAGCTTATCAAGGAGCTCCAGTAAGAGCTAAGTGAGATACTAGGTGATCTATTAAGTAAGCTACTTAGCAAGCTCTGAGGTGAGGACCTCAACGAGCTACTCGGTGAGCTCACAAGTGACCTAAAGTCAACCTACTCGGCAAGTTTCTTAAAGATCTCCCAAGTGATCTCGTTAGGTGACCTCCCACATGAGCAATTAGGTGACCTCCCGGTCGAAGCTACGAGATGAGCTCAAGGAAAGTTGGTAAGGTGAGCTCCTCGATAAGTTGGCAAGGCAAGCTGATAGGTGAGCTCCCATGCGAGTTGGTAAGGTAAGCTACCAAGTGAGCTCCCATGTGAGTTTTGGATGAGCTACTTAATGAGCTCCCAGGTGAGTTCAAGTCCAGTGATTAGCAAGCTTATGGGTTATATCAAGGTGAGTGGCAAGGTGAGCTCCCAGGTGAGTTTTTAGCCAAGCTCAAGTTGAGTTGCTCGAGGAGCTTCTGGGTGAGCTACTTATAGAGATCTTAACCAAGCTCCTACATGAGCTTACGTGTGACCTACCAAATTAGCTCAAGGTGCGTTGGAAAGGTGAGCTCAAGGTGAGTTGGAAATGTGAGCTCAAGGAGAGTTTGTAAGTGAGCTGTCGGTGAGTTCCCAGGTGAGTTCCTATGTGAGTTACTTGATGAGCTCTCGGGTGAACTCAAATCGAGCTGATCATCGAGCTCCCAGAAGAGTTCCCAGCCAAGCTACTTGGCGAGATGTTTAGTGAGCTCCTAGGTGAGCTACTAGGAAAACACCAAAGCAAGCTACTTGGAGAGCTCCCAAGTAAGGTCCTTGGTGAGATTACAAGTGAACTCAAGTCAACCTACTCGGCGAGCTGCTCAATGAGCTCCCAAGTGAGATATTAGGTGAGCTCCCAAGTGATCTAGTTAGGGAGATACTTGACAAACTTTGAGGTGAGATTAGATGAGCTAAAGGTAAGTTGGCAAGGTGAGATCGTTCGTGAGCTCAAGGTGAGCTGTTAAGGTGAGCTGATAGGTGAGCTCCCATGCAAAATTTCAGGTGAGCTACTTGACGAGCTCCTAGATGAGTTGCGAGTTCCTAGGTGAGTTACTCGATGAGATCCTAGGAAAGCTCAACTTGAGCTTATCGGTGAACTCCCAGAAGACCTCCCAGGTGAGCTACTTTTTGAGCTATTTGGTGAGCTCCCATGTGAGCTGCTAGGTGAGCTCCTAAGTGAGTTACTTGCTGAGCTCCCAAGTGAGGTCCCCGGTGAGCTACTCGCCGAGCTCACAAGTGAGCTCAAGTCATCTTACTCGATGAGATACTTTGTGAGCTCTCGGGTGAGTGTTAGGTAAGCTCCCATGTGGCCGTTAGGTGAGCCGCTCGACAAACTTTGAGGTGAGCTACAAGATGAGCTCAAGGTGAGTTGGCAAGGTGCGCTCCTCGGTTAACTCAAGGTGAGCTAGTAAGGCAAGCTGATAGGTGAGTCTCGTAATGCTCGATTTTGTATGTTAACTTGGTGAATGTTTTACATATTGTTATAACTACTTTGGAATGAAGGAAAACATGTTAAGATAAACTCGATATTAAAGGAATGTGTTGCTAACTTGGATTCTTGCATCTTTGTGATTTATTGTATGGAACAATAGTTATCATACTTGTGTGTTTGCTGATGTGACGATAAATTGTCGTATACTTGCTAAACTCTCTTTGCTGATTGACAACATACCTTGAATCAATTCCATTGATCCAAGTATGCTGAGGTCCTCTTGTGATTTCTGTGTCGATTCACACTTGAACCGAACCCGAGATTGTTATGAACGTGCAGCGCCTGATTGCAGGTATGAACAGCTGGCACGTAAATGCCAACGACAGGGATTCGATTCTTGAACCCTGTACTATCGAACTTGGGACCTCGTGAGGCAAGAAACGCCTGGACACGGGTGGCCTTGGCACGTGATCCAAAGGACGGAACGTCCTGCTCTGCATTAACGTGAATGTTAGTAAGAAGGCTGGATGGAAGTTGTTTAGTGTTAGTGGTTAGTATGAATTAAAACCCTAAACTAATCCTAAGTCCTAACATGCATCCTACACTATTATCCTAAGTGGATTTTTAAATTACGAAAAAAAAATGGGAAAATAAACCTAAGCCCTAAAACCTAAGGCTAAACTAAGATCGAGGTTGAACACTATATGCAACCTAAAATAATCCTAATCTAAAAAGGGCGCGCAGACCCTTGGAAGGAGAGGATAAGGATGGAGGGGAGTATTCATTGGCATTAATTGGAAAGTCCATATGTGGACAAAGACCGATTTTGGTGGGGCGGAGTAAGAAATAGAGGCATCTATTTGGAGATAGAGCCAAATTCGGTTTTGCATGGGAATTTTGAAAGATTGAGTTCGCCAACTCAAGTTGGCAGTGGCGTGGAAAGTAAGGAAAAGGCAGAGCCTTAATTGCATTGATTGTTCTTGGTCCTCGCGACCAGTTCGCCTTGGAAAGTGTATGAGGGAATTTGATTTTTCATTGTTTCGATCCGGGTTTTGTAAAGTTTCTCTACTTTTAGTTTTTCCGCCTAGTTCGGCCGAACCAGCTCTTGGAATTTGACATTGTTCTTGGAGATTTCGAGGTTGTTGCTAAGCCTGAAGAAGAAAGGAGTGTTGGGAAGTTTTGCTGTCACTGTGGAAGGAAATAACGCGGAAAATGAATCTTTCTTCGAGCTCTGGAAAAGAGATTACAGGCATGTTAAGCCCTTCTCTTTAAAAATCTTTGCTTTGATTAAGTGTTTCATTAAAACAACCCTGCTCTTGGGTTTGGATTGTGTGATTGCTGTCGAGTCGATTTGAATTGGATTTTGTTGGTTCTTGCTTTCTTTTCTTTGGGAAATGATAAGAAGAATTGCTTCTGGTTGCTTGGCCTTGATGTGTTTTTGCTCGAATCGAGTTGGAATATGAATTACTGTAGTGGTTGTTGACAGTATTGTGGAATGAAATAGACATTTTCTTTCTCTGTACATGCTGTATGAATTGGAATAGGCCTTGTGCGATGTTCTCCTTCTGTGTAATCGTCTCCTTGCTGTTGTGTTTGGAATTTTCCTTGCATTTTAATGGAGTGGTAACACCTCCATATCGTGCTGGTTGTTTGACAGAAATGGGAAATTTGTCTTGTGTATCATGGGACTGTACATGTTATTGAGTTCTTCTCAAACTTGAAACTATCGTTCTTTTGTTGATGAATTGGAATGAGGGAAACAATAGTTGTTTGAAGTTGTTTCTTATTGAATTTTTTTAAGGAAACAAATTCTCTTCCTTCTACTATTTTGGATTTTGATGGAAGTGGCATTCGGGTTTTCTATGAGTAATTGAACTCGATTTGAATGAAGTAATAGCAATATTTCCATTGCTGTGCCTTTTCTTGTTTAGGAAATGAGCGAATACGCTTTGGTATCCGTGAAAATAGGAAAAAGTTAACTGTTTTTCCTTCTGAGGTTATTGATGGATTGTGTTTCCCTTGCTGTTAGGATAAGATGGTTTTATTGTGTTTTATGGATCTTTGTTTCGATCTTCCTGCTCGGATGTAGACACGGTTACAAATTGGTTCGTATTCTATGCAATGAAAGATTATATTTCCTTCTTCCTATGATGGAAAGTTAATTCCATTGCGTCTCGTAGTTGTGGTTTGACCTTTCGAATCGAATGCTGTTGTGAATGCGAACTTGACTTGGATTCTGTGTAAATAAATGGAAAATGTGGGAATTAGCTTGTTTTCTGAGTCTGCCCTGACTGTACCAAGCTTACGCAATTAACACCCTATGCGGGTTTGTCTTTATAGAGGTATTGATGTACGAATATTATATTTTGAGTTCTATACCTCATTAAGTAAATGGAGAATGTTGTTTTTGGAGTTAACGGTTGATCGAGATAGAACTCAAATTGGATATTCATTGTTTGTGGTATATTGGATTGAAACTATACAGGCTATGTGAGTTTGCTTTTCAATAAGAACGATTGTTCTGTTATCTTTATAAGTTGAACTGTCATGCTAAGATAAACACGATTTGGATGTTTGATTTCATTCTGAACAAAATGATTGTTTCATTAATGAAATTATAGGGAAATGGATTTTCTCTTTTTCTATTTGGACTCTAAAAATAACATTGGAGCTTTATTGTGCAAATGAATTGGTCTTCTTTGTAGGTAACAAAGAATGTGCAAATTGTTATTATAAACTCGTATGTGTTCATGGATATTAAAGGTCATATGAATAAGTGATTGCGTGAATGTATAAGCTGTTTTGTTTGGTTAACAATACGAGTGAAAGAAGTATGGAACCTTCTTTGTACAGCAAATACATAGTATGCATCTTGATATTTCTTGTTCTATGATGAATACGATGTCTTACTAACTTGTTTTTGGCATTCGTATGAACCGGAATTAAATGAAATATGAATATGGATGATGAATTCTTCCTGTTTTCATTTAAAGCGGATTATAAATGAAATTATTCTTGCTGCCGAAAGTGAATTCCAAATGGATTTTGTAAGTTTCACTCGAATCGTTATCTTGATTGTGTCTCGTTTGGATTCCATTTTCGTAACATCCAATTGGAAAGAAATAGAGATATGAATGAATGACTTGGAAAAATGATCTTTTCTTCCTTCATTCGATTGGAAATCGTTAATTCGTGAATAATGAATTTTATAGTGCTTAGATGGGAGTAACTATATGCATTGCTGTTCACTTTCTTGTCTGTACTTGATTGGTTGGAATCTAATGGGATGCATGAACTGAAAGGAAAGTAATGGATTTACATTTTAGTTAGTTTCATCCTTTGCATTTATTATTAATGAAAGGCGTGGAAAGGATAACTGTATGTTATATCAGCAGTAAGCTACTTGTATTCCTAACTTTACAAATATTGTAAATTGAGACTTGTAACGGTTATGTGGAAAATGGGACAGCAGTTCTTTGGCTGATTGTGATGATATTTTGATAGTTCAGTTGTTTTGCTGATCTTTCTTTTGTGCCTCTTTCGGGATTGATGTTTTACTGTCATTTCATAAAAGCAGGGTTCTTTTATTGAGACAGTTAGTTGAAGCACCTTATTTTAAGGATAAGTGCTTAATATGCTCAGTTCATTGAACTGACCCGTGCAATTCATTTTGCAGATGGAATTTGATTAGAATGAAGACTTGGCTATTTTCTAATGCTTCTTGATTTGTTGATGATGTATTGTAATTGTCACTTTTATTCCTCTTCGAGGAATTGTGAAGAAGAAATTATATTCTTCTATCTATGAGTTGTATGGATGATTTATGTAAACCATGCCCAATCAGCTGGATTGGAAAATGTATGGATTATGACATGAAATATTGAATACAATTACATGTGTGATATTTTAATGATTACATCAGTTTGATTTTGTTGTCTAAACTGGAAATATAATGTTATTTCTTGATTTGTATTTGTTTATTTGTCCTTGGATGGATGCTAATGGAAACTAATATCTATTCTTACCTAAATGCAACTTTTAAGTTGAAAAATACAATTAGTTCATACTTGGGTAAAGATGAATTTTTAATTGACATTAAAAAGGATTAGGAAGAATATGATTCCATAATCGAAAGGTAT
This sequence comes from Taxus wallichiana var. yunnanensis, assembly GCA_018340775.1. Lineage (NCBI taxonomy): Eukaryota > Viridiplantae > Streptophyta > Pinopsida > Cupressales > Taxaceae > Taxus > Taxus wallichiana. Next base: position 28,195,764 of record CM031237.1, on the reverse strand, counting down.
TCAGGATTAGCTTAGGAGCTAAGGAATATCAATTAACTTTGGAGTAATCGAACTTCGCTTTCGAACTCCATTAATGATCTCGTATGCTAAATTCAGAATAAAGGATATAGGATAAGTATATCCATAACTAATGGACCTTAACTATATAATGTTAAGGAGAACAAATGAATACATTTCTTGGGAATTAGACCTCGTTTAAATGACGTCTAATAAGTTAGAATTCTGAATTTAGTTGCAGTTGGAAAATCTTGGCTAAGTTTAATAGGTTAAACTTATCACGTCCGTTGGTAACGGACTGCTTAATCCAATGATTAAGAATTGAACCAAGTAGGGAAATGTAGCCCTTCGATACGAAGGAGAAGATGCATAAAAAGATAATGGACGGTTTAGTCCTCTTAGCTATATACAAATGAAACGGAAACAAGGATCAAGGGATCAGTGCATTTAATCTTTGAAAGTTGATTTTAATTATTAATTCGTGGCTAAGTCACTTGAGCAGGATGTGTATTCTCGATGGTGGATTCTGCAGGACATTAGCATACGCCAGCCACAAAGAAGGTGTCTCCATGAAGATGGGGTCTTTATGACGACACAATGTTGCTGCAAAAGCTAACATATTGCAATGCCCTCCCGAATTAAAACATCAAGAATACATAGGCTGAATGTGTAACTCTTAGCAAGGGATAGGGTATAATCAGATATACGGAGTGACTCCGGAATACTAAAGATAACTAGACACATGGACACCATACGTCACGTATCTTTAGTTACAGGAGTGCCTTCCTATATTCGTTCATATTACTAGTCGTAATTGAAAGTTTAAAACTGACCTTAAACGAAGAGGACTGGTAGGAACCAGGAAAGACCATTCTAGATAACAGGTGAAGTGAAGTGAAGGACGTATTCTGCATTGATGTGTATCACATTCAGAATATGATCATGCAAAGCATGTGAAAATCTTTGGCCAAAGTATCGCAATTACTGGTTGCATTGTCCTTATCACTTAATTTAAGATGCAGGATGTCGATGAATATCGATATGAGATATTGAGATAGGCTTCTTAAATGGATCACTTCGATAACTTAAGGAAACGGTTATGAGAATCGGTATATATATTATACTATGCATAAACAGACATGAAGGATTGGTTGTTGCCTAGTCATGAAATGAAGGATCGTTGAAACTTTGAGCCATGAAAATGGAAGATCGGCAGTTCCTCGAGTCATTTACAGCAGCATATAGAATCTGTTATAAGATTGAATGGCATTGAATGTGTGTTCCATATTGTAAATATGTGAACAGGGAACATTCATTTTAAAAAGAAATTATGTGATCCAAATTGTGTTGTTTGGGGAGAGAACAATTATTAAAACTTGAACGTGTGTTTTAATTTTATAATTCATAATAGAGAACGTTATCAAAAAAAAAAAAAAAAAAATTCCCTTGTTCGTATTTTGAATTGGGGATGTTACATCTTGGTATCGAGTGAAGGTTGTAGCTCTTGGACCTAATGAGTCCACGATATTAATAAGGTTTACATTTTCTTATTGAATAGAAAATGGTCAGACAAGGGGAATGTGTGAATAACCCGTTACAAGGTGGAGAAGTAGCAACCGCCCAAAAGTGGATGAAATCCTTGCTTCCCTACTTGATACGAGGATCGTTTGTTGTTTTGGAACAATAGTCAATGGGAAATGATGAGGAGGAGAATGAAGCTGAAATAAATGACCAGCTGCCTCCTGTGGACAACATCAACGGAGGGAATCCGGGTGTTGATGATAATAATGTAATTGCTCCTAATCCCCCTGAAAACAAAAGGGCAAGATTAGCAGCTGAACTTACAAATGATATAAAGAGAATAAGTCCTCCAAAGTTTGATGGAACAACTCTTGGGGATGGAGCTAAGAACTGGCTCAGTGAAATGGAGAAATACTTTGCAATAAGAAACTTCTCCGAAGAGACTAAAGTGATATGGGGAGCATATCAGCTTTCTCATGAAGCATCATCATGGTGGGACAACCGTAAGGTTGAGCTGAATATTGTCGAATCAGACATAACTTGGGATCAATTTAAGGGTTATTTTAGGCAACGATGGCTACCTCAACTCTATTTTGATAGGAAAATGACTGAATTTCAGAACTGGTCGCAAGGAAGGTTATCGGTGATGGAATACTGGGAAGGGTTTACTAAACTCCTTAAGTATGTGCCGCAGTACCAAGCTGACGAGAAGTTCAGAATACGGAAATTCATAATGGGACTGAATCCCATCATTGGTGGTGAAGTGGATGTCCATGGCCTAACCATCATGGATGGAGTTGTCGAAAAGGCAATAAGACAGGAACAGAAATTGAGGGCAATATCTACTCACAGGGAAGAGATAAGGAAGAAGATTCCCAATCCTTCTTCGTCTCTTGCACCAAAGAGGGGACCTTGGAAAAGGATTGGTGTGAAAAACAAAATTGTTGTAGATAACAACAAGAAACTTGTGATGAACAGACCTGTAAATAGCGTGCAGAACAGCTTCACAAAAGTTAATGGCATTGGATAAAAGTCCTATGGAAGCCAGAATGATAACTTCAAGGCTGGTAACAAATTTGAGCCTAGAAAAGGGCCAGTTGGAAGATGCTTCAACTATGGAAAAGACCACTATGTGAATCACTATCCTCTGAAGAAGGATGATCGTGGACAGGAGCATAGGATACACGCTACAGTGGCTAACAGAAAAGCTGAAAAGCAAGTGACGCCCATAGAAGTTACGGGTAAGTTATTCGGTACACCTGTAGTTATACTTTTTGATACTGGAGCTACAAAATGTTTTATTTCTGCTAAACTTTCTATGAAATTAAAAAGAAAGGCTGCAAGAATGGATAAAACATGGACAGTGCATTATGGGAATAATGTTGTCCATACAGTCGAAATGTGCCTTTTTGGGGCAATTCTTGATTTGCGGTTTCTCCACCGAAGTTGACTTGTATGTCACTCCTCTTAGATCATATGATATCATTATTGGAGTTAACTAGTTGGCTGAACATAAGGCAAAGGTTGACTATTATGAAAAACAAATCTGTTGCCTTGATGACCTACAGAAAGCAACAGTCATTCAAGGTGTAAAATGGGAAGTTGCAGTTAGGAAACTGACGGCTATGCAACTAAAGAGGGCTAAAAATAGAGGCTGCACTTTGTATGCAGTAAAAGTGACAGAAAATGCAGAGGAAGATAATGATTTCATGGAAAGATATCCATTGTTGAGGGATTTTTGTGATGTATTTCCGGAGGAATTGCTGGGTCTTCCGCCCAAACGTGAGTTTGACTTCGCAATAGAAATCAAACCAGGAACGGAACCCATATCTAAGGCACCTTATAGAATGACTACCATTGAGTTGGTAGAGCTGAAGGCTCAGTTACAAGAAATTCTGACTAAGGGGCTGATCAAACCGAGCATCTCACCTTGGGAGCGTCGATAATTTTTGTAAAGAAAAAGGATGGCACTTTAAGGTTTGTGCATTGATTACAGAATGCTGAACAAAGCAACTATTAAAAATCGATACCCACTTCCAAGAATTGATGATCTGTTTGATCAGATGTGAGGAGCATCAGTTTATTCAAAAATAGATCTTCGATCAGGGTACCATCAGCTGAGAATAAAGGAAGAAGATATTCATAAAACAACTTTTAGAATGAGGTACGGGCATTATGAGTTCACGGTGTTGCCTTTTGGGCTGACTAATGCACCTGCCGCCTTCATGAATCTAATGAATAATATTTTTCAAGAATACTTAGACAAGTTTGTGCTTGTATTCTTAGACGACATTCTTATATACTCTAAAAATGTCGAAGAGCACCAAGAACATCTCAGGATAGTGCTAGAAATCTTAAGAAAGAGGAAGTTGTATGGAAAACTATCCAAATGTTCCTTTTATGATGCAGAGGTGCATTATTTGGGACACGTTATAAGAAAAAATGGGATAGCTATTGACCCTTCAAAGATCACAGCTATAACGGAGTGGCCTACGCCTAAGAATGTGCACGAAGTGAGGAGCTTCATGGGCTTGGCTGGATATTATCGAAAGTTTGTTAAGGAATTTTCAAAAATTGCTGCCCCAATCACTTCACTGCAAAAGAAAGAAAAGAAATTTGTCTGGACAGAAAAATGTGAATCTGCCTTTAAAAAGTTAAAGGAACAGTTAACTACAGCACCTATTTTGACTGTACCTGATCCAAATGGAGATTTTATGGTTGTAACGGATGCCTCAGGAGAAGGCCTTGGAGGTATTCTATTACAGAATAACCATGTCATCGCTTATGAAAGCAGAAAGCTTAAGTTACATGAACAGAACTATGCTCCACACGATCTTGAGCTCGCTGCCATTGTTCATGCACTTCAAATGTGGAGGCATTATCTTTTAGGCAAGCCCTTTGAGTTAAAAATAGACCATCTGGGGCTGAAGTATATTTTTACTCACCAAATATGAATGTAAGACAACGAAGATGGTTAGAATTTGTCTCAAAAGATGATTTCGATATAAGTTACATTAAGGGAAAGGAAAATCGGGTAGCAGATGCTTTGAGTCGAAGGAAGCTTATCTCTGCTCTTATAACGTTAAGAACTCAGTTTAAGGATGAGGTGAAAGATGCCTTGGAATCAGATCCTTATTTCCAGCAAGTCAAATCAGCACTTGCTGCAGACCCGTAGGATGTCAGGTATAAGGGATTCCATTTTGATAATGAAGGAATTATGAGGTTCGAAAATAGGGTATATATACCCTTGGTAAATGAATTAAGAGGGAAATTGTTAACTGAATTCCATAATTCACCTTTTTCTGGACACCCTGGCATTACAAAAATGCTCGCTGATCTTAAGCAGCAATATTTCTAGAAGGGAATGAAAAAGGATGTGGCAGAGTTTGTAACACACTGCTTGGAATGTCAGCGTGTTAAGGCGGAACATATGCACCCCGCTGGATTATTGTATCCACACAACATTTCACAAAGATAAATGGCAAGTGATAACGATGGATTTCGTTCAAGGATTGCCTATGTCAAGAAATAAGCATGACATTATCCTGGTTGTAGTCGACAAATTGACCAAAGTGGCACACTTCATTGCTGGTAATTTGAAGGACGATGCACCAGTGCTAGCAAGAAGATTTGTACATGAAATCTTCAGATTGCATGGAATACCAGAATTAATCATATCGGACAGAGATCCGAGGATGACATCAAGGTTTTGGCAAACGCTTAATGTGGCCTTGGGGACTAAATTGAACTTCAGTTCTGCATATCATCCGGAAACGGATGGACAGACTGAGAGAGTTAATCAGGTTTTAGAGGACATGTTAAGGATGTATTGCATGGACCAAAAGTAGTATAAATGGGAGGAATACCTTTATTTGGTAGAATTTTCTTACAATAACACCTATCATGCCTCTTTAAAAATGGCACCCTTTGAAGCATTGTATGGAAGAAAATGCGAGAACCCCCTGTCATTTGGGACAGCGTTGAGAGACAGAGAGGTAATTGGGCAGAAATCCTTATGGAAATGGAACAGTAAATCAAAATGATTCGGGAACATCTAAAGGAGGCTGCCAATAGGTAAAAGAGTTATGCGAGACTTGAAGCGGGTTGTGAGCATTATAAAGCTGGGAGAGAAGGTCTTTCTTGGGTGAAGCCAAAAAGAGCTCAATAAATTTTGGCAAGGTCTGCTGCCAAGTTGTCACCACGTTACGTGCGACCTTTTGAAATTATTGAAATAATCAACCCTGTAGCTTATCGTCTAGCATTACCTCCTACTTTGTCTCAAATGCATGATGTTTTTCATATTTCTTTGCTTAAGAAATATGTGACATATTTATCACATGTGCTAAATTGGAATTCCTTGCAGGTCCAAGACCTAGGAATAATCGTGGTTAAGCCCATTTGAGTGCTTTGGGAAATCTCGATTATATTTGACAAATCGTGAAGTGAACCAATGTAAGGTCCAAAGTGGGACCAGTTCAGCGAAGAAAGTGCAACTTGGGAAAATCTTGAAGAAATGAGATCTACTTTTCCACACCTGTTTAATTGAATTTGAAATTCAAAGAACTGATAATTCTACGAAATTTAGACAATTATTAGTCTATTGCATGATTTCTTAAAACATTGTTTTTAAGAGTGAATCATTTTGGTATGAACTTATGAATGAAAGGACAATAACTAAACTTTGTCCTAGGAACTCCTTGATTTGTTTAATTTGATCATCGGGACGATGATTCTTTAAGGAGGAAGAATGTAATGCTCGATTTTGTATGTTAACTTGGTGAATGTTTTACATATCGTTATAAGCTCATTTAGAAAGAAGGCAAACATGTTAAGATAAACTCGATATTAAACGAATGTGTGCTAACTTGGATTCTTGCATCTGTGATTTATTGTATGGAACAACAAAGCTTATCGTACTTGTGTGTTTGCTGATGTGATGACAAATTGTCGTATACTTACTAAAATCACTTTGCTATTTGATAGCATACCTTGAATCAATTCCATTGATCCAAGTGTGCCGGCGTCCTCTTGTGATTTTCGTGTTGATTCACACTTGAACCAAATCCGAGATTGTTATGAACATGCAGCGCCTAATCAGTAGGTATGAACAGTGGCACGTAAATTCTAATGACAGGATTCGATCCTGAATCTGTACTATCGAACTTGGGACCTCGTGAGGCAAGAAACACCTAGACACGGGTGGCCTTGGCACGTGATCTAAAGGACGGAACGTCCTGCTCTGCATTAACGTGAATGTTAGTAAGAAGGCTGGATGGAAGTTGTTTGGTGTTAGTGGTTAGTATGAATTAAACCCTAAACTAATACTAAGTCCTAACATGCATCCTACACTATTATCCTAAGTGGATTTTTAAATTACAAAAAAAAAAGGGGAAAATAAACCTAAGCCCTAAAACCTAAGGCTAAACTAAGACCTAGGTTGAACACTATATGCAACCTAAACTAATCCTAATCTAAAAAGGGCGCGCAGACCCTTGGAAGGAGAGGATAAGGATGGAGGGAGTATTCATTGGCATTAATTGGAAAGTCCATACGTGGACAGCGCCAGTTTTGGCGGGGCAGGTAAGAAATAGAGGCATCTATTTGGAGATAGAGCCAAATTCAGTTTTGCATGGGAATTTTGAAAGATTGAGTTCACCAACTCAAGTTGGCAGTGGCATGGAAAGTAAGGAAAAGGTAGAGCCTTAATTGAATTGATTGTTCTTGGTCCTCGTGACCAGTTCTCCCTGGAAAGTGTATGAGGGAATTTGATTTTTCATTGTTTCGATTTGGCTTTTGCAAAGTTGCTCTACATTTGGTTTTTCTGGCCTGGTTCAGTCGAACCAGCTCTTGGAATTTGACATTGTTCTTAGAGATTTCGAGGTTATTGCTAAGCCTGAAGAAGAAAGGAGTGTTGGGAAGTTTGTGTTGTCACCGTGGAAGGAAATAACGTGGAAAACGAAGCTTTCTTCGAGCTCTGGAAAAGATATTACAGGCATGTTAAGCCCTTCTCTTTAAAAATCTTTGCTTTGATTAAGTGTTTCATTAAAACAACCTGCTCTTGGGTTTGGATTGTGTGATTGCTTTGTCGAGTCGATTTGAACTGGATTTTGTTGGTTCTTGCTTTCTTTTCTTTCGGAAATGATAAGAAGAATTCGCTTCAGTTCTTAGGCCTTGATGTGTTTTTTCTCGAATTGAGTTGGAATATGAATTACTGTAGTGGTTGTTGACTGTATTGTGGAATGAAATAGACATTTTCTTTCTCTGTACATGCTGTATGAATTGGAATAGGCCTTGTGCGATGTTCTCCTTCTATGTAATCGTCTCCTTCCTGCTGTGTTTGGAACTGTCCTTGCATTTTAATGGAGTGGTAACACCTCCATATCATGCTGGTTGTTTGAAAGTAATGGGAAATTTGTCTTGTGTATCATGGGTCTGTACATGTTATTGAGTTCTTCTCACTACTAAAACTATCATTCTTTTGTTGATTAACTGGAATGAGGGAAACAATAGTTGTTTCAAGTTGTTTCTTATTGATTTTTTTAAGGAAGCAGATTCTCTTCCTTCTCTGCTTTTGGATTTTGATGGAAGTGGCATTCGGGTTTTCTTGAGTATTTGAACTCGAATTGAATGAAGTAATAGCAATACTTTCATTGTTGTGCCCTTTTCTTATTTAGGAAATGAGCGAATACGTTTTCAGTATTCGTGAAAATAGGAAAAAGTTAAAATTTTTTCCTTCCGAGGTTATTGATGGATTGTGTTTCCTTCTTTGTGAGGATAAGATGGTTTTATTGTGTTTTATAGATGCTGTTCGGTCTTCCTTTTCGGATCGTAGACACGGTTACAAATTGGTTCAGTATTCATGCAATGAAATATTATATTTCCTTCTTGCTATGATGGAAAGTTGATTCCATTGCATTTGGTAGTTGTGGTTTGACCTTCTGAACTGAAGCTGTTGTGAATGCGAACTTGACTTGGATTTCTATATAAATAAATGGAAAATGTGGGAATTAGCTTGTTTTCTTAGTCTTCCTCGACTGTACCAAGCTTACGCAATTAACACCCTATGCGGGTTTGTCTTTATAGAGGTATTGATGTACGAATATTATATTTTGAGTTCTGTACCTCATTAAGTAAATGGAGAATGTTGTTTTTAGAGCTAACGGTTGATCGAGATAGAACTCGAATTGGATATTCATTATTCATGGTATATTGGATTGAAACTGCATAAAGCTATGTGAGTTTTCTTTTCAATAAGAACGATTGTTCTGTTATCTTTATAAGTTGAACTATCATGCTAAGATAAACACGGTTTGATGTTTGATTTCATTCGAACAAAATGATTGTTTCATTAATGAAATTATAGGGAAATGGATTTTCTCTTTTTACTATTTGGACTCTGAAAATAACATTGGAGCTTTATTGTGCATATGAATTGGTCTTGCTGTAGGTAACAACAATGTGCAAATTGTTATTATGAACTGTATGCGTTCATGGATATAAAAGGTCATATGAATAAGTGATTGTGTGATTGTATAACTATTTGTTTGGTTAACAATACAGTGAAAGAAGTATGGAACCTTCTTGTACAACAAATACATAGTATGCATCTTGATATTGCTTGTTCTATGATGAATACGATGTCTTACTAACCTATTTTTGGCATTCGTATGAACCGGAATTAAATGAAATATGAATATGGATGATGAATTCTTCCCTGTTTTCATTTAAAGTGGATTATAAATGAAATTATTCTTGCTATCGGAAAGTGAATTCCAAATGGATTTTGTAAGTTTCACTCAATTGTTATCTTGATTGTGTCTCGTTTGGATTCCATTTTCAGAATAGCCAATTGGAAATAAATAGAGATATGAATGAATGACTTGGAAAAATGATCTTTTCTTCCTTCATTCAGTTGGAAATCGGTAATTCGTGAATAATGAATTTTATAGTGATTAGATGGGAGCAACTATATGCATTGCTTTGTTCACTTTCTTGTGCAGACTTGATTGGTTGGAATCTAATGGGATGCACAAACCGAAAGGAAAGTAATGGATTTACATTTCGATTAGTTTCATCCTTTGCATTTATTGTTAATGAAAGGTGTGGAAAGGATAATCAGTATGTTATATCAGCAGAAGCAACTTGTATTCCTAACTTTACAAATATTGTAAATTGAGACTTGTAATGGTTATGTGGAAAACGGACATCTATTCTTTGGTGATTGTGATGATATTTTGATAGTTCATTGTTTTTTTTGATCTTTCTTTTGTACCTCTTTCGGGATTCATGTTTTATTATCATTCATAAAAGCGAAGGTTCTTTTATTGAGAGATTAGTTGAAGCACCTTATTTTAAGGATAAGTGCTTTATATGCTCGATTCATTGGCCCCGTGTAATTCATTTTGTAGATGGAATTTGATTAGAATGAAGACTTGGTTTTTTTCTGATGCTTCTTGATTTTTGATGATGTATTGTAATTGTCACTTTTATTCCTCTTCGAGGAATTGTGAAGAAGAAAGTATATTCTTCTATCTATGAGTTGTATGGATGATTTATCTAAACCATACCCAATCACCGGATTGGCAAATGTATGGATTATGACATGAAATATTGAATACAATTACATGTGTGATATTTTAA
>CM031237.1:28144124-28185506 GCA_018340775.1 Taxus wallichiana var. yunnanensis | reverse complement strand
AGCCCTTGCTTCTCACTAAGAGATGGGGCAAGGCATAGGAGTCATTTCAAAATACAAAATCTTACAAAGAAGCTTACAAATTATAGAATCCCCAAACACGTAATTTAGATGCCTAAGTGAAGAGAGAACTATCCCTTAACCTCATATCTTATCAATCAAGGAGCCACATAACCTGTCTAAGTCTAAGATGTGACTATAAAGTGAAAGCTATTTTTTAAACCGGTTTAGTACCATTATGAAGAATGGAGTCACAATTTCCCAAAGGGATTGTTGTTAGCATTTGTCTCTATATTCATTATCTACCTCCTACGTCCTTCTTGATTCTTGGTGATGAGCCCATACATCTTACTAGTTGTGTGGAGTCAAGAATGGAGTTGGAATTCTTTTCATCATATCATCACCACCATATCATGCCAATGGAAAGTGAATTTATGTTATTTTGAGCATAAGTTACAATGCGGAACATGGTACATCGTCTCTCAAAAATAAGTCTGCACTCTGGTCCATAAATTGTCAATCACAATGTAAAAATAAAAAAACATTTGAAAATCATCAAAAATCCAAAAACAGTGTCAAAATCCAAAAATCCAAAAACAGTGTAAAAATCCAAAAATCCAAAAGCAGTGTCAAAATCAAAAATCCAAAAACAATGTAAAAATCCAAAAATCTAAAAACATTTGAAAATCATCAAAAATCCAAAAACAGTGTAAAAATCCAAAAATCCAAAAACATTTGAAAATCGTCAAAAATCCAAACACAGTGTAAACATCATAAAAATTCAAAAACATTAGAAAATCCAAAAAAATTATAAAATTCAAAAACAAACATTAGAAAATCAAAAAATCTAAAAACAAAAACATTAGAAAATATCCAAAATACAAAAACATTTGAAATTTTTTCAAAAGACCAAAAACATCCACAAAATTGTAAAAACTCAATAAGTAACACAGTTCATCCTTTGAACTATTATCCCAAACGAATGGTCCAACCACCTTATGACTACCAATTTCAAACCACTTCTCCTCGCGTGAATCCTCGCTTGGGGAAAATCCGGCTCTCATTGTTTCCTTGTTTGAGGAGACTGACCCAATCCTTTGTACCTCTGCTTGGGGGCACATCTAATCAATCATCACTATGGAACACGTTAGGGACATGTTTACTGGTTCTTGTGTTGCATTATTAGTGGAAAATTATTAATTACTTTCTTGTATCTTGATATATTACAGGGGGCATCTTGATTTTATATATCCTGGTGTTCTCTGTAATATTCTTATGTTATCTGATTGCATGTCGTACTGGGGCATCATACTTTCTTGATGGCCTCTGTCTATGCTCTCTTCCATTTGCATATCATACTGGGGCATCAAACCTTTTTGATGGCCCCTGTCTATGCTATCATGCATATTACAGTCTAGTCATCCTGATCTTTTATATCACGATGCATCCTGTTATGTGCTATATTAAAATTAAGATGCTTTTCGTCACGTGAGTATCTTCCTGCATGATCAACATCTTACTTTACACCCCATCCATTCACCCATACTAATACATTCTCCAGCTTGCAAATCCTACTTGATCACCGTTGCATAGGTTTATCCGAATCTTACTTGACGATCTTTCTCAAGTAGCATTCACTATCCAAAGCAGCTCCTTCTCCCCACCATGATCACCATGTATTTGATCCATTCATTCTCACTTCTCATTTTTACTCCTCTACCGCTTATACTCATATTACCCTTCTCACCATTCCTGTCCCTCTCACCCATGGTATTCTTTCCTTTCACCCATTTTCTTCCCACTTAACAATCTTACTTAATAACCCCTTCTATATGGAATCCTCGGGAGGTTTACCTCTCCCTAAGATCTTCCGTTGTAGAAGCTTCTTCACCACCCGGCCTCTCATTAAATAACCATCACCACCAAACACATCTTCCAACTCCACCTCTTCTACTTCCGATTCCCGCATCATTACTCTCACCACGTGGGCATCCCAATTAAGGATTCCCCTCACACTCTCCGCCCTCCACTGCATATATTCCTTCATCCATTCATGTTACACTCCTTTGTGTCCTTTATTTCTTATTATCACCTCATCTCATATCATATACCACTTAGGCATACCTCACTCACTCTTTTCTCATCCTTCCCCAAATCCATCTTATGCCTGGTCATCCTACTTACACGCCCTCGTAGTATGGAAAATTCACTTGAGGGTTCCCCTTCAGTACATTTTGTCATACCCTATTCCCACCAACTCTAACATCATCCTTCTTCCTCAACTTGGTGATCTTACTTAACCATCCCAGCCGCATGGAAATCTTACTTAAGACTTCTACTTAAGGTTGATCTGTCCTGTGGCCTTCCCCCATCCCATCATATTTCCCCCATCTTATATCTCCTACCTCTCCTCACGATCATCTTCTTCACCCTACCATTCCACCCCACCCCCAATATCATTTTGTATTTCTCTATGCATATCATCCCTGTCGGTTAGGTGACCCTACGAAACCTCTCCAGAAGTATGACGATCTTACTTAAGAGATTCTCTTAAGCATGACATGTCATCTTACACTCGCCCATCACTCTCCAATATCATCATCACATCTTTTTACCACCACTATCACCCTCCTCTGCTTGGCAATCTTACTTAACCACTCACCCGGCATGGCGATCTCACTTAAGAGTCCCTCTTAAGGATGATCTATCTCCTTGCCTTTCCCCATCACTACACACCCTTCACCCTTCATTTTTTCTCAGCATTCCCCATTATCACATCCTTTCACCTCCTTTTCGATTCTCGCAAACACCACTTCTCGCTTGACCATTTGTCATCTCCAGTTTTGCTCACATGGCAATCTTACTTAACCACTTCCGTCACATGACAATCTTATGTTAGGGTCCTCCCTACACTTAACTTGTCATCGTGAACTTCTCCCCCGCCTCATTCTTAGTTCACTTTATCGATCGTTTCTTCCACCTGGTATCTCCTATTACCCACTTTTTCCTCCTACTATTATCCTTTCTCCACACATCTTCTTACAACATACACCTCATCTCTTCCACCTACAATCACATTCTTTTCCCCCATTTTCCCCTCCTTGATCCATCATCCTTCATACCATTTCTTCCCATTCTTTTCATGTCTTGGTTCTTCATCCTCACCTCGTTCATCCTCATCACCCCCATCCTCTCCTCGCTTTCACTTCGTCCAACTCCTCCCTCCCATCTTCTTCACTCTTTCCCCTTCATCTTCTCACATTCCCCCTACATTTCTACCCACACACATATTCGCCATTACTGTTAATACTCCTATATCATTCTTTCATCATCATCTTCTCTTCCCGCACTCATAATTGTCAACGGGTTTTCCCTAAAAATTATCACTCCTCATTCCGCACGACCTCATTCACTCCCTTGGACCTTCTAGAGTTTCCCTTCATTCCTTCCATCTTCTACGCCCACCACTCATTGGCAACGGGTTTTCCCTAACGTCCCTTTGTTGGCGTTACCCTTTCCAGTCCTCGTTCGCTTTCTCTTTTTCTTCATTTTTTCTTTCACCCTTCCCCACCACTCATTGTCAAGAGGATTTCCCTAACATCCTTTCATTGGCATTGCCTCTTCTATCCCCCATTCTCTTTTCTCTCCTATTCTTTTCCCTCACTCCCACCCTTTCTTGTCGCTTCTTACCCATCTCTCCATCTCCTCTTTGCCCTCTTCACTATCTTTATTGTCTTCATCATACATCCTTTTTCTATTTTCCCATCATCCTAGTATCCTCATTTCATGCATCTCCATATCTTTTCCAATCGATGTCATTCTTCCCCTCTTTCTTCTTTCAACATTCCTTCTACCATTTCCTTTCCACTTATTACCCCCTTTCTGTATTCCCTTCCTTCTCCATCATTTTCTTTGTTATCCTCTTCTCTCTCCCACCCCTCGTCTTATTTTACTTCCCCTATATCATCTTCTTCCCCTTTTTCCATCACGTTTCCTCCTTACATCCCCATCGATAACCTGGTTGTTCAGCGTTGTCCTGTCTTTTTTATCATCCCACTCTCCACATGCATCTCCATACGGTCTGTTCCATATTCTTTGCCTTGGTCTTCCTCGCAATGACGTGATTCCTTCAATCTTCTCCTTGTATTCGTTCTATCTTCCTTTCCTCTCCCCTAATTTTCACGTTTCTTCTGACCACTTCCCTTTTCTCTACCACCCCTACCTTTTTGTTCATTCTTGTATATGTTTCTCTTCCTTTCTCTCCTCTTTTCACACTTTCCTCGCCCCTCATAGTTTCTTTTTTCTCCATTCTACTTCTTCTTTTGTCCTCTTTCCATTTCCCTCCATTTCACCCCCTACTCCCACCTCGTTTTCTCCTTCTTATTTATCCTTTCCCATTTCCTACTTTTCTTCACTCTCTCATTTATTTCACTGCCACGTATCCCTCTTTACTATCTCTGTTGCTTCCTTCATTTTGCACATCTCTCTATTTCATCCCTTCACCCTCTACTCTGTCATTTTCCTCTTTTTCCTTGTTTGTCCTTCATCATTCCCTTCTTCCCCTATCATCCCTCTCTCTTATTTCTACCTCTTTCATTCCTTTTTTTCCCTCCCCTATCTCCCTTACTCTTCTCATAATCAACCCCCAACCCTATCCATTCCCTTTTCTCTTTCCCACACACCCTCACACCTAGCATTCAAGGTCGATTGAATCCTTTCTCCATTTGCGTCGTGCGGTCATTCCAGTCTCTTCCACTCCATTATCGTCCTCTTCTCCACCAAATCCATTTCCCTTCTTTTCGAGAGTTCTGTCGTATATTTCATTCTCGTCAATCCTCTCGAGGGGGCATCACCACATCTATCCATAATCACATCTTCTCATGACATTTTTGTCTTGGAGGATACCATGACATCCGTCACTCACCACTTTCTATTCTCCCCAACAAACATTCACTCTACCTTTTAAAAAGTAGATTGAATTCTTCCCCCATACCGTCTACTTTCTTTGAAAGGACACTACTTTCATAGTACCCTTCCAAAGAGGGGCAAATGTAGACACCCCAATTTCACATCTATCCTAAATCAATTAATTTCCCTTCCTCATTTCCCACAAAAATACACTTCGAATTAATCAAATATAATTTGATTAATTATCCATTTCCAAATCTAAAAATAATCTAATCCTCACAACATGTCATTATTCTCCATGTTTTTCCACTATTGAATTAAAAATTCAAATTCAAATCCTCACCCACCATTCGTGGTCCCCACTCACCTAAAATCCTCCACTTATGAATTAAAAATATAATTCAAATCCTCACCCATTCTTCGTGGCCCCCACTCACCTAATATTGCCCACATTTTCAAACCATCCACCTAATCTTGCCCACATTTTCAAACCATCCACCTAATCTTGCCCACATTTTCAAACCACCCACTTAATCTTGCCCACATTTTCAAACCATGATTACTTAAATTAATTTAAGCTAATCACTCCCTCAGGCTATAAATACAACCTTACCCCTCCCCTCTAAACACACGGAGAATAAGCTTTCATGCCATATCTAAGTTCTTGCATCCTTTGAGCAAAGAACATCATTCTGCCTTGTCCTAATGCCAAAATAGCCTCATAATCCTTTTTCCCATCCAGTGCAAAGTAAGAGGATCGTTGTTGCAGGAAGGTCTTGCTCCGTCTTGAAGAAAAGCACCTACATATCACAAAATCAGGGCTCAATCCAAGTTTCCTAGCCCATTCTGAGGTTTTCTATGGAACGCGAAGGAGGAGGTACGATTATTGGTATTTTACTTTCTTGTTAGTAGTGTATTTTTCATAGCTTACGGTGAGATTGTTAGTAATCTCTAAGGTGAGATACCAAGGCAAGCTGTCATGTGACCTCCCGTGAGAGTTCCTGTGTGAGTTACTTGATGATCTCTCAGGTGATATCAACTTGAGCTGATCGGTGAGCTCAAGAACACCGGTGAGCTACTTGGTGATCTATTTAGTGAGCTCTTAGGTGAGCTACTAGGTGACCTCCCAAGTGAGCTACTTGGTGAGGTCCCCCATGAGCTACTCAGTAAGATAACAAGTGAGCTCAAGTCAACCTACTCAGTGAGCTACTCAGTGAGCTCCTACGTGAGCTCCTAGGTGAGATGTTATTTGAGTTCCCAGGTAATCTATTTGGTGAGTTGTTTAATGAACTTTGATAGGGGAACTGATAGGGGAGATTCTATGTGAGTTGGCAAGGCAAGCTGTCAGGTGAGCTCCCATGCACGTTTTTGGGTGAGCTGCTTGACAAGCTCCTATGTGAGCTCAAGTTGAGCTACTGAGGAAGGTCCTTGGTGTGCTCAAGCTGAGCTTGCAAGGTGAGCACTCAGGTGAGCTCCCGGGGAAAGTTTCTAGGAAATCTCAAGTCAATCTACTCGACGAGCTCCTAGGTGAGCTACTGTCGAGCTCCCACCCAAGCTCTTAGATGAGCTCCTAGAGTGAGCTCAAAGGTGATCTTGTCAGAAACCTCTGATGTGAGCTTACATGTGACCTAAAAGAAGAGCTCAAGGTGAGTTGACAAGGTGAGATGTTAAGAAAGTTCCCAAGTGATTTCCCATGTGAGTTACTTGAAGAGCTCCCAGGTGATCTCAACTTGACCTAATCATCAAGCTCTTAGAAGAGCTCCCAGGTGAGCTTGTTGGCAATCTATGAGGTGATCTTACATGTGAGCTACTAGATTAGCTCAAGGCGAGTTGGAAAGTTGAGCTCAAGGTGAGTTAGCAAGATGAGTTGGCAAGGTGGGCTGTTAGGTGAGCTCCAAGGTGAGTTCCCAAGTGAGTTACTCAATGAGCTTCTCGGTGAGCTCACAAGCAAGCTCAAGTCAACCTACTCGAGAGAGCTACTTGGTGATCTCCTAGGTGAGCTATTAGGCTAGTTCCAGGTGAGCTACTTGGTGAGCTACTCTGACAAACTCTAAGGTGAGATACTAGATGAGCTCAAGGTGAGTTTGCAAGGTGAACTCCTCAAGTGAGCTCAAGGTGAGTTGGTAAGCTGATCTGATAGGTGAGCTCCCATGTGTGTTTTCAAGTGAGCTACTTTATGAGCTCTCGATTGAGCTCAAGTCAAGTTACTTGAAAAGCTCAATTTGAGTTGGTAAGGTGAGATGTCATAGGAGCTTCCAGGTTAGTTTCTAGGAAAGATTAACTCAAGTTACTCGATGAGCTCCTGGGTGAGCCGCTTATCAATCTCAAAGTTGAGCTCCTAGGTGAGCTACTCACTGATCTCCCAAGTGAGCTCAAAGGTGAGCTTGTCGGAAATCTCTGAGGTGAGCTTACATGTGAGCTACCAGATGAGCTCAAGGTGAGTTGGTAAGGTGAGCTCAAGGTAATTTGGCAAGGTGAGCTATCAAGTGAGGACCATGATGAGTTACTCAGAAAGATCACTAGTGAGCTCACAAGTAAGCTCAAGTCAACCTACTCGGTGAGCTCCCAGTCGAGCTACTTGACAGAGTTACTCAAAAAAATATGAGGTGAGCTACTAGATGAGCTCAAGGTGATTTGGGAAGGTTAGCTCCTCAACGAGCTCAAGTTGAGCTGTTAAGATGAGCTGATAGGTGAGCTCCCATGTGAGTTTCTTAGTGAGCTATCAGGTAAGATCCCATGCAAGTTTTTGGGTGAGCTACTTAACAAGCTCCCATGTGAGCTCAAGTTGAGCTGATCGGTGAGCTCCTAGGAAAGCTAAAAGTAAGTTGGCAAGGTGAGTTGTCAGGTGAGCTCCCAGGTGAGTTTTAAGGAAAGCTCAAGTCAAGCTACTCAATGAGCTCCTAGGTGAGCTACTTATCAAGCTTCTAGCCAAGCTCCTAGGTGAGATGTTCAGTGAGCTCCTGGGTGATCTCAAAGGTGAGGTCAAGGTGAGTTGGCAAGGTAAGCTCAAGGTGAGTTGGGAAGGTGATCTTAAAGTGAGTTGGAAAGGTGAGCTATCAAGTGAGATCCTAGGTGAGTTACTCAACAAGCTCCTGGGTGAGCTGAACTCAAGCTAATTAGTGAGCTCCCAGAAGAGCTCAAGGTGAGCCACTTTACAAGCTGTTTGGTGAGCTCCTTGGTAAGCTTCTAGGTGAACTCCAATCGAGCTACTTGGTGAGCTCCCAAGTGAGGTCCCCACCAAGCTAATAAGAGAGCTCATAAGCACGCTCAAGTCAACCTACTTGGTGAGCTACTTGGTGAGCTATTAGGTGAGCTCCTAGATGAGTTGTTAGGTGAGCTCCTAGGAAAGCTACTTGGAGATTTTCTCAACGAAATCTGAGGTGAGCTACCAGACAAGCTCAAGGTGAGTTGGCAATGTGAGCTCCTCAACGAGCTCAATGTGAGATGGCAAGGTGAACTCCCATGTGAGTTGGCAAGGTGTGCTATTAGGCGAGCTCCCATGTGAGTTTTGGGTAAGCTACTTGATGAAATCATGGGTGAGCTCAAGTCAAGCTGCTTGGTGAGCTCATGGGTAAGCTCAAGGTAAGCTGGCAAGGTGGGCTATAAGGTGAGATCCTAGGTGAGTTTCTGGGAAAGCTCAAGTCAACTTGATTGATGTGCTCCTAGGTGAGCTACTTGCCAAGCTCCCACCGTGAGCTCCTAGGTTTACTACTCGTGAGCTCCCTAGGTGAGCTTGTTGGTAATCTCTGAGGTGAGCTTCCATGCAAGCTACCACATGAGCTCAAGGAAAGTTAGCAAGGTGAGATCAAATCAAGTTAGACAACTAAGCTCAAGGTGAGTTGGTAAGGCAAGCTGTTAGGTGAGCTCCCAAGTGAGTTCCTAGGTGAGTTACTCAATGAGCTCCTAGATGAGCTCAACTTGATCTGATCAGTGAGCTCCTAGAAGAGATCCTAGGTGAGCTACTTGGTGAGCTATTCTGAGCTTCTAGGTAAGCTGTTAGGTTAGGTTCTAAGCAAGCTACTTCACAAGATCCTAAGTGAGGTCCTTGGTGAGCTATTTGGTGAACTCAAAAGTGAGCTCACAAGTGAGCTCAAGTCAACCTACTTGGAGAGCTACTCGGTGAGCTCCCAGGTGAGCTACTTGTCGAGCCACTTGATGAACTCCAAGGAAAGCTACCAGAAGAGCTCAAGGTGAGTTTTCAAGGTGAGGTCCTTAGCGAGCTCAAGGTGAGCTGGCAAGGTGAGCTCCCATGTGAGTTTCTAGGTGAGCTATAAGGTAATTTTCTGGTTGAGCTACTCAGCAAGCTCTTGGGTGAGATCAAGGCGAGGTGGTGAGTTGTCACGTGATCTCGAGGAAAGTTTCTAGACTAGATCTGAGCTACTTATCAAGCTCCCAACCAAGGTGACTTTCGATTCTAGGTGACAAAGGTGAGCTTTCGGTAATCTCTTAGGTGAGCTTACATGTGAGCTACGAGATGAGCTCAAGCCATGTTGGCAAGGCAAGCTCAAGGTGAGTCGACAAGGTGAGCTCAAGGTGAGTTGGTAAGGTGAGCTCCTAGGTGAGTTCCCAGGTGAGTTACTCGATGAGCTCCCACGTGAGTTCAACTCGAGCTAATTGGTGAGATCCCAGAAGAGCTTCTAGGTGAGCTACATGGTGAGTTATTTGGTGAGCTCCCAGATGAGCTGTTAGGAAATCTCCCAAGTGAACTACTTGGAAAGCTCCCAGGTGAGGTCCCCAGTGAGTTACTTAGTGAGCTCACAAGTGAGCTCAAGTCAACCTACTCAGTGAGCTTCTCGATGAGCTCCCAAGCGAGCTTTTAGGTGAGCTCCAAGGTGAGATGTTAGGTGAGCTACTTGTTGAGCTACTTGATGAACTCTAAGGTGAGCTACCAGAAAATCTCAAGGTGGGTTGGCAAGGTGAGCTTCTGAGTGAGCTTAAGGTGAGTGAGGTGAGGTGATAGGTGAGTTTCCATGCAACTTGGTAAGGTGAGCTCTAATGTGAGTTTTTAGGTGAGCTACTTGATGAGCTCCTATGTGAGCTCATTTCTAGCTACTTGGCAAGCTCCTGGGTGAGCTCAAGCTGAGTAGTAAGGTGATCTATCACATGAGCTTCTAGGTGACCTACTTTCTAAGTTCCCAATCAAGCTCCTAGGTGAGCTTCTCGGTGAGCTTCTTGGTGAGCTTCCAGGTGACCTAGAAGATGAGGTTGTTGGAAATGTTTGAGGTGAGATTACATACGAGCTACCAGATGAGCTCAAGATGAGTTGGAAATGTGAGCTTAAGGTGAGTTGGCAAGCCAAACTCAAGGCAAGTTGGTAAGGTGAGCTCCTAGTCGAGTTCCTAGGTGAGTTACTCGATGAGCTCCGGGTGAGATCAACTCGAGCTAATCGAAGAGCTCCAAGAATAGCTCCTAGGTGAGCTACTTGGTGAGCTCCCAGGTGAGGTACCTGATGAGCTACTCGGTGAGCTCATATGCGAGCTCAAGTCAACCTATTCGGTGAGCTGTTTGGTGATCTCCTAGGAGAGTTTTTAGTCGAGCTCCCAGGTGAGCTACTTGGTGAGTTGCTTGACAAACTTTGTTGTGAGCTACTAGATGAGCTCAAGGTGAGTTTCCAAGGTGAACTCTTCAGTGAGGTCAAGGAGAGTTGGAAAGGTGAGCTGATAGGGGAGCTCCCATGTGAGTCGAAAGGGGAGTTATTAGGCGAGCTCCTAATGAGTTTCTAGGTAAGCTCAAGTTGAGCTACTCGATGAGTTCCTAGGTGAGCTACTTATCGAGCTCCTAGCCGATCTCCTAGGTGAGGTACTCGGTAAGCTCCAAGGTGAGATCAATGATGAGCTTGTCAGTAATCTCTGAGGTGAGCTTACATATGAGCTACCAAATGAGCTCAAGGTGAGTTGGCAAGGTGAGCTCAAGGTGAGTTGGTAAGGTGAACTCAAGGTGAATTAGCAAGGTGAGCTGTTAGGAAAGCTCCCACTCGATGAGCTCCTAGGTGAGCTACTAGCCAAGCTCCCAGATGAGCTCCTAGGTGAGCTCCAAGGTGAGCTTGTTAGTAATCTATGATGTGAGCTTACATGCGAGCTACCAGATGAGCTCAAGGTGAGCTAGCAAGGTGAGCTCAAGGCAAGTTGACAAGGTGAGCTATTAGGTGAGCTCCCAGGTGAGTTACTTGAAGAGCTCCTGGGTGAGCTCAACTCAAGCTGATCAGCATGAGCTCCTAGAGAGATCTCATGTGAAGAAATCCGAGGTGAGCTTACATGCAAGCTACCAGATTAGCTCAAGGTGAGTTGGCAAGGTGAGCTCAAGGTGAGTTGGCAAGGTGAGCTCAAGGTGAATTGGCAAGATGAGCTATCAGGTGAGCTCCAAGGTGAGTTCCCAAGTGAGTTACTCAACGAGTTTCTTGGTGAGCTCATAAGCAAGCTCAAGTCAACCTACTAAGAGAGCTATTCGGTGATCTCCTAGGTGAGATATTAGGAAAGTTCTCAGGATAGCTATTGGATGAGCTACTCGATGAAATCCGAGGTGAGCTACTAGATAAGTTCAAGGTGAGTTGGCAAGGTGAACTCCTCAGTGAGCTCAAGGTGAGCTGGCAAGCCAAGTTGATAGGTGAGCTCCCATGAGTTGGCAAGGTGAGCTATCAGGTGAGCTGGCATGTGAGTTTTTGAGTGAGCTGCTTGATGAGCTCCCAATCAAGCTCAAGTCAAGCTACTTGGTGAACTCAAGGTGAGTTGGCAAGGTGACATGTCATGTGAGCTCCCAGGTGAGTTTCTAGGAAAGCTTATCTCAAGCTACTTGACGAGCTCTGGGTGAGCTACTTACCGAGCTCCTAGGTGAGCTACTCGGTGAGCTCCCAAGCAAGCTCAAAGGTGAGCTAGTCGGTAATCTCTAAGGTGAGCTTACATGCAAGCTACCAAATGAGCTCAAGAAGAGTTGGCAAGGCAAGCTCAAATCGAGTTGGCAAGGTGAGCTGTCAGGCTAGCTCCCAGGTGAGTTACTCAATGAGCTCCCAAATGAGCTCAACTAGAGGTAATCGGCAAGCTCCTAGAAGAGCTCCCAGGTGAGCTAATTTGTGATCTATTTAGTGATCTCCCATGTGAGCTGCTAGGTGAGCTCCCAAGTGAGCTACTTGGTGAGCTCCTAGGTGAGGTCCCCCAGTGAGTTACTCGGAAAGCTCACTAGTGATCTCACAAGTGAGCTCAAGTCAACCTACTAGTGAGCTACTCGGTGAGCTCCCAAGTGAGCTCCTTGACAAACTCCAAGGTGAGCTACAAGATGAGCTCAAGGTGAGTTAGGAAGGTGAGCTCCTTAGCAAGCTCAAGGTGAGTTATTAAGGAGAGATGATAGGCAAGATCCCATGTGAATTTCTGGGTGAGCTGTCAGGTGAGCTTTCATGTGAGTTTTTGTGTGAGCTACTTGACGAACTCCTAGGTGAGCTCAAGTCGAGCTATTCGGTGAGCTCCTAGGTGAGCTCAAAGTGAGCTGACAAGGTGAGCTCCCAGGTGAGTTTCTTGGCAAGCTCAAGTCAAGCTGCTTGACGAGCTCCTAGGAAAGCTACTTGCTAAGCTCCTAACCGAGCTCCTAGGTGAGATGCTCAGTGAGCTCTCGGGTGAGCTCAAAGGAAAGCTTAAGGAAAGTTGGCAAGGAAAGCTCAAGGTGAGTTAGTAATGTGAGCTCAAAGTGAGTTGGCAAGGTGAGATGTCAAGCAAGCTCCCAGGTGAGTTACTTGATGAGCTCCTGGGTGAGCTCAACTGGAGCTAATCGGCAAGCTCCCAGAAGAGCTCATGGCGAGCTACTTGGAGAGCTCATTGGTTAGCTCCCAGGCAAGCTACTAGGTGAGCTACCAAGTGAGCTACTTGGTGAGCTCCCAGGTGAGGTCCCCTGTCAGATGATTGTCAAGCTCACAAGCGAGCTCAAGTTAACCTACTCGGTGAGATCCCAGGTGAGATGTTAGGTGAGCTCCCAAGTGAGCTATTAGGTGAGCTCCTAGGTGAGCTACTTGGAGATTCTCTTGATGAACTCTAAGGTGAGATACCAGATGAGCTCAACAAGAGTTGGCAATGTGAGCTCCTCAGTGAGCTCAATGCGAGCTAACAAGGTGAGCTCCCATGTGAGTTGGCAAGGCATGCTGTCAGGAGAGCTCCCATGTTAGTTTTCAGGCAAGCTGCTTGACAAACTCACGGGTAAGCTCAATTCAAGTTACTTGGTGAGCTCTTGGGAAGCTCAAGGAAAGCTAGCAAGGTGAGCTGTAAGGCAAGCTCCCAGGAAAGTCTCTGGGAAAACTCAATTCGAGTTTCTCGACAAGCTCCTAGTTGAGCTACTTACCAAGCTCCCAACCGAGCTCCTAGGTGAGCTACTCTATGAGCTCCTAGGTGAGCTTGTTGGAAATCTTTGAGGTGAGCTTACATGAGAGCTACTAGATGAGCTCAAGGCAAGTTGGCAAGGTGAGCTATCAAGTGAGCTCCTAGGTGAGCTCAACTGGATCTGATCGATGAGCTCCCAGAAGAGCTTCTAGGTGAGATACTTGGCAAGCTATTTAGTGAGCTTCCAGGCAAGCTACTAGGTGAGGTTCCAAGTGAGCTACTTGGTGAGCTCCAGGTGAGGTCCTTGGTGAGCTGCTCGGTGAACTCACAAGTGAGCTCACAAGTGAGCTCAAGTCAACCTACTCAAAGAGTTTCTCAGTGAGCTCGTAGGGGAGCTACTTGGCAAGCCACTCAACAAATCTCGAGGTGAGCTATCAGACGAGCTCAAGGTGAGTTGGCAAGGTGATCTCCTTAGTGAGATAAAGGTGAGCTCCCATGTGAGTTTCTGGGTGAGCTGTAACGTGATTTTCTAGGTGATATGCACGGTGAACTCTTGGGTGAGCTCAATGTGAGCTGTCAGGTGATCTCTGAGGTGAGTTTCTACACAAGTTCAAGTCGAGCTACTTACTGAGCTCCCATCCAAGCTTCTAGGTGAGCTACTCAATGAGCTCCCATGTGAGCTTGTCAGTAATCTTTGAGGTGAGCTTACATGTGAGCTACCAGATGTGCTCAAGGTGAGTTGGCAAGGTAAGCTCTAGGTGAGTCAGCAACACGAGCTCAAGGTGAGTTAGTAAGGTGAGCTGTCAGGTGAGCTCCTAGGTGAGTTCCCAGGTGAGTTACTTGATGAGCTCTCGTGTGAGGTCAACTCGAGCTGATCGGTGAGCTCCCAGAAGAGCTACTAGGTGAGCTAATTGGTGAGCTACTTGGTGAGATATTTGGCGAGCTCCAGGTGAGCTGCTAGGTGAGCTCCCAAGTGAACTACTTGGCAAGCTCCCAGGTGAGTTCCCTAGTGAGCTGATCGGTGAGCTCATAAGTGAGCTCAAGTGAACCTACTCGGTGAGCTTCTCGGTGAGCTCCCAAGTGAGCTGTTAGGCAAGCTCCCAGGTAAGCTATTAGGAAAGCTCCCAAGTGAGTAGTTAGGTGAGCTCCCAGGTGAGCTACTTAGTGAGCTACTCGATGAACTTTGAGGTGAGATACTAGACAATCTTAAGATGGTTTGGAAAGGTGAGCTCCTGAGTGAGCTTAAGGCAAGCTACTCGGTGAGCTCCTAGGTGAGCTGTTAGATGAGCTCCCATGCAAGCTTTTAGTCGAGCTCCTAGGTGAGCTACTTAGTGAGCTACCTAATGAACTCTGATGTGAGCTACCTGATGAGCTCAAGGTGAGTTAGCAAGGTGAGATCGTCAGCGAGCTCAAGGCTAGCTAGAAAGGCAAACTGATAGGGTTGCTCCCATGTGATTTTTAAGGTGAGCTATTAGGTGAGCTCCCATGTGAATTTTCATGCAAGCTACTTGATGAGCTCCAGGATGAGATCAAGTCAAGCTACTCGGTGAGCTCCTGGGTGAGCTCAAGGTGAGCTGGCAAGGTGAGCTATCAGGGAGCTCCTAGGTAAGTTTCTGGGAAAGCTCTAGTCGAGCTGCTCAATGAGTTCCTAGGAGATTTACTTGCTAAGGTCCTAGCCTGAGCTCCTAGGTGAGCTACTCGTTAAGGTCCCAGGTGAGCTCAAAGGTGAGCTTGTTAGTAATCTCGAGGTGAGATTACATACGAGCTACCAGATGAGCTCAAGGTGAGTTGGCAAGGCTAGCTCAAGGCAAGTTGGTAAGGTGAACTCAAGGTGAATTAGTAAGGTGAGCTCAACTTGAGCTAATCAGTGAGCTCCCAGGTGAGCTACTTGGTGAGCTAGCGAGCTCGCAGGTGAATTGGTAGGTGAGCTCCTAAGTGAGCTACTTGGTGAGCTCCCTTGCGAGGTCCTTGGTGAGTTGCTCGGTGAGCTCACAAGTGAGTTCATATCAACCTACTCGGTGAGCTACTCGGTGAATTCCTAGGTGAGCTATTAGGCGAGCTCCCAGGTGAGCTTTTGGTAAGCTCCGAGGTGAGCTATTAGGTGAGCTACTTGGTGAGCTATTCGGTGAGCTCCCAAGTGATCTCCAAAGTGAACTACTTGGAAAGCTCCTAGTTGAGGTCCCTGGCATGCTGCTCAGTGAGCTTAGAAGTGAGCTCAAGTCAACGTACTCATTGAGTTGCTTAGTGAGCTCCCAGGTGAGCTGCTAGGTGAGCTCCCAGGTGAGCTACTTGGCAATCTACTTGATGAACTCATAGGTGAGCTACTGGATGCTAAAGGTGAGTTGGTAAGGTGAGCTCAAGGTGAGCTTACAAGGTGAGTTGATAGGTGAGCTCCCATGTGATTTGGCAAGGTGAGCTCCCATTCATGTTTTTGGGTGAGCTGCTTGATGAGCTCCCAAGAAAGCTCAAGTTGAGCTGCTCTATGAGATCTTGGGTGAGTTGCTTGCCGAGTTCCCAGCCTAGCTCCTAGGTGAGCTACTCCTTGAGCTCTAAGCGAGCTCAAAGGTGAGCTTATCAGCAATCTCTGAGTTCAAACTACATGTGTGTTACTATATGAGATCAAGGTGAGTTGACAAGGTGAGCTCAAGGAGAGTTGGCAAGGTGAGCTCAAGGTGAGTTGGAAAGGCGAGCTATGTGACAAGCTCCCAAGTGAGTTCCCAAGTGAGTTACTTAATGAGCTCCCAAGTGAGCTCAACTCAAGCTGATCGGTGAGCTCCCAGAAGATCTCCCAAGTGATCTACTTGGTGAGCTATTCCATGAGTTCCCAGGTGATCTCCTAAGTAATCTACATGGCAAGCTCCCATGCGAGGTCCCTAGTGAGCTCAAGTGAGCTCAAAAGTGAGGTCAAGTCAACCTACTCGGTGAGCTACTCTGTGAGCTCCTAGGTGAGCTGTTAGGTAAGCTCCTAATTGAGCTACTTGGTGAGCTACTCGACGAACTCCAAGGTGAGCTACCAGATGAGTTCAAGGTGAGTTAGCAAGGTGAGCTCCTCAAAATCTCAAGGTGAGATGGCAAGGTGACCTTATAGGTGAGGTCCCATGCATGTTTTTGGGCAAGCTGCTTGATGATCTCCGGGGACCTCAAGCTCTCAGTAGCTCTGAGGATATCACGTGAGCTCCTAGGTGAGTTTCTGGGAAAGCTCAAGTTGAGTTGCTAAATAAGCACCTGGGTGAGCTATTTTTTGAGCTCCTAGGTGAGCCACTCGGTGAGCTCCCATGTGAGCTCAAAGGTGAGTTTTTTGGTAATCTCTAAGTTGAACTTACATGCGAGCTACCATATGAGCTCAAGGTGTTGGCAAGGTGAGCTCAAGGTGATTTGGAAAGGTGAGATCTAAGTGAGTTGGCAAGGTGAGCTATTAGGAAAGGTCCTAGGTGATCTCCCAAGTGAGTTACTTGATGAGCTCCCAGGCAACCTTAGCTTGAGCTGATCATTGAGCTCCTAGAAGAGCTCCTAGGAGAGCTATTCGGTGAGTTGCTAGGTGAGATCCCAAGTGAGCTACTTGGTGAGCTCCCAGGTGAGCTCCCGATGAGCTCAAGTGAGCTCAAGGAAACCTACTCGATGAGATGCTCAGTGAGCTCCCAGGTGAGCTGTTAGGCAAGCTCCTAGGTGAGCTCCTAGGTGAGCTCTTAGGTGAGCTACTAGGTGAGCTACTTAGTGAGCTTCTCGATGAACTCTGAGGTGAGCTACCAGACAAGCTCAAGATGAGTTGGAAAGGTGAGCTCCTCAGTGAGCTCAAGCCAAGCTAGCATGGTGAGTTGATAGGTGATATTTCATGAGTTAGCAAGGTAAGATGTCGTTTGGTGAGTTCCTATGTGAGTTTTCAGGAAAGTTTCTTGACGAGATCTCAAGTGAGCTCAAGTTGAGTTACTCAGTGAGCTCCTGGGTGAGCTCAAGGTGAGCTTTAAAGGTGAGCTATCAGGTGAGCTCCCAGGTGAGTTTCCAGGAAAGCTCAAGTTGAGCTTAATGAGCTGCTGTGCTAAGCTCCTAGCTGATCTCCTAGGTGAGCTACTTGGTGAGCTCACAAGTGAGCTCAAATGTGAGCTTTTCAGCAATCTCTAATTTGAGCTTGGATGTGAGCTACCAGATGAGCTCAAGGTGAGTTAGCAAGGTGAGCTTTAGGTGACCTCCTAGGTGAATTCCCATGTGAGTTACTCGATGAGCTCCCGGGAAAGCTCAGCTCGATCTGATCGGTGAGCTCCTACAAGATCTCCCAGGTGAGCTACTTCGCAAGCTATTTAGTGAGCTCCCAGGAAAGCTACTAGATAAACTCCTAAGCGAGCTACTTGGTGAGCTCCTAGGTGAGGTCATCGGTAAGCTCACAAGCTAGCTAACAAGTGAGATCAAGTCAACCTACTCGGTGAGCTACTTGTTGAGCTCTCGAGTGAGTTGTTAGGTGAGCTCCCATGTGAGCTACTTGGTGAGCTGCTCAACAAACTCCGAGGTGAGCTACCAGACAAGCTCAAGGTGAGTTGGCAAGGTGAGCTCCTCAGCGAGCTCAAGGTGAGCTAGCAAGGTGAGCTCCCATTCAATTTGATAAGGTGAGCTCCCATGTGAGTTTTCACACAAGCTGCTTGATGAGCTCCCAGGTGAGCTCAAGTTGAGCTACTCGGTGAGCTCCTGGGAAAGCTCAAGGTAAGTTGGCAAGGTGAACTATTAGGTGAGATCCCGGGTGATTTTTCGGGAAAGCTCAAGTCGAGCTTGTCGATAAGCTCCTAGGTGAGCTACTTGTCGAGTTCCCAACCTAGCTCCTAGTTGAGATGCTAGGTGAGCTCCCAGGTAAGCTCAAAGGTGAGCCATTTGGCAAGGTGATCTCAAGGCGAGTTGGCAAGGTGAGCTGTCAGTGAGGTCCCAAGTGAGTTCCCATGTGAGTTACTCGATGAGCTCCCAGGTGAACTCAACTCAAGCTGCTCGAAAAATTCTGAGGCAAGCTACCTTCTGAGCTCAAGGTGAGTTGGCAAGGTGAGCTCCTCACTGAGCTCAAGGTGAGCTGGCAAGGAGAGCTCCCATGTGAATTGGCAAGGCAAGCTGTCAGGTGAGCTCTGATGTAATTTTTTTGTTGAGCTACTACGACCAAGCTCTGGGTGAGCTCAAGGCAAGCTGGACAAGTCAAGCTGTCAGGTGAGTTCCCAGGTGAGTTTCTGGGAAAGCTCAAGTAGAGCTACTCCACAAGCTCTTAGATGAGCTACTTGTCTGAGCTCCAAGTTGAGCTCCTAGGTGGGCTACTCAGTGATATCCTAGGAGAGCTCAAAGGTGAGCTTGTCAGTAATATCTTAGGTGAGATTACATGCAAACTACCAGATGAGCTGTAGGTGAGTTGGCAAGGTGAGTTGTCAAGTGAGCTCCTAGGTAAGTTCCTAAGTAAGTTACTCGATGAGCTCCCAAGTAAGCTCAACTCGATTTGATCGGTGAGCTCCCAAAGAGCTCTTAGGTGAGCTCCTGGTAAGCTATTCGGTGAGCTCCCAAAGCTACTTAGCGAGAGCTCATAGTCGAGGTCCCCGGTGAGCTACTCGGTGAGCTCACACATGAACTCAAGTCAACCTACTCGGTGAGATGCTCAGTGAGCTCTAAGGTGAGCTATTTGGTGAGCTCCCATGTGAGCTGTTAGGTGAGCTCCCAAGTGAGCTATCGACTGGCTTGACTTGAGCATGCTTGAAAAACTTACCTGTGAGCTCAGCTGACAGCTCACCTTATAGCCTCACGTTGAGCTCACCTAGAGCTCACCAAGTAGCTCAACTTGAGCTCACCTGGGAGCTCATCAAGTAACTCTCCTGAGAGCTCGTCAAGTAGCTCACATAAAAACTCACATGGGAGCTCACCTTACCAACTCAGATGGGAGCTCACCTATCAGCTCACCTTGCCAACTCACCTTGAGCTCACTGAGGAGCTCACCTTGCCAACTCACCTTGAGCTCATATGGTAGCTCGCCTCGAGTTCATCAATCATCTCACCAAGTAGCTCACCTGGGAGCTCACCGAGTAGCTTGCCAAGTAGGTTGACTTGAGCTCACTCGGGAGCTCGTCAAGTAGCTCACCCAAAAATGTGGATGGGAGCTCACCTAACAGCTTGCCTTGCCAACTCACATGGGAGCTCCCCTATCAGCTCCCTTATCATATTTCATCAAGAAACTTCCAAGTAGCTCACCTAGGAACTCGACTAACTAGCTCACCCAGGAGCTCACCTAACAACTCGCCTAGGAGCTCACCGAGATGCTCGCTAAGTAGGTTGACTTGAGCTTAGTTGTGAGCCCACTGAGTAGCTCACCAGGGACATCACCTGGGAGGTCACCAAATAGCTTGCTTGGGAGCTCACCTAGCAGCTCATCTTGGGAGCTCGTCAAATAGCTCACCAGGTAGCTCACCTAGAAACTCTTCTGGGAGCTCACTGATCAGCTCAAGTTGAGCTCACCCAGGAGCTCATCGAGTAACTCACATGGGAGCTCACCTGATAGCTTGCATTGCCAACTCACCTTGAGCTCATCTAGTAGCTCACATGTAAGCTCACCTCAAGAGATTGCTGACAAGCTCACCTTTGAGCTTTCCTGGGAGCTCACCGAGTAGCTCACCTAGGAGCTCAGCTGGGAGATCAGCAAGGAGTTCACCTAGGAGCTCGTCGAGCATCTTGACTTGAGCTTACCCAGAAACTCACCTGACAACTCACCTTTCTAGGTTGCCTTAAGCTCACCCAGGAGCTCACCAAGTAGCTCGACTTGACCTCACCCAGGAGCTCATCAAGCAGCTTTCCCTAAAACTCACAAGGGAGCTCTGACTGACAGCTCACCAGAAACTCACATGGGAGGTCACTTGATAGCTCACCCTAGAAACTCACAAGGGAGCTCACCTATTGGCTCACCTTGCTAGCTCCCCTTAAGCTCACTGAGGAGCTCACCTTTCTAACTCACCTTGAGCTCATCTAGTAGCTCATCTCAGAGTTCATCAAGTAGATCACCAAGTAGCTCACCTAAGAGCTCACCTAATAGCTCACCTAGGAGTTCAACTAATGCTCACCTAGGAGCTCACCGTGTAGGTTGACTTGAGCTCACTTATGAGCTCACTGAGTAACTCACCGGGGATCTTGCCTTGGAGCTCGCCAAGTAGCTCACTTGGGAGCTCACCAAATAGGTCACCTTGGAGGTCACTAAACAGCTAACCAAGTAGCTCACCTAAGAGCTCTTCTGGGAGCTTTCCGATCAGCTCAAGTTGAGCTCACCCAGTAGCTCATCGAGTAACTCACCTGGGAACTCACCTTGAAGCTCACCTGACATCTCACCTTGCCAACTCCCCTTAAGCTCAACTTGCCAACTCACCTTGAGCTCATCTGGTAGCTCACATGTAAGCTCACCTCAGAGATTATCGATAAGCTCATGTTTGAGCTCACCTGGGAGCTAACCGAGAAGCTCACCTAGGAGCTTGGCTAGGAGCTCGAAAGTAGCTCACCCAAGAGCTCCTCGAGCAGCTCAACTTGAGCTTACCCAAAAACTCACCTGGGAGCTCACCTGACAGATCACCTTGCCAGCATGCCTTGAGCTCACAAAGGAGCTCACCGAGAAGCTCGACTTGAGCTCACCAAGGAGCTCATCAAACAACTCCCTGAAAAACTTACATGGGAGCTCTCCTGACATCTCACCCAGAAACTCATGTGGGAGCTTGCATATTAGCTCACCTTACCAGCTCACCTTGATCTCGCTTAGGAGATCACCTTGCCAACTCACCTTGAGCTTGTATGGTATCTCACCTCAGAGTTCATCGAGTAGCTCACAAAGTAGCTCAACTGGGAGCTCACCTAACAGCTCACCTGGGAGCTCACCAAGTAGCTTGTCGAGTAGGTTGACTTGAGCTTACTTGTGAGCTCACTGAGTAGCTGATCAAGGATCTCACATGGGAGCTCATAGAGTAGCTCACTTGGGAGCTTAGCTAGTAGCTCACCTAAAAGCTCACCAAATAGCTTGTCAAGTAGCTCACCTAGGAGCTCTTCTAGGAGCTCGCTAATCATCTCAAGTTGATCTCGCCCAAAAGCTCACCCAAAAACTCACATGGGAGCTCACCTTACCAGCTCACCTTGACCTCACTAAGGAGCTCACCTTTCCAACTTACCTTGAGCTCATCTAGTAGCTCACCTCAGAGTTCATCGAGCAGCTTGCCAAGTAGCTCACTTGGGAGCTCACCTAATAGTTCACCTAGGAGCTCACCTAATAATTCACTTATGAGCTCACTGGGGACCTCGCTTGGGGAATTGCCAAATAGTACATTTGGGAGCTCACCTAGTGACTCGTATGGGAGCTTACCAAATAGCTCAAATAGCTCAGCTGGTAGTTGACATATAAGCTCACCTCAGGCATTACCAACAAGCTCACCTTTGAGCTTTCCTAAGAGCCCACTGAGTAGCTCACCTAGGAGCTCAGTTTGGAGCTCGACAAGTAGCTCACCTTGGTGGTCGTCAAGCAGCTTGACTTGATCTTACACGGAACCTCACCTGGGAGCTCACCTTGGTAGCTCACCTTGAGCTCACCCAGGAGCTCACTGAGCAACTCGACTAGAGCTCATCAAGTAGCTCACCCAAAAACTCACATGGGATCTCACCTGATAGCTCACCTTACCAACTCACATGGGATCTCACCTATCAGCTCACCTTGAGCTCACTGAGGAGCCCACCATGACAACTCACCTTGAGCTCATCTAGTAGCTCACCTCTGAGTTCATATGGTAGCTCACCAAGTAGCTCACCTAGGAGCTCAACGAGTAGATCACCAAGTAGGTTGACTTGAGCTCGCTTGTGAGCTCACCAAGCAGCTCACCAGGGACCTCACCTAGGAGCTCACCAAGTAGCTCACTTGGGAGCTTACCTAGCAGCTTATGGGATCTCACCTAAAAGCTCACAAAGTAGCTCACCAGGGAGCTCTTCTAGGAGCTTGATGATCAGCTCAAGTTGAGCTCACCTGGGAGCTCATCAAGTAACTCACTGGGAACTTTCCTGGGAGCTCATCTGATAGCTCACCTTGCCAACTTACCTTGAGCTTACCTTGCCAACTTCCCTTGAGCTCCCCTTACCAACTCACCTTGAGCTCATCTAGTAGCTCGCATGTAAGCTCACCTAAGAGATAGCTGACAAGCTCACCTTTGAGCTCACTTGGGATCTCACCAAGAAGCTCACCTAGATCTCAGCTAGGAGCTTGGCAAGTAGCTCACCTAGGAGCTCATCGAGTAGCTCAACTTGAGCTTTACTAGAAACTCACCTAGAACTCATCTGACATCTCACCTTGCTAGCGAGCCTTGAGCTCACCTAGGATCTCACTGAGTAGATTGACTTGAGCTCACTTGGGAGCTCGTTAGGTAGCTTGCCCAAAAACTCACATGGGAGCTCACCTAAAAACTTGCCTTGCCAACTCCCATGGGAGCTCACCTTGGTAGGTCACCTTGAGCTTGCTGAGGAGCTCACCTTGCCAACTTTCCTTGAGCTGGAAGGTAGCTCACCTCAGATTTTTTCAAGTAGCTTTCCTAAAAACTCACGTGGGAGCTCACTGACAGCTTGCCTTGCTAGCTCACCTTAAGCTCACAAAAGAGCTCACCAAGTAGCTCGACTTGAGCTTGCATGGGATCTCATCAAGTTTCTCACCCAAAAAACTCACGTGGGAGCTTACTTATCAGCTTGCCTTGCTAGCTCACCTTGAGCTCACTTAGGATATCACCTTGCCAACTCACCTTGAGATTTTCTTGTAGCTCACCTCAAATTTCATCTAGTAGCTCCCCAAGTAGCTTCACCCGGGAGCTCACCTAACATCTCACTTGGGAGCTAACCGAGTAGCTCATCAAGTAGGTTAACTTGAGCTTACTTGTGAGCTCACTGAGTAGCTTTCTGGGGACCTCGCATGGGAGCTCACAAAGTAGATCACTTGGGAGCTCACCTAACATCTCACTGAATAGCTTGTCAAGTAGCTCACCTAGGAGCTTTTCTAGGAGCTCACCAATCATATCAAGTTGATCTCACCTAGAATCTCATCAAGTAACTCACCTGGGAACTCACAGCTCATCTAGGAGATCATCAAGTAGCTCTCTCAAAAACTCACATGGGAGCTAACCTTGCCAGCTTCACCTTGAGCTCATTGAGGAGCTCACCTTACCAACTTGCCTTGAGCTCATCTAGTAGCTCTCTCCTAGAGTTTCATCGAGTAGCTCCCAAGTAGCTCACCTAGGAGCTCACTTAATATCTCACTTGTGAGCTCACCAGGGACCTCACTTGGGAGATTGCCAAGTAGTTCATTTAGGATCTCACCTAGCAACTCACCTGGGAGCTCGCAAAACAACTCACTAAGTAGCTCACCTGGGAGCTCTTCTGGGAGCTCACTGATTAGCTCGAGTTGAGCTCGCTTGAGAGCTTGTTGAGGAACTCACCTAGGAGCTCACCTTATAGTTTTCCTTGCCAACTCACCTTGAGCTCAGGTGGTAGCTCACATATAAGCTCACCTAGACATTTCTAAAAAACTCACCTTTGAGCTCACCTAAGAGCCCACTGAGAAGCTCACCTAGGAGCTCAGTTCGGAGCTCGGCAAGTAGCTCACCTAGGTGCTCATTGAGTAGCTTGACTTAAGCTTACATAGAAACTCACCTGGGAGCTCACCTTGAGCTCGCTAAGGAGCCTGGCTTAACAACTCACCTTGAGCTCATCTAGTAGCTCACCTCTAAGTTTTTCAAGTAGCTCACCAAGTAGGTCACCTGGGAGCTCACCTAACAGCTAGCCTGGGAGTTCAATGAGTAGCTCACCAAGTAGATTGACTTGACCTGGGAGCTTGCCAAGTACCTCACTTGGGAACTCACCTAGCATCTTACCTAGGAGCTCACTGAATAGCTCGCAAAGTAGCTCACAAGGGAGCTCTTCTACAAGCTCAATGATCAACTTGAGTTGAGCTCGCCTGGGAGCTCATCGATTAACTCCCTCGGGAACTTTCCTAGGAGCTCACCTGACAACTCACCTTGCCAACTTGCCTTGAGCTTACCTTGCAAAATTACCTTGAGCTCACCTTGTTAACTTGCCTTGAGCTCATCTGGTTGCTCACATGTAAGCTCACCTCAGAGATTACCAACAAGCTCACCTTTGAGCTAGCCTAGGAGCTCACTGAGTAGCTCACCTAGGAGCTCGACTGGGAGCTCGACAAGTAGCTCTCCCAGAGCTCATTGAGTAGCTGACTTGAGCTTCCCTAGAAAATTACCTAGGAGCTTGCCTGACAGTTTAGCTTATGATCTCACCTTGAGCTCACCCAGGAGCTCGCTGAGTACCTTGACTTAAGCTCACCTGAGAGCTCGTCAAGTAGCTCACCTAAAAACTCACATAGGAGCTTGCCTAATAGCCCACCCTGACAACTCGTATGGGAAATCACCTATCAGGTCACCTTGTAAGCTCACCTTAAGCTCACTGAGGAGCTCACATTACTAACTTTCCTTGATCTCATCTATTAGCTCACTCGAGTTCATCGAGTAGCTCACCTAACAGCTCACCTAGAAGGTCACCTAATAGCTCACTTGGGAGCTCGACTAATAGCTTGCCTAGGAGGTCACCAAGCAGCTAATCAAGTAAGATGACTTGAGCTCAATTGTGAGTTTTCCGAGTAGCTCACGGGGGTCCTCACCTAGAGATAGCCAAGTAGCTAACTTAGGAGATCCCCTAGGAGCTCACCTGGGAGCTCACCTTACCAACTCACCTTAAGCTCACCTTACCAACTCACCTTGAGCTCACCTTGCCAACTCACCTTAAGCTCATCTGGTAGCTCACATGTAAGCTCACCTCAGAGATTATTGATAAGCATGCCTTTGAGCTCACCCAGAGTTCATCGAGCATCTTAAATTGAGCTTGCTCAAAAATCACCTAGGAGCTTTCCTGACAGCTCACCTTGCTAGCTCACCTTGAGCTCACCTAGGAGCATACCCAGTAGCTCACCAAGAAACTAACCTAGGAGCTCTCCTTGCTAGCTCACCTTGAGCTCACCCAAGAGCTCACCTAATCAGCTCAATCAGAAACTCACATGGGAGCTCACCTGACAACTCACCTTGCCAACTCACGTGGGAGCTCGATTATCAGCTCACCTTGAGCTTACTGAGGAGCTCACCTTGCCAACTCACCTTCAGCTCATCTAGTAGCTCACCTTGGAATTCATTGAGTAGCTCACCTAGGATCTCACCTAACAGCTCACCTTGGAGCTCACCAAGTAGCTCGCTAAGTAGGTTGACTTGAGCTCACTGTGAGCTCACCGAGGAGCTCACTGGGGACCTCACATGGGAGCTTGCTAAGTAGCTCACTTGGGAGCTTACCTAGTAGCTCACCTGGGAGATTTCCAAATAGCTCACCAAGTAGATCACTTGGGAGCTCACCAATCGACTGAGTTGAGCTCACCGGGAGCTCATTGAGTAACTCACCTGGGAACATGCCTGGGAGCTCGCCTGATAGCTCACCTTGCCAACTTGCCTTGAGCTTACCTTACCAAATCACCTTGAGCTCATCTTGCCAACTCACCTTGAGCTGATCTAGTAGCTCGTATGTAAGCTCACCTAAGAGATTACCGATAAGCTCTCCTTTGAGCTTGCCTGGGATCTCACTAAGCAACTCACCTAGGAGCTCACTAGGAGCTCAGCAAGTAGCTCATCTAGGAGCTTGTCGAGTAGATCGACTTGAGCTTTCCTAGAAACTCACCTAGGAACTCACCTGATAACTCACCTTGTCAGCTCACATTGAGCTTGCCAAGGAGCTCGGTGAGTAGCTCAACTTGAGCTCACCTGGGAGCTCATCAAGAAGCTCCCCTAAAAACTCACATGGGAGCTTGACTGATAACTCACCTTGCCAACTTGCATAGGAGATCACCTATATGCTCAAATTCAGCTCAACTTGAGCTCAGTGAGGAGCTCACCTTGCCAACTCACCTTGAGCTCGGAAGGTAGCTCACCTCAGATTTTTTCGATTAGCTTTAGTTGAGTTTTCCTAGGAGCTCATCGAGTAACTCACCTGGGAACTCACCTGGGAGCTTTCCTGACAGCTCACCTTGCCAACTCACCTTGAGCTCACCTTACCAAATGGCTCACCTTTTAGCTTGCCTGGGAGCTCACCTAGCAGCTCACCTAGGAGCTAGGCTGGGAGGTCGGTAAGTAGCTCACCCAAAATCTTTCGACCAGCTCGAATTGAGCTTTCCCAAAAACTCACATGGGAGTTCACTTGATAGCTCACCTTGCCAGCTTGCCTTGAGCTTGCCTGAGTAGCTCAACTTGAGCTCACCTGGGAGCTCATCAAGTAGCTCATGTAAAAACTCACATGGGAGCTCACCTTATCAAATCAAATGGGAGCTCACCTTACTAGCTCACCTTGAGCTCGCTGAGGAGCTCACCTTGCCAACTCACCTTGAGCTCATCTTTTATCACGCCTCAGAGTTCGTGAAGTAGCTCGCCAAGTATCTCACCTAACATCTCACTTGGGAGCTCACCGAGTAGCTCACTGAGTAGGTTGACTTGATCTCACTTGTCACCTCACTTGTGAGCTCACCGAGTAGCTCAACGAGGACCTTACCTGGTAGCTCACCAAGTAGCTCACTTGGGAGCTCACCTAACAGCTCACCTAGGAGCTCACCAAACAACCCATGAAGTAGCTCACCTTGCCAACTCACCTTGAGCTCATTTGGTAGCTCACATGTAAGCTCACCTAAGAGATTACTGATAAGCTCACCTTTGATCTCACTTGTGAGCTCACCAAGTATCTCACCTAGGAGATCAGCTAAGAGCTTGGTAAGTAGCTCACCCAGGAGCTCGTTGACTAGCTTGACTTGAGCTTGCCCAGAAACTCACCTAGGAGCTCACAAGAAAAGCTCACCTTTGGAGCTCACCTGACAGCTCACCTTTGGAGCTCACCTTGAGCTCACCCAGAGCTCACTGAGCAACTTAACTTAAGCTAACTCGGGATCTCATCAAGTAGCTCACCTATCAACTCACCTCAATCTAATCGGCAAGCTCCGGAAGAGCTCCCAAGCAAGCTACTTGGTGAGTTGTTCGGTGAGCTTCTAGGTGAGCTACTAGGTGAGGTTCCAAGCAAGCTACTTTGTGAGCTCCTAGGTGAGGTCCCTAGAGAGCTTCTCAGTGAACTCACAAGAAAGCTAATAAGTGAGCTCAAGTCAACCTACTCAGAGAGCTACTCGGTGAGCTCCCAGGTGAGATACTTGGTGAGCTACTGAAGAACTCTGAGGTGAGCTACTAGATGAGCTCAAGGTGAGTTAGCAAGGTGAGATCCTTAGCGAGCTCAAGGTGAGCTAGAAAGGTGAGCTCCCATGTGAGTTTTGGGTGAGTTGTAAGGTGAGTTTCTTAGCAAGCTTCTCGGTGACCTCTTGCATGAGCTCAAGGTGAGTTGGTAAGGTGAGCTGGTAAGATGAGCTATCAGGAAATCTCTGAGGCAAGTTTCAAGACAAGCTCAAGTCGAGCTACTTGTCGAGCTCCCAATCAAACTCCTAGGTGAGCTACTCGATGAGCTCCCAGGTGAGCTCAAAGGCAAGCTTGTAGGTAATCTCTCAGGTGAGCTTACATGCAAGCTACAAGATGAGCTCAAGGTGAGTTGGCAAGGCAAGCTCAAGGTGAGTCCATAAGGAAAGCTCAAGGTGAGTTAGTACGGCAAGATGTCAGGTGAGCTCCTAGGTGAGTTCCCAGAAGAGTTACTCGATGAGCTCTCACGTGAACTTAACTCAAGCTGATCAGAGAGCTCCTAGAAGAGCTCCCAGGTGAGCTACTTGGTGAGATTTTCAGTGAGCTCGGTGTGTGGTGAGCTCCCAGGTGAGCTGCTAGGTGAGCTCCCAAGTGAGCTACTTGGCAAGCTCCCAGGTGAGGTCCTCGATGAGCTGTGTAGTGAGCTCACAAGTGAGCTCAAGTCGGCCTACTTGGTGAGCTTCTCGGTGAGCTCCCAAGTGAGTTGTTAGGTGAGCTCCCATGTGAGTTAGTTAGGTGAGCTCCTGAGAAAGCTTAAGGTGAGCTACCTAGACAAGCTTAAGGTGAATTAGAAAGGTGAGCTCCTGAGCAAGCTTAAGGTGAGCTCCCATATAAGTTAGTAAGGTGAGCTCCCATGTGAGTTTTTCGGGTGAGCTACTTGATGAGCTCTAGGTGAGCTCAATTCGAGCTACTCAGTGAGCTCCTAGAGCTCAAGGTAAGATAGCAAGGTGAGCTGTTAGGTGAGCTCCTTGGGTGAGCTACTTTTTGAGCTCCCAGCTCAGCTCCTAGATGAGCTACTCAGTGAGCTCCCAGGTGAGCTCAAAGGTGAGCTTGTTGGCAATCTCTGATGTGAGATTACATACGAGCTACCAGATGAGCTCAAGGTGAGTTGGCAAGGTGAGCTTAAGGTGAGTTGGCAAGGCAAACAGAAGGTGAGTTGGTAAGGCTAGCTGTTAGGTGAGCTCCTATTCGAGTTCCCAGGTGAGTTACTTGACAAGATCCTAGGTGAGCTCAACTTGAGCTAACTGACGAGCTACTTGGCGAGCTATTTGGTGAGCTCCTAGGTGAGCTACTAGGTGAGTTCCCAAGCGAGCTACTTGGTGAGCTCCCAGGTAAGGTCCCTGATGAGCTACTTAGTGAGCTCATAAGTAAGCTCAAGTCAATCTACTCGATGAGCTGCTCGGTGATTTCCTAGGTGAGCTATTAGGTGAGCTCGAGGTGAGCTATTAGGTGAGCTACTTGGGGAGCTATTCTGTGAGCTCCCAAGTGAGCTACTAGGTGATCTCAAAGTTAACTACTTGGTGAGCTCCCAGTTGAGGTCCTTAGCAAGCTCCTTGGTGAGCTCACAAGTGAGCTCAAGTCAACCTACTAGGTGATTACTCGGTGAGATCCCAAGTGAGCTCTTAGGAAAGCTCCCAGGTGAGCTACTTGGTGAGATTCTCGATGAACTCATAGGTGAGCTACAAGATGTGCTGAAGGTGAGTTGGCAAGGTGAGCTCCTAAGTGAGCTCAAGGTGAGCTTGCAAGGTGAGCTAATAGGTGATCTCCCATGTGAGTTTGCATGGAGAGCTGTCAGGTGAGCTCCTATTCAAGTTTTTAGGTGAGCTGCTTGACGAGCTCCGGGAAAGCTCAAGTCGAGCTATTCTATGAGCTCCTAGGCAAGCTTCTTACTAAGTTCTAGCCCAGATCCTAGGTGAGCTACTTTATGAGTTCCCAAGCAAGCTCAAAGGTGAGCATGTCAGTAATCTCTGAGGTCAACTTACATGTGCACTACAGATGAGCTCAAGGTGAGTTGGCAAGGTGAGCTCAAGGAGAGTTGGCAAAGGCAATCTCAAGGTGAGTTAGAAAGGTGAGCTATTAGGAAAGCTCCCAAGTGAGTTCCCAAGTGAGTTACTCAACGAGCTCCCAGGTCAGCTCAAATAAAGTTGATCGGTGAGCTCCCAGAAGATCTCCCAAATGAGCTACTTGGTGAGTTGTTCTATGAGTTCCCAGGTGAGCTGCTAGGTGAGCTCCCAAGTGATCTACGTGGCAAGCTCCCATGCAAGGTCCTTGGCAAGCTACTCGGTGAGCTCACAAGTGAGCTCAAAAGTGAGGTCAAGTCAACCTACTCGGTGAGTTGCTCCATGAGCTTCTAGAAGGCGAGCTGTTAGGTGAGCTCCCAAGTGAGCTACTTGGTGAGCTACTCGAAAACTCTGGGGTGACTGTCCAGATGAGATCAAGGTGAGTTGGCAAGGTGAGATCCTCAGTGAGCACAAGGTGAGCTCCTCAGTAAGCTCAAGGTGAGCTAGCAAGGTGACCTTATAGGTGAGATCCCATTCAAGTTTTCAAGTGAGCTATTTGATGAGCTCCTGGGTGACCACAAGTCAAGCTGTTCGGTGAGCTCTTGGGTGAGCTATCACTCGAGCTCCTAGTGAGTTTATGAGAAATCTCAATTCAAGATGCTTGATGAGCTCCTAGGCAAGCTACTTTCGAGTTCCTAGCTGAGCTCCTAGGTGAGCAACTCGGTGAGCTCCCATGTGAGCTCAAAGCCCAGCTTGTCAATAATCTCTGAGGTGAGCTTACATGTGAGCTACAAGATGAGCTCAAGGTGAGTTGGCAAGGTGAGCTCTAGAAGAGTTGGCAAGGTGAGCTGTCAAGTGAGCTCCCAGGTGAGTTACTTGACAAGCTCCAAAGTGAGCTCAACTCAAGTTGATTAGTGAGCTCCTAGAAGAGCTCCTAGGAGAGCTACTTAGTGAGCTATTCGGCGAGCTCCCAAGTGAGCTACTAGGTGATTTCCAAAGGAGCTACTTGGTGAGCTCCTAGGTGAGGTCCCCGATGAGCTCACAAGTAAGCTCAAGTAAACCTACTTGATGAGGTGATCACTGAGCTACTCGATGAGCTCCCATGTGAGCTGTTAGGTGAGCTCTTAGGTGAGATATTAGGTGAGCTTCAAGGTGAGCTACTTGGAAAGTTGCTTGATGAACTCCAAGGCAAGCTACCAGACAAGCTCAAGGTGAGTTGGCAAGGTGAGCTCCTCAGCAAGCTCAAGGAAAGCTAGTAACGTGAGCTGATAGGTGAGCTTCCATGTGAGTTGGTAAGGTGAGATTTTAGGTAAGCTCCCATGTGAGTTTTTAGGTGAGTTACTTGATGAGCTCTTAGGTGAGCTCAAGTCGAATTACTTGGTGAGCTCCTAGGTGAGCTTAATGTGAGCTACCAAGGTGAGCTATTAGGTGTGCTCCTAGGTGAGTTTCTGGGCAAGCTCAAGTCGAGCTACTCAACAAGCTCTTGGGTGAGCTTCTTGCCAAGCTCCTAGCTGATCTCCTAGGTGAGTTACTCGGTGAGATAAGCAAGCTCAAAGGTGAGCTTGTCAGCAATATCTGAGGTGAGCTTATATGTGAGCTACTAGATGAGCTCAAGGTGAGTTGGTAAGGTGAGCTTTCATGTGACCTCCAAGGTGAGTTCCCAGGTGATTTACTTGATGAGCTCCATGGTGAGCTCCCAAGTGAGCTACTTGGTGAGATCCCAGGTGAGGTCCCCAATGAGCTTGATTCAACGAGTTAACAAGCGAGATCAAGTCAACCTACTTGGTGAGCTACTCGGTGATCTCCCAGGTGAGTTGTTTGGTGAGCTCCCAAGTGAGCTACTTGGTGAGCTACATGATGAACTCGAGGTGAGCTACCAGACAAGCTCAAGGTGAGTTGGCAAGGTGAGCTCCTTAGTGAGCTCAAGGTGAGATGGTAAGGTGAGCTCACATCTGATTTAATAAGGTGAGCTCCCATGTGAGTTTTCACATGAGCTTCTTGCTTGACGAGCTCCCAGTGAGCTCAAGTTGAGCTGCTCGGTGAGCTCCTGGGTAAGCTCAAGGCAAGATGGAAAGGTGAGCTCCCATGTGAGTTTTTAGCAAGCTCAAGTTGAGTTGGTCGATGAGCTCCTAGGTGAGCTACAATTGTTGAGCTCCCAGCCTAGCTCCTAGGTGAGCTACTAGGTGAGCTCCTAGGAAAGCTCAAAGGTGAGCCATTTAGTAAGGTGACTCAAGGTGAGTTAGTAAGGCTAACACCCAGGTGAGTTCCTAGGTGAGTTATTGGATGAGCTCCCGGGTGAACTTAACTCGAGCTACATGATAAACTCTAAGGCAAGCTACCTTCCAAGCTCAAGGTGAGTTGGCAGGTGAGCTCCTCACCAAGCTAAAGGTGTGCTAATAGGTGAGCTCCCATGTGAGTTGGCAAGGTGAGCTGTCAGGTGAGCTCCCATGTGAGTTTTTAGGTGAGCTACTTAATGAGCTCCCGGTGAGCTCAATTCGAGCTACTCGCCGAGCTCCTATTCGATCTCAAGGTGAGCTATTAGGAAAGTTCCTAGGTGAGTTTCTAGGAAAGCTCAAGTTGAGCTACTCAAAAAGCTCCTTGACAAGCTACTTGTTGAGCTCCCAGCTGAGCTCCTA
Organism: Taxus wallichiana var. yunnanensis; assembly: GCA_018340775.1. Lineage (NCBI taxonomy): Eukaryota > Viridiplantae > Streptophyta > Pinopsida > Cupressales > Taxaceae > Taxus > Taxus wallichiana. The sequence continues at coordinate 28,153,389 of CM031237.1, read as the reverse complement.
GGTGAGCTGCTTGGTGAGATCCAAGGCAAGCTCAAAGATGAGTTAGCAAGGTGAGCTCCTATGTTAGTTTCCAGGTGAGCTCCTAGGTGAGCTCAAGGTGACCTAGCAAGGTGAGCTATTAAGTAAGCTCCTAGGTGAGTTTATGGGCAAGCTCATCTCGACATGCTCGATGAAGTCCTGGGTGAGCTCAAAGGTGAGCTTGGTAGCAATCTCTGAGGTGAGCTTACATGCAAGCTACAAGATGAGCTCAAGGTGAGCTAGCAAGGTGAGATCTAGGTGAGTTAGCAAGGTGAGCTCAACGTGAGTTCACAAGTCACTGTCACGTGTGAGTGAGTCGGGTGAGCTATTAGGTGATCTCCTAAGTTAGCTACTTTGTGAGCTCCCAGGTGAGGACCCCAGTGAGCTGCTTGGTGAGCTCACAAGTAAGCTCAAGTCATCTTACTCAATGAGCTACTTGGTGAGATCCCAGGTGAGTTGTTAGGTGAGCTCCTAGGTGAGCTGTTAGGCAAGCTACTCGACAAACTCCAAGGCAAGCTACAAGATGAGCTCAAGCAAGGTGAGCTACTCAGTAAGCTCAAGGTGAGCTGGCAAGGTGAGGTGATAGGTGAGTTCCCATGTGAGTTGTCAGGGTGAGCTATCAGGGGAGCTCCTATGCATGTTTTTAGGTGAGCTACTTCATGAGCTCTTGGATGAACTCAAGTTGAGCTACTCAGTGAGCTGGTAAGGTGAGCTATCAAGGGAGCTCCCAGGCCAGTTTTGAGGGAAGCTCAAGTTGAGCTACTTGACAAGTTCCTAGGTGAGCTGCTTGTTGAGCTCCCAGCCGAGCTTCCTAGGTGAGTTCTCGGTGAGCTCGGGTGAGGTGAGCTTATCTTGAAATATCTGAGGTGAGCTTACATGTGAGCTACCAGATGAGCTCAAGGTGAGTTCAAGGAAAGTTGGCAAGGCAAGCTCAAGGCAAGTTAGCAAGGTGATCTATCAAGTGAGCTCCCAGGCAAGTTCCCAGGTGAGTTACTTGATGAGCTCTAGGGTGAGCTCAACTCGAGTTGATCATCGAGCTCCTAGAAGAGTTCCCTATTGAGCTACTTTGTGAGTTATTTGGGGAGCTCCTAGGTGAGCTGCTAAGTGAGCTCCCAAGTGAGCTACTTGGTGAGATCCTAGGTGAGGTCCTTGGTGAGATACTCGGTGATCTCACAAGTGAGCTCACAAGAAAGCTCAAGTCAACCTACTCGATGAGCTATTCGTTAAGCTCCCAGGTAAGCTCCTAGGTGACCTCCCAGGTGAGCTACCAGATGAGCTCAAGGTGAGTTGGCAAGGTGAGCTCCTTAGTGAGCTCAAGGTGAGCTAGCAAGGTGAGCTGATAGGTGAGCTCCCATGTGAGTTGGTAAGGTGGTGAGTAGTAGGTGAGATCCCATGTGAGTTTTGGGTGAGCTACTTGACAAGCTCAAGTCGAGCTATTCGGTGAGCTCCTAGGCAAGCTTAAGGTGAGCTGGCAAGGTGACCTATCGGGTGAGCTCCCAGGTGAGTTTTCATGTAAGCTCAAGTAAATCTATTCGACGAGGACCTGGGTGAGTTGCTTACCAAGCTCCAAGCCAAGCTCCTAGGTGAGCTACTCTATGGGCTATTAGGTGAGCTGGTTAGAAATGTCTGAGGTGAGCTTATATGTAAGCTACCAGAAGAGATTAAGGTGAGTTGGCAAGGCAAGATGTCAGGTGAGCTCCTAGGTGAGTTCCTAGGTGAGTTATTTGATAAGCTCTCAGGAAAGCTAAACTCGAGCTGATCGGTGAGCTCCCAGGTGAGCTACTTAGCGAGCTATTCGGTGAGCTCCCAGGTGAGTTGCTAGGTAAGCTCCCAAGTGAGCTACTTGGTGAGCTCCTAGGTGAGGTCCCCGATGAGCTCACAAATGAGCTATTAGGTGAGCTCCTAGGCGAGATGTTAGGTGAGCTCCCAGGTGAGCTGTTAGGTGAGCTCCCAGGAAAGCTACTTGGTGAGCTACTCCACAAACTCTGAGGTGAGCTACTAGATGAGCTCAAGATGAGTTGGTAAGGTGATCTCTTTAGTGAGATCATGGTGAGCTAGTAAGACAAGCTCCCATGTGAGTTTTTAGGTGAGATGCTTGATGAGTTCCTCGATGAGCTATGAGTTTACAGGTGAGTTACTCGACTAGCTCCTGGGAAAGATAAACTTGAGATGATTAGCGAGCTCCTAGAAGAGGTCCTAGGAAAGCTACTTGACAAGATATTCGGTGAGCTTCTAGGTGAGATGCTAGGAAAGCTCCCAAGTGAGCTACTTGCCGAGCTCCCATGCAAGGTCCCCGGTGAGCTCACAAACAAGTTCAAGTCAACCTACTCGATTATCTACTCGGTGAGCTCCCAGGTGAGAGTTGTTAGGTGAGCTCCTAGGCAAGCTACTTGGTGAGCTGCTCGATGAACTCTGAGGTGAGCTACCAGACAAGCTAAAGGTGAGTTGGTAAGGTGATCTCCTAAGCAAGCTCAAGGTAAGCTAATAGGTGAGCTCCCACACGTGTTTCTGGGTGAGCTATTAGGAGAGCTCCCATGTGACTTTTCAGGTGAGCTACTTGATGAGCTCCTAGAGTGAGCTCAAGCTGAGCTGCTCGGTGAGCTCCTGTGTGAGCTCAAGGTGAGCTGGCAAGGTGAGCTATCAAGTGAGCTCCCAAATGAGTTTCTAGGCAAGCTCAAGTCAAGTTTCTCGATGAGCTCCTGGATGAGCTTCTTTGCCTGAGCTCCTAGTCAAACTCCTAGGTGAGTTACTTCGGTTAGCTCCCAGGTGAGCTCAAAGGTGAGCTTGTTGGAAATCTCTGAGGTGAGCTTACATGCGAGCTACTAGATGAGCTTAAGGTGAGTTGGCAAGGTGAGCTCAAGCATAGTTGGAAATTTGATCGGTGAGCTCCCAGAAGAGCTCTCAGGCAAGCTACTTGGTGAGCTATTTGGTGAGCTCTAAGGTGAGCTACTAGGTGAGCTCCCAAGTGAGCTACTTGGCGAGCTCCTAGGTGAGGTCCCTGCCGAGTTGCTCGGTGAGATCACAAGTGAGCTCAAGTCAACCTACTTGGTGAGCTACTCGGTGAGCTCTCAGGTGAGTAGTTAGGTGAGCTCATAGGTGAGCTATTAGGTGAGCTCCTAGGTGAGGTACTTGGTGAGTTACTCGATAAACTCTGAGGTGAGTTACCAGATGAGATCAAGGTGATTTGGCAAGGTGAGATCCTTAGTGAGCTTAAGGTGAGCTAGCTAGGTGAGCTGATAGGTGAGCTCCCATGTGAGTTTCTAGGTGAGCTATCAAGAGAGCTCCCATGCGAGTTTCTAGGTGACCTGTCAGGTGAGCTCCCATGCAAGTTTTAGGGCAAGCTGTTTGATGAGCTCTTGGGTGAGCTCAAGTCAAGTTTATTGGTGAGCTCCTGGGTTAGCTGGCAAGGTGAGCTATCAGGTGAGCTCCCAGGTGAGATTCTGGGTAAGCTCAAATCGAGCTGCTCGATGAGCTCCTGGGTGAGCTACTTTCTGAGCTCCCAACTGAGCTCCTAGGTGAGCTACTTAGTGAGCTACTTGGTGAGCTCCCAGGTGAGCTTAAAGGTGAGCTTGTAAGTAATATCTAAGGTGAGCTACCAAGGTGAGCTATCATGTGACCTCCCAGGAGAGTTCCCAGGTGAGTTACTCGACGAGCTCTTAGGTGAGCTCAACTTGAGCTGATCGGTGAGCTCCTAGAAGAGCTCCTAGGTGAGCTACTTGGTGATCTATTTAGTGAGCTCTTAGGTGAGCTGCTAGGTGACCTCCCAAGTGAGCTACTTGGTGAGGTCCCCCGCGAGCTACTTGGTGAGATAACAAGTGAGCTCAAGTCAACCTACTCAATGAGCTCCTACGTGAGCTCTTAGGTGAGATGTTATTTGAGTTCCAAGGAAATCTATTTGGTGAGTTACTTAATGAACTTTGATAGGGGAACTAATAGGGGAGATTCTATGTGAGTTGGCAATGCAAAGCGTCAGGTGAGCTCCCATGCACATTTTTGGGTGAGCTACTTGACGAGATCCTAGGTGAGCTAAAGTTGAGCTATTGAGGAAGCTCCTTGGTGTTCTCAAGCTGAGCTTATAAGGTGAGCACTCGAGTGAGCTCCCAGGAAAAGTTTCTAGGAAATATCAAGTCAAGTTGCTTGATGAGCTCCTAGGTGAGCTGCTGTCGAGCTCCCAACCAAGCTCCTAGATGAGCTCCTAGGTGAGCTCAAAGGTGAGCTTTCGGAAATCTCTGATGTGAGTTTACATGTGACCTACCAAAAGAGCTCAAGGTGAGTTAACAAGGTGAGCTATTAGGCAAGCTCCCAAGTGAGTTCCCAGGTGAGTTACTTGAAGAGCTCCCAGGTGATCTCAACTCGACCTGATCAACAAGCTCCCGAAGAGCTCCCAGGTGAGCTTGTTGGCAATCTCTTAGGTGATCTTACATGCAAGCTACTAGATTAGCTCAAGGTGAGTTGGAAAGGTGAGCTCAAGGTGAGTTGGCAAGATGAGTGGCAAGGTTGTTAGTGAGCTCCAAGGTGAGTTCCCAAGTGAGTTACTCAACGAGCTTCTTGGTGATCTCACAAGCAAGCTCAAGTCAACCTACTCGAGAGAGCTACTTGGTGATCTCCTAGGTGAGTGTTAGGCTAGTTCCCAGGTGAGCTACTTGGTGAGCTACTCGACAAACTCTAAGGTGAGATACTAGATGAGCTCAAGGTGAGTTTACAAGGTGAACTCCTCAGTGAGCTCAAGGTGAGTTGGCAAGATGATCTGATAGGTGAGCTCCCATGTGATTTTTCAAGTGAGCTACTTTATGAGCTCTCGATTGAGCTCAAGTCAAGTTACTTGAAAAGCTCAATTTGAGTTGGTAAGGTGAGATGTCATAGGAGCTGCTAAGTGAGTTTCTAGGAAAGCTTAACTCAAGTTACTCGATGAGCTGCTCAGGTGAGCTACTTGTTGTCAATCTCAAAGTTGAGCTCCTAGGTGAGCTGCTCGTTGATCTCCCAAGTGAGCTCAAAGGTGAGCTTGTTGAAAATCTCGAGGTGAGCTTACATGTGAGCTACGGATGAGCTCAAGGTGAGTTGGCAATCTCAAGGTGAGCTCAATGTAATTGGATGAGCTCAAGGTGATCAAGTGAGGTAATTTGGCAAGGTGAGCTACTCAAGTGAGGACCATGATGATACTAGTGAGCTCACAAGAGCTCAAGTCAACCTACTTGGTGAGGTCCCAGTCGAGCTACTTGACGAGTTACTCGAAAAACTCTAAGGTGAGCTACTAGACGAGCTCAAGGTGATTTGGGAAGGTGAGCTCCTCAAATAGCTCAAGTTGAGATTTTAAGATGAGCTGATATGTGATCTCCCCTGTGAGTTTCTTAGTGATCTATCAGGTAAGCTCCCATGTAATTTTTTGGGTGAGCTACTTAACGAGCTCCCGTGTGAGCTCAAGTTGAGCTGATCGGTGAGCTCCTAGGAAAGCTAAAAGTAAGTTGGCAAGGTGAGCTATCAGGTGAGCTCCCATGGTGAGTTTTCAGGTAAGCTCAAGTCAAGCTACTCAATGAGCTCCTAGGTGAGCTACTTATCAAGCTTCTAGCTGAGCTCCTAGGTGAGATGTTCAGTGAGCTCCTGGGTGATCTCAAAGGTGAGGTCAAGGTGAGTTGGCAAGGTAAGATCAAGGTGAGTTGGGAAGGTGATCTTAAAGCGAGTTGGCAAGGTGAGATATCAAGTGAGATCCTAGGTGAGTTACTCAATAAGCTCCTAGGTGAGCTGAACTCAAGCTAATTAGTGAGCTCCCAGAAGAGCTCAAGCTGAGCCACTTTACAAGTTATTTGGTGAGCTCCTTGTTAAGCTGCTAGGTGAACTCCCAATCGAGCTACTTGGTGAGCTCCTGAGTGAGGTCCCCAAAGCAAGCTAATCGAGAGAGATCATAAGCATGCTCAAGTCAACCAACTCGGTGAGCTACTTGGTGAGCTCCTAGGTGAGCTATTAGGTGAGCTCCCAGGTGAGTTGTTAGGTGAGCTCCTAGGAAAGCTACTTGGAGATTTTCTCAATGAAATATGAGATGAGCTACAAGACAAGCTCAAGGTGATTTGGCAATGTGAGGTCCTCAACGAGCTCAATGTGAGCTGGCAAGGTGAATACCATGTGAGTTGGCAAGGCATACTATCAGGTGAGCTCCCATGTGAGTTTTTGGGTAAGCTACTTGATGAACTCATGGGTGAGCTCAAGTCAAGCTGCTCGGTGAGCTCATGGGTAAGCTCAAGGTAAGATGGCAAGGCAGGCTATAAGGTGAGATCCTAGGTGAGTTTCTGGGAAAGCTCAAGTCGAGTTGATTGATGTGCTCCTAGGTGAGCTACTTGCCAAGCTCCCATCCAAGCTCCTAGGTTTACTACTCTGTGAGCTCCTAGGTGAGCTTGTTGGTAATCTCTGAGGTGAGCTTCCATGTAAGCTACCACATGAGCTCAAGGCAAGTTGGCAAGGTGAGATCAAATCAAGTTGACAACTAAGCTCAAGGTGAGTTGGCAAGGCAAGCTATTAGGTGAGCTCCCAAGTGAGTTCCCAGGTGAGTTACTCAATGAGCTCCTAGATGAGCTCAACTTGATCTGATCAGTGAGCTCTTAGAAGAGATCCTAGGTGAGCTATTCTATGAGCTTCCAGGTAAGTTGTTAGGTTAGGTTCTAAGCAAGCTACTTTGCAAGCTCCCAGGTGAGGTCCTTGGCGAGCTATTTGGTGAACTCAAAAGTGAGCTCATAAGTGAGCTCAAGTCAACCTACTTGGAGAGCTACTCGGTGAGCTCCCAGGTGAACTACTTGTCAAGCCACTTGACGAACTCCAAGGAAAGCTACGAGAAAGCTCAAAGGTGAGGTCCTTAGCGAGCTCAAGGTGAGCGGGAAAGGTGATCTCCCATGTGAGTTTCTAGGTGAGTGTAAGGTAATTTTCTTGTTGAGCTACTCAGCAAGCTCTTGGGTGAGATCAAGGCGAGCTGGTAAGGTGAGTTATCAGGTGATCTCTGAGGAAATTTTATAGACTAGCTCAAGTTGAGCTACTTATCGAGCTCCCAGTCGAGCTCCTAGGTGATTTTCTCGATGAGCTACCCAGGTGAGCTCAAAGGTGAGCTTGTCAGTTATCTCTGAGGTGAGATTACATGAGAGCTACGAGATGAGCTCAAGCCATGTTGGCAAGGCAAGCTCAAGGTGAGTTGATAAGGTGAGCTCAAGGTGAGTTGGTAAGGTGAGATCCTAGGTGAGTTCCGGTGAGTTACTCAATGAGCTCCCACGTGGGTTACTCGATGAGCTCCCACGTGAGTTCAACTCGAGCTGATTGGTGAGATCCTAGAAGAGATTCCAAGTGAACTACATGGTGAGTTATTTGGCGAGCTCCCGAGAGGGCTGTTAGGCAATCTCCCAAGTGAACTACTTGGAAAGCTCCCAGTGAGGTCCCAGTGAGTTACTTAGTGAGCTCACAAGTGAGCTCAAGTCAACCTACTCGAGCTTCTCGATGAGCTCCCAAGTGAGATTTTAGGTGAGCTCCAAGGTGAGCTGTTAGGTGAGATACTTGTTGAGGTACTTGATGAACTCTAAGGTGAGCTACCAGAAAATCTTCAAGGTGGGTTGGCAAGGTGAGCTCCTAAGTGAGCTTAAGGTGAGCTGGCAAGGTGAGCTGATAGGTGAGCTTCCATGCAACTTGGTAAGGTGAGCTCTAATGTGAGTTTTCAGGTGAGCTACTTGATGAGTTCCTATGTGAGCTCAATTCTAGCTACTTGGCGAGCTCCTGGGTGAGCTCAAGGTGAGCTGGTAAGGTGATCTGTCACGTGAGCTTCTAGGTGACCTACTTTCTAAGTTCCCAATCAAGCTCCTAGGTGAGCTTCTCGTTGAGCTTCTTGGTGAGCTTCCAGGTGACCTAGAAGATGAGGTTGTTGGAATTATTTGAGGTGAGATTACATACGACCTACCAGATGAGCTCAAGATGAGTTAGAAATGTGAGCTTAAGGTGAGTGGCAAGCCAAACTCAAGGCAAGTTGGTAAGGTGAGCTCCTAGTCGAGTTCCTAGGTGAGTTACTTGATGAGTTCTCGGGTGAGATCAACTTGAGCTAATCGAAGAGCTCTAAGAATAGCTCCCAGGTGAGCTACTTGATGAGCTCCAGGTGAGGTACCTGATGAGCTGCTCAGTGAGCTCATATGCGAGCTCAAGTCAACCTATTCGGTGAGCTACTTGGTGAGCTCCTAGGATAGTTGTTAGTCAAGCTCCTAGGTGAGCTACTTGGTGAAGTACTTGACAAAATTTGTTGTGAGCTACTAGATGAGCTCAAGGTGAGTTACCAAGGTGAGCTCTTCAGTGAGGTCAAGGAGAGTTGGAAAGGTGAGCTGATAGGGGAGCTCCCATGTGATTCGGGCAAGGGGAGCTATTAGGTGATCTCCTAGTTGAGTTTCTAGGTAAGCTCAAGTTGAGCTACTCGATGAGTTCCTAGGTGAGCTACTTATCGAGCTCTGGCGATCTCCTAGGTGAGATACTTGGTAAGCTCCAAGGTGAGATCAATGATGAGCTTGTCGGTAATCTCTGAGGTGAGCTTACATATGAGCTACCAAATGAGCTCAAGGTGAGTTGGCAAGGTGAGCTCAAGGTGAGTTGGTAAGGTGAAATCAAGGTGAATTAGCAAGGTGAGCTATCAGGAAAGCTCCCACTGATGAGCTCTTGGGTGAGCTACTAGCCAAGCTCCCAGATGAGCTCCTAGGTGAGCTCCCAGGTGAGCTTAAAGATGAGCTTGTTAGTAATCTCTTATGTGAGCTTACATGTGAGCTACCAGATGAGCTCAAGGTGAGCTAGCAAGGTGAGCTCAAGGAAAGTTGATAAGGTGAGCTATTAGGTGAGCTCCTAGGTGAGTTACTTGAAGAGCTCTTAGGTGAACTCAACTCAAGATGATCAGCAAGCTCCTAGAAGGTATCCCATGTGAGCTTGTTAGAAATCTCTGAGGTGAGCTTACATGCAAGCTACCAGATTAGCTCAAGGTGATTTGGCAAGGTGAGCTCAAGGTGAGTTAGCAAGGTGAGCTCAAGGTGAATTGGCAAGATGAGCTATCAGGTGAGCTCTAAGGTGAGTTCCCAAGTGAGTTACTTGATGAGTTTCTTGGTGAGCTCATAAGCAAGCTCAAGTCAACCTACTCAGAGAGCTACTTGGTGATCTCCTAGGTGAGTGTTAGGCAAGTTCTCGGGTGAGCTACTAGGCGTAGGGTGAGCTACTCGATGAACTCGAGGTGAGCTACTAGATAAGTTCAAGG
>CM031237.1:28111449-28144024 GCA_018340775.1 Taxus wallichiana var. yunnanensis | reverse complement strand
CTCACCTTGCCGACTCACCTTGAGCTTGCCTTGCCTAGACTCACATTGAGCTCATATGTAAGATCACCTCGAGATTTCCAACAAGCTCACCTTTGAGCTCACTGGGATCTAGTTGAGGAGCTCATCAAGCAGCTCGACTTGAGCTTGTGGTGAAACTTTCCTTAGAGATCACCTAATAGCTCACCTTGCGAGCTCACCTTGAGCTCACCCAAGAGCTTATCGAGCATCTCAACTAGAAACTCACCTTACAGACTCAGCCAAAAGTTGCATGGGAGCTCACCTTGCTAGCTCACCTTGAGCTCACTAAGGAGCTCACCTTGCCAACTCACCTTGAGCTCATCCCCAGTAGCTCACCTCAGATTCGCGAGTAGCTTGCAAATTACCTCACCTAGATCTCACCGAGTAGTTCTTCAAGTAGGTTGACTTGAGCTTAATTATGAGCTCACTTGTGAGTTTTCCAAGTAGCTCACCGGGGACCTCATATTGGAGCTTGCTAAGTAGCTCACTTGAAACCTCACCTAGTAGCTCACCCGAAGTTTTCTAAATAACTCACCAAGAAGCTCACCTGGGAGCTCTTCTAGGAGCTCATGGATAAGATCGATTAGAGCTCACCTGGGAGCTCATCAAGTAACTCTCCTGGGAACATGCCTGGGAGCTCCCCTTCTAGCTCACCTTGAGCTCACCTATCCAACTTGACTTGATCTCACCTTGCCAACTCACCTTGAGCTCATTTGGTAGCTCACATGTAAGCTCACCTCAGAGATTTCCAACAAGCTGACCTTTGAGCTCACTTGGGAGCTCACCTTATAGCTCGCCTTACTAGATTACCTTGAGCTTTCCCAGGAGCTCACCGAGTAACTCAACTTGAGCTTGTCTATGAGTTTGTCAAGAAGCTTGCCTAAAAACTCACATGAGAGCTCATTTGGTAGCTCACGCCGAGTTTATCAATCAAATATCCAATTAGCTCTCCCGGGAGCTCACTGGAGCTCGCGCAATAGATCACCTATGAGCTCACCGGTAGGTCATTGAGTAGGTTAACTTGAGCTCACTTGTGCGCTCGCCGATTAGCTCACCGGGGACCTCAGTTGGGAGCTCACCAAGTAGCTCACTTGGGAGCTCACCTAGCAGCTTGTATGGGAGATTTTGTAAATAGCTCGCTATATAGCTCACCTTGAGCTATTTTGGGAACTTAGAGATTAGCTTTAATTGAGCTCACCCGGAGCTCGTCGAGCAACTCACTCACTGGGAGCTCACTTGACACTCACCTTGCCAACTCATTTTGAGCTCACCTTCCCAAATCACCTTGAGCACACCTTGGTAACTCACCTCGAGATTGAATTTGAGCTTACCCAAGAGCTCATCAAGCATATCACCTAGGAGGTCACCCAAGAACTCATAGCTCACACAAAACCTCACATGGGACCTCACCGACAACTCACCCACAAACTCCCATGGAGCTCACCTATCAACTCACCTTAATAGCTCGCCTTGATTTCACTAATTAGCTCACCTTCCCAACTCGCCTTGAGATTTTCTCGGTAACTCACCTTAGATTTTATAGAGTAGCTCATCAAAATATCACACCCGGGATCTCACTAAGTAGCTCATCGAGTAGGTTTACTTGAGCTTGCTTTTGAGCTCACTAGTGAGCTCGCCGAGTAACTCACCAGGGACCTCACCTGGGAGCTCGCCAAGTAGCTCGATTAGGAGCTTGCCTAGCAGCTCATCTGGGAGCTTGTCGAATAGCTCACATAGTAGCTCACCTGGTAGCTCTTCTAGGATCTCACTAATTACCTCAAGTTGAGCTCACTCTGGAGCTTGTCGAGTAACTCACTTAGGAGCTAGCTTGACAACTCACCTTACTAACTCACCTTGAGCTTGCCTTACCAACTCACCTTAAGCTCATATAGTAGCTCACATGTAAGCTCACCTTAGATATTACTGACAATCTCACCTTTGAACTCACTGGGATCTCACCTAAGAGCTCAACTAGTAGCTCAGCAAGTAGCTTCCCCGGAGCTCATCGAGCAGCTTGAGTTAAGCTTCCATAGAAACTCACTCGGGAGAATGCATGACATCTCACCTTTCCAACTTGCCTTGATCTCACTAAATAGATTGACATGAACTTGATTAGGAGCTCATCAAGAAGCTCAATCAAAAATCACAGGGAGATCACTTTACATCTCACCTTACCAACTTGCATGGGAGCTCACCTATCAGCTCAGCTTTCCAGCTCACCTTGAGCTCGCTGAGGAGTTCACCTTGAAAACTCACCTTAAGCTCATCTAGTAGCTCACCTCAGAGTTCATTGAGAAGCTCACCAAGTAGCTCACCTAGTAGCTTTCCTAGGAACTCACCTAATAGCTCACCTGAGAGATCACCGAGTAGCTCTCTGAGTAGGTTGACTTGAGCTTGCTTGTGAGCTCACCAAGTAGCTTATCGAGTAACTTGCCTAGGAACTCACATTGGAGCTCACCTTTCCAACTCACCTTCACTCACCTTGCCAACTCACCTTGATCTAATCTTGTAGCTCACATGTAAGCTCACCTCGGAGATTTCGACAAACTCACTGGGAGCTCTTTTTGGGGCTCGCCGACAGCTCGAGTTTAGCTCACCCGAAGCTCATCGAGTAACTCACCCGGGAGCTCACCTTGTCAACTCACCTTGAGCTCACCTTTCCTGTATGCCTTGAGCTCATCTGGTAGCTCACATGTATGCTCACCTTAGATATTTCTGAAAATCTCACCTTTGACCTCACACCTGGAGCTCACCTAGGAGCTTAACTAATAGCTCACCTTTCCAATTCACCTTGATTTCACCTTACCAACGCACCTTGAGATCACCTTTCCAATTGACATAGAGCTCATCTGGTAGCTTATATGTAAGCTCACCTCAAAGATTACTGATAAGCTCACCTTTGAGCTCACCTCGGAGCTTATCAAGTAGCTCACCTAGGAGCTCGGTAAAGGGCTCGATAAGCAACTCACCAAGAACTCACCGAGAAACTTGACTTAAGCTTACTCGAAAACTCACCTAGGAGCTTGCCTGATAGCTTACCTTGCAAGATCACCTAGGAGGTCACCGAGTAGCTCTACTTGAGCTTGCATAAGAGCTTGTCAAGCAGCTCACCTTAAAACTCACATGGGAGCTCACCTGACAGCTCACCATGCCAACTCGCATGGGAGATCCCCTATCAGCTTGCCTTGCCAGCTCACCTTGAGCTCACTAAGGAGCTCAGAGTTTGTCGAGCAGCTCACCAAGTAGCTCACCTAGGAGATCAACTAACATCTCACTTGAGAGCTCACGCTAATAGCTGACTCGGAAGCTCACCGAGTAGCTCATCGAGTAGATTGAATTGAGCTCACTTATGAGATCACCGAGCAACTCTTCGATGAACTCACTCGGAGCTCACCAATTAGATCACTTAGGAGCTCACTTAGCAAATCACCTAGAGCTCACCAAATAGCTCAGCAAGTAGCTCGCCAAATATCTATTTTGGGAGATCACCGATTTGCTCAAGTTGAGCTCACCCTGGGAGCTCCTCGAGTAACTCACCTAGGAATTTGACTAGGATCTTGCCTGAAATCTTACCTTACCAACTCACCTTGAGTTCACCTTGCCAACTCTCCTTAATCTCACCTTGCCAACTCACCTTGAGCTCATCTAGTAGCTTGCATGTAATGTCACCTAAGAGATTACCAACAAGCTCACCTTTGAGCTCACTTAGGAGATCACCGATAACCTCACCTAGGAGCTTAGCTAGGAGCTCGTAAAGTAGCTCACCTAGGAGCTAACTCCGATAGCTCACCTTACTAGCTCACCTTGAGCTCACCCAAGAGCTCAACAAGTAGCTTGACTTGAGCTCACCCAAGAGCTCATTAAGTAGCTCACCTGAAAACTCACATGGGATCTCACCTTACCAACTTGCATAGGAGCTCACATATCAGCTCACCTTAAGCTCACTCAGAGCTCACCTTGTCAAACCACCTTGATTTTATCTAGTAGCTCACATAAGAGTTCATTGAGTAGCTCACCAAGTAGCTCACCCGGGATCTTTCCTAATAGCTCTCCCGTAGCTCACCTAACAACTCACTTGGGAGATCACCAAGAAGCTCGCCAAGTAGGTTAACTTGAGATCACTTATGAGCTCACCGAGAAGCTCAACAGGGATCTCACCTAAGAGCCTACCAAGTAGCTCACTTGGGAGCTCACCTAGCAGCTTGCCTAGAAGCTCACTTTGAACAACTCACCAAGTAGCTTGCTTGGGAGCTCGCCGATCTTCTCGAGTTGAGATCGTGTAGGAGCTCATCGAGTAACTCTCTTGGGAACTCACCTAGGAGCTCACCTGACATCTCACCTTACCAACTCACCTTGAGCTCACCTTTCTGACTCACCTTAAGCTTGCCTTACAAACTCACCTTGTTCTCATCTCGTAGCTCACATGTTAGCTCACCTAAAAGATTGCCAACAAGCTCACCTTTGAGCTCACCTAGGAGCTCATCAAGAAGCTCACCTAGGAACTTGATTGGGAGCTCGACAAGTAGCTTGACTTGATATTGTCTTGAAACTCACCTCGAGAGATCACTAGATAGCTCACCTTACTAGATCGCTTGTAGCTCACTCAAGATCTCACCGAGTAGCTTGCCAAAAACTCACCTTACAACTGACCCAAAACTCACATGGTAACTTGCCTTGCCAGCTCACCTTGAGCTCACTAAGGATCTCACATTACCAACTCACCTTGAGCTCATCTCGGTAGCTCATCTCGGATTTCATCGAACATTTCACCAAGTAGCTCACCTGGGCTCACTTATTTTCGACTTGAGAGCTCACTTATGATTTTACTTGAGCAGCTTGCTAGGGACCTCACCTAGGAGCTCACCAAGTAGTTCACTTGGAACCTTTCCTAGCAACTCACCAAACAACTCGCCAAATAGCTTGCCAAGTATCTCACTGGGATCTCTTCTAGGAGCTCACCGATCGAGTTAGTTGAGCTCACCTAGGAGCATGTCTAGTAACTCATCTAGGAACTCACTGGGAGCTTTCTGATAGCTCACCTTGTTACCTCACCTTGAGCTCACCTATCCAACTTGACTTGATCTCACCTTGCCAACTCACCTTTAGCTCATTTGGTAGCTCATATGTAAGCTCACCTCGGAGATTACCGATAAGCTCAACTTTGAGCTCACCTGGAGCTCACAGAGTAGCTCAGCTAGGAACTCCCTCGAGATCAATAAGTATCTCGGGTAGGAGATTTTGAGTAGCTCGACTTGAGCTTCCTCGAAAACTCACCTGAGCTCACCTTACCAACTTGCGTTGATATTTCCCAAGAGCTCACCAAGCAACTCGACCTGATTTTTCCCATGAGTTTGTCAAGTAACTTTCCGAAAACTAGCACAAGATATCTCCTCGAGAACACCTTAAAAATCACATGGCAGCTCATCTTGCTAGCTCACATTGAGCTCAATGAGGAGCTCACATTACCAACTGCGTCTAGAGCTCATCTAGTAGTGCACCTCATAGTTCATCAAGCAAACCTCCAAGTAGCTCACCTAGGAGCTCACCTAACAACTCGTTTGGGAGTTCACCTAACATCTCACACTCGGGAGCTCACCGAGTAGGTTGACTTGAGATTGCTGATCATCTTGGTGGGGACCTCACCTGGGAGCTCGCCAAGTAGCTCACTTTGGAGCTCACCTAGCAGCTTGCCTAGGAGTTCACTGAATAGCTCGCAAAGTAGCTCACCTTGAGCTCTTGTGAGAGCTCACCGATTAGCTCAAGTTAATCTCACCTGGAGCTCATTGAGTAACTCACTGGTAACTCACTTGACAACTCACCTTGCGAACTCACTTTGAGCTTACCTTCCCATTTTTCCTTAAGCTCACCTTGCCAACTCACCTTGAGCTCACCTTTGAGCTCGATCGGGAGCTCACCGAGCATCTCACCTAGGAGCTCATCTTGGAGCTTGGAAATCATCTCACCCAGGAGCTTGTCAAACATCTTGACTTGAGCTTTCCTGAAACTCACTGGGAGCTTGCATGACACAGCTCATCTTGCCAGCTATCTTTGAGCTTTCCTAGAGCTCGTCGAGTAGCTCAAATTGACCTCACTCGAGATCTCTTCAAGTAACTCACCCAAAAACTCACATGGGAGCTCACCTATCAGCTCACCTTGAACTCACTAAGGAGCCAACCTTTTTGAATCATCTTGAGCTCTTCTGATAGCTCACCTCGAGTTTTTGAGCAGCTCATCAAGTAACTTACCTGGGAGCTCACTGACTAGCTCGTTGAGTAGGTTGACTTGAGCTCACTTGTGAGCTCACTAGTGAACTTTCTAAAAATTTCTCAGTGGACCTCACCTTGGAGCTTGCCAACTAGCTCACTTGAGAGCTCACCTAGCAGCTCACCCGGAGCTTTCCAAAAGCTTGTCCAAAAACTCACCTCAGAGATCACCTTACTACTCACCTTTCTAGCTTGCCTTGAGCTCACCAAAGAGCTCACCGAGTAGCTCACCAAGAAACTCAAATTACAGCTCACCCAAAAACTCACATGGGAGCTCACCTTACTAGCTCTCCTTGAGCTCACTAAGGATCTCACCTTGCCAACTTGCCTTGAGCTCATCTGGTAGCTCACCTCAAAGTTCATCGAGAAGCTCACCAAGTAGCTCACCTGAGAGCTCACCAAGTAGATCTTTGAGTAGGTTGACTTGAGTTCACTTGTGAGCATTCTTGTTAGTTCATTGAGTAGCTCACTAGGGACCTCACTTGGGAGCTCACCAAGTAACTCCTTAGAACCTCACCTAGCATCTCACCAAGTACCTCACCTAGGAGCTCTTCCGGAGCTCACCAATCGATTAAGTTGATCTTGCCTGGGAGCTCATCAAGTAACTCACCTAGGATCTCACCTAAAAGCTCACCTCACCAACTTACCTTGAGCTCACTGTCCAACTCCACTTGATCTCACCTTGCCAACTCACCTTAAGCTCATTTGGTAGCTCACGTGTAAGCTCACCTTTGAGATTGCTGACAAGCTCACCTTTGAGCTCACCTCCAAGCTCATAGATTAACTCACCTAGGAGCTCAGCTGGGAGCTCAACAAGTAGCTCACCTAGGAGCTTATCAAGCAGCTTGAGTTAAGCTTTCCCAAAAACTCACCTAGGAGCTCGCATGACATTTCACCTTGCCAAGTAGCTTGACTTGAGCTCAATCGGGAGCTCATCAAGTAGCTCACTCAAAACTCAAATGGGAGCTCAGGCGATAGCTCACCTTGCAAACTTACATGGGAGTAAACCTATCGGCTCGGCTTGCCAGCTCACCCCGAGCTTATTGAGTAGTTCACCTTTCCAACTCACCTTGAGATCATATGGTAGCTTGCCTCAAAGTTTTTCAAGAATCTTGCTAAGTAGCTCGCATAATAATTTTCTTGGGAACTCACCTAACAACTCACCTTGAGATCACCAAGTAGCTATCCAAGTAGGTTAACTTGAGCTTGCTTGTCAACTCCTGAGCAACTTGTTGAGTAACTCACCTGGGAACTCACCTTGGAGCTTGCCTAACTTCTCACCTTACCAAATCACCTTGAGCTCACCTTGCCATCTCACCTTGAGCTCACCTTGCCACTCACCTTGAGCTCATCTCGTAGCTTGCATGTAAGCTCACCTCGAAATTACTAATAAGCTCACCTGGGAGCTCACCTAGAGCTCATCTGGGAGCTCAGCAAACTAGCAACTCATCCAGACCTCATTGAGCAACTCAACTTGACCTTTCCTAAAAACTTACTTGGGAGCTCACCTTATAGCTCACCTTGCAAGCTCAACTTGAGCACACCTAAGAGCATACTCAGCAGCTTGATTTAAGCTCACCTGGGAGCTCTACATGTAGCTCACCCAAAAATGTGCATGGGAGCTAGCTCAGACAGTTTGCCTTGCCTTGACAACTCACATCGAGCTTCCCTATTAGCTCCCCTATCAGAGTTTAACTAACACTCGCCAAATAGCTCACCTGGGAACTTGACTAACATCTCACCTGGGAGTTCACCTAATAGCTCTCTTAGGCACTCACCGAGAAGCTCACTGAGTAGGTTGACTTGAGCTTGCTTGTGAGATCACCGAGAAGCTCACCGGGGACCTCATCTGGGACCTCACCAAGTAGCTCACTTACGAGGTCACCTAGTAGCTCACGTGGGATCTTGCCAAATATCTCACCAAGTAGCTTGGCTTGAGATTTCTAAGGAGCTCACTAAGTAACTCAATTTGACCTCACACGTGAGTTCATCAAAAATTTTCCCAAAACTCACATGGGAGCTCACCTTGCCAACTCGCATTGAGCTCGCTGAGGAGCTCACATTACCAACTTACCTTGAGCTCATCTGGTATCTCACCTAAGAGTTCATCAAGAAAATCTCCAAGTAGCTCACCTAGGATCTTGTCTAACAGCTCACTTGGGAGCTTGCCTAACATCTCACCTAGAAGCTCACCCACTGCTCACCGAGTAGGTTGGCTTGAGCTCACTTATGAGCTCACCGATGAACTCACTTTGGGACCTCACCTAGTAGCTTGCCAAGTATCTCACTTTGGAGCTCACCTAACGACTTGTCTAGGAGCTCACCGAATAGCTCACCAAGTAGCTCACCTTAAGCTCTTCGGGAGCTCACTAATTAGCTCGATTTGAGCTCACCTAGAGCTCATTAAGTAACTCACTTAGGAGCTCACCTTGTTAACTCACTTTGAGCTCAGCCTCCCAAGTTGAATTGAGGTAGCCTTGCCAACTTGCCTTGATCTCACCTTCGAGCTCACCTAGGGCTCACCAAGAATCTCACCTAGGAGCTTGGCTAGGAGCTCAATATACAGCTCGCCC
Source organism: Taxus wallichiana var. yunnanensis (assembly GCA_018340775.1). NCBI lineage: Eukaryota > Viridiplantae > Streptophyta > Pinopsida > Cupressales > Taxaceae > Taxus > Taxus wallichiana. The sequence continues at coordinate 28,135,170 of CM031237.1, read as the reverse complement.
GGGAGCTCATCGAGTAGCTAGACTTGAGCTTGCTTGAAAACTCACCTAGGAGCTCACCCAGTAGCTTGACTTGAGCTTACCCAGAAACTCACATCGGAGCTCACCTATCTACTTGCCTTGAGCTCACTAAGGAGCTCACTTTCCCAACTCAACTTGAGCTCATCGAGTAGCTCGCCTTGGAGCTGACCGAGTAGCTTATCATGTAAGTTGACTTGAGCTTGATTGTGAGCTCACTAGTGAGCTTTCTAAGTAACTCATCGGGGACCTCACCTAATAGATCACGTGGGAGCTTTCCTAACAGCTTGCATGGGGGCTCACCGAGTAGCTTGCTAAGTAGATTTACATGAGCTTGCATGTGATCTCACCAATCAACTCACCGGGACCTCACATGGGAGCTCGCCAAGTAGCTTGCTTGGTAGCTCACCTATCGCTTACCTAAGAGCTCACCAAATAGCTCACTAAGTAGATCACCTTGATATCTTTTGGGATCTTACCGATTAGCTTCGAGTTGAGATTTCCCAGAGCTCATCGAGTAACTTGTCTAGGAGCTCACTTGATAGCTCACCTTGTCGGATCACTTTGAGCTCACCTTCCTAACTCACCTCTAGCTCACCTTGACAACTCACCTTGAGATCACCTTTGAGCTCATCAAGCATCTCACCTAAGAGTTTGGAAAGTAGCTAGCCTGTGTTTTTCGAGCAACTTGACTTGAGCTTGCCTAGAAACTCACCTCAGAGCTCACCTGATAGCTCACCTTACCAACTCACTTTTAGCTCTCCTAGGAGCTCACCGAGAAGCTTGACTTCAGCTCATCTAGAAACTTGCATGGGAGCTCACCTATTAGCCCGTGTTGAGCTCACTGATTAGCTCACCTTCCTAGCTCACCTTGACCTCATCTGGTAGCTCACATTGCATTTTTTCAAGTAGCTCGTCAAGAAGCTCACCTGGGAGCTCACCGAGTAGCTTATTGAGTAGGTTGACTTTAGCTTGCTTGTGAGCTCACTAGTGAGCTTGCTGAGTAACTCACCGGGGACCCCACCTAGGAGCTCACCAAGTAGCTCACTTGGGAGATCACCTAGCAGTTCACCTGGGAGCTCACCTCGGAGGTTTTCTGGGAGCTCACTGATTACCTCGAGTTAACCTCACCTAGGAGTTTGTTGAGTAACTCACTTGGTAACTCACCTGGGAGCTAGCCTGACAATTCACCTTGCCAACTCACCTTGAGCTCACTTTTCTAATCGACCTTGAGCTCATCTAGTAGCTCGCATGTAAACTCACCTAGAGATTATCGACAAGCTCACCTAGGCACTCACCGAGTAGATCACCTAGGAGCTCGGCTAGAGATTGGCACACGCTATCCCGGGAGCTCGTCGAGCAGCTTGAGTTAAGATTACCTAGAAACTCACCTAGGAGATCACATGACATCTCACCTTACTAACTCACCTTGAGCTCACCAAGCAGCTTGACTTGACCTCAATCAAGATCTTGTCAAGTAGCTCACTCAAAAACTCAAATAGGATCTCACTCCGACAGATCACCTTACCAACTCGCATGGGAGCTCACCTATCAGCTTGGATTGTTAGCTCACCTTGATCTCACTGACGAGTTTACCTTGCCGACTCACCTTTAGCTCATCTGGTAGCTCACCTGAGAGTTCTTCAAGAAACTTGGCAAATAGCTCACCTAACAGCTCACCTGGGAACTCACCTAACTACTAGCTTGGGAGATCACCAAGTAGCTCTTTGAGTAGGTTGACTTGAGCTTGCTTGTGGGCTCACCGAGTAGCTCATCGAGTAACTCACCTAGGAACTCACCTTGGAGCTTGCCTGATAGCTCACATTGCCAACTCACCTTGAGCATGCCTTGCGAACTCACCTTTATCTAATCTGGTAGCTCGCATGTAAGCTTACACTCGAGATTGCTGAAAATATCACCTAGAGCTCTTACAAGAGCTCGCGATTAGTTTGAGTTGAGCCGGCTTGGGATATCTTCAAGTAACTCACCTGGGAACTCACATGGGAGTTCACCTAACATATCACCTTGTCAACTCACCTTGAGCTCACCTTGTCATCTCACCTTGAGCTCATCTGGTAGCTCTCAAGTAAGCTCACCTCGAAGATTACCAACAAGCTCACCTTTGAGCTCACATGGGAGCTCACCTAGGAGCTCAGTTGGGATCTCAGAAAGTAGCTCACCCAGGAGTTTGTCGAGTAATTCAACTTGAGCTTGCCCAAAAACTCCCCGGGAGCTCACTGACAGATTCACCTTATAAGATCACCTTGAGAACACCTAGGATCTTTTTAGTAGATTGACTTGAGCTCACCCAAGATTTTTTCAAGTAGATCACCAAAACGTGCATGGGAGCTCACCTCATAGCTTTCCTTTCCAACTCACATGGGAACTCCCCTATAAACTCCCATATCGTAGTTCATCAAGTAGCTCACTAAGTATCTCACCTAGGAACTTGAATAACATCTACCATAATAGCTCACCGAGTAGCTCACCAAGTAGGTTAACTTGAGCTCACTTGAGACCTTTCCGCGTAGCTCACTAGGGACCTTGCTCGGGACCTCGCCAAGTAGATCACTTGGGAGGTCACTGCAAGCAGCTCATGTGGGAGCTCTTATAGAGCTCACCGATCATCTCAAGTTGAGCTCGCCTAGGAGCTCATCGAGTAACTCACCATGGAACTCACCTCGGGAGGTCACCTAATGAGATCACCTTACCAACTCACTTTGAGCTCATCTAATAGCTCGTATGTAAGCTCACCAACAAGCTCACCTGGTAGCTCACTGAGTAGCTCACCTAGGAGCTCAAAAAGTAGCTCACCTAAGAGCTCATCGAGCAGCTCGACTTGAGTTTACCTAGAATCTCACCGGAGCTCACCTCGATAGCTTACCTTGCCGAGCTTGCCTTAAGCTCACCCAGAGCTTTCCAAGCAGCTCAAATTGAGCTCACCTGAGAGCTCATCAAAAATCTCTCCCTAAAACTCACATGGGAGCTCACCTAGAAACTTGAATGGGAGATTGCCTGATAGCTCACCCATAAACTTGCATGGGAGCTCACCTATTAGTTCACCTTTCCAACTCGCCGAGGAGCTCACATTGCTAACTCACCTTGAGCTTGTCTGGTAGCTCACTTCGAGTTCATTGAGAAGCTCACCAAGTACCACACCAGGGAGCTCATCTAACATCTTACATGGGAGCTCACCTAACTTCTCACCTGGGAGCTCACCTAATAACTCACCTGGGAGCTCACTAAGTAGCTTACTGAATACGATGACTTGAGCTCACTTGTGAGCTCACCAAGTAGCTCACTAAGGACCTTTGCTAGGAGCTCGCTAAGTATCTCGCTTGGGAGTTCACCTAGAAGCTCACCTTAGAGATCGCAAAATAGTGCGCTAAGTAGCTCAACCGAGAGCTCTTTTGGGAGATCTCCAATCAGCTTGAGTTGTTCTCGCCGGGAGCTCATTACTTAACTCACATGGGAACTCATCTAATATCTCACCTTGCCAACTACCCTTGAGGTCACCTTGCCAACTCACCTTAAGCTCATTTGGTAGCTCGCATGTAAGCTCACCTCAGAGATTACCAACAAGCTCACCTTTGAGCTCACCTGGGAGCTCTAACCGAGTAGCTCAATTGGGTGCTTGACAAGCATCTCATCGGAGCTCCTTAGGTAGCTCAACTTGAGGTTACCAAGAAACTGCCCTAGGAACTCGCCTGACAGCTTACCTTGCCAACTCACCTTGAGCTCACATAGGAGCTCACCGATCAGCTTGACTTGAACTCACCCAAGAGATTTTCAAGCATCTTACCTAAAAACTCACATGGGAGCTCTCCGATAGCTCACTAAAAAAATCATGTGGGAGCTCACCTATCGGCTCGCTTAGGAGATCAACTTGACAACTCGCCTTGAGCTTTTCTGGTAGCTCACCTCAGAGTTCATCGAATAGCTCACCAAGTAGCTCTCCTTGGATCTTGCCTAATAGTTCACTTTGGAGCTCACTGAGTAGCTCATCGAGTAGGTTGACTTGAGCTTACTTGTGAGCTCACCGAGTAGCTTGCTAGGGACCTCACATGGGAGCTTAGAAAGTAGCTCACTTGGGAGCTCACCTAGAAGCTCACCAAATAAATTTTCAAGTAGCTCACCTAGGACCTCTTCTGGGAGCTTTCCAATCATCTCAAGTTGATCTCACCTAGGAGCTAGTTGAGTAACTTGCCTAGGAACTCATAGCTCATCTAGGAGCTTGTCAAGAAGCTCACCTGAAAACTCACATGGAAGCTTGCATTGCTAGCTCACATTGAGCTCACTTAGGAGCTCACCTTGCGAACTAGCCTTGAGCTCATCTAGTAGCTTGCATTAGAGTTCATGGAGTAGCTCACCAAGTAGCTTTCCTAGGAGCTCAGCTAACAACTCTCTTAGGAGCTCACCTAACAGCTCACTTGTGAGATCACCTAACAGCTCGCTTGTGAGCTCATCGTGGACCTCGCCTAGGAGCTCGCCAAGTAGCTCACTTGGGAGCCCGCCTAAGAACTTGCACCGGGAGCTGGCCAAACATCTTGCCAAGTAGCTTTCTTGGGAGCTCTTCTTGGAACTCATCAATCAGCTTAAGTTGAGCTTGCCTAAGAGATTATCGAATAACTCACATGGGAACTCACCTAAGAGCTTGCACGATAGCTTGCCTTGCTAGTTCACCTTGAGGTCATCCGGAGCTCGGATATAAGCTCACCTCAGACATTACTGACAAGCTCACCTTTGATCTCACCTAAGAGCTCACCAAGTAGCTCACCTGGGAGAATGACTCGGTTGACAGTCACCTTCCGCGCACCCGGAGCTCACCGAGCATCTCAACTTGATTTTGTTAAGCGGTTTACCCCAAAACTCACATGGGAGCTCACCTAACAGCTCACCTTACTAACTCACACAGAGCTCACCTATCAGGTTCACCTTGCCACTCACCTTTAGCTGATTAAGGAGCTCACCTTGTCAAATTACCTTGAGCTCATCTAGTATCTCACCTCTTAGTTCATCGAGTAACTCACCAAGTAGCTCACCTGATAGCTCACCTAGGAGCTCAATGAGCAACTCACCGAGTAGGTTGACTTGAGCTCACTTGTGACCTCACACAGTGGCTCGCTAGGGACATTACCCGGGATCTCCCCAAGTAGCTTTCTGGGGAGCTCGCCTAGTAGTCCACTTGGGAGCTCGCCCATAGCTCACAAAGTATCCCACTAAGGATCTCTTCTAGGTTTTCGATGATTAGCTCGAGTTGAGATCACCCGGGAGCTCATTGAGTAACTCACCTAGGAACTTGCCTGGGAGCTCGTTTGACAACTCACCTTTCCAACTTGCCTTGAGCTCACCTTACAAATTTTCCTTGAGCTCACCTTGCTAACTCACCTTGAGCTCATCTAGTATCTCACATGTAAGCTCACCTCAAATATTACCAACAAGCTCATGTTTGATCTCACTTAGAGCTCAACAAGGAGCTCATCGAGCAGCTTGACTTGAGCTTCCTTGAAAATTGCCTAATAACTTGCCTTGCTAGCTTACCTTGAACTCACCCAGGGATCTCACCGAGTAGCTCGAATTGAGCTCACCTAAGAGCTCATCAAGTAGCTCACCTAAAAATGCACATAGGAGCTCGCTTGATAGGTTGCCATGACAACTCGTATGGGACCTCAACTATCAATTTTCCTTACTATCTCACCTTGAGCTCACTAAGGAGCTCACCTTGATAACTCCCTTGAGCTAATCTGGTATCTCACCTCGATTTCATCGAGTACCTCACCATGTAGCTCACCTAGGAACTCACCTAATAGCTAACACCCTGAGCTCACCTTACGGCTCATCTGGGAGCTCACCTAATAGTTTTCCGGGAGCTCACCGAGTAGCTCGTCAAGTAGGTTAACTTGAGCTCACGTGTGAGCTTGTCGAGAAGCTCAATGGGAATCTTGCTTGGGAGCTCTCTAAGTAGTTCACTTGTGAGCCCACCTAGTAGCTCACTTAGGAGCTCACCGAATAGATCACCTATGATCCCACCTAATAGCTCACTTGTGAGCCCACCTAGTAGCTCACCCGTGAGCCCACCTAGTAGCTCTTCTAGCAGCTCACCTCACAGCTCACCTTGTCAACTCACCTTTAGCTCACCTTGTCAACTCACCTCGAGCTCATCTCGGTAGCTCGTATATAAGCTCACCTAAGAGATTACCGACAAGCTCACCTATGATCTCACCAAGAAGCTCACCTAGGAGCTCGGATGGAAGCTCAGCAAGTATCTCACCTAGGAGCTTGTTAAGTAGCTTAACTTGAGCTTTAATGGAAACTCACTTGAGCTTGCACGATAGCTTGGCTTGACACTCACCTTGAGCTCACCGAGACACTTGACTTGAGCTCACCCGGAGCTCGTCAAGTATCCCACCCAAAAACAAGAATGGGAGATCACTTGAAAGCTCACCTATCAACTCACCTTTCCATCTCGACTTAAGCTCACCGAGGAGCTCACCTTGCCAAATTTCCTTGATCTTGGAAGGTAGCTCGCCTCTGAGTTTTTCAATTAGCTCACTAATTAGCTCACTTGGGATCTTTCCTAACATCTCTCTGAGAGATCGGATAACAAATGTTGCTTGGGAGCTCACCGAGTAGGTTGACTTGAGCTCACTTGTGAGCTCATCGAGCAGCCTCGTTGGGGACCTCACTTAGGATCTCACTAAGTAGTTCACTTGGGAGCTCACCTAGGGAGCTCACCGATTAGTTCAAGTTGAGCTCACTCGGGTGTTTGTCCAAAGAACTCACCCGAGAACTCGCCGATAGCTCACCTTGCCAACTCACCTTCCAACTTCCTCACCTTTGAGCTCACCTTGCAGCTCATCAACTAGCTTAACATGAGCTTGCCAGAAAAACATTCTTGGGAGCTCACCGACATTTCACCTTGACCTCACCTTGAGTTTGCTAAAATCTTGCCAAGTAGCTCAACTTGAGCTCACCCAGAGCTCGTCAAGTACCTCGCACAAAATTCACATGGGAGCTCACCTTACCAAATCGATGGGAACTCACCTATCGCCTTTCCTTGCTAGCTCACCTTGAGCTCACTAAGGAGCTCACCTTGCCAAATTTCTTGGAGCTCACCTTGGATTTCCTCGAGCAGCTCGCCAAGTTGCTCACCCGGGAGCTCACTTGCGAGCTCACTGAGTAGGTTGACTTGAGCTCACCCGGGAGCTCATCAAGTAGCTCACCCTAAAATGTGCATGGGATATCACTTGACAGCTTGCCTTGCCCGAATCACATGGGAGCTCCTTATCGAGTTCATTAAGTAACTCGCTAAGTAGCTCACCTGAACTCAAATAACACTCACTTAGAAGCTCTCCTAACAAACTCGCCAGAGCTCACCTAACCACTCACCTAGGAGCTCATCGAGTAGCTTACCGATTAGGTTTACATGAGCTTGGTTGTGACCTCGCCAGGGGAGGTCGCCAAGTAGCTCGCTTGGGAGCTCTCCCGGTAGTTCACCAAGTAGCTCACCTAGAACCTCTTCTAGGAGCTCACTTTGATTAGCTCAAGTTGAGCTCACTCCGAGAGCTCATTAAGTAAGTCGGTTGGGAACTCACCCGGAGCTCACCTGGCTGACGCTTGACTTGCCAACTAACTCTGGAGCTTACCTTACACACTCGAGTTGAGCTCACCTTACAAACTCACCTTTAGCTCATCTAGTAGCTTGCATGTAAGCTCACCTTAAAGATTAATGAAAAAATCACCTTTGAGCTCACCTAGGAGCTCACCAATTAGCTCACCTAGGAGTTTAGCTAGGATCTTGGCAAGTAACTCACCTAGGAGCTCGTCAAGCAACTCCACTTGAGCTTACCCGGAAAACTCACCTGGGACCTCACCTGACAGCTCACCTTGCTAGCTCACCTTAAGCTCACCCAAAACCTCACCGAGCAACTCGACTTGAGCTCACCTAGGAGCTCATCAAGAAGCTCATGCTAAAAACCCATGGGAGCTCACCTAAAAACTCACCCGAAAACTTGGATGGTAGGTCACCCGATAGCTCACCCATAAACTTGCATGGGAGCTCACCTATCACTCACCTTACCAACTCCCCTTAAGCTCACTAAGGAGCTCATGTTGCCAACTCACCTTGATCTCATCTCGGTAGCTCACCTTAGAGTTCTTTGAGTATCTCACCAAGTAGCTCACCACGGGAGCTCACCTAATAGCTCACCTAGGAGCTCAACTAACACTCACCTAGGAATTCAACAAGTAGCTCACCGAGTAGGTTGACTTGAGCTCACTTATGAGCTCACGAGACTAGCTCACCGGGGACCTTACCTAGGATCTCACCAAGTATCTTACTTGGGAGCTCACCGAACAGCAATGACGCCAAGTAGCTTGAATGAGCTTTTCTGGGAGCTCACCGATCAGCTTGAGTTGAGCTCACCCAGGAGCTGATCAAGTAACTCACCTGGGAACTCACCTAGGAGCTCGCCTATAGGTCACCTTACCAACTCCCCTTAAGCTCACCTTGCTAACTCACCTTGAGCTCATCTTATAGCTCACATGTAAGCTCACCTCAAATATTACCAAGAAGCTCACGTTTGAGCTCACCTAGGAGCTAACCAAGAAGCTCACCTAGAAGCTCAATTGGGAGCTCAAAAAGAAGCTCACCCAGAGCTCGAGTAGCTCCTTGAGTAGCTCGACTAATAATCACTTGGTAGCTCACCTAATAGCTCACCTTTCCAGCATGCCTTGAGCTCACATAGGAGCTCACCAAGCAGCTCAACTTGAGCTCACCTAGGAGCTCATCAAACAACTCTCCCGAAACTCACATAGGATCTCACCCGACGACTCACCAAGAAACTCATGTGGGAGCTTGCCTATCAGTGACCTTGCTAGATTACCTTGAGCTCGCTAAGGATAACACCTTACCAACTCACTTTGAGCTTGTGTGGTAGCTCACCTCGTAGTTTGTCAAGCAGCTTAGCAAGTAGCTCACCTAGGAACTCACCTAACGTAGATCACCTAAGAGCTCACTGAGTATCTCGTTGAGTAGGTTGACTTGAGCTTGCTTGTGAGCTCACCAAGCAGCTCACTAGGGACCTCGCATGGGAGCTTTCCAAGTAGCTCACTTGGGAGCTCAGCTAGCAGATCACCTAGAAGCTCACCAAAGAGCTTGTCAAGCTAGGAGCTCTTCTGAGAGCTTGCTGATCATATCTAGTTGATCTCACCAAGAAGATCGTCAAGTAACTCACTTGGGAACTCATAGCTTGTCTAGGATCTTGTCAAGCAGCTCACCTGAAAACTCACATGGGAGCTCACCTTGCCATCTCACCTTGACCTCATTGAGGAGCTCACCTTACCAACTCAGCTTCAGCTCTTTTGGTATCTCACCTTAGAGTTTTTCGAGTGGCTCACCAAGTATCTCACCTGGGAGCTCACCTAACAGCTTGGCACAGGAGCTCACCTAATAGCTCACTTATGAGCTCACTTTGGACCTCATCTAGGAAATTACCAAGTTGCTCATTTGGGATCTCACCTAGCAACTCACCTGGGAGCTCACCAAACAACTCGATAAGTAGCTCACCTAAGAGCTCTTCTAGGAGCTCACCGATTAGCTCGAGTTGAGCTCACCCGAGAGCTTATTGAGTAACTCACCTGGGAACTCACCTGGGAGCTCACCTGATTGCTTGCCTTTCTAACTCACCTTGAGCTCAGTTGGTAGCTTACATATAAGCTCACCTCAGACATTACCGATAAGCTCACCTTTGAGCTTACCCAAGAGACCACCAAGAAGCTCACCTAGGAGCTCAACTGGGAGCTCAACAAGTAGCTCACCCAAGTTCTCATCAAGTAGCTTGACTTGAGCTTGCACAGAAACTCACCTAGGAGCTCATCTTGCCAGCTCGCCTAAGAGCTCACCTAATAGCTTTCCTTACCAACTCGCATGAGAGCTTGCCTATCAGCTCACCTTGCCACCAGAATTGAGCTCACTAAGGATTCCACCTTACCAATTCACCTTGAGCTCATTCATAGCTAACCTCTGAGTTCATTGAGTAGCTCACCTAATAGCTTGCGTAGGATCTTAATGAGCAACTCACCGAGTAGGTTGACTTGATCTCACTTGTTAGCTCACTTGTGAGCTCACCAAACACTGACTCACTAGGGACCTCGCCCGGCAGCTTGCCAAGTAGCTCACTTCAGAGCTCACCTAGGAGCTCACCGAATAGCTCAAAAAGTATCTCACTAGGGAGCTCTTCTGGGAGCTTGATGATCAGTTTGAGTTGAGCTCACCCGGAGCTCATCGAGTAACATGCTTGGGAACTTTCCCTGAAGCTCATCTAACAGCTTGCCTTACAAGCTTTCCTTGAGCTCACCTTGCCAACTCACCTTGAGCTCATCTAGTAGCTTGCATGTAATCTCACCTCGGAGATTACCGATAATCTCACCTTTGAGCTTGCATACGAGATCACCAAGAAGCTCACCTAGGATATCAGCTAGGCTCTCAACAAGTAGGTTAGCTAGGAGCTCATCGAGAAAATTGACTTGAGCTTCCTAGAAACTCCCCTGGGAGCTCGCTTGATAGCTCACCTTGCTATCTCTCCTTGAGAAAACCGACAACCTTGACTTGAGCTCACCTGAAAACTCACATAGGATCTCACCTAATAGTTCACCTTGAAAACTCGCATAGGAACTCACCTATCAGCTTGCCTTGTCGATCTCCTTGAGCTCACGTAGAATCTCACCTTACCAACTTACCTTGAGATCATTTGGTAGCTCACCTCAGATTTTTTTGAGTAGCTTACCTAACAACTCACTGCGAGCTCACCTAACAACTCACTTGGGAGCTCACCAAGCAAATCATCAAGTAAGATGACTTGAGCTTGCTTATGAGCTCATCAAGGACCTCACCAGGGAGCTTAGTAAGTAGTTCACTTGGGATCTTACCTAACAGCTCACATGGGAGCTCACCAAATAGCTAGCTAAGTAGCTCAACTTAGAGTTCACCAATAAGCTTGAGTTTAGCTTACCTAGGATCTCGTCGAGTAACTCACCTAGGAACTCGCACTGCCTATGAGCTCATTAAGTAGCTTGCTGAAAAATCACATGGTAGCATGCCTATCAGCTCACCATGCCAGGCTTGCAGGAGCTCGCTAAGGAGCTCACCTTCCCAACTTTCCTTGAGCTCATCCGATAGCTCACCTCAAAGTTCATTGAGCATCTCGCCAAGTAGCTCACCTGGGAGCTTAGCTAATAGCTCACTTGGGAGCTCATTGAGTATCTCGTCGAGTAGCTTGACTTGAGCTCACTTGTGAGCTCACCGAACAGCTCACCGGGGACCTCGCTTGGGAGCTCGGTAAGTGGCTTGCTTGGGTGCTCACCTAACAGCTCACCTGGGAGCTTGCTGAACATCTCACTAAGTAGCTCGGCTAGGAGCTCTTCTGGGAGCTCACTCACCAGCTTGAGTTGAGCTTGCCTGTGATCTCATCCAGTAACTCACATAGGAAATTATTGGTCCAAAAATTTGTCACCTGGACAGATCTATGGATAGACAAGCCAACAGTGTGCAGGGCATAGCCCCTCTTTGAGTCAGCAAGGCAAAACTGGTTTATTGCTATTCTACCAGCAGGAATCTTGTGTAAATATCACAGTATTCTGCCTTCGGGGGTTTGGGATCTCATCCCAGTAGGGTGTTTCAGACTGCGAAAAGAAAGGAATGAAAGAGGGGATAGAGAAAGAGCAGGTCCGAAGGAAGAAAAGAAATGAATTCCAAAGCAGAAAGGTCAGAAAGTTTATGTTTTGGGATTGGTAGTAAACAGAGCCAAACCTACTTGCATAAACGAACAAAGCAATACTGATGAGCAAATGACAAAAAGGTAGATATGAATCTAACAGAATAAACACATACAGATCTAACATAAGAAAGGTCTGATGCATAACACAAGTATTCAGCACAAAGTCTCAATATTTGTATTACTGTTTTCTTCTGTTACAAGAAAGCTCAAAGTCTTTCTCTCCTCACTTCTATTTTCATCTAAAAATGTCCACCACGAATACAACAAGTATTCCAATATATATAGAAGAGGAGAAGGAAAGAAGGCAAAAAGGAGCCAACCACCTATTTACAAAGATATTTACAAAATATCTAAAAGTCATGTTGACTTTTGACAACTTGATGGATGACATCATCCCATGGTGCAACATGGATGATGTCATCATTTGTGCCAACATACTTTAGACATTTCCAACAAGAAAGTCGAGAAGAGGGAGAAGAAGAAGAAGAAGAAGAAGAAGAAGAAGAAACAGCAGCTACTCGTCATCGTCATCCTGCGGCCGAAAGGGGGTAGCCTGCTTTTGTTGCTGCTCAGGTGACGAAATATGGAACTGAGCGCGGTATTCCAAAAACTTGTTGATCATTGGCCCAAATTGATCCTGGGATGGATCCTTGTGCCGCTCGCTGATCGCTTCACAAGTCTCCCACTCATCTATGAGCTTTTCGGGAAGTTTGGAATAATCCTTTTCCACCTCAATGAGGAACCCGATGAAGTCCCTACAGGCCAGCAGGTTGTTGATAGATTCAGTGTCAAATGTGACCTCTGGCCCTGTTCCTTGAGAAGTGATCTCCTTGAAGATCCGGATGGTTTCATCAGCTGACCTTAAGGTAAAGGAAGGAGTGAGCAACCCTGGAGACATGTTGAGAACAATTCACTCCATTTGATGCATTGCATCCAGGGCCTCTTCCTTTACCTTGTCAATTTTTTCCAGAACAAATTCAAGCTGATCCACCCGGTAGTCCAGAGTGGACATGATTTTGTTGAGGGCCCTTGGATGGCCGAAGATGCCGAACTTGACCAGATCTTTGACTGAACAGTCGAACATTTGTTAGAAGGTCTCGTGGCAGCATCCTCGGCATGTTCCAACTCTTCTGATATGGGCCCCGCCAACGCTTGGAGCTCCTTGTTCGCCTTTTCCAATATTCAAGTATAAGTCGAGAACCCGATGATCACTTTTTTCTATCTTTAAGGATTTGACTCCTCCAAGCGTAAAACGGCCATTCCTCGCTCACCGATTTCTGCATATTCATTGATTTTATCCTAGCCGAGAAGCTCAAGTCTCGGCGGTAGTCGTGGGAGGCGCACTACCCATCTTCGTAAGGCTTGGAGTAGATATTTGTTTTTCTCCTTCAGTTGCCTTTTCTCTCTTCTTTGGTCTCTTGAAGATTTTTCCAGAGGGCATCAATCGCGAAGAGCCTCCCCACGAAGACTTTTAGAAGATGTCCCCATTGTGACTTGGGTCACAATAAAATCCGTCGGAGAAAATCCTTTTTCTCTTTGAGGGGATCGGGTATGCTATTTCCATGACTCTCTCACCTGTAGCACTTTTAGAGAAGCATGTAACAGGCTTCTGCTTCTTCACCCCCTTAGATGGGATCACTAAAAAGTCCATCGAAGCGATGGGAACTTTCCTCTTTTGCTAGCTTAGCTGCTGAGAGATCCAGGATGCTCCTATGGAAGAAGGACTAGAGACAGAGGAGGAGGCAAATGCACAGAGAAAGAGGGAAAACATGGAAACACGTGGCGGTGGCATTGAGAGAATAGCCAAAGAAGTGTCCATGGGAGGAAGGGAAACTGCAGCTGCGGAAGACATAGGAAGGGAAGGGAGCCCGGAGATGAGGGAAGAAATGGAGGAAGACAGATCAGTGAGGGAGGAGAAAATAGATGAAGAGGCGGGGAAAGAGTAGAAGAAGGGACAAAAGAGACCTCTCGTTGTTGTAACAATGCCGACATCCTGAGTGGATGGGCCTATGGGACTATCCTCTGTTATTTCTTCCTCCAGAGTTATGACTTGTTCTGGCGCCATGGAAGGAGGACTTTTAGGGGCTTCTTCTTGAATGGTGCTGGATTCACCTTCAACACCTTTGCCTTTAAACTACTTTTTGGATCGTGAAGGTGCGTTGCCCAATGGGGAGGTCATGAAATCTACCTCGAGGTAGATTAGCCCGTTCATTCGGCACCAGTGCTCTGTCCTACACGCAGAGTTTCCTTGACCCTCTCCTCAATTGTCTGAGGAGCTTTTGTTCGATCAATGGCCGGGAAGGGCCAATTGTCCCCATCTGTCTCAGTGTATACTTTGTCTACTTCATCTTCCATAGTTTGGAAGCCTTTGGGGACAATGCCTATCCCGTATTGGATGATTTCTGCCAATGCTAGGTGAGAATGATCCTTTCTCCTGAGTTCCACCTCATGGATAATGTCAATGTAAATGTCCTCAATTTGAGGGACGTGGATTGGATCAAGCTTTGCCCTTGGCAGACAACCCCTTGGGTCGAAGGTAGGCCTGGCTGGGAAGTCATGCTTCAAATTGAGTAACTCCAGCTCTGCGAACATTTCCTTCACCTTGTGGTGGGTAGAGAATGTGTATCGGCCCACTGTGAGGGGGAAAGGAGTTCCACCCTTCTTTCTTTTAAGGCATTTTTCATGGTATGTGACCAGCTGCCTTGATAGATCCAGCAGAATTAGTTTAGGCCCAGCATACCTCGGTAGCCTGGTTGGCTCTCCCAAAAAGTTGACAGCCCTTAGATTGGTAAATGTGGGAAACTAGGTGAACAGGGCCCCCCATTTCTTCGTGGCTGCCACTATGCTTTTGGTCGTACGACCACAAGTAATATTCGGCCTCAGCAGGCAGATGACATGGTAAAAGAATGCATCGTTAATTTTGGTGAATTGGGCGATGCTATTCTCCAGCCTTAATTCGGATAATATTCATATATTTTGACACGAGGCCAAACTCCACTCTGCGTCAGGCCTGGATAATCCCTTTTTGATGCTGCAGCGTAAACCACATAGGAGTTCATATGGAATACCCCCGTTGTGCTGAATTGTTGTAGCTGCTCGGAGATGGTGCTGCTTATAATTTCCCCCAAAGAAAGCGCGATCGGGAAAATTCTTGTTCATTGTTTCCAGTATCTCAAAGATCCATTTATGGAAGTAATGGGCGTCGAAAAGCCCAAGACCCTGCTCAAGAAAGTAATGGTATCACTGAGCTCTTCTGAGAAGTCACTGCGGTGGATGATTTGGGGCCACCGGGTTACCACCTTCTTGTTTTTCAGATAGACTTCATTCATTAGTTGCATGCATTGGTCTTCATTATCTTCCCAGGCCTTAATGCACTCTGCTTGACTGACGGCCACAAAGTGCCGGTGGTGAGGGATGCCGAGTATTATCTCAAAATGATGGGTAGTGAGGTTAATAACTACCTCGCCCTTGCTGTTTTCGACACATCTTGTGTCTTTGTTATAAGACTGGGCAACCACCATCATAAATTCATTGTTGACGGCGCTGACGGGGATTCCTCTAGCAAAGTGCAGGGCACTGCCTATTAGTTTGTCCATCCATGGACTCCTTGTAACTTTTTGAGTTCTGGCCCAGAATTCCTCGATATCGATATGACCCAATTTTGAGTCTCTGACATCCATGCTGCACTCAGCCTGGGACTCGAGCATCCTGACCCTCTGATATTTGTATTTCATTTCTTCCTCTGTAGGCTTAGCCTTTCCTTTCGATTTGATAGGTCTCTTGCTGGATGTTGACATATGTTCTTCCAAGTTTATTTGCTGATCTGCATGAAGAAGAAGTGAAACCCAACGTAGAAAGGTTGCATCAGTCATTTGATTTCCCATTGAAGTGCTAACAGAAGAAAGAGTTAGTTATTTTTAGGTTCAGGGTGCAAGGTGCATGAAAAGTGCAGCTTACAGGGCTTAATGGGTAAGGCGCACAGGAAGAGGGTGTTACAAGGGTAAAACTGGTGCCAAAGGTGCATGGCGCATGCATACTGCAAATTGCATTTTATAAAGGGCACATGAAAATTACATGTTACATAGTGACAGGGTGCACTCTTTGGCACACATATTTTTCATGTTGCATTGGGATTTGGTGCACCCTTTGGCGCATGGATGGTTCGTGTAACAGAAATTTTCGTGCACCAAAGGGAACATGGCGCGGCACACGAAGGGTTTACACAACATGATGTTGCTGTAAGGAGGGATGCGCCTGCGCCTTCATAACTTCATACTTGGCGCAAATAAAGCCAGTGTTGCATGGATGCTGGGTGCGCCATTGGCGCATGGAAATGTGATGCAGCAGGGAAGGATGGTGCGCCAAAGGGGCGCAAGTTTAGCACTTGTAGCATATGAAAGAGGCACGCCTTAAGGGCGCAGAAGTTAATGATGCAACAAGCATGATGGGTGCGCCATTGGCGCACGGGTTTTGTTCATGTTGCAAGGTGGTCAGATGCGCCAAAGGGAAAAACGGTCCCCTTTTTCTTCATTCCTTTCTCTTGTCTTTTGCAGGTTTAGTTGGGCAATGAAAACGGCTCATCCAAAAGGAAGTAAAACCATGTTTTTTAGACAAGTTCCCCTACTAGCAGATCTTGGACAGAGGGAGAGGAATAAGGGAAGATAGCAAAAGGAGGAGGCTAGGCCAACATTTTGACATTTCAATACTTCCAAACCACAACCAGACCACAAGCACACCAAGAAAGAAAAATACTAAACACATGAGAGGGAGAGGAACCTCTTACCTAGATAAATAGCAAAAACTTGCAACGGGTCCACAAGGTGTTGAAAACGATGAGGCAGGGGCTGACAGGCTCAGAGAAAGGAAATCACGTGCTCTGCAAATAGTGAAAATGACATTTGGGCACGCAAAACACATATATATAGGTGAGCTAGTCATAAATGCACCACCCACTTTGTAAAGGGCGCATGAAAGTTGCTGTCGACATGGAAAAGCATGCGCCCTTTGGCATATGAAAGCATTTTCCAGCATGAAATTAAGCACGCCTTTGGCTCACCAAAAACTATGTCGACATGAGATTATGTGTGCCCTTTGGCACACCAAAACATGGCACAACAAAAGTTGTGTCAACACGAAGGCGCATGCACCTTGGCACACGCAAAGAAGACTCGACATACTATGGCACACCAAAAGGTGTGTTAACACCGAAAATCCCGCACCGGTTTTTTAAAGGGGCATCAAAAGTTGGTGTTATATATCAATTTCATGCGCCCACCAAAAAGGCTCAAAAGAATAAGTTCAAAAACCAGATTTTCTACGGGAAGGGATTTTACAACGTTTGAACGCAAGGGGATCCCTAACGAGGGATCGGAACAAAATTTCGGTATGGTTATCAGTAAAATTTCCCTTGTCAATTTTACAGGATAATAGAAATCACCTCGAGATCAGTTGACAACTCACCTTGAGTTCTCCTTTCCAAGTCACCTTGAGCTCACCTTGCCAACTCACCTTGAGCTCATCTGGTAGCTCACATGTAAGCTCACCTAGGAGCTCGGCTGAGATCTCTGCAAGTAGCTCACCTGGAGCTCGTTGAACAACTCAACTTGAGCTTCCTAGAAACGCACTGGGAGCTTGCCTTGTCAACTCACCTTGAGATAGCCCAAGAGCTTTACGAGCACCTTGACTTGAGTTCACCTAGGAGTTCATCAAGCAGCTAACCCAAAAACTCACATGGGAGCTTACGTGGCAGCTTTCCTTTCCAACTCGCATGGGATATCACCTTGCCAGGCTCAACTGAGGAGCTCCACTTACTAACTTACCTTGAGGTCTTCTAGTAGCTCACCTCGAGTTCATCGAATAGCTCACCTAACCAGACTCACATGGGAGGTCACCTAACAGCTTACCGAGAAGCTTGCTGAGTAGGTTGAGTTGAGCTTGCTTGTGAGCTTGAAGAGTAGCTTCTTTGGGGTCCTCACCGGGAGCTAACCAAGTAGCTCACTTAGGAAATCACCTAGCAGCCCACCTGGGAGCTCACCGAATAGCTTACCAAGTAGCTCACTTAGGAGCTCTTTTAAGAGCTCAATGATAGGATTGAGTTGAGCTCACCTGAGAGCTTTGTTTCGCTCGGAATGTTTCGGCTTCGGGAATAGAGTTGCTTCTATCCTTTCATTCCTTTTAGAAACAGATAGGGTTAGGGCTAGGAGGAATACCTGTTAAACGTCGAGATGGTGTGCGTGTACCGTAGAGAAAGATCAGGTTGACTGCGAAGAACTCCTTTTTGTCTTGGAAGGACTACCTGCAAATAAGAACACAAGACCACACGATTTTGATTAGACAATAAATGAGGAAACTACCTTGGGCCCAGGAAATATAAAACTTCCTTTCGAAGGTGGTCAGTTTCCCTGCTAATATGAATTAACACAAAAGACTGTAAAATATCAATTAGATTACTTGGTTGAAATGGGTAGGAGAAGGCTGGTTTCTGGTTATAGTCAGGGTAACCGATACCGGCTGCTGGTAACCAGTGTCGGTTGGGCCTAGGACCTGTAGGTTAGTTGTTTTGTGGGGTGTTTGTGTTTTTTGATAGCTATGGTGTTTGTAAGGCTGGTTTATGGGTGATATTGGGAAATGAGATGATGAGAGGTAAAAGAATGACAGTTAGATGCAATGGCACGTTGGATAGTGGATTCAGAAATGGATTTAGGAGGACTGTGATTCAAAGAGTATAAGAAATGTTATAACAGAGGACATACAAGATGTGACTTACTGGTTTTGACGAAGATGCAAGTTGATCTCCTTTGCTGCAAACTCTTCTGGTTTCTTCACTCGTCTCTGCTCGGTCAAGTGAAGATCTGGACTCTGTTTTT
Organism: Taxus wallichiana var. yunnanensis; assembly: GCA_018340775.1. Taxonomy (NCBI): domain Eukaryota; kingdom Viridiplantae; phylum Streptophyta; class Pinopsida; order Cupressales; family Taxaceae; genus Taxus; species Taxus wallichiana. The sequence continues at coordinate 28,116,512 of CM031237.1, read as the reverse complement.
GCTCCCAATGATCTCTGTTGATTCAAAAATCATTCGACCTTTGATTTTGGTTTGGGGAGCCCATTTACAGGGAGCCGATGGCGGTTACATAACCGACGGCGGTCGAGTAGAAATGGCATCGGTAAGGAAAAAGTAGGCTATTTTTAGTAAAATAGCCCACCTTCCTTGCTTTTCTCCCAAGAGATCAGTTGCGAGCTTGGTCAAGTGGCTAGAAGGTCGGTTTTGGGTGCGAGTAAGGAGGCATTAGTTATGGATGTGAGTCTAGACCAAGTCATAGGTCTTAATTAGGTTAGTTTAGGGTTACGGCTAGGTCATGATGAGGTGGAAAAATGAGGTGGCAGGTAAGGTGATGTGGATTTATCAATTACAAGGTAATTAATAAATAATTGTGTAAGGTTTACGTGATGAGGTTAGGTTGCGAGATGAGATGCGGGTCACAAGGGGTCGTGAGACACAAATTTGGTGTCTACATTAGCCCCTTATTGTCGTGTAGCTTGTTTTGTAAAGCTGCACGGACAATAATATGAAGTGGTTTCTCCTGTTAAGGGTATAAGTAATCCCCCTCAAATCTATCACAGATTGAGAGAACAGGAAATCAGGGATAGGGTTGATAAAGGGTAAATGGTGTAGAGGGGATGGTAAGGTGGTGGGAAAGTCCAAGTAAGCACACACATGTTGAAATGCAATAGGATGAGTAGGGTACATGATTTGACGAGCAAACCAGCAGTGCATAGGTAAAGGTCGATAGTTTATCCAAACAAGGGTGATATAATCCTGGTATCCAAGGCATAGGAAGTAGCTCCAGGGTATATAATAGGTAAGGTACAGAATGTTTAGGCATGTCCGTGATGGTACCAAATGGTTGGTTTGGTTGAGATAAATGTCACGGTCTAGGTCTGGGCAAAGTTGGTCGACGATAAAGTCAAGGACACTAATCATGCTAAAACACGAACAGGTGAGCTCGATTGAACAAAAAACTACGAGGATGGGTGGATAAAAGTATATGGTGTTGATTTTGGGTAAGGTATTAAAGTGGTACGGATGTGGGTTGGTCCAAGTTGTTGAGTTGCGGCCTTGGGTCAGCCGAGGGGGTAGAGTGAGGCCTTGGGTCGGGCCAAATGGTTAGGTTGAGGCCTTGGGTCGGGCCGAATAGGTAGGTTGAGGCCTTGGGTCGGGCCAAATGGTAGGTTGAGGCCTTGGGTCGGGCCGAATAGGTAGGTTGAGGCCTTGGGTTGGGCCGGTTTGTTAGGGCGAGGCCTTGGGTCGGGCCAAATGGGTAGGGCGAGGCCTTGGGTCGGCCCGGTTGGTTAGGGCGAGGCCTTGGGTCGGGCCGGTTGGTTAGGGCGAGGCCTTGGGTCGGGCCAAATGGGTAGGGCGAGGCCTTAGGTCAGGCCGAGGCCTTGGGTCGGGCCAGGTAGGTTGAGGCCTTGGGTCGGGCCGAATAGGTAAACAAATGGTGTTCAGCAAAGGTGGATATAGGCGATGTTGGTGAAAAGGGGGTAAATGGTAAATAAGGGCAAAAATTGGGGGAAAGTTGGAATAAAACCGATGTCGATTCTACCTGACCGATATCGGTTAAGGGACCAATACCGATTCCTTAGGGCAAAATGAAACCGATATCGGTTAAGGGTGAAAAACCTATAAAAAGAAAAATACGGCTTGTCATTGTCACTTTTGTTATTTTGAAAACCAAATTGACTTGTCTGATGTGGAGAGTTGAGATTGGAGGTTTATTGATTGAGGTGGAGCTATTTTACTGGAGGAGTGAGTTGTTTGCTGGCCCGAGTGAGGAGGAGGCAGCAGTTGATTGGCCGGGGACCCAGCAGAGTAGAATTGGAGCCATGGCACAGGCAGGAGGAGCAGGAGGGGCTGGACCAGCTGGACCACCACCACCCATCCCACCACGATGATGTGTCGTCGTACGGGTAGGCTCGGAACTCTTTATTTTGTGCATTTGAATGGTATTAAGCGAAATTGGGGGTTTGGGTAGGAATTTACATTTTTTAGGAAATAATGAGTAAATTGACGTAATTTGAAAAACGAAGAGGATAGATGGGTAAAATAGGGCAAGTCGGCTGGGTGGGTAGGTTTTTAGGGTGTTTGGGTGGGTAGATAAGTATAAAAATGCAAAAATTTCATTTGGGGGCCGCGCGGGGGTTCGGCTCTTGGCAATTACAGAGACCGATGTCGGTTGCTAAGCGACCGACATCGGTCGCAAATTGTGTGGACAGGGTGTGTTGGGCTTGACCGGCGTCGGTCGTATATCGGCCGGCGTCGGTTTGGGTTTGTGTGGGGTTTGTTTTGGGTTGGGTGGGTTTGTATGGGTATGGGTTGAGTTGGGTTGGGTTTTAGGTGGGTGTGGGTTTTGGGTAGATTTTGAACTTTGGGTCAAGTAGGGGTTTGGGTTGGGTTTTGGGTAGATTTTGGGCTCGTTTTGTTTTGGGTAGATATGGGATTTGTATGGGTTGGGGTTAGGTTGGGTTTTGGGTAGATTTTGGGTTCATTTTGTTTTGGGTAGATATGGGATTTGTATGGGTTGGGGTTGGGTTGGGTTTTGGGTAGATTTTGGGCTTTGGGTCGGGTAGGGGTTTGGGTTCGGTTTTGGTAGATTTTGTTTTGGGTCGGGTAGGGGTTTGGGTGGGTTTGTATGGGTATGGGTTGGGTTGGGTTTTGGGTTGGGTGGTGGAAGGTAGGTTGCTAGATGGGGGGGCAGAGAGTCAAGGTGTGGTCGGGGGGATAAAAGGGGGTATAGAGGGTAAAGTAGATGATGTGATAAAGAGTAGGTCTAAGGTTGTGGGTATAGAATAGGTGGGTGTCCTACAGGGGCAGCTAGCCCAGGCGGTATAGGTACAGGCACAGGCACAGGCACCACCACCAGCAGCGGCACAGCCACAGCCCCGAGCACGCAGTACGAATACCACCACCGGCCACACAAAATGCAGCACGTGCACCACAGGCAACCCGGACAGCGAGCACGGGGGTACTAGCGGTAGAGTCCTAGGGGACCAGCCCCGATCACTGGCACGGGAGAGATACATGGAGGTGAGAGTAGAGGCCCGGTACTATCAGGATGTCCTTGATAGTACCGGAGCTGAGTATCAGCCATATGCGGCACACCGAGCGGAGACCTCGCATAGTCAGAGGTCGCAGGGAGGCGCAGCTACAGCCGGTGTGTCCGTGACAGGTAGGAGGCGAGAGGCACCTCATGGACCAGCAGGGAGAGGTGCTGAGGGTGGTGGGGAGAGCTGAGGGATCCCCACATAGTTTTGTATATATGGACATGGGCACCGGTCTGCGAACCGGTTGTGTTGATAGAGGCCTGCGTGCCTACATTTATTCATGTATTGATTCATTTATTCATTATATACGCCTGCGAGCCGAGTACGGGTTGTACATTTGATACCGGCCTGCGAGCCAAGTATATTTTTGATATGAGGGACCAGCCTGCGAGCCGAGTCGAGGTTACTGATATTTATTGCGGCCTGCGTGCCAGCTTTATTGGATGATGAGATCACAGAGGCCCTGATGCAGGGCACATTGTATTTTTTGAAGACTTGTATATATATATAGAGATGATGTGTTGATCCACATGCAGTGTTCAAAATGTGTTTAAGTATTTCATCAATGGTTTGTGATATAGAATGTATGATGAGTTTAGTTGACATGTTGATATATGGATGATGTTGATGTTTTTGTTGTTGCACGTATATATGGATGACATGTTATATGATGAAATGTTGCATGTTGTGAGCTGGTTTTTTTGACATTGTTATATATGTATCTGATGAGTTGGATCCAAATGATGAGTTTTTGGTTTTGTTTAGATGTGACTTAGTTGATGGTTTGTTTGTTTTTGTAGAATAGATGATGTTAATGAAATTGTAATGATATGTGTGGTGGATGGACAAACATGGATAATGGTGTTGTTATGCAGGAAAAGAGGCGGGTGCGACAAAAAAAAATTAGGTAGAAAAATAAAGAAAAGAACCATGTTTTAAAAAGGCAGTTGTATAACCGATATCGGTTAGGGAACCGATTGCGGTAGGTGATAGACTGATATCGGTTATATAACCGATACCGGTTATTTAGGTATGAGCTTTTCTAAAAATAGAAAAGCTAGGGTGGCAACTTAAGTTCTTATTTTTAGAGCCATGCAAGAGGTTAAAGACGCGAATGCGACACTTTTTGACGACTGAGACAGGTAATTGCATGAGAGATTTGAGTGATAAGGAGAAAAGAGACAGGAAAGTGAATGCGATCTGAGATTCAGAAAGTAGAAAGGTGAATTTGAAAAGAGTGGTGATCATGGCAGAACGAGGAGAAGCATCCAGCAGGCAGGGACGAGAGGGAAGACAAGTGCCACCTGCAAGCTGCTGCAACCCAAGAGGTAAACGTTTTGGTTGTGATGTGATTTTTGCATGTGTTATGAATAAGAGATTAAGTGGGTAGATATGAAAAAGAAAACATGATAGCAAGGGTTATAAGTGTTACGGGGTAGGTAATCAGGGGTTTCAGGTATGTTTGTAGGTATAGAAAGGAATAAACGCTCAAATTATTGTCGTAGGCAGTAGGTTTAGGCAGGCGGTATGAAGGTGACAGTGACCGATATCGGTTAGGAATAACCGGTATCGGTTACTAAACCGGTACCGGTTTACTATAAACGATACCGGTTGCTGTAGGAATTTCCAGAATGTGAGAAAAAACCCGTGGGGATTTGATGGATTGAATGGTTGTTTGTTATCTTGATGTATGCAGGCAGAGGCAGGGTTGAGGATGAATGATAGTGTACCAGCGTTGTTGTCACGAATCCGAGCGGATGTAACACCAGCTGAATGGACGTTGATAAATCATTTGGGGTTAAGTGGGATCCGCTATTATTCACGAATCACATGTAACCATGCTATGTTACAGGCATTGATTGAGAGATGGAATCCCACGAGAAAAATACCTTCTATACGCAGCGGGGGGAGATGATAGTGACATTGGAAGATGTGTTTCGTATTTTGAGACTCCCAAATTCACGGAAAACCGATATATCGAGGCATTACCTAGCGTGGCACATG
>CM031237.1:28022966-28111349 GCA_018340775.1 Taxus wallichiana var. yunnanensis | reverse complement strand
AACTTGATCTCATTTAGTAGTTCGCATGTAATCTCACCTCGAGACGAACAAGCTCACCTTTGAGCTGACACGGGAGCTCACCTAGGAGCTCGGTGGGAGCTTGAAAAGTAGCTTGCCTAGGAGCTCATCGAGTGGGAGCTCACCGATGACTCACCTTGCCAATTCACCTTGAGTTCACTTTACTAACTCACCTTGAGCTCACCTTACCAACTCACCTTGAGCTCATCTGGTAGCTCGTATGTAAGTTCACCTCGAGAGATTATTTACAAGCTAACCTTTGAGCTCACGAGAGTGACCAAACAGCTCATCTAGGAGCTTGGCTCGAGATCGCAAGTAGTTTTCCCAAGAACTCATCGAGCAGCTTGACTTGAGCTTTCCTAAAAAATCATCCGGTAGCTCGCCTAATAGCTCACCTTACAAGCTCACCTTGAGCTCACCCAGAGCACGCCAAGTAGCTCACCCGAGAGCTCATCAAGAAGTATGCCTAAAAACTCACATGGGAGCTCACCTAATAGCTCCACTTACTAACTTGCATGAGAGATCCCCTATCGGCTCACCTTGATCTTGCAGAGGAGCTCACCTTGAGCTCATCTAGTAGATCACATCGAGTTCATCAAGCAGCTTGCCAAGTAGCTCACCTAGGATCTTGACTAACATCTTACCCGAGAGCTCACCCGGGAGCTTACAGAGTAGCTCGCAAGTAGGGTGACTTGAGCTCACTTATGAGCTCACCGATCAGCTCATCAGGGATGTCACCCGGGAGCTGGCTAAGTAGCTCACTTGGGAGGTCACCTAGTAGCTTACTAGGAGCTCACCAAATAGCTTATCAAGTAGCTTGCCTAGGAGCTATTGCAGGAGCTCACCAATCATCTCGAGTTGAGTTCTCCGGAAGCTCGTTAAGTAACTCACTTGGGAACTCAACTAGGAGCTCACCTAACAGCTTGCCTTACCAACTCTCCTTGAGTTCCCCTTATCAACTCACCTTAATCTCACCTTTCCAACTCACCTTGAGCTCATCTCGGTAGCTGCATGTAATCTCACCTTAGAGATTACCGATAAACTCACCTTTGAGCTCGCTGGGAGCTCACCGAGTAGTTCACCTAGTAGCTCGGGTGGGAGCTCAGAAAGTAGCTCACCTAGGAGGTCAACTAGGAGCTCATCAAGTAGCTCACCTAAAAACTCACATGAGAACTCACCTTACCAACTTGTATGGGAGCTCACCTTGCTAGCTCACCTTGTGATCCCACCTTGAGCTTGTTTGGTAGCTCACCTCGTAATTCATTGAGAAGCTCACCAAGTAGCTCGCCAAGAGCTCACCTAACATCTCACCTAGTAGATCACCTAACACCTCGCTTGGGAGCTCACTGAGAATCTCACTAAGTAGGTTGACTTGAGCTCACTTGTGGGATCACCGAGAAGCTCATCGGGGACATCACGGGAGCTTCCCAAGTAGCTCATTTGGGAGCTCACCTAATAGCTTTTCGGGAGCTCACTTTGAACAACTCACCAAGTAGCTCACACTGGGAGATCTTTCGAGAGCTCACCGATTAGCTCAAGTTGAGCTCACACGGAGCTCGTCGAGTAACTCACCTAGGAACTTAACTTGCGAACTTACTCGGGGCTCGCTTGACACTCACCTTACCAACTTTAATTGAGCTCACCTTGTAAACTTACCTTGATCTCACCTTGCCAACTCACCTTGTGCTTATCTAGTAGCTCACATGTAAGCTCACCACGAGATATTGTGGACAAGCTCACCTTGAGTTTTCCTAGGAGCTCATCAAGAAGTGCACTTAGGAGCTTAGCTGGGAGCTCGACAAGAAGCTCACCTAGGAGATTTTGAGCAGCTCGACTTGAGCTTCCTAAAAATGCACCTAGGAACTCACGACATCTCACCTTGCTAGCTCCCATTGAGCTCACCAGAGCTCACCCGAGAGCTCATCAAGTAGCTCACCCAAAAAATCACATAAGAGCTCACACGATAGCTAACCTTGACAACTCATATGGGACCTCACCTATCAGCTCGCCTTGCCATCTCACCTTTAGTTCGTTGAGGAGATAACCTTGAAGCAACTCACCTTAAGCTCATATGTTATCTCACCTCAAATTTTGTCAAGTATCTCACCTAATGAGATCGACTAGGAGTTCACCTAACAATGTACTTGTCCTAGAGCTCACCTAACATCTCACTTGGGAGCTCACTTAATAGCTTGTCGAGTAAGACAACTTGAGCTCACTTGTGAGCTCAATTTGAGCTTGCCAAACAGCTCACTGGGGACCTCACCTAGGAGCTCGGCAAGTAGCTCACTTGGGAGCTCACCTAGCAGCTCGCATGGGAGCTCACTGAACAACTCACCAAGTAGCTTGCCTAGGAGGTCTTCTCAGAGTTCACTGATAAGCTTGAGTTGAGATCACCTAGAAGCTCATCTTATAACTCATGTGGGAACTCATAGTTCATTTAAGATATTGTCAAGAAACTCACACTGAAAAACTCACATGGGAGCTCACCTTGCCAGCTCGCCTTGAGCTCACTGAGGAGCTCACCTTGCCAACTCACCATGAACTTGTCTAGTACCTCACCTCGAGTTTTTAAGTACCTCACCAAGTAGCTAACGGGAGCTCACCTAAAATGTCACCTTGGAGCTCATTGAGTAGCTCATTTAGTAGGTTGACTTGAACTCACTTGTTAGTCACACGAGTAGCTCACCGGGAACCTCACGGGAGCTTGAAAAGTAACTCGCTTGGGTAATCACCTAGGAGCTCTTTGAATAGCTCACCAAGTAGCTCACCGGGAGCTCCCGATCAGCTCAAGTTGAGCTCACTCGGAGATCGTCAAGTAACTCACATAGGAACTCACCTGGGAGCTCACCTGATAGCTCTCCTTTCCAACTCACCTTGAGCTCACCTTTCCAACTCACCTTGAGCTTACCTTACCAACTCACCTTGACCTCATCTAGTAGCTTGCATGTAAGCTTACCTTAGAGATTGCTGACAAGCTCACCTTTGAGCTGACTTGGGAGCTCACTGAGTAGCTCACCTAGGAGCTCGACTGAGAGCTCAACATGTATCTTGCCTAGGAACTCATTAAGCAGCTCAACTTGAACTTTCCCACAAACTCATTTGGGAGCTCACCCAGGAGCTTGTTGAGAACCTCAACTTAAGCTCACTAGGAGCTCATCAGCAGCCCACCCAAAACTCACATGGGAGCTCACCTACATGATTTCCTTATTATCTCACATGGTAGCTCACCTTGCTAGCTCACCTTGAGCTCACTGAGGAGCTCATCCTACCATCTCACATTCAGCTCATCCGGTAGCTCACCTTAGAGTTCATCGAGTAGCTCACACGGGAGCTCATTGAGAAGCTTTTCGAGCAAGTTGACTTCAGCTCGCTTGTGATCTCATTTGAGTAACTCGCTAAGGTATTCACCTGGGAGCTCACTAAGTAGCTCTCACTTGGGAGATTACCTAGCATCTCACTTGAGAGCTCACCGAATAGATCACCAAGTAGCTAGCTTAAGATCTCTTCAGGAGATCACTAATAAGCTCAAATTGAGCTAGCCCAGGAGCTCATCAAGTAACTCACCTGGGAACTCACTTGGGAGCTCACCTGATAGCTCACCTTGCCAACTCACCTTGAGCTTGCCTTGCCAACTCACCTTGATCTCACCTTACTAACTCACATTGAGCTCATCTCGGTAGCTCAAATGTAAGCTCACCTCAAAGATTGCTGAAAATATCTACTTTGAGCTCACATTGGAGCTCACCTAGGAGCTCGACTTGGAGCTCAACAAGCAACTCACCCAGAGCTCATCAAGCAGCTGACTTGACTTGAGATTCCTAGAAACTTTCCCGGGAGCTCACCTAATATCTTACCTTGAGCTCACCCAGGAGCTCACCAAGCACCTCAACTTAAGCTCACCCGAGATCTCATCAACTAGCTCACCTAAAAACTTACATAGGAGCTCACCGATAGCTCACCCTGACAACTTACATGGAAACTCAACTATCAGCTCACCTTATTAGCTCACCTTGAGCTCACTGAGGAGCTCACCTTGCCAACTCACTTTGATCTCATCTGGTAGCTCACCTTGAAGTTCATCGAGTAGCTCACCTAATAGCTTGCCTAGGATCTCACCTAATGACTCACACGGGAGCTCCCCAACACTCACCTAGCTCAAGAAGTAGCTTGTCGAGTAAGATGACTTGAGTTCTCTTCGAGCTCACCGATCATCTCGTTGAGGTCCTTGCTTAAGAGCTCACCAAGTAGCTCACTTAAGAGATCACCTAGTAACTCACTTGGGAGCTCACCTTGCCAACTCACCTTGAGCTTGCCTTGCCAACTCACCTTGAGCTCACCTTGCCAACTCACCTTGAGCTCATCTGGTAGCTCACATGTAAGCTCACCTCAAAGATTACCGACAAGCTCACCTTTGAGCTCACCTAAGATTTCATCGAGCATCTCGACTTGATCTTGCCCAAAAATTACCAAGGAGCTCACCATGCTAGCTCACCTTAAGCTCACCTAGGAGCGTGCCCAGTAGCTCACTCAGAAACTAACCTAGGAGCTCACCTTGCTAGCTCACCTAGGAGCTCACCTAGCATCTCGCCTAGAAACTTGCATAGGATCTCACTTAACAACTCACCTTGTAAAATCACATGGAAGCTCACCTATCATCTTACCTTGAGCTCACCGAGGAGCCCACCTTGCCAAAACACCTTGAGCTCATCTGGTAGCTTGCCTCATATTTTTTCAAGTAGCTCACTTGGGAGTTCACCTAATATCTCACCTTGGATCTCACCGAGTAGCTCGCCACATAGGTTTTCTTGAGGTCACATGTGAGCTTGCTGAGAAACTCACCGGGGACCTCGACCGGGAGCCTCCTAAGTAGCTCGCTTGGGATCTCAATTAGTAGCTTGCCTAGGAGCTTGCCAAATAGCTCGCCAAGTAGCTCACCGGGAGTTATTCTAGGAGCTCACCGATTAACTCAAGTTTAGCTCACCTAGGAGCTCATCAAGTAAGTCACCTGTGAACTCACCGGGAGCTTCAACTCGAGTTGAGCTCACCGTGAGCTCATCGAGTATTCACTGGTAAATCACCTAGGAGCTCATCTAATAGCTCACCTTGCCAACTCACCTTGAGCTCACCTTGCCAACTCACCTAGAGATCATTTGCTAGCTCACATGTAAGCTCACCTAAGATATTGCCAATAATCTCACCTTTGAGCTCACCTGGGATCTCACCGAGTAGCTCATCTAGGAGCTTGGATGGGATCTCAAGCAAGCGGCTTGTCAGGAGCTTATCGAGCGGCTCAACTTGAGCTTTCTCGAAACTCACCTAGGAACTCACCGATAGATTGTCTTGTAAGCTCACCTTGAACTCACCCGGGAGCTCGACGAGCAGCTTGACTCGAGCTCAACTAGGAGCTCGTTAATCGCTCACCTAAAACCTCACATGGAAGCTACGCCGATAGCTCACCTTGCCAACTCGCATGGGAGCTCACCTTACTAGCTCACCTTGAGCTCGGTGAGGAGCTCACCTTACCAACTCGCCTTGAGATTGGAAGGTAGCTCACCTCGAGAGATTGTCAGTATCTCAAGTTGAGTTCACAGGATCTCATTGAGTAACTCACCAAGGAGCTCACCTGACAGCTCACCTTGCCAACTCACCTTGACCTCACCTTGCTAAATGGCTCACCTTTGATCTTGTCGGGAGCTCACCTAGTAGCTCACCTAGGATCTAGGATGGGTGCTTGGTAAGAAGCTCACCTAGGAGCTCATCGACCAGCTTAACTTGAGCTTACCCGAAAACTCACTTGTGAGCTCACCTTACATCGACCTTGCTAGCTTGCCTTGAGCTTGCCCGGGAGCTTGGAAAGTAGCTCAACTTAAGCTCACCTAGGAGCTCATCAATCAACTCATGTGAAAGCTCAAATGGAAGCTATCCTTATAAAATCATATGGGAGCTTGCCTATCATCTTGTCTTACAAGCTCACCTTGATCTCACTAAGGAGCTCACCTTACCAACTCACCTTGAGCTTGTTTGGTATCTCACCTCTGAGTTCATCAAGCAGCTCACCAAGTAGTTCACTGGGAGCTCACCAAGTAGCTCACCTGTCATGAAGTTTGACTTGATCTCACTTGTGAGATCACCGAGTAGCTCTCTGGGAGCTTGCCAAGTAGCTCACTTTGGAGCTTGCCTAAAAGGCCAATTGGGAGCTCATCAAAATAGCTTGTAAAGTATCTCTCCTAGGAGCTCTTACGGGAGCTCACCGATGAGATCAAGTTGAGCTCACCAGGAGCTCATTAAAAATAGACCTAGGAACTCCCCTTGGAGGTCACCTAAAAGCTCACCTTACCAACTCACCTTGTGCTCATCGGTAGCTCACATGTAAGCTCACCTCTCGAGATTCTTGAAAAGCTCACCTTTGAGCTCACTTGTGAGCACACTAAGTATCTCACCTAGGAGATCAGCTAGGAGTTTAGAAAGTAACTCACCTAAGAGCTCATTCGGTATCTCAACTTGAGATTTCCTAGAAACTCACCCGGGAGCTCACGTGACATCTCGCCATGAGCTCACCTAGGAGCTCATAGAAACTCAACTTGAGCTCACCCAGGAGCTCGTCAAGTAGCTCACCTAAAAACTCATATTGGAGCTCACGTAATAGATCACCTTACAAATTCACATGGAAGCTCACCTATCAGATCACCTTGCTAGCTTGCCTTGAGTTTGCTAAGGAGCTCACCTTGCCAACTCACCTTGAGCTCATCTAGTAGCTTACCTTAGAGTTCGTCGAGCATCTCATCAAGTAGCTCACCTAGAAGCTCACCTAATGACTCACCTTGGAGCTCACCTAATAGATCACCTAGAGCTTACCTAATGACTCACCTAGGAACTCACCAAGTAGCTCATTGAGTAGGTTTACTTGAGCTCACTTGTGAGCTTGTCGGGACCTCACCTTGGAGCTCACTTATCAACTCTAGTTGAGCTCACTGGGAGCTCACGATAGCTCACCTTGTAAACTTGACTAGAGCCCACCTTGCTAACTCCCCTTGAGCTTGGCTTGCCAACTCACCTTGATCTCATCTGGTAGCTCACATGTAAGCTCACCTCAGAGATTACCGACAAGCTCACCTTTGAGCTCACATGGGAGCTCAATGAGTGGCATTGGAGCTCACATGACAGCTCACCTAGAAACTCACATGGGAGCTCACCTATCATCTTGCCTTGCCATCTCGCCATGAGCTCACTTAGGAGATCACCTTACCAACTCACCTTGAGCTTGTCTGGTAGCTCACTTGAGTTCACCGAGAAGGTCCCCAAGTAGCTTTCAAGGAGCTTGCTTGGGAGCTCACCGAGTAGCTCATCGAGTAGGTTGACTTGAGCTTGCTTGTGAGCTCACTTGTGAACTCACCGAGTAGCTTGTCGGGGACCTCACATGGGAGCTCGCCAAGTATCTCACTTGGGATCTCACCTAGCAGCTCACCTAGAAGCTCACCAAATAGCTTGTCAAGTAGCTCACCTAGGAGCTCTTGGAAGCTCTCTTGGGAGCTTACTTGACTTCCTTGCCAACTCATGTTGAGCTTAATTTGGTAACTCACATATAATCTCACCTCGAAATTGCCTAAAATCTCACCTTTGAGCTCACATAAGAGCCCACTGAGTAGCTCACCTAGGAGCTCAGCTAGGATTTTGGCAAGCAACGTGCTTTGAGTTCACCCGGGAGCTCACCAAGTAGTTCAACTTGAGCTTGTCAAGTAGCTCACCCAAAACTCACATGTGAGCTTGCCCGACAACTCGCCTTACCAACTTGAATGGGATCTCACCTTGTTAGCTCACCTTGAGCTCACCGAGGAGTCTACCTTACCAACTCACCTTGAGCTCATTTGGTATCTCACCTCTACGAGTTCATTGAGTAGCTCGCCAAGTAGATTTCTTTGGAGCTCACTTGGGAGCTCACTGAAAAGCTCGTAAAGTAGCTCACTTTGGGAGCTCTTCGGGAGCTCTTTTGGGAGTTCATCAAGTAGCTCACCTAGAAACTCATGTACAAGCTCGCCTATCAACTTGCCTTGCCATCTCACCTAGAAACTCGTGTGTGAGCTCGTCTTATTAGCTTGCCTTGCCAGCTCACCTTGAGCTCGCTTAGGAGATCACCTTACCAACTCACCTTGAAATTTTCAGTAGCTCACCTTGGAGTTCGTCGAGTAGCTCCCCAAGTAGCTCACATAGGTTCTCATCTAACAACTAGCACGGGAGCTCACCTTGACTATCTCGTTGAGTAGGTTGACTTGAGCTTGCTTATGAGCTCACTTGTGATCTTTTCGAGTAGTTCTCTGGGGACCTTGAATGGGAGCTCACCAAGTAGTTCACTTGGGAGCTCACCTAGCAGCTCACCTAGAAGCTCACTGAATAGCTTGTCAAGTAGCTTTCCTAGGAGATCTTCTAGGAGATTTCTAATCATCTCAAGTTGATATCACCTAGAAGCTCATCAAGTAAGCCTGACTGGGAACTCACAGCTCATCCAGGAGCTCTTCAAGTAGCTCACTTGAAAACTCACATGGGAGCTCGCCTTGCCAGCTCACCTTGAGCTCACTGAGGATCTCACCTTGCTAACTTGCCTTGTGCTCATCTGGTAGCTCACCTCAGATTTCATTGAGTAGCTCACCAAGTAGCTCACCTGGGAGATCACCTAATAGCTTGCCTGAGAGCTCACCTAACAACTCACTTGTGAGCTTGTCGGGGACCTTGCTTGGGAGATCACCAAGTACCTCATTTGAGAGCTTGCCTAACAACTCACCTAGAAGCTTGCCAAACAACTCACTAAGTAGCTCAACTAGGATCTCTTCTAGGAGCTCGCCAATCAAAGCATAAGTTGAGCTCACCTAAGAGCTTTTCAAGTAACTCACCTAGGAACTCACTTTGGAGCTCGCTTGACATCTTTACCTTGCTAACTCACCTTGGCTCAGTGGTAGCTCGCATATTGTTGGTTGTCAAATAGGACTTTTAAGAAGAGCAACAGTCAGGGGACAAGAAGTCCCTCCTCTTTAATGGGAGAGGTTCCCTTATTCAGAAACGAACTTATTTACAAATGTACAAGACATGATTTCATGGTTAAACTTGGATATTATGAAAGTGTTTTCTATGAAGATCATCAATTACAAAAGGACTGAGGAAAAAGAGTATGGGAAAGAGCAGAAAGGCAACATGCAGAATTATAGATATCAGAGTAATTCTTTATGTATGCGAAGTCACAGTAATTTGAAACAAGATCATTTGCATTGGATAAGTAAGATGGAATTCGAGACACAAATTTTCGTAAATAACATCTCTTTAGAACACAAAGTTTCTTAACATAAAACAGATTCATTAATCAAGGACACAAAGTTCCTTCTTGGTTATACAAGATCACCGGGCTTGCAAAGTTGAAGAGTATGCAATCGGTGAGATTAACAAACTTAGACAAATGATCTTCATAGAGAAAATAAATGAAAGCTTGGGAATAACGGAGATCGATAGACAAAGAATGGAAAGTCCTTACGTATTGATTTCTTTATGATATATTTACACGTTTTGAGAAAATAAGCAAGTTCTTCCTCCTCTTGGCGAATGGCATGAAGAAGGCCATTATATAGCTTTATAAATCGGTTACTCTTCAGTAATCTGCGTTTCTTTAACCAAGAAGAGTTAAAGACCGCCTATCGCAGAGTACCTCAACTCATTGCAAAGAAAATGGAAAAAGAAATGGAAGAAGAGAAAAGAATGAGGAGAAGAATACGGTGGCGGTCACTTGGAGGGACCCACTACGACTTGAGAGTCCGCTACACGAAATTCTTTTAACGCCTCGCCTATGTTTCGAAGTCTCATCCTAAAGATGATGGCGTATGTCTTTGAAAATAGAGATGACCACGTCTTGAAAACTTCTTCCTTCGCCACTATCCTTGGAATTTGGTCTTCATATTCATAGTATCGATCCGCAACTTAAATTCATATTTGGTTTGAAAAAACAGTATATTCGGGTAGAGTGGGAAAAAGAAGTATGAATGGCATTTGGTTCACTTGGGACATGTGAGATGCGAATGCGCGAAACACGCGGCTCGGCCGATTCGGGAAAAATAGGGAGAAGATGCAAAATCCATTTTGGGACATCGGGACAAAAACACGCAAAGGATGTGGTTCGGGCATTTCGGTCGAAAAGGTGACAATGAGTCAGAAAAGTTTGGGACATTTAGAACGCATGAAGTACACGAAGTCACGCGATTCGGCGTTTCGGATGAAAAAGGAACAACTTGCACTTTTTGATTTGGGACACTTGGGACACGAGAGTACGAAGTGTGCGATTTGGGCATTTTGGCTGATCGGGAACAGAGCAATTTTGAACTCGAGACAGTTGGGACGAAAGCGTGTGAAGTACGCGGTTCGGGTGTTTCGGCCGAAATTGGAACAGAGCGCACTTTTAACTTTGGGACATTTGCGACAAAATTGTCTGACAGGCCCGAAAATGGAACAACTTCGGGGATTTCGGCCGATCGGGGAATAGATCGCACTTCGGGACTTGGGACACACGGGAGAAAAATGTCGATGTGCCCGAAAAAACATACAAAATGACCCAAAATTATAGATTTTCTCGACTTCATGACTTTTAACATTTTCAAGACAAATGAGAAGAGACTAAAACTCAAAATTTTTTAAAGTTCACTTTCTTAAGAGTAGGGAATTTTGAGTGGACAGCAAATTGGCTCCTTCGGGGATGACTTGGCATAAATTCAAAGAATGAGACAAGGCAAGAACTTAGAAAAACTCGGGAAGTAGACCAAGTACCTTATCCATTGGGCCACTTGAGTCAAAAAGGACCAATACAGAGGACAACACACCAAAATAGAAAAGGAAAGAAAACAAAAACACCTGGATAGAATATACAAGGACTCCCTAATCACTAGGACTTGAACAACTTGAGATATGCCACTATAAGGAAGTGGGAGAGAATAACCATCCATGTAATCAAGATAGAAGGAATTCTCACCAAGCAAAGTGTCTCGATCTTGAAAGGTCTCGAGCCACAGGGAATCAAACTTTCCATGGTTGCCGTGAGGTTCATGCCTTTTATCCCATAGCAACACAGTGTCTCCAACTTGGAAATCTCTAAACCTGGCTTTCTTGTCAAACAGGACCTTAACCTTCTATTGGTGAATAGATATCCTATCAGCAACCTCAATCTGTCCTCATTCAGTTTGTGCAGGTACATAATTCTCTTGTCCAAAGCATCTCTGAAACTAGTATCTTCAATGGCCTTCATTAGGTGCAAGGCTGGCAGTTCCACTGTTACTGGTAGTTGAGCTTCTGCTGCATATACCACTTGAAAAGGAGACATTCCAATAGCTCTCTTTAGTGTAATCTTGTCTGCCCAAAGAGCATCATAGAGCTTCTTGTGCCGGTTTATTGAGACTCATTTACTAATTTTCTTATAATAGTCACCAAATTTTTGTTAGTGGATTACGCTTGCCCATTTCCCTGAGGGTAGTAATCTGAAGAGTGAGCCAAAGAAATGTCATACCCATAGCAGAAGTCCATTATCTCATATGAAGAGAAATTCAAAGCATTATCTGTTACAATCTTGTTAGGTACACCATACCTTACCAAGATGTTCTCTTTGATGAAGTTGCATACCACTTCAGAAGTAGTGCTCTTGACTGGAATAGCTTCCACCCATTTGGTGAAGTAGTCAGTGGTAGTTAGCACATGAGTGTGACCAGCACTAGAAGCAGGATTAAGTGTACCAATGAAGTCCAAACCCCACTGTTGAAATGGTTCCTCAATCACAACTGGCTTGAGAGGCAAAGAAGCCAATTTAGGTCTTCCCACAAAAGTCTGACAAGCCTCACATTTATCAACCCACTTGGATGCATCTCTGAACAAGGAAGGCCAGTAGTATCCTCCACGGAGTATCTTATGAGCTGTAACCATTGATGAATAGTGCCCTCCACATGCCTGATCATGAAAAGCTGAGAGAAACTTTCTCTGTTGTTCCTTGTCCACGCACTTCAAAAATCTCCCATCTAAGCCACGCTTGAACAAAGCATTTTCCCATAACACATATTGTAGATGATCTTAATTTAATGACCCTCTTTTCTTTGGTAGTCAAATGAGAGGGCATTCCCATAGGTGAGAAAATGGGTGATGTCAAGCATACCATTCGTCAACCGAGCTAAGAAAAAGAACGGTAGGAAGGCCGACTTTGTTCTCCAGTAATTCATGCTTAGCTCCTTCAGCAATGAGCTCACAAAGACCTTTTCCACGAACCAGCTTGGTCGGTTTGATATCAATGTCATACTCTTGGACCTTAGCAACCCAGTTCCCTCTCTTGGATCCAAATTCTTGTTGTGTGAGAATTGACTTAACAGTTGTATCTGGAACCAGCACCATGGAGTGAGAGTTGAGGATATAAAAACGAAACTGCTTAACAACTTTGACCACTGCAAAAGCATGCTTCTCCATCATGGTGTATTTTAACTCATGATCCTTCAGAATATAGCTCATGAACACAATTGGGAGTTCATGCTCATTAGAGTCTTCTTGAGTTAAGACAACAGCCAAGGTATTATCTGTAGCATAGCAATAGATGATGAAATCTTTGCTGAAATCAGGACAGGCCAAAACTGGAGTTTTAGTGATAGCTCTCTTGATACCCTCAAAGGATTCCTTTCCTTTAGAAGACCAACCAATTTTTGCTTCCTTTCATCATCTCGAGAAATATTCAAAGTTAATTCAGCAAAATCAGGGATGAACCTTCTTAAAAATTGATCTTACTAAAGAAGGAGTGCACGCCCTTTTTACTGGTTGGGAGAGGAATTTGCTGGATGGCTTGAACTCATTCAGGATCAATCTTAATACCATCCTTGGAGACAATGTGCCCTAATAGTTTTCCCTTAGTGACACAAAAGACAGATTTTTTAGGATTCAAAGAAATCCCATGTTCTCTGCATCTTAGCAGAACTGTTTCCAGGTGATCAAAATGATCCACTCTTGTCTTGGAAAACACTGTTAGGTCATCAAGATATATGACAATACACTTCCCTTTCAAGCTTCCAAAAGCCAGATCCATAGCTCTCTGGAAAGTGGCACCAGCATTAATAAGCCCAAAAGGCATTCTCTTGTAGGCAAAGGTACCCCAAGGAGTAGTGAAAGTTGTCTTGTGTTGATCTGCAGTATCAACCTCTACCTGATTATAGCACGAGAATCCATCAAGCATGGATAACATTTTAGATCCTATTACTGCTTGCAATATTTGATCCATCATAGGCAAAGGATAATTATCTTTCAGAGAAGCTTGATTCAGGTTCCTGAAATCAACACAGATGCAGATCTCACCATTTTTCTTCCTAACAGGAACAATATTTGCAATCCATGTTGAATGGTGAATGGGAAAAATAATTTTAGCCTTCAACAATTTCTGTATCTCCTGAAAGATGGTGTCAGCTATTTTGGGGTTGTATTGCCTCTGTTTCTACTTGAAAGGCTTAATTCCTGGTTTGAGAGGAATAGAATACTACATATATTTTGGCTTGAAGGCTTTTAGATCCTCATAAGAATATGCAATAACATCCTTATACCTCCTTAGAAGATCAATTACTTTTCTCCTCTCATCTGCTGTGCAACATTTTCCAATATTCACTAGCCTAGGATCAGTGGAACTCCCAATATCAATCTTATCATACTCAGCTGATTGTTGAGGCTCAGTAGAAGCTTTAGATTTCACATACCTGTCATGTTTATCAAATAATTCCTCCAAACTCACCAAAACTTTAGGAATCTTGTTTCCTTTGAGTTTAATGCACCCTTCTTGTCTGTTTCTTCCCCTTGGGCATTGCTTTATCAAAAGACACACTCTCATGAGGCAAAGGTTGTCACTTCCCTCAAAATACAGTTGTTGAAATTACCCTTGAGTTCCAGAAAGGAAAGAAAATGTTGATCATCATTGAAAACTTGCCAGTTATTGGTATTGTCAGGCACACTAGGTTGATGGACCATTTCAATAGTGAACTTATCCTGAGAGAAGTCATGATGGGGAATAAGTAGTGACCCTAAGACAACTAGTGAATCAGCCCTGTTGTTCTTTTCCTAGGTATTGCCTCAATGGAGAAAGCATCAAGAAATTCAATGGAATCCCAAACCTGATTTGGTAATGCTTGACCTTCCTTTTTTACTCGAAAGAGGTTTCGGCACTGCTTACAATCAATTCTATATCACCACGAGCGAGAAGATTCTTTACACCTTGTTCTTTGGCCACTTGCGGTCAAGAATGAGAGCCTCATACTCTGCCATATTATTAGTGATTTCGAACTGAAACTTAAATGAAAAGGATACGAGGCATCCTTCGGGTGATACTAGCAGGACACCAGCTCGAGAACCAGTGAGGAACAACTTCCATCAAACTCTAAAATCCAAACCCCGTTAGGATCTTTTAGGAGACACTTTGGGAAGTTGGATTTCATTAGGAGACATAATCATGTAATTGCCATGACCCATATCCTGATAGAGTATTTGTGCTTTAGGATCATCTATTTTTGCACAATATACTCAGATTGCTTCTCGAGCAAGTAGCTTCTTCATTTTTCCATTAACAGGTATGAGTGCATGCGACTAGTCCATTTGGATTTCCCCACCCACATCTTTGCAGAAGTTCCTACTTAGCAACATCCCGTATGAAGGAGGGATATCTGCTACTAAGATGGTAGCCAACACTTTCTTTTCAGGGAAGGCAGCAAAAGCCACTTGTGCATCTTTAATTCTCCCGACCAGGGGCACTTCTTTACTCTCCATGGAGTAACAAGATCCATAAGTGCGTGTGAGGGTCAGGCCTAAAGCATGAGCTACTTTAGTAGGCATCACATTATCTGAAGCTCCAGAATCTATGACACAATTACTGAGCCTATGACCAGCTATAAGAAGTGTTACATAAAATGGTTTAATTTTGTCACCAGGCGAGGTGACAACAGCTACCAGACTAGGCTGTGGTGCAGAAGAAGGAGTAGGTAAAAGGCCTTTAGAGGTGGTCTTGGAATGGGAATTAACAAATTGAATCATCTTGGCAAAAGCTTTGGGATGGGTTTGATAGTACTCAGCTTCTGAGATTTGGACCTTGGTCTTTTTCAGGTGATCAACAATATCAAAAGACCCGAAGTGGACGGGCCATCATAATTTTAACTTCTAGGCTTATCAACTTTAGGAGAAAAGAAGAATTAACTTTGGTAGCGAGGATTGATAGGACTCACCTTTGGTGTAGACGAAGTAGGGATAGGAGATCCTCTTTTTGCAATTACAGGGATAGTTGCCGGCTACTCCTTAGATTTCTTGGGGGGCTGCATCACTTTCTCCCTCTGATGTGTCTGCTCTCGAGTCATGATAGCAAATGATTCACTATTCATGTCTGCTACCACTTCATCATAATCATCTCCATCATCAATGCCCTCAGTGGTAAAGAAATTAACCCGAGATCCCTCAAGTTCTTCTGCCTCATCATCAAATTCCTCCACAAACTCCTCGCAAGCTTCATTATCCTCATCATCATCTGGCTCTTCAACTTCACAGGTTGCATTCACAGGAACCTTAACAGGAGGTCCTTCAAGTGCTAGTCTTGTTTGAGAAGGAGGTAAATGATTTCTGGGCTGAAAATTCCTTCTTGGAACATCTGCATAAGGGGCATGCTGAGCCAATTGTTTCTTTATAGCAATAAGATCATTCATAAGCTTCTGAACTAATGGATCGAGTGTTAGGTCTAGGGTGGAAGAGGAAGAAGCAACATGAGACTTAGATTTGGAAGGATCTCTTCTCAACTTTCCTGACATGATTAAATCATCTTCGACACTAATAGCCAGATCTTGATCTAGAGCTAACGTTGTGAGATTAGCCCTTCTTAGTGCATAACTAACTTTGGGCGATTGAGCATTTAGAAAGAAACATTTTTGAATTTGATCAATAGGTCGGGTAGGCTCATGGAATTTTATTGATCAATTTGTTGAACCGAGCCACAAATTCTCTCATGGGCTCTTGTGAATCTTTCTTTATCTTGAGAGATTTGGGCTAGCAAGGCATGCACATCTTCTGCTGGTTTGAAACGGCTTTCAAATCTAGTTCTCATTGTGTCCCAGTCGGTGATAGCACCAGCCGGAAGGTGATAGAACCAATCAGCAGCATTATCTTGTAAAGTCTCCACGAACAGTCTTACGGAGACGTCTTCATGTTCAACTCCCAAAACTCCACATGCAACTATGAAGGCTGCAATATGTTCATCAGGATGCACTTTCCATCACCTTTGAATTTAGGGAAGTTCTTCCGGTTACCTCTGGGTAACTCATGCAAAGGATGAGTAAGGGCCAGGGGCCCGACACATTGACCCCATGGCAATGGTGCCGCCATTCTTGGAAAAATGGCTTGGAGAGGAACTGTAACACCAAAGCAGGATCAAAGCTCATAGATTGGGACTAGCAAGCGAAGGAATACCACCCGTAGGAATTCTGTCTTGAGCGGGTGGAGTGCTTGTCGAACGATTCCTTCTATTTCTTGTTGAAGGGAAAGGAAAACCCTGCTGCTCCAAAATTTGGAACCGAGAATCTTCAATACCTGGGTTCCTTCTCCCTCGAGTAAAGCGCGGAGTCGCCAGATCAAAGGATGATAAAAAAATCAAAGCGGAATATGATTTTCCCAGTGAGTCACCAAAAGCTGTTGGTTGTCAAATAGGACTTTTAAGAAGAGCAATAGTCGGGGACAAGAAGTCCCTCCTCTTTAATGGGAGAGGTTCCCTTATTCGAGAAACGAACTTATTTACAAATGTACAAGACATGATTTCATTGTTGAACTTGGATATTATGAAAGTGTTTTCTATGAAGATCATCAATTACAAAAGGACCGAGGAAAAGAGTATGGGAAAGAGCGAGAAAGGAAACATGCGAGAATTATAGATATCGAGTAATTCTTTATGTATGCGAAGTCATAGTAATTTGAAACAAGATCATTTGCATTGGATAAGTAAGATGGAATTCGAGAGACACAAAGTTACGTAAATAACATCTGCTAGAACACAAAGTTTCTTAACATAACACGATTCATTAATCAAGGACACAAAGTTCCTTCTTGGTTATACAAGATCACCGGGCTTGCAAAGTTGAAGAGTATGCAATCGGTGAGACTAAAAACTTGCAGACAAATGATCTTCTGAGAGAAAATAAATGAAAGCTTGGGAATAACGGAGATCGGATAGACAAAGAATGGAAAGTCCTTCGTATTGATTTCTTTATGATATATTTACACGTTTCAGAAAATAAGCCAAGTTCTTCCTCCTCTTGGCGAATGGCATGAAGAAGGCAATTACATAGCTTGCAAATCGGTTACTCTTCGTAACCGTTTCTTTAACCAAGAACATTAAAGACCTCCTATCACAAGTACCTCAACTCATTGCAAAGAAAACGGCAAAAGAAATGGAAGAAGAGAAAAGAATGAGGAGAAGAAGACAGGTGGCCAGTCACTTGGAGGGACCCACTGACTTCAGAGTCCGCTGCCTAAAATTCTTTTAACACCTCAGCTATGTTTCAGAAGTCTCATCCTAAAGATGACGGTGTATGTCTTTGAAAATAGAGATGACCAAGTGTGTTGAAAACTTCTTCCTTTTGCCAGCTGTCCTTGGAATTTGGTCTTCAGATTGATAGTATCAGAGCCGCAACTTAAATTCATATTTGGTTTGAAAAACAACATATTTGGGTAGAGCGGGAAAAACTAAGTATGAATGGCATTTGGTTCACTTGGGACATGTGAGATGTGAATGCGCGAAACACACTGCAGCTCGGCGATTCGGGCATTTAAACAGGAGAAGACGCACAAATGCATTTTGGGACATCTGGGATGAAAACACGTGAAGGACGCGGTTCGAGGTGTTTCGACCGAAAAAGGTGACAATGAGTCCGAGAAAATTTTGGGACATTTGGAATGCAAGTACATGAAGTACGTGATTCAAGCGTTTCAGCGAAAAAGGAACAACTTGCACTTTTGATTTGGGACACTTGGGACACGAGAGTGCAAAGTGTGCGATTCGGGCGTTTCGGCCGATCGGGAACAGAGAGAGCAATTTTGAACTCGGGGACGGTTGGGACGAAAATGCGTGAAGTACGTGGTTTGGGTGTTTCGGCCAAAATTGGAATAGAGCACACTTTTTAACTTTGGGACATTTGGGACAAAATTGTCAGCGAGGCCCGAAAATGGAACAACTTCGGGATTTCGGCCGATCGGGGAACAGATCACACTTCATGACTTGGGACACGCGGGACAAAAATGTCCGACAGGCCCGAAAAACATACAAAATGACCCAAAATTGTAGATTTTCTCGACTTCATGACTTTTAACATTTTCAGCACAACAGAGAAGACACTAAAACTCAAAATTTTTTAAAGTTCACTTTCTTAAGAGTAGGGAATTTTTAGTGGACAACACATATAAGCTCACCTAAGACATTACGAGATAAGCTTGCCTTTGAGCTCACCTAAGAGCCCACCAATTAGCTTACCTAGGAGCTCAGTTTGGGAGCTTAACAAGTAGCTCACCTAGGTGCTCATCAAGCATCTTGACTTGAGCTTGCAGAAACTCACCTAGGAGCTCACCTTGCTAGCTCACCTTGAGCTCACCCAGGAGCTCGCCGAGTAGAAAAACTTGAGCTCTTCAAGTAGCTCACCCAAAAAATCACATGGGAGATCACTTGATAGCTCACCTTATAAACTCGAATAGGAGCTTGCCTTGCTAGCTCACCTTGAGCTCACTAAGGAGCCCACCTTGCCAACTCGCCATGAGCTTGTTTGGTAGCTCACTAAGTAGCTCAACCGGGAGCTCACCTAATGACTCACCTAGGATATTACCAAGTAGCTCATCAAGTAGGTTGAATTGAGCTTGCTTGTGAGGTCACCAAGCAACTCGCTAGGGACCTCACTTGGGAGCTTTCCAAGTAGCTCACTTGGGATCTTAGCTAGCTACTCACCTGGGAGCTCACCAAATAGCTCACAAAGTAACTCACTAGGAAGCTCTTTTGGGAGCTCTACTCTGATCAGCTCGAGTTGAGCTCACCCGGGAGCTCATCGAGTAAGTCACTGGGAACTTGCCGGGAGCTCACATGACAAATCACCTTGCCAACTTTCCTTGAGTTCACCTTACCAACTTTCCTTGAGCTCACCTTGCCAACTTACCTTGAGCTCATCTAGTAGCTCACATGTAAGCTCACCTTAGAGATTGCTGACAAGCTCACCTTTAAGCTTGTATGGGAGCTCACCAAGTAGTTCACGTAGGAGCTTGACGGGGTGCTTGACAAGTAGCTCTCCTAGAGCTCATCGAGAATCTTGACTCAAGCTTCCCTAGAAACTTTCTTGGGAGCTCACCTTGAGCTCACCTTACGAGCTCACCTTGAGCTCACCTAGGAGCTCACCAAGAACCTCAACTTAAGCTCACTTGAGTGATCATCAAGTAGCTCACATGGAAACTCACATAGGATCTCACCTAATAGATCACCCTGACAACTCACATGGGAACTTGCCTATCAGCTCACCTTGCCAGCTCACCTTGAGCTCACTAAGGAGCTCACCTTGCCAACTCACTTTGAGCTTGTCTTGTAGCTCACTTTGAATTTTTTCAAGTAGCTTGCCTAATATCTCACCTAGGAGCTCACCAAGTAGCTCGTTGAGTAAGATGACTTGAGCTCACTTGTGAGATCGTCGAGGTCCTTGCCCGAGAGCTCACCAAGTAGCTCACTTAGAAGATCACCTAGCAGCTCACCTAGGAGCTCACCTGATAGCTCACCTAGGCAACTCTCCTTGAGCTTGCCTTTCCAACTCACCTTGAGCTCACCTTTCCAACTCATGTTGAGCTCATCTAGTAGCTCACATGTAAGCTCACCTCGGTGATTACCTGAAAATCTCAACTTTGACCTCACCCAAGAGTTCATTGAGCATCTCAACTTGAGCTTGCCCAAAAAGTAACCTAGGAGCTCACCTAATATCTTGCCTTGCTAGCTCACCTTTACCTCACCCGGAGCTCACCTAGAAGCTCACCCAAAAAATAACCTAGGAGCTCACCTTGCTAGCTCACCTTGAGCTTGCCCAAGAGCTCGCCCAACATCTCACTCTAAAACTCACATGGGATCTCACCGATAACTCACCTTTCCTAGAAAATCACCTAGGAACTCCCCGATAGCTCATCTTTCCAGCTTGCCTTGAGCTTGCCCAAGAGCTCAGCAAGCAACTTGACTTGATCTCACTCGGGAGCTCATAAAGCAACTCACCCAAAAACTCACATGGGAGCTCACCACAGTCTCCTTTCCAACTCACATGGGAGATCATTTATCAGCTCACCTTGAGCTTGGTGAGGAGCTCACCTTGCCAACTCACCTTTAGCTCGGAAGGTAGCTCACCTAATATTTTGTTGAGTAGCTTGAGTTGAGTTCACCCAGGAGCTCGTCAAGTAAGTCACCTGGGAACTCACATAAGATCTCACCGATAACTCACCTTACCAACTCGCCTTGAGCTCACCTTGCCAACTGGATCACCTTTGAACTTTCTTGGGAGCTCACCTAGTAGCTCACCTACGATCTATGCTAGGAGTTTAGCAATCATCTCACCCAAGAGCTCATTGACCAACTCAAATTGAGATTAAGGTAAAACTCACATGGGAGCTCACTTGATAGCTCACCTTGCCAGCTTCCTTGAGCTTGGGAACTCACCGAGTAGCTCATCATGAGATCACCCAGGATCTCATCAAGTAGATCATGTGAAAAATCACATGGGATCTCGCCTTATAAAATCGCATGGGAGATCACCTATCGGCTTGGCTTGTCACTCACCTTGTGCTCACAGAGGAGCTCACCTTACCAACTCACCTTGAGCTCGTCTTGTAGCTCACCATAGATTTCATCAAGCATCTCGCAAAGTAGCTCACCTAACACATCTCACGGGATCTCACTAATTTGCTCACCAAGTAGGTTGACTTGATCTCACTTGTCACTCACGGAGGACCTCCGGGGATCACACCAAGTAGCTTGCTTGGAAGCTCACCTAGAAACTTTCTTGGGAGCTCTCTAAATAGCTCGTGAAGTAGCTCACCCGGGAGCTCTTCTCCGGGAGCTTACTAATCGATCGAGTTGAGCTCACCCGGGAGCTCATCGAGTAACTCACTGGGAACTCACGGGAGGTCACCCGAAAGCTTTCCTTTCCAACTCACCTTGAGATCATCTGGTAGCTCACATGTAATCTCACCTTAGAGATTGCTTGACAAGATTATCTTTGAGCTCGATTATGAGCTCACCTAGGAGATCGACTAGGAGCTCGGAAAGTAGCTCACCTAAGAGCTCGTTGAGTAGCTCGACTTGAGCTTACCTGGAAACTCACCTAGGAGCTTTCCTTATAGCTCACCTTAAGCTCACCTAGAGCTTGCTAAGCAACTCGATTTGAGCTCACTCAATATCTTATCAAGCAACTCACCCAAAAACTCACATGGGAGCTTTCCTAACAACTCACCTTTCCAACTCGTGTGGAATCTCACCTATTAGCTCACCTTTATAACTTGCCTTGTGCTCACCGAGGAGCTCACCTTTCCAACTCACCTTTATCTCATCGGTATCTATCCTCGAGTTTATCAAGTAGATCCCCAAGTATCTCACCTAACAGCTCACCTAGGAGCTCCCCTAATAGGTCACCCGGGAGCTCACCTAATAGCTTACCGGGAGCTCACCGAGCAGCTCGGTGACTAGGTTGACTTAAGCTAGATTGTGAGATCACCGAGTAGCTTGCCAAGTAGCTTACCCGGGAGATCTTCTAGCAGCTCACCGATCGGTTTGAGTTGAGCTTTCCTAGGAGCTCGTTGAGTAACTCACCGAGAACTCACTTGGGAGCTCACTTGATGACTCACTTTACCACCTCACCTTGAGCTCACCTTACCATCTTTCCTTGTGCTCATCTAGTAGCTTACATGTAAGCTCACCTAAGATATTTCCAACAAGCTTGCCTTTGACCTCACCTGGGACCTCACCGTGTAGTGCACCTAGGAGCTCGACTGGGAGTTCGACAAGTAGCTCACCCGGGAGCTCGACATGAGCTTTCCCAAAAAAATCACCTAGGACCTTTCCTAATAGATCACCTTACCAACTTGCCTTAAGCTCACCCAGGAGCTCCCAAAGTAGCTTGACTCGAGCTCACCCAGAAGCTTGTCAAGAAGCTAACCGAAAACTCATATTGGGAGTTCACCGATAACTCACCCGAGAAACTCACATGGGAGCTCACCTATTAGCTCACCTTGCCAACTCACCTTGAGCTCGTCTAGTAGCTCACCATAGAGTTTGTTGAGTATCTCACCAAGTAGCTCACTTGGGAGCTCACCTAACAGATTCACCGGGAGCTCAACAAGAAGCTCACTAAGTAGGATGACTTGAACTCACTTGTGACCTCACCGAGTAGCCTTCCGGGGACCATGCCTACTTACCAAGTATCTCACTTGAGAGCTCACCGGGACCTCACCGAGTAGCTTGCCATGTAGCTCACCTTGGAGCTCTTTTGGGAGCTCACTGATTAGCTCAAGTTGAGATCACCTGGGAGCTCATCGAGTAACTTACCTGGGAACTTTCCTGGGAGCTCACATGATAGCTCACCTTGCCCACTTGTAACACTCTGATTTTGTATGTTAACTTGGTGAATGTTTACATACTGTTATAGCTGCTGAAATGAAAGAAAAAATGTTAAGATATGTTTTGATCTTAAGAGAATGTGTTGCTAATTTGGATTCTTGCATACTGTGATTTATTGCATGGGACAGCAAATATTGTACTTGTGTGTTTGCTGATGTGACGACAGATTGTCGTATACTTGCTTGCTCTTGTGCTGATTGACAGCATACCCTGAATCAATTCCATTGATTCAAGTATGCTGAGGTCCTCTTGTGTTTTCTATGTCAATTCACACTTGAACCGGACTGAAATTGTTATGAGCATGCAAATACTGATTGCAGTGTGAGCAACTAGCAAAAATGCCAACGACAGGTTCGATTCTTTAACCCCTGATCTTTGTTGAACTTGGGACCTCGTGAGGCAAGAAATGCCCTGGACACGGGTGACCTTGGTACGTGATCCGAAGGACGGAACGTCCTGCTCTGCATTAACGTGAATGTTAGTAGGGAGGCTGGATGGAAGTTGTTAGTGTTAGTGGTTAGTATGAGTTAAAACCTAAACTAATCCTAAATCCTAACATGCATCCTACACTACTATCCTAAGTGGATTTTTAAATTAAAAAAAAAAAAGGGGAAAATAAAACCTAAGGCTAAACTAAGACCTAGGTTGAAAACCATATGCAACCTAAACTAATCCTAAACTAAGGGGTACGCAGACCCTTGGGAGGAAAGGGATAAGGATGGAAAGGGCATTCATTGGCATTTAATAAACTGTCCCTACGTGGACAGCGCCAGTTTTGGCGGGGCAGGTAAGGAATTAGAGGCATCTATTTAGAAATAGAGCCAAATTCATTTTGCATGGAAAATTTGAAATTTAGAGTTTGCCAACCCAAGTGGCGGTGGCGTGGAAAGTAAGGAAAAAGGGGTGAGCCTTAATTGAATTAATTGTTTTTGGTCCTCGCGACCAGCTCGCCTTGGAAACAGCATGAGGGAATTTGATTTTTCATTGTTCGATTTGGTTTTGGCCAAAGTTGCTCTGCATTTGGTTTTTTTGGTCTGGTTCAGTCGAACCAGCTCTTGGCATTTGACATTTTTGTGGAGATTTGGAGGCTGTTGTTAAGCCTGAAGAAGGAAGGAAGTGTTGGAGAGTTTGTGTTGTCGCTGTGGAAGGAAAAACGTGGCAAACGAAGTTTTCTTCGAGTTCTGGAAGAGAGATTACATGCATGTTAAGCCCTTCTCTTTAAAAATCTTTGCTTTGATTAAGTGTTTCATTAAAACAACCCTGCTCTTGGGTTTGGATTGTATGATTGCTGTTGAATCGATTTGATTTGGATTTTGTTGGTTCTTGCTTTCTTTCTTTGGGAAATGATAAGAAAAATGGCTTCTGGTTGCTCGGCCTTGATGTGTTGTTGCTCGAATCGAGTTGGAATGTGAATTATTGTTGTGGATTCTTTGATCAGATTGTGGAATGAAATAGACAATCTCTTTCTCTGTACATGTTGTATGAATTGGAACAGCTTTGTGTGATGTTCTTTTGTGCAATCGTTTCTTGCTGTTGTATTTGGAACTGCCCTTGCATGTAAAATGGAAATGGAAATACAGTCGAGTTATATTGCTATGATTTGGGTTTCCTTCGACTACTTTGTCATTTTTGGAAATAATGGGGTAAAGTTGTTCCCTTGTTGTTGTGATTAATCTATCCTTGCATTTTGATTGGTTGGAAACACTTCCACGACGTGCTGGTTTGTTGACAGTATGGTGTTTGAAATAGATGTTTTTCTTTCACTGTTCGTGATGTTTGAAAGTGGAACAGGTCGTGTAATCGTTCCTTGTTGTTGTGTCTGGAACTGCCTTTGCATGTAAATGGAGGTTGAATATGGTTGGGTGTGTTGCCATGATTTGGGTTCGTCGACCCTTGCTGATTCTTTTCTTTTGAAATGATAGGGAATCATTTTTCTGTGCTGTGTTTAACTGCCTTGCTCTTCTTGCATGGAACTCCTCCATGTTGTGCTGGCTATTGACTTAATATGAAATTGCGAACTGGTTATTCTTGTAAAATAGAATGTGGAACTGTACAGGCAGTATGGGTATTTTATTGCTGTACTATTGTTTTGCTGTCATCTGAACTTGTGTTATAATTGTATCGGCTGTGCGAGTTGCATGAGGTCGTTTCTATAATGAAATTTCTTTTACAAGAGGAAATAGATCTTCTCTCTTCTGCTGTGTTTGATTAGGATGAAGACAACATTCAATTTTGTCTGAATATAGGAAGTTGCCTTGGGAAAAGAAAAGATAACACATTATTGACTGTTCTTTCCTTTCTTGCTTAAAAGAGATAAGACTTCTCTCTTCCTTCTGCTGTTTCGAATTATGAGGAAATGGCATCTTGTATTTTAAAAGGAATGGGCATTAGAATTTTATATGAGTGTTCATGGGAATTGGAAAAGAAATAGCTTTCCTTCTGAAATTATAATGAATAAAGGTGATCTTGCTAGGAAAGTATGATGATTTGTTATGTTGATCAATGCTGAACGGTCTTTGAGAATGGACTGCTTTTGGTTGTTATGAATGAGTTTTGAATTGCTGAGCAAGGAATACATGTAATGAAATTTTGTCATGCAATGGGAGTTGCCTTGACTATACTAGGTTCATATTTTGCCATCCCGTGCACGGTTATTTTACTAAAGGTAATGAAGATGATTTTTTCATTGGAAGTTATGCATTGTTATGAAACGGAAAATGGATTGGGTAGAATCATTGTTGGAAGGAAATCCTTCTTCTCGCCTCTTACATGTTTTAACTTGATGAAATTCATCGTCATGTGAATAATGGACTTCATTGTAGGTAACAACAATGAATAAATGTTATTTGAATGGGTACATTCTAAATTAGATCATCATGTGATTAATTGATCGTATGATTTAAATACTATTTTGTTTAGTATGCAGTGAAAGAAATATGGTTTCTTTTATTATGGTAAATATATGGTATGCAGCCTTATATTGTTTGATCTTGGATGTACATAATGTTGTACTAACCTGTTTCGGATCTTTAAATGAGTCTGATTCCAATGAAGTATGGATATGGATGCCGAATTCTTTCCTGTTTTCATTTAAAGCTGATTATAAATGAAATTATCCTTCTTTGCTTAGGAAAGTGAATTCGAATGGATTTTGTAAGTTTCACTCGAATCGTTATCTTGAATTGAATTTCATTTGGGTTCCACTGTTAGGACAGTCATGTGGAAAGAAATAGAGATATGAATGAATGTTTTAGAAAAATGATCTTTTCTTCTTTCATTCAGTTGGAAATCTGGAATTCGTGAATAATGAATTTTATAGTGCTTAGATGGGAGCAAATATATGCATTGCTGTTCGCTTTCTTGTCTCAGACTTGATTGCTTGGATTCTAATATGATTCATGAACTGAAAAGAAAGTAATGGAATTACATTTCAGCTTAGTTTCATCCTTTGCATTCATTATTATGAAAGGGCATGGAAAGGATAACAATGTGTTCTATCTCGCAGAGTTACTTGTATTCTTAACTTTTCAAATATTGTGAATTGATACTTGTAACGATTATGTAGAAACGGGACAACAGCTCCCTTGGCTGATTGTGATAATATTTTGATAGTTCAGTTGGATGCGATCTCTCTTTCGTGCCTATTTCATGATTGATGTTTTATAGTTGTTTCATAAAAGCAGTGGTTCTTTTATTGAAACAGCTTAGTCAAGCATCTTATTTTAAGGATAAGTGCTTAATATGGGCCATCAATCGACCCATGCAATTCATTTTTTGCAGATGAAATTTGATTAGAATGAAGACTTGGCTGTTTTCTCGATGCTCTTGATTAGATGTAAAATAAATGTAATTGTTGCTTTTATTCCTCTTCGAGGAATTGTGAAAAGAAGAAAATATATTCTTCTGTCCATGAGTTGTATGGATGTTTTGTATAAACTATGCCCAATCAGTTGGATTGGCAAATGTACAAATTATGACTTGAAATATTGAATACAATTACAAGTGTGATATTTTCAATAATTATATCAGTTTGATATTGTTGTTTAAATTGGGAATATGATGTTATTTCTTGATTTGGAATTGTTTCATTGTCCTTGGATGGATGCTGAATTGAAACTGATATCTATTCTTACTTAAATGCAACTTTTAAGTTGAAAAATGCAATTAGTTCATACTTGGGTAAAGATGAATTTTTAATTGACATTAAAAAGGATTAAGAAGAATATGATTCCATAATCAGAAGGTATTCAGGATTAGCTTAGAGCTAAGGAATATCAATTCAAATTCGGAGTAATCGAACTTCGTTTTCGAACTCCATTAATGATCCCGTTGATAAAATTTAGAATAAAGGATATAGGATAAATATATCCATAACTAATGGACCTTAACTATATAACATTAAGGAGAACAAATGAATTCATTTCTCGAAGTTTAGACCTCATTTGAATGACATCTAATAAGTTAATATTCTGAAATTAGTGCATAGCTTGAAAATCTTGGCTAAGTTTAATAGGTTAAACTTATCACGTCGTCGTCAAGACGGACCGCTTAATCCAATGATTAAGAAATAAACCAAGTAAGGAAATGTAGCCCTTCGATACGAAGGAGAAGATACATAGAAAACTAATGGATGGTTTAGTCCTCTTAGTTATATACAACCGCAACGGAAACGAGGATCAAGGGATCAAACACGAATGCCGAAAGTTGATTTTAATTATTAACTCGTGGCTAAGTCACTTGAGCAGATGTGTATTCTCGATGGGTGGATTCTCGCAGACATTGGCATACGCCGCCATAAAGAAGGTGTCTTCATGAAGACGGGGTCTTCATGACGACACAATGTGCAAATGACATATAACAATGCCCTCCCGAATTAAAACATTTAGAATACATAGGCGAATGTGTAGATCTTAGCAGGGGATAGGGTATGATCTGGTATACGGAGTGACTCCGGAATACTAAAGATAAATAGACACACGGAGTCGTGGGGTAACGACACCGTATGTCTGCGTATCTTTAGTTACCAGGAGTGCCTTCCTATACCCATTCATATTACTAACTGGAATTGAAAGTTTAAAACTGACCTTAAACGATGAGGACTGGTAGGAGCCAGGAAAGACCATTCTAGATAACAGGTGAAGTGAAGTGAAGGACGTATTCCGTAGATGTGTATCACATCCAGGAATATGATCATGCAAAGCATGTGAAAATCTTTGGCCAAAGTATCGCAATTGCTGGTTGCGTTGTCCTTATCACTTAATTTAAGATGCAGGATGTCAGATGAATATCAGTAATAGATATTCAGATAGGCTTCTTAAATGGATCACTTCGATAACCGGGGAAGGTTATGAGAACAGGTATATATAATATACTATGCATAAACAAACATGAAGGATCGGTTGTTGCCGAGTCATGAACATGAAGGATCGGTTGTTGCCGAGTCATGAAATGAAGGATCGTTGAAACTCCGAGCCATGAAAATGGAAGATCGGCAGTTCATCGAGTCATTTACAGCAGCATATAGAATCTGTTATAAGATTGAATGGCATTGAATGTGTGTTCCATATTGTAAATATGCGAACAGGGAACATTCGTTTTAAAAAGGAATTGTGTGATCCAAACTGTGTTGTTTGGGCAGAGAACAATTATTAAAACTTGAACGTGTGTTTGAATTTTATAATTCATAACAGAGAATGTTATAAAAAAAAAAAAATTTCCCTTGTTCTGGTGTTTTAAAAATGGGGATGTTACATCTTGGTATCAGAGCTGAAGGTTGCAGCTCTTGGACCTAATGAGTCCACGATATTAATAAAGTTTACATTTTCTTATTGAACAGAAAATGGTCAGGACAAGAGGGAATGCTGCGAATAACCCGTTGCAGGGTGGAGAAGCAGCAACTGCCCAAAAGCTGGATGAAATCCTTGCTGCCCTACTTGAAACGAGGGATCGTTTGACTGTACTGGAACAACAGTCAATGGGCAATGAAGAGGAGGGGAATGAAGCTGAAATAAATGATCAGCTGCCTCCTGTGGACAACATCAACGGAGGGAATCCGGGTGTTGATGATAATAATGTAATTGCTCCTAATCCCCCTGAAAATAAGAGGGCAAGATTAGCAGCTGAACTTACAAATGATATAAAGAGAATAAGTCCTCCAAAGTTTGATGGAACAACTCTTGGGGACGGAGCTGAGAACTGGCTCAGTGAAATGGAGAAATACTTTGCAATAAGAAACTTCTCCGAAGAGACTAAAGCGATATGGGGAGCATATCGCCTTTCTCATGAAACATCATCATCTGGTGGGACAACCGCAAGGTTGAGCTGAATATTGTCGAATCGCACATAACTTGGGATCAATTTAAGGGTTATTTTAGGCAAAGATGGCTGCCTCAACTCTATTTTGATAGGAAAATGACTGAATTTTAGAACTCGGTCGTCGCAAGGAAGGAAGGTGTCGATGAATCATCGGGAAGGGTTTACTAAACTCCTTAAGTATGTGCCGCAGCATCAAGTCGATGAGAAGTTCGAATACGGAAATTCATAATGGGATGAATCCCATCATTGGTGGTGAAGTGGATGTCCATGGCCCAACCACCATGGATGGAGTTGTCGAAAAGGCAATCGACAGAATGTAAATCAAGGCAATATCTCGCTCACAGGAAGAGATAAGGAAGAAGATTCCCAATCCTTCTTCGTCTCTTGCACCAAAAAGGGGACCTTGGAAAAGGTTTGGTGTGAAAAATAAAATTGTTGTAGATAACAACAAGAAACCTGTGATGAACAGACCTGTAAATAGTGTGTGGAACAGCTTCCCAAAAGTTAATGGCATGGACGATGTAAGTCCATGGAAGCTTTAATGATAACTTTAAGGCTGGTAATAAATTTGAACCTAGAAAAGGGCCAGCTGGAGGATGCTTCAACTGTGGAAAGGACCACTATGCGAATCACTGTCCTCTGAAGAAGGATGATCGCGGACAGCAGCATAGGATACATGCTGCAGTGGCTGCAATGCATTCGAAAAGCAAGTGACGCCCATAGAAGTTACGGGTAAGTTATTCGGTAAACCTGTAGTTGTACTTTTTGATACTGGAGCTACAGAATGTTTTATTTCTGCTGAACTTGCTATGAAATTAAAAAGAAAGGCTGCAAGAATGGATAAAACATGGACAGTGCATTATGGGAATAATGCTGTCCATACAATTAAATGTGCCTTTTTGGGGCAATTCTTGATCTGCCTGGTTTCTCCACCGAAGTTGACTTGTATGTCACTCCTCTAGGATCATATGATATCATTATTGGAGTTAACTGGTTGGCTGAACATAAGGCAAAGGTTGACTGTTATGAAAAACAAATCTATTGCCTTGATGACCTGCAGAAAGCAGCAATCATTCAAGGTGTAAACGGAAGTTAGCTTAGAAACTGACGGCTATGCAACTAAAGAGGGCTAAAAACAGAGGCTGCACTTTGTATGCAGTAAAAATGACAGAAAATGCAGAGGAAGATAATGATTTCATGGAAAGATATCCATTGTTGAGGGATTTCCGTGATGTGTTTCTCGGAGGAATTGCCGGGTCTTCCACCCAAATGTGAGTTTGACTTCGCTATAGAGATCAAACCAGGAACGGAACCCATATCTAAGGCACCTTATAGAATGACTACCATTGAGTTGGTAGAACTGAAGGCTCAGTTACAAGAACTTCTAACTAAGGGGCTGATCGGACTCGAGCGCCTCACCATGGGGAGCCGGTAATTTTTGTAAAGAAAAAGGATGGCACCTTGAGGCTATGCATTGATTATGAATGCCGAACTAAAGCAACCATTAAAAATCAATACCCACTTCCGAGAATCGATGATTTGTTTGATCAAATGCGAGGAGCATTAGTCTATTCAAAAATAGACCTGCGATCAGGGTACCATCAGCTGAGAATAAAAGAGGAAGATATTCATAAAACAGCTTTTAGAACGAGGTATGGGCATTATGAGTTCACGGTGTTGCCTTTTGGGCTGACTAATGCACCTGCCGCCTTCATGAATCTAATGAATAACATTTTTCAAGAATACTTAGACAAGTTTGTGCTTGTATTCTTAGACGACATTCTTATATACTCTAAAAATGTCGAAGAGCACCAAGAACATCTCAGGATAGTGCTGG
This sequence comes from Taxus wallichiana var. yunnanensis, assembly GCA_018340775.1. Lineage (NCBI taxonomy): Eukaryota > Viridiplantae > Streptophyta > Pinopsida > Cupressales > Taxaceae > Taxus > Taxus wallichiana. The sequence continues at coordinate 28,080,495 of CM031237.1, read as the reverse complement.
AAATCTTAAGAAAGAGGAAGTTGTATGGAAAACTGTCCAAATGTTCCTTTTATGATGCAGAGGTGCATTATTTGGGACACGTTATAAGCAAAGACGGGATAGCTGTTGACCCTTCAAAGATCACAGCTATAACTGAGTGGCCTGCGCCTAAGAACGTGCACGAAGTGAGGAGCTTCATGGGCTTGGCTGGATATTATAGAAAGTTCGTTAAGGACTTTTCAAAAATTGCTGCCCCAATCACTTCGTTGCAAAAGAAAGAAAAGAAATTTGTCTGGACAGACAAATGTGAATCTGCCTTTAAAAAGTTAAAGGAACAGTTAACTACAGCACCTATTTTGACTGTACCTGATCCAAATGGAGATTTTATGGTTGTAACGGATGCCTCAGGAGAAGGCCTTGGAGGTATTCTGTTACAGAATAACCATGTTATCGCTTATGAAAGCAGAAAGCTTAAGTTACATGAACAGAACTATGCTCCACATGATCTTGAGCTCGCTGCCATTGTTCATGCGCTTCAAATATGGAGGCATTACCTTTGGCAAGCCCTTTTGAATTAAAAAAATGCACTATCCGGGGCTGAAGTATATTTTCACTCACCAAATTTGAATGCAAGGCAAGCAAGATGGTTAGAATTTCGTCTCACAAGATGATTTTGAAATAAGCTACATTAAGGGCAAGGAAAATAGAGTAGCAGATGCTCTGAGTCGAAGGAAGCATATCTCTGCTCTTATAACGTTAAGAACTCAGTTTAAGGATGAGGTAAAAGATGCCTTGGAATCAGATCCTTATTTCCAGCAAGTCAAATCAGCACTTGCTGCAGACCCGCAGGACATCAGGTATAAAGGATTTCGTTTTGATAACGAAGGAGTTCTGAGGTTCGAAAACAGGGTATATGTACCTGTGGCAAATGACTTAAGAGGGAAATTGTTAACTGAATTCCATAATTCACCTTTTTCTGGACACCCTGGCATTACAAAAATGCTCGCTGATCTTAAGCAGCAATATTTTTGGAAGGGAATGAAAAAGGATGTGGTAGAGTTTGTAACACACTGCTTGGAATGTCAGCGTGTTAAAGCGGAACATATGCACCCTGCTGGATTATTGTATCCCCACAAAGATTCGCAAAGATAAATGGCAAGTGATAACGATGGATTTCATTCAAGGATTACCTATGTCAAGAAATAAACATGACATTATCCTGGTTGTAGTCGACAAATTGACCAAAGTGGCACACTTCATTGCTGGTAATTTGAAGGACGATGCACCAGTGCTAGCAAGAAGATTTGTACATGAAATCTTCAGATTGCATGGAATACCGGAATTAATCATATCGGATAGAGATCCGAGGATGACATCAAGGTTTTGGCAAATGCTTAATGCAGCCTTGGGAACTAAATTAAACTTCAGTTCTGCATATCATCCAGAAACGGATGGACAGACTGAGAGAGTTAATCAAGTTTTAGAGGACATGCTAAGGATGTATTGCATGGACCAGCAGTATAAATGGGAGGAATACCTTCCGCTGGTAGAATTTGCTTACAATAACACCTACCATGCCTCTTTAAAAATGGCACCCTTTGAAGCATTGTATGGAAGAAAATGCAGAACCCCTGTCAGCTGGGACAACGTTGAGGACAGAGAGGTAATTGGGCCAGAAATCCTTATGGAAATGGAACAGCAAATCAAAATGATTCGGGAACATCTAAAGGAGGCTGCCAATAGGCAAAAGAGCTATGCAGACTTGAAGCGGGTTGACAGGCATTATAAACTTGGAGAGAAGGTCTTTCTTCGGGTGAAGCCGAAAAAGAGCTCCATAACTTTTGGCAAGGCTGCCAAGTTGTCACCACGTTACGTGGGACCTTTTGAAATTATTGAAATAATCAACCCTATAGCTTATCGTCTAGCATTACCTCCTGCTTTGTCTCAAATGCATGATGTTTTTCATATTTCTTTGCTTAAGAAATACGTGACTGATTTATCCCATGTGCTAAATTGAATTCCTCGCAGTCCAAGACCAGGAATAATCGTGGTTAAGCCCATTCGAAAGTCTTTGGGAACTCGCCATTGTACTTGAGAAATCATGAAGTGAACCAATGTAAGGTCCAAAGGGGACCAGCTTCAGTGAAGAAAGTGCAACTTGGGAGAATATCAAAGAAATGAGATCTACTTTTCCACACCTGTTTAATTGAATTTGAAATTCAGAGAACTGATAATTTTACCAAATTTAGACAATTATTAGTCTATTGTACAGTTGTCTTAAAACGCTGTTTTTAAGAGAGAATCTATTTTTGGTATGAACTTATGAATGAAAGGACAATAACTAAACTTTGTCCTAGAACTCCTTGATTTGTTAGTCCTGATCATCTCGGGATGATGATTCTTTAAGGAGGGAAGAATGTAACACTCTGATTTTGTATGTTAACTTGGTGAATGTTTTACATACTGTTATAGCTGCTGAAATGAAAGCAAACATGTTAAGATATGTTTTGATCTTAAGAGAATGTGTTGCTAATTTGGATTCTTGCATACTGTGATTTATTGCATGGGACAACAAATATTGTACTTGTGTGTTTTTCACGATGTGATGACAAATTGTCGTATACTTGCTTGCTCTTGGGATGATTGACAAGATACCCGAATCAATTCCATTAATTCAAGTATGCCGAGGTCCTCTTGTGTTTTCTATGTCAATTCACACTTAAACCGGGCTGAGATTGTTATGAAGCGTGCAGCGCCTCGATTGCAGGTGTGAGCAGCTAACACGAAAATGCCAACGACGGGGATTCGATTCTTTAACCCCGCATCTTTGTTGAACTTGGGACCTCGTGAGGCAAGAAATGCATGGACACGAGTGACCTCGCACGTGATCCAAAGGACTAACGCCCCGCTCTCGCATTAACGTGAATGTTAGTAGGGAGGCTGGATGGAAGTTGTTAGTGTTAGTGGTTAGTAGGAGTTAAAACCTAAACTAATCCTAAATCCTAACATGCACCCTACACTACTACCCTAAGTGGATTTTTAAATTCAAAAAAAAAAAAGGGGAAAATAAAACCTAAGGCTAAACTAAGACCTAGGTTGAAAACCATATGCAACCTAAACTAATCCTAAACTAAGGGGTACGCAGACCCTTGGGAGGAAAGGGATAAGGATGGAAAGGGCATTCATTGGCATTTAATAAACTGTCCCTACGTGGACAACGCCAGTTTTGGTGGGGCAGGTAAGGAATTAGAGGCATCTATTTAGAAATAGAGCCAAATTCAGATTGCATGGAAATTTTGAAATTTAGAGTTTGCCAACCCAAGTGGCGGTGGCGTGGAAAATAAGGAAAAAGGCAGAGCCTTAATTGCATTAATTGTTTCGGTCCTCGCGACCAGCTCACCTTGGAAACAGCATGAGGGAATTTGATTTTTCATTGTTCGATTTGGTTTTGGCCGAAGTTGCTCTGCATTTGGTTTTTTGGTCTGGTTCAGTCGAACCAGCTCTTGGCATTTGACATTTTTCGTGGAGATTTGGAGGCTGTTGTTAAGCCTGAAGAAGGAAGGAAGTGTTGGAGAGTTTGTGCTGTCGCTGTGGAAGGAAAAACGTGGCAAACGAAGTTTTCTTCGAGTTCTGGAAGAGAGATTACAGGCATGTTAAGCCCTTCTCTTTAAAAATCTTTGCTTTGATTAAGTGTTTCATTAAAACAACCCTGCTCTTGGGTTGGATTGTGTGATTGCTGTTGAATCGATTTGATTTGGATTTTGTTGATTCTTGCTTTCTTTTCTTTGGGAAATGATAAGAAAAATGGCTTCTGGTTGCTCGGCCTTGATGTGTTGTTGCTTGAATCGAGTTGGAATATGAATTACTGTAGTGGTTGTTGACAGTATTGTGGAATGAAATAGACATTTTCTTTCTCTGTACATGTTGTATGAATTGGAACAGGCTTTGTGCGTTGTTCTTCTTCTGTGCAATCATTTCTTGCTGTTGTATTTGGAACTGCCCTTGCATGTAAAATGGAAATGGAAATACAGTCGAGTTATATTGCTATGATTTGGGTTTCCTTCTTACTTGCTGTCATTTTTGGAAATAATGGGGTAAAGTCATTCCCTTGCTGTTGTGATTAATCTGTCCTTGCATTTTGATTGGTTGGAAACACTTCCACGACGTGCTGGTTTGTTGACAGTATGGTGTTTAAAATAGATGTTTTTCTTTCACTGTTCGCGATGTTTGAAAGTGGAACAGGTCGTGTAATCGTTCCTTGCTGTTGTGTCTGGAACTGCCTTTGCATGTAAATGGAGGTTGAATATGGTTGGGTGTGTTGCCATGATTTGGGTTCGTCGACCCTTGCTGATTCTTTTCTTTTGAAATGATAGGGAATCATTTTTCTGTGCTGTGTTTAACTGCCTTGCTCTTCTTGCATGGAACTCCTCCATGTTGTGCTGGCTATTGACTTAATATGAAATTGTGAACTGGTTATTCTTGTAAAATAGAATGTGGAACTGTACAGGCAGTATGGGTATTTTATTTGTACTATTGTTTTTTGTCATCTGAACTTGTGTTATAATTGTATCGGCTGTGCGAGTTGCATGAGGTCGTTTCTATAATGAAATTTCTTTTACAAGAGGAAATAGATCTTCTCTCTTCTGTTGTGTTTGATTAGGATGAAGACAAATCTGAATTTTGTCTGAATATAGGAAGTTTCCTTGGGAAAATAAAAGATAACACATTATTGACTGTTCTTGCCTTTCTTGCTTAAAAGAGATAAGACCTTCCTCTTCCTTCTACTGTTTTGAATTATGAGGAAATGGCATCTTGTATTTTAAAAGGGAATGGGCATTAGACTTTTATATTAATTTTTATGGGAATTGGAAAAGAAATAGCTTTCCCTCCGAAATTGTAATGAATAAGGTGATCATGCTAGGAAAGTATGATGATTTGTTATGTTGATCAATGCGAACGGTCTTTGAGAATGGACTGTTTTGGTGGTTACTAATGAGTTTTGAATTGCTTGAGCAAGGAATACATGCAATGAAATTTTGTCATGCAATGGGAGTTGCCTTGATCGCATTTAGGTTCATATTTTGCCATCCCATGACGGTTATTTTGGTAAAGGTAATGACGCCTCGATTTTGCATTCGAAGTTGTGCATACTGTTATGAAACCGGAAAAATGGATTGGGTAGAATCATTGTTGGAAGGAAATCCTTCTTCGCCTCTTGTTTTAACTTGATGAAATTCATCGTCATGTGAATAATGGACTTGCTGTAGGTAACAGCAATGAATAAATGTTATTCTGAATGGGGTATGTTCCTAGAATTATATCATCATGTGATTAATTGATCGTATGATTTAAATATTGTTTGCATTTAGTATGCAGTGAAAGAAATATGGTTTCTTTTATTATGGTAAATATATGGTATGCAACCTTATATTGTTTGATCTTGGATGTACCTAATGTTGTACTAATCTGTTTCGGATCTTTAAATGAGTCTGATTCCAATGAAGTATGGATATGAATGGTGAATTCTTCCCTGTTTTCATTTAAAGCTGATTATATATGAAATTATCTCACGCTGTAAAGTGAATTCAAAGGATTTCGTAAGTTTCACTCGAATCGTTATCTTGAATTGACTTTCGTTTGGGTTTCCACCGTTAGACAGTCATGTGGAAAGAAATAATAGAGATATGAATGAATGTTTTAGAAAAATGATCTTTTCTTCTTTCATTCAATTGGAAATCTGGAATTCGTGAATAATGAATTTTATAGTGCTTAGATGGGAGCAACTATATGCATTGCTTTGTTCGCTTCTTGTCTCATACTTGATTGCTTGATTCTAATATGATGCATGAACTGAAAAGAAAGTAATGGAATTACATTTCAGTTAGTTTCGTCCTTTGCATTCATTGTTATTGAAGGGCGTGGAAAGGATAACAGTGTGTTCTATCTGTTGTGAGTTACTTGTATTCTTAACTTTTCAAATATTGTGAATTGATACTTGTAACGATTATGTAGAAACGGACAGAAAGTCCCTTGGCTGATTGTGATAATATTTTGATAAATACAGTTGGATGTTGATCTCTCTTTCATACCTATTTCATGATTGATGTTTAATACGCTTGTTTCATAAAAGCAGGTTCTTTTATTGAAATGAGCTTAGTTCAAGCACCTTATTTTAAGGATAAGTGCTTAATGTGCTCGATTCATGAATCGACCTGCAATTCATTTTGCAGATGGAATTTGATTAGAATGAAGACTTGGCTATTTTCTGATGCCTCTTGATTAGATGTAAAATAAATTGTAATTGTTGCTTTTATTCCTCTTTGAGGAATTGAAAAGAAGAAAATATATTCTTCTATCCATGAGTTGTATGGATGCTTTGTATAAACTATACCCAATCAGCTGGATTGGCAAATGTACAAATTATGACTTGAAATATTGAATACAATTACAAGTGTGATATTTTCAATAATTATATCAGTTTGATATTGTTGTTTAAATTGGGAATATGATGTTATTTCTTGATTTGGAATTGTTTCATTGTCCTTGGATGGATGCTGAATTGAAACTGATATCTATTCTTACTTAAATGCAACTTTTAAGTTGAAAAGTGCAATTAGTTCATACTTGGGTAAAGATGAATTTTTAATTGACATTAAAAAGGATTAAGAAGAATATGATTCCATAATCAGAAGGTATTCAGGATTAGCTTAGGAGCTAAGGAATATCAATTCAACTTCGGAGTAATCGAACTTCGCTTTCGAACTCCATTAATGATCCCGTTTGATAAAATTCAGAATAAAGGATATAGGATAAATATATCCATAACTAATGGACCTTAACTATATAACGTTAAGGAGAACAAATGAATTCATTTCTCGAAGTTTAGACCTCGTTTGAATGACGTCTAATAAGTTAATATTCTGAAATTAGTTGCAGTTGGAAAAATCTTGGCTAAGTTTAATAGGTTAAACTTATCACGTCCGTCGGTACGGACTGCTTAATCCAATGATTAAGAAATAAACCAAGTAAGGAAATGTAGCCCTTCGATACGAAGGAGAAGATACATAGCAAACTAATGGACGGTTTAGTCCCTCTTAGTTATATACAACTGCAACGGAAACGAGGATCAAGGGATCAGCACGAATGCTGAAAGTTGATTTTAATTATTAACTCGTGGCTAAGTCACTTGAGCAGGATGTGTATTCTCGATGGGTGGATTCTGCAGGACATTGGCATACGCCAGCTACAGCAAGGTGTCTTCATGAAGACGGGGTCTTCATGACAAAGACACAATGTCAGTGCAAATTTGACATATAGCAATGCCCTCCCGAATTAAAACATTTAGAATACATAGGCTGAATGTGTAGATCTTAGCAGGGGGATAGGGTATGATCTGGTATACGGAGTGACTCCGGAATACTAAAGACAAATAGACACATGGAGTCGTGGGGTAACGACACCGTATGTCTGCATATCTTTAGTTACTGGGAGTGCCTTCCTATACCCGTTCATATTACTAGCTGGAATTGAAAGTTTAAAACTGACCTTAAACGATGAGGACTGGTAGGAGCCAGGAAAGACCATTCTAGATAACAGGTGAAGTGAAGTGAAGGACGTATTCCGTAGATGTGTATCACATCCAGGAATATGATCATGCAAAGCATGTGAAAATCTTTGGCCAAAGTATCGTAATTGCTGGTTGCGTTGTCCTTATCACTTAATTTAAGATGCAGGATGTCAGATGAATATCAGTAACATATATTTAGATAGGCTTCTTAAATGGATCACTTCGATAACCGGGGAAGGTTATGAGAACAGGTATATATAATATACTATGCATAAACAAACATGAAGGATCGGTTGTTGCTTTGAGTCATGAACATGAAGGATCGGTTGTTGCCGAAGTCATGAAATGAAGGATCGTTGAAATTCCGAGCCATGAAAATGGAAGATCGCGCAGTTCATCAAGTCATTTACAGCAGCATATAGAATCTGTTATAAGATTGAATGGCATTGAATGTGTGTTCCATATTGTAAATATGCGAACAGGGAACATTCGTTTTAAAAAGGAATTGTGTGATCCAAACCGTGTTGTTTGGGTAGAGAGCCATTATTAAAACTTGAACGTGTGTTTGAATTTTATAATTCATAATAGAGAAGATTATATAAAAAAGAATTTCCCTTGTTCGGTGTTTTAAAAATGGGGATGTTACACCACTCACCTTGAGCTTACCTTGCCAACTCGGCTTGAGCTCACCTTGCAAACTCACCTTTATCTCATCTAGTAGCTCGCATGTAAGCTCACCTCGAGACTCGCGACCTAGGATCCCAGTGGGAGCTTGGTAATAAGCTCACCCAAGAGCTCGTTGAGTAGCTCAACTTGAACTTACTTAGAAAATCACTTGGGCTCTCTCACCTTGAGCTCATCCGGTAGCTTACAAGTAAGCTCACCTCAGAGATTGTCAAAAATCTTTCGTTTGAGCTCACTTGGGAGTTCATTGAGAAGCTCGGCTAGGAGCTCGGTTGGGAGTTCGTGCAAGCAGCTCACCCAGGAGTTCATTGAGCAGCTCTACTTGAGCTTGCTCAAAACATGCCTCGAGATCTCACTGACGGTCATCTTACCAGCTCACCTTGAGCTCACCCAGAGCTCACCGAGTAGCTTGACTTGAACTCACCAAGGAGCTCATCAAGTAGCTCACCTGAAAACTCACATGGGAGCTCACCTAACAAATCACCTTGCCAACTCGTATGGGAGTTCACCTATCAGCTCACATTACTAGCTCACCTTTAGCTAGATGAGGAGTTCACCTTGCCAACTCACCTTAAGCTCATCTAGTAGCTCACCTCAGATTTCATTGAGTAGCTCGCCAAGTATCTCACTTGGGAGCTCACCTAACAACTCACCGGGACATCTCTAAGTAGGTTGACTTCAGCTCACTTGTGAGCTTGCCGAGTAGCTCACCAAGGACCTCACATATGAGCTCACTAAGTAGATAGATCAAGTAGCTCACCTAGTAGCTCGACCGGGAGCTTACCAAACAACTCACCAAGTAGCTCACCGGGAGATCTTCTTAGATCACACTCTGATTAGCTTGAGTTGAGTTCACCCAGAGCTCATCGAGTAACTCACCTTGGAATCGACACGGGAGCTCGCTGATAGCTCCCTTGCCAACTCACCTTTAGTTCACCTTTCCAACTTGCATTGAGCTCACCTTGCCAACTCACCTTGAGCTCATCGGTAGCTTACATGTAAGCTCACCTAAGATATTATCGATAAGCTCACCTTTGACCTCACGGGAGCTAACTAAGTAGCTCACCTAAGAGGTCAGGTGGTAGCTCGGCAAGCAGACTCACCTAGGAGCTCATTGAGTAGCTTGACTTGAGCTTACCCAAAAATCACATGGGAGCTCACCTGATAGCTCACCTTACCAGCTCACCTTGAGCTTGCATAGAAGCTCACCAAGTAAATCAACTTGATCTCACCCAGGGAGCTCGTCAAGCACTCACTTGAAAACTCACATTGGAGCTCACCGATGACTCACTCATAAACTTGCATGGGAGATCACCTTGACTTCTCACCTTGAGCTTGCACGAGCAACTCCCCTTGAGCTTGCAAAGGAGCTCACCTTACCAACTCACCTTGAGCTCATCATGTAGCTCACCTCGGAGATCGTCGAAGAACTTTCCTGGGAGCTCCCCAAGTAGCTTTTTGAGTAGGTTGACTTGAGATCACTTGGGAGCTCACCGAGTAGCTCGCCATGAACCTCATTCATGAGCTCACCAAGTAGCTCAATTGGGAGATTGAAAAATAGCTCGCCTAGGATCTCGACAAATATCTCACATGGGAGCTCTTCTTGGAGCTCACCGATTATCTCGCCAACTTGCCTTGAGCTCATCTGGTAGCTCACATGTAAGCTCACCTTAAATATTTTTGACAAGCTCGGTTTTGAGCTCACGGGAGCTCACCGAGTAGCTCACCTAGGAGCTCACTGGGATTTTGACAAACAACTCACCCATGACCTCATTTATCAACACAATTTGAGCTTGCTCGAAAACTCACACAGGAGCTCTCTTGAGAGCTCACCTTGCCAACTCGCCTTTACCTCACCCAGAGCTCATCGAGTAGCTTGACTTGAGCTCACCCGGGATCTTGTCAAGTAGCTCATTTGAAAAACTCACATGGGAGCACACTGACACTCACCATGCTAACTCGCATGGGAGCTCACCTATTATCTCACTTTGAGCTCACTAAGGAGCTCACCTTGCCAACTCACCTTGAACTCATCTGGTAGCTCGCCTTGGAGTTCATTGAGCATCTCACCAAGTAGATCACCCGGGATCTCACCTAACAACTTGGCTAGGAGATCACCGAGTGCGTTGTCCTGAGCTCACCGAGTAATTCACTAGGGACCTCACCGGGACTTCGCAAGTAACTTTCTTAGGAGGTTAGCTAGCAACTTGTCTAGGAGGTCACCAAGTAGCTCACTTGGGAGATCTTCGGGAGCTCATTGATCAGCATGAGTTGAGCTCACTCGGGAGCTCGTCAAGTAACTCACTGGGAACTCACCTAGGAGCTCGCCTCGACAGCCTTACCTTGAGCTTGGCATGCTAACTCGCCTTGAGCTCACCTTGCCAACTCACCTTGACCTCATCTCGGTAGCTCGCATGTAAGCTTACCTTAGATGCCAACAAGCTCACCTTTGAACTTAAGCGGGAGCTCACCAAGTAGCTCACCAACTTGAGGTTGCCTAAAAATCACCGGTAGCTCACTTGATATCTCACCTTTCCAACTCACCTTGAACTCACCCAGAGCTCCCAATTAGCTTGACTTGAGCTCACCTAGGAGCTTGTCAAGTAGCTCACTGAAAACTCATTGGGAGCTTACCTAATAGCTCACCGTAAACTCACATGAAAGCCCACCTATTAACTCACCTTTCTATCTTGCCTTAAGCTCTTTGAGGAACTCACCTTTCCAACTCACCTTGAGCTCATCTAGTATCTCGCCTCGAGTTTGTCAAGAAACTCACTAAGTTGCTTACCAGGAGCTCACCTTATAACTCACCCGGGAGCTCAACGAGTAGCTCACCTAGTAGGTTGACATGAGATTGCCGTGAGCCCACTTGTGGGCTCATCCGAGAATCTTGATGGGGACCTCGGCTTATATTTCACCTAGTATCTCACCCGGAGCTCACCGAATAGCTCACTAAGTACCTCGAATGGGATCTCTTCTAGGAACTTTTCGATCGGCTTGATTTTAGCTCACCCGGGAGCTCATCGATTAACTCAAAGATAGAACTCACCTTACCAACCCACCTTGAGCTCACCTTGCTAACTCGAATTGAGCTCATCTTGTAGCTCACATGTAAGCTCACCTCAAAGATTGTTGAAAATCTCACCTTTGAGCTCTCGTGGGAGCTCATCGAGTAGTTCACCTAGGATCTCGGTTGGGAGCTTGGCTTAGAGCTTAGGCCGGGAGTCTAGGAGCTTACCTAATAGCTCACCTTATCAGCTCACCTTGAGCTCACCCAGAGCTCGCAACTTGAGCTCACTCAGAGCTCATCAAGCAGCTCACCAAAAACTCGCATGGGAGCTCACCTGACATCTCACCTAGAAACTCACATGGGAGCTCACCTATCCGCTTTCCTTACCAACTCACCTTGATCTCACTAAGGAGATCACCTTGACAACTTTCCATGAAATCATCCGGTAGCTTACCTTGGAGTTCATCGAGTAGCTTTTCAAGTAGCTCACCTAGGATCTCATCTACCATCTTGTCTGGGAGCTCACTTGAGAAGGTTCACTTGAGCTCACTTATGTGATCACCGAGCAGCTCACCGGGGACCTCAGCTAGGAGCTCACCAAGTAGCTCACTATGGAGCTCCCCAGAAGCTTTCCTAGAAGCTTTCAAAAATGCTCACCAAGTAGCTCACGGGAGCTCTTCCGAGAGCTTTTTGATTAGTTTGAGTTGAGCTCACCCAGAGCTCATTGAGTAACTCACTTGGGAACTCACCTGACAACTCACCTTGCCAACTCACCTTGAGCTCACCTTGCTAACTCACCTTGAGCTCATCTAGTAGCTCATATGTAAGCTCACCTTAGAGATTTATAATAATCTCTCCTTTGAGATTACATGGGCACTCACCGACCAACTCACCTTGAACTCGAAAAGTATCTCACCTAGGTGCTCCTCGAGTAGCTTTACTTTAGCTTACCCATAAACTCGCCTGAGATCTCACCTAACAACATTCCTTGCTATCTCACCTTGAGCTCACCCAGGAGCTCACCGAGTAGCTCAAATTGAGGTCATCCGGGAGCTCGTCAACTAGCTCACCTGAAAACTCACATAGGAGCTCACCTGACAGCTCAACTTGCTAACTCGCATGGGATCTTACCTATTAGGTCACCTTATTAGCTCACCTTGAGCTCACTAAGGAGGTTACCTTACCAACTCACCTTGAGCTCATAAGGTAGCTCACCTCAGAGTTCATCGAGTAGCTTACCAAGTAGCTCACTGGTAGCTCATTTAATGGCTCACCGGGAGCTCACCAACTAGCTCGTCTTATAGGTTGACTTAAGATCACTTGTGAGCTCACCAAGTAACTCATCTAGGACCTCACTCGGGAGCTCACCAAGTAGCACACTTGGGAGATCACCTAGCAGCTCACATAGGAGCTCACCGAACAGCTTGCCAAGTAGCTCACCTGGGAGCTCACCACTCGGCTCGAGTTGAGCTCACCCTAGAGCTCATCGAGTAACTAACCCGGGAACTCACCTAGGAGCTTACCCGATAACTCACCTTGCTAACTCACCTTGAGCTTGCCTTGCCAACTCTCCTTGACCTCACCTTGTCAACTCACCTTGAGCTCATCTTGTAGCTCACATAAAAGTTCACCTCAGAGATTGCCGATAAGGTCACCTTTGAGCTCACCTGGGAGCTCACCGAGCATCTCATCTAAGAGCTCGGTTGGGAGCTCCGTAAGCATCTAGCATAGGATCTCATCAAGCAACTTGACTTGATCTTACCTAGAAAAATGCTTGGGAGCTCATTTGACACCTCACTTTTGTAACACCCTGAACTGTTGTTACTTCCTCCTATGCATACAAGTGTTGATATGTGATTTCTTTTGTAAAAAGGATATGTTCCTAGATTAAGAAATCATGCTTGATATGTACTGTATTTTCTTTGCAGATTGCGAGATCTTTGACTGAGTCGGAATATGATTAGACTCTTTTATTTCTTTCATTTTGTATCTAAGTTTAATCGATCTCGGAATGAATTATAGAGTTACCTTCTATAATACCTAGCCTTGGATCAGTTGAATTGATCCAAGTATTGCTTTAAGTTTGTTTGTGATGAATTAAAATTACAGACCTTGAACAGGTTGCAAGGTCTAGAAGCATTGAATAAGCTAGTCGGGAGTATGACTCAAAGTTGATCATATGAAATGGATTGGTTCTTGATATTGAAGTATATCTGGAAGGTCTCGATCGTGGACCGAGGTAATAATTGGTTTCATATAATTCTATAGCGTAAGGTGAACAGGAGATAACCCTGTTCGAGAATGTATGTTGTAGGTATTTTTCTGAGTGTACAGAATGTAGACCTAACTGGAATTATTAATGATTAGTAACCTAAAACTAAACCTAACCTATGGGTTAGATTAGTGTTAATCTAACCTAGACCTAGGCTAAGCGCGATGTTCTAAGTTAGTATCTATACGTAAAGTGGTTAGACTAGGTGTTATCCTAAATTCTAACCTAAGTTACTAACCTAACTAGTGGGCAAGAATGTAAAGGGACCTATGGAGGGGTGCAAACCATGGGCGGCATTTTCTATGTCATTAAATACAATGGATAAGTATGAAGGATAGGTATTGGCGGAGGTTTTAGAAATGGCTAACCTGAGCCGACGTGGCAGGTCGCCAAAACTAGAAATGGTCTTGGAATTCCTCTTGTCTATCGCCAACTTTGGCGGTCGGTGGCAGTGGAGTTTGAGCGGGAAATTAGGAGTAAATGCATTCAATGAGCTTGGAAGTCGAGCTCGGAACTCGCGAGAAGGCATGCAATGTGGAAAGTTGTTGTTTTGTTTGGCTTATCGTGAATTTCAGTTTTCCTTCTGCCTGTTCACTGGTTCTTCGCACCAGTCTTCTTGGAGTTGCATGGCGAGTATGAGGGTATCTAGCTCTTTTCTCTGGCAAGGAAAATATATATGTCATGGAGATAGCAAAATTTTGTTGGTCGCTCTAACTTGGAAAAGGAAAAGGAAGTCCGAGCTCTTTCAGTGGTCTGCTTCGGAATTTTGAGCAAAAATCTAGGCATGTTAGGCCCTAACCTTTAAAAATCTTGCTGTCTTTCAAGTGATTTCATTAGAACAACTCTGTTCAAATGATTTATGGAAATAGATGATTTTTCCTATGGTTGTCTGGTGTGATTTGGTCTTTGTATCTTTATCTTTGTTCATTTTTCAAATTTAACACTTAATGGGTGTGTGATGTATTCGAATCTGTTCTGTTTTTTATTGTGTTTCACATTCCAAAGCATAAGTTTGTGTAACATGTGCTTGAAGGGTATCTTCTGCTCTGTGAGAACCCGTGCATGCTTTCTTCTTTGGGTTCGAGATACTGATAGAAACTTGTTGATAGAAACTTGTTGATAGAAACTTGTTGATTGAAATTTGTTGATGAGGCTTGTTGTTGATTCTTGTCGGAAAAGATATTGTTGGACTTTTGTGTGAATGTTCGGTCTTATTGGACTTCTTTACAAGTTTGTGGTGGTTATCATTGGTGAAGGTTACTGAGAACCTAGTAGGGCTTCGTTTATGGTATTTTAAGTTATTTTGAACGAATAACTTATTGTGTTTGATATTTCAATGCACCCTTTTGGAAATTGTGTATTCCTTGCTTTGTGGTTCTGGGTTTCAACCCGTTAGCAGTATGCAATATGTATATATTCATATTTTTGTTGTAATCAGAATGACTCTGTGGAGTCGATTGAATGATTTATTTATATTTGGACCTCTGTTCAAGTTAAATATAATTGAATATTGGTGATTGATGAGCCAGTGACTTGAGGGAATAACATGTACTAAGACCTCTGTTATTTGTAGGAATACCTTCGTGTTGCAAGGATTTTGTGGTACAGATTCTTTGGGTGTATTTTTACGTTTACATTCTGTGCAAACTTGTGCGAAGAATTGGCAAAGGTTCAGTCGGGTTTCTTGTTTTGAAATCAGTATTTAAAATTGCTTTTGCCTTATTTATATGTACACCATTGATTTGCCCAGATGGAATCATTTGCAATAATTTGTCTTGCCACTGTTGTTCGGGTTCAGTTGAATTCGTGGAAGTTAACCTGTATTTTCTTTTGCCTCAGTTAAAACTTGACTTGGTATACTGTTGTTTTGACATTGTGGGATTTCCTGAGTAATGATTTATATCAAGTAACGCGGCTCTGTATAAATGAATCGTGAATGCTATACGTCCGATTTCGATTGCGTATGAGATGTAAATACGAGAATGATATGTTTCCTTTTTGTTTTTCCTAGTTGGATGAGGTTGTGTATGTTACTGAGAATTTGTAGGATAATCTTCACATAGTCTTATGGAAACATCAAATTGCTTAATGCGATGAAGTTTGTTGTTGGCCGCGATATAATAAAAGTTCTTGATTTCGACCTTGGGTGAAAAGCATTCTTGGTTTGGAAGGGACTAGCTTGGGCTATAGGTTTATGTGTGGGATTGTTAGCATGTTAGTCTTTGTTGCAAAACTATCCTGTTTTAAGCTAGACTGAACTAAAGCCGCCGATCGCACCTCGACAGGCAATGTGGAGAAACCCATCTAGTTTGCCACTTCTTGTGGAAGGTCTTGTGAATCTGTGGGTTGATAGTCATCACTATAGGCATGTTAGCTACTGTACAGAAGCTTTGCTATGTTCGATTTAGAAAAAAAAAGTGATTCTTCTTGTGGCTCGTCGGACTTTTTCGTATGCATGTAGGATGAATGCCTTCCATCTGAAGAGACGGTATAGTCATGAGCTTGTGTGAAGGGAAATGTGAATGATTTGTTTCTTTCTCTTCTATCATAACAATGCATGTCGATATCTGTTTAACAGTTGGAATTGTTTTTGTATCATATTGATGGAATCACGATTTGTTATGATATTCCTTTTTCTGATGAAAGTAACGATTTGTTCAATATTGCTGATCTTGGATTCAAGATAATTGCTTTGGATACTTTCGTTCTTGATTTCTAATATTTGATGAAATAATTGAGAAGTGTTTAGGACTATTTTGTAACGATGATAGAGTTACACATTTGTAGCCATTTTTGTATTGCAAAAGGCATAGTCTCGAATATGTTTATTTGTTGGAAAATTGATCTCATTTAAACAGGTGTTTAATGAAAACAATTGATGGATTGCAATTGTTTTAAGAGTTAGTGCTTATCATGCTCAGTTCATTGAACTGACTCATGTTGACTATTTTTGTAGATGGTTGTCGTAAGTGGTAAAAGCAATGCAGATCTGACCGGATGATCAGATTGTTTAATTTGATTTATAATGAATTACAGACTTGATTTTCTAAATGTACTAAATGTGGAAAGATGTTTCTTTTCCATTGAGCATTGTATCAAGTATGCTGAATGCCCTAAATGTATTTGTATAGTTCTGAAAGGAATGGAAATAAGTATTTGTTACTTATGTGTTGTATTCTTAATTCTGATAGTTGACCTTCTTCGGTTTACATACCGGAGTGGCAATGTTATCTTTGTGTATTATGGATGCTTTTGTGATTGTCAATGAAAGCTTATAAGAAAATGTGATTGAATTCTTATGAGTGTTTAGTAGTTCTAATCTGTTCTATCGAAAGCTAAATTGAAATTTAAATCATTGTCTTTCTAAAAGATAGGGATAAAATGAACCTAAGCAGAACGCTAATCAAGCTGGATTAAATTACTAATCCCTAGTCCTGAGTATGACAGGACAACATTAAATTGGATTCTTAATCATTTATATCTTTATACTAATAAGTATGATATAAATTCAGTTAGGAGAACTGATATAAATCTAATGGGGTTCAGATGGCAATCTCATGTGAAGGTTATGAGATATTGTCCAATTCTGTTGTTTTAGAATCATGTATATTCTAAAAACTCCTTGATGAGACCTTAGCCTTAATATCTCCACCATGCAATGGGTTTTATTGAGGAAGGTCATCTTAAGACGAAGAATCCAGGGATCGGGAAAGGCTAACCTTAGGGGAAAGTCTTTAATGTAATTTAAAACTCAACGTGCGTAACGCATATTATTAAGTAGATCTTTTCGAGGCGGATTTAAAGGTTGACGACACAAGTCAACTGCAGGGTTGTACCTCCGAGAAGATTAGGATCTTCTCGAAGTTACAACAATGCAGGTGACTTATGACGACACCCTTTGCATTGATCGCTAAGATTTACACTTTGATCTCGAACGAGTTACTCAGGGACCGATTAGGAATGTGGTCATGTTATAAGGCTGCCTAGGAGATTCGGGGTATCATGACACACTGGTTTAACTGCAGGGTTGAACCAGTATGTCACCGTATCCCTAATCCTCATGGGCATCCATATAACATTATCACCTTGTTATTCTGTCTCCGAGTGATTAAGTTGTGATAGGAAGGACTGACAGAAGTCGGTATAAGACATTCTATATAACATAAGAATGGGGTGAAGGGCGTATTCCAGATTGACGAGTATGCCGTTAAGGAATACGAGACATAAACAGTATGTTTCAAATCTTTGGCCAAAGTATCGCAAGCTGCTGATTGTGTTGTCCTAATTCACCTAGTCTAAGGGATGAGATGTCAATGAATAATGGTAACAATTATTGATTAGGTTCCTGGATAGAGCATTCGAATCCCGAGTAGGGAAGAGAACCACAAGAGTGAAGTGTTAAATAAAACACCAACTCTTATTACTCATGAATAGATTGGTAGATTACCGAGTCATGGAATGAATAGATTGGAGGTACTCCAAGTCATTACACTGCATATGGTTGTTCTGTTATAAGAATGGTTATTTGATTTGTGAGTTCTAAATTATGTATTTAGAACCAGGGATGCAATTATCAAAAAAAAAAAAATTCACTTGTTCTAAGGTATAAATTGAGGATGTTACAACTTTTCTAGCTTACCTTGAGCTTACACAGAGCTCACCAAGGAGCTTGACTTGAGCTCACCCATGAGCTCGTCAAGTAGCTCACATGAAAACTTGAATGGGAGCTCACCTAAAACTCACCCTTAAAGTTGCATCAAAGGTCACCTATCAGCTTGCCTTATCAGCTCACCTTGAGCTTGCTAAGGAGCTTACCTTACCAAATCACCTTGATCTCATCTAGTAGTTCACATCGAGTTGGTCGAGTAGCTCACCAAGTAGCTTGCCAGGAGCTAGCCTAACAACTTTCCGAGAGCTCACCGAATAGCTTTTCGAGTAGGTTGAATTGAGCTCACTTGTGAGATCACTGAGTAGCTCACTAGGGACCTCACCTATGAGATTTCCAAGTAGATCAAATGAGATCTCGTTGAATAGCTTTCCAAGTAGCTTACCTAGGAGCTCTTCTAGGAGATTGATGATTAGCTCAAGTTGAGCTCACCTATGATCTCATAAAATAACTCACCTTGAAACTCAACTGGGAGCTTGTATCATAGCTCACCTTTCCAACTCACCTTGATCTCATCTCGTAGCTCACATAGGAGTTCATTGAGAAGCTAACCAAGTAGCTCACATGGGAGCTCACCTAACAACTCACCTTGTCAACCCGACCTTGATCTCATCTCGCTAGCTCACCTTGACATTCATCGAGTAGCTCACCAAGTACCTCGCATGGGAGCTTTCCTAACAGCTTGCCTAGGAGCTCACCGAGTAGCTCGTCGAGTAGGTTGACTTGAGCTCACTAGTGAGCTCTCTTGTGAACTTATCAAGAAGCTTGTCGGTGACCTCATGTGGGAGATCACCAAGTAGCTCACTTAGGAGCTCACCTAGCAGCTCACCTAGGAGCTTGCCGAATAGCTTGCCAAGTAGCTCACTTAGGAGCTCTTCTGGGAACTCACCAATCAACTCAATTTGAGCTCGCACGGGAGGTCATCAAGAAATTCACCTAGAAACTCACCCGGGAGCTCACCTTGCTAACTCACCTTGAGCTCATCGGTAGCTCACATGTAAGCTCACCTCGAGATTGCCAACAAGCTCACATTTGAGCTCACTTTGGAGCCCACCGAGCAACTCATCTAGGAGCCCGAATGGGAAATCAATAAACAACTCACCTAGGATCTCATCGAGTAGCTTGACTTGAGCTTTCCTAAAAACTCACCTAATAGCTCACCTTGCCAGCTCACCAGAAGCTCACCAACAAATTCACTTGGGAACTCACATGGGAGCTCACCTAACAACTCTCCTTACCAACTCACATGGAAGCTCACCTTGATCTCACCGAGGAGCTCACATTGTAAACTCACCTTGAGTTCATCGGTAGCTCACCCTTAGATTTCATCGAGTAGATTACCAAGTAGCTCTCCTGGGAGCTCGCCTAACATCTCACTTGGGAGCTCACCTAAAAGCTCACCTAGGAACTCACCGAGCAGCTCACCAAGTAGGTTGACTTGAGCTTTCTTTTGAGCTCACTAAGGACCTTGCCTGGAGCTCACCAAGTAGCTCACTTGGGAGCTCACCTAGCGAGTTCACTTGGGAGATCACCAAACAGCTCGCATGGGAGCTCCCCGATCAGCTTGATTTGAGCTCACCCAAGAGCTCATCAAGTAAATCACCTAAGAACTCACCTAGGAGCTTGTCGATAGTTTACCTTGCCAACTCACCTTGAGCTTGCCTTCCCAACTCACCTTAAGCTTACCTTGGAAACTCACCTTGAGCTCATCAAGTAGCTCATATGTAAGCTCACCTCGAGAGATTGCTGACAAGGTCACCTTTGAGATCACCTAGGAGCTCACCAAGAAACTAACCTAGGAGCTTAGGCTGGTAGCTCGAAAGTATCTCACTCAAGAGCTCAAGTATCTCGACTTGAACTTACCCGTAAACTCACCTAAGAGCTACCTAATCAGCTCGAGTTGAGCTCACTCGAGAGCTCGTTGAGTAACTCACATAGGAACTCACCTAGGAGCTTACCTGACAGCTCACCTTGCCAACTCACCTTGAGCTTTCCTTGCTAACTCGTCTTGCCAACTCACCTTGAGCTCATCTGGTAGCTCACATGTAAGCTCACCTAGGAGATTACCGACAAGCTCACCTTTGAGTTCACCTTGGAGCTCACCGAGTAGCTAACCTAGGAGCTCAACTAGGAGCTTGGAAAGCATTTTGCTGGGAGCTCATAGAGTAGCTCGACTTGAGCTTTCCCGTAAACTCGTCTCAGGAGCTCACCGAACAACTCAACTTGATCTCACCCAGGAGCTTATCAAAAGCTCATCGAAAACTCTCATGGGAGCTTTCTGACAGATCACCCAAAAAATTGCATGGGAGCTCATGTATCAGCTCACCCAAAATCTCGCATAGTAGCTCACCTCGAGTTCATCAAGTAACTCACCAAGTAGCTCACCCTGGGAGCTCACCGAGCACTCACCGAGTAGGTTAACTTGAGCTCACTTATGAGCTTGCTTGTGAGATTTCCGAGTAGCTCGATGGGGACCTTTCCGGGAGCTCACCAAATAATGCTTCGTTCCTTATAGAAACAGATAAGGTTAGGGTTAGGAGGAATACCTATAGAATGTCGAGATGATGTGCGCGCACCGTAGAGAAAGATCAGGTTGATCGGATGAGAACTCCTTTTTGTCTGGGAAGGACTACCCGCAAATAAGAACACAAGACCACAAGATTTGATTAAACAATAAATGAGGAATCGCCTTGGGCCCAGAAATGTAAAACTTCCTTTCGAAGGTGGTGGTTTCCGCTAATATGAATTAACACAAAATACCGATAAAGTATCAATTAAATTGCTTCGTTGAACCGGGTAGGGGAAAGGCTGTTTTTGGTTTTGATCAAAGGAACCGATGCTTGGTTACCTATAACCGATGGCGGTCACCGATAACCGATACCGGTTGGTTCTAGGATCTTCTGGGCTGGTTGTGGTGTTTGTAATGGCTGGTTTTTGGATAGTATTGAGAAATGGGATGGTTAGAAGCTAAGGAATGATAGTTAGGGGCAATGATACGTTAGATAATGGGTTCAGGAACGGATTTGGGAAGATTGTAATTCCAAAAGCACAAGAAATGTTATAATGGAGGACATGCAAGATATAACTTACTGGTTTTGATGAAGGTGCAAGTTGATCTCCTTGGCGCTAACTCTTCGGTTTCTTCACTCGTCTCTGCTTGGTCAAGTGAAGTTTTGGACTCTGCTAATCACTTTGGACTCTCCTTTGATTCAAAAATCCTTCGACTGATCTCCAAAATGAAATTCCGATCCGTTGTTTTGGTTTGGGAAGCCCATTTACAGGGAACCGATGGCGGTTGCGTAACCGACGGCGGTCGAGTAGGAACCGGCATCGGTTAGGAAAAAGTAGGCTATTTTTAGTAAAATAGCCCACCTTCCCTGCTTTTCTCCCGAGAGATCAGTTGCGGGCTTGGTCAAGTGGCTAGAAGGTCGGCTTTGGGTGCGAGTAAGGAGGCATTAGTTATGGATGTGAGTCTAGACCAAGTCATGGGTCCTAATTAGGTTAGTTTAGGGTTAGGGCTAGGTCATGGTGAGGTGGCCAAGTGAGGTGGTAGGTAAGGTGATGTGGATTTATCAATTACAAGGTAATTAATAAATAATTGTGTGAAGTTTAGGTAATGAGGTTAGGTTGCGAAATGGGATGCGGGTCACAAGGGGTCGTGAGACACGAATTTGGTGTCTACATTAGCCCCTTATTGTCGTGTAGCTTGTTCTGTAAAGCTGCGCGGACAATAATATGAAGTGGTTTCTCATGTTAAAGATATAGGTAATCCCCCTCAAATCTATCACAGATTGAGTGAACGGGAAATCAGGGATAGGGTTGATAAAGGGTATATGTGGTAGAGAGGATGGTAAGGTGATGGTGTAGGTCCAAGGAAGCAGACGCATGTTGAAATGCAATAGTACGACTAGGGTACATGATTTGACGAGCAAACCAGCAATGTATAGGCAAAGGTCGATAGTTTATCCAAACAAGGGTGATATAATCCTGGTATCCAAGGCATAGGAAGTAGCTCCAGGGTATATAACAGGTAAGGTACAGGAACGTTTAGGCATGTTCGGCAGTACCAAATGGTTGGTTTGGTTGAGATAAACGTCACGGTCTAGGTCTAGGCAAAGTTGGTCGACAGATCAAGTCAAGGACCCTAATCATGCTAAAACACGAACAAGTGAGCTCGATGGAACACAAGGTACAGGATGGATGGATAAAATAAAACGTTGATTGTGGGTATAGTATGGAAGTGATGCGGCCTTGGGTCGGGCCAAGTTGTTGGGTGGTGGCCATGGGTCAGCCCAAATAAGTGGGTTGAGGCCTTGGGTCGGGCCAATTGGTAGGGCGAGGCCTTGGGTCGGGCCAATTAGGTAGGTTGAGGCCTTGGGTCGGGCCAATTAGGTAGGTTTAGGCCTTGGGTCGGGCCAATTAGGTAGGTTGAGGCCTTGGGTCGGGCCAATTAGGTAGGTTTAGGCCTTGGGTCGGGCCAAATAGGTAGGTTGAGGCCTTGGGTCGGGCCAAATAAGTGGGGCGAGGCCTTGGGTCGGGCCAAATAGGTAGGTTGAGGCCTTGGGTCGGGCCAATTAAGTGGGGCGAGGCCTTGGGTCGGGCCAAATAGGTAGGTTGAGGCCTTGGGTCGGGCCAATTAAGTGGGGCGAGGCCTTGGGTCGGGCCAAATAGGTAGGTTGAGGCCTTGGGTCGGGCCAATTAAGTGGGGCGAGGCCTTGGGTCGGGCCAAATAAGTGGGGCGAGGCCTTGGGTCGGGCCAAATAGGTAGGTTGAGGCCTTGGGTCGGGCCAATTAAGTGGGGCGAGGCCTTGGGTCGGGCCAAATAGGTAGGTTGAGGCCTTGGGTCGGGCCAATTGGTAGGGCGAGGCCTTGGGTCGGGCCAATTAGGTAGGTTGAGGCCTTGGGTCGGGCCAATTAGGTAGGTTTAGGCCTTGGGTCGGGCGATTAGATTAGGTAGGTTGAGGCCTTGGGTCGGGCCAATTAGGTAGGTTGAGGCCTTGGGTCGGGCCAATAGGTAGGTTGAGGCCTTGGGTCGGGCCAAATAAGTGGGGCGAGGCCTTGGGTCGGGCCAAATAGGTAGGTTGAGGCCTTGGGTCGGGCCAATTAAGTGGGGCGAGGCCTTGGGTCGGGCCAAATAGGTAGGTTGAGGCCTTGGGTCGGGCCAATTAAGTGGGGCGAGGCCTTGGGTCGGGCCAAATAGGTAGGTTGAGGCCTTGGGTCGGGCCAATTAGGTAAACAAATGGTGTTCAGCAAAGGTGGATATAGGCGATATGTGGTTTAAAAAAGAGGCAAATGGTAAATAGGGGCAAAAAGATAAAATTGGGGGAAAGTTGGGATTAACACCGATGTCGATTCTACATGACCGATATCGGTTAAGGGACCGATACCGGTTTTTTAGGGCAAAAAAGGAAACCGACATCGGTTAAGGTCGAAAAACCTATAAAAAGAAAAATACGGCCTGTCATTGTCACTTTGGTTATTTGCAATCCAAATTGACTTGTCTGACGTGGAGAGTTGAGTTGGAGGGGTATTGAGTGAGGTGGAGCTATTTGATTGGCGGAGAAAGTTGATAGTGGGCCCGAATAGTTGAGGAGGCAGCAGGTGATTGGCCGGGGACCCAGCAGATCAGGATTGGAGCCATGGCACAGGCAGGAGGAGCCGGAGGAGCTGGACCAGCTGGACCGCCACCACCCATCCCACCACGACGACGTGTCGTCGTACCGGTAGGTTCCAAACTCTTTAATTTGGTGATTTGGTTGAGTTATGTGGTTTTTGGGATTTGGGTAGGAATTGGTATTTTGTAGGAAATAATGGGTAAATGGAGGTAATTTGAGAAAGGGAGAGGGTAGATAGGTTAGATAGGCTAAGGCGGCTAGGTGTGTAAAATTTTAGGGTTTTTGGGTGGGTGGATGGGTAGAAATAGGTAAAAAATGAGTTTTGGGGGCCGTGCGCGGGTTCGGCTCGGGTAGTGGACAGTGACCGATGTCGGTCACTAGGCGACCGGCATCGGTCGAAAAAAAAGAATAGAGTAAGGTTAGAATGGGGGGACCGGCATCGGTCTCGTATCGGCCGGTATCGGTGGGGGAGGGATGGGTTGAGGGTGGTATTGAGGGTGTATGGTTTTGGGGTGTTGGGTTGGGTTGGGAGTGGGGAATGGGATTGGGTTAGGGGTTTAGGGTTAGGTTTTTAGGGTTTAGGGTTTAGGTTTTGAAGGTGGGTTGGGGGCTTTGGTGGGGTGGGTTGTGTTGGGTTGGGTTGAGTTGGGGTAGGGGATTGGGTTAGGTTTTAGGGTTTAGGGTTTAGGTTTTGAAGGTGGGTTGGGGGCTTGGTGGGGTGGGTTGTGTTGGGTTGGAGAAAGGTGAGGTGTGGGGTTAGATTTTGGGTGTTACAAAAGGGGGTTTAGATGGTAAAGTATGTGTTATAATAAAGAGTGGGTCTAAGAATGTGGGTTGGTTTTGCAGGCACGTCAGCAGTTGACGATGCGTGATAGGATGCCTCCACTATTGAGTCGGATGAGGCCACACATATCTGCGGCGCATTGGGCCATCATGCGCGAGGTGGGGCTCGGCGGGGTCCAGAGGTACAGAGCGATCGACAGAGATCACGGCTGATGGTCGTCGCCCTCATCGAGAGATGGGATCCGGCGGCCAATGTGTTCCATCTGCCGACCGGGGAGATGACGGTCACATTAGAGGATGTGTATCGCATCCTGCGGCTACCGATCGAGGGAGAGGCCATTTTTCAGGTAGATTCAGAGACTGCCATGGATAGCATACTGCAGGTTTTTGGGGATGCAGCCGCGCGTCTGACATATCATAGTGCGAGCATTGGATATGGTGACATGTACCGCGCACACAGACATGAGACACGGCTTGCCGTGTTGATGATGATAGGGATCACCTGCTTCGCCCTCCCGGATTCAGAGGGAGGCCGCTTCCCACGGGCATTGATGGGGGTGCTACTGGAGATGGTGGAGGAGCACACCTGTTTTGCATGGGCACCAGTGTATCTGGTGCAATTATACAGGGAGTTATGGGGCTATCGCCGGAGGAGGTGATTTGGTATTTGTTCGACCTTTTTGTTGCACTGTTGGGCATACGAGCACATCGTATGCATCAGGCCAGTAGGGCTACCCCAGCAGCCAGGGCCACAGGTCGTATACCGATATGGCTTTCAGAGGTGGTTGGGGGTCGTGGGCCAGCCACGAGCGATTGTTGCAGTCGGGATGTGGCCTACTATAGACATATGCTAGAGGGCCTTACCGCAGTAGACATTATATGGAGACCCTACAGAGGTCACCAGCCTGGCAGAGGAGCCGCGACACTGCTGCGCCCGATCCAAGATACATTCGGATAGTAGAGGACGGAGGCCGAGGAGAGAGTACGAGCGGATACCCCTAGAGAGGGTACGCAGGCAGATGGGGCTGCGACAGGACGAGCCACCTCCCTTCCCTCAGTACAGGAGGGATGATGTAGAGGCCCCACTGCCAGCGCCACAGCCTTGGGATCCAGACTGGGTTGCAGAGAGGCCAGCAGATGATGGCGTTGATGATCGGGTGCACGGAGCATACAGGTTTGGTGAACTGAGAGAGCGGCGAGGGTAGCACTGCCCGCACAGCCAGACTTGGCAGCGGTGATGGCAGAGAGAGATCAGCTCGGGCGAGTGCAGCTATTACGAGGGAGTTGGGCTGCTTACTGCTGACAGAGCACGAATAGGGTTTTACAGGGCAGCTAGCCCGAAGCAGCTCAGTACGAGCACAGCAAAGACCACCACCAAGAAAGACAAACCACAGTGCAGTGAGTGCAGTGCAGTGCAGTGCAGCACGTACAGCAAAAGCGTGACTGCCACAGCCCAGTACCACCAGTCACAGTGCGAGTACGAGCACAGCAAAGACCTCCACCAGCGCCCACGGCCACAGTGGTGTACGAGCTCGGGGGATAGTGGTGTTGGGTGCAGGGACCAAATTAGATTCCTTGATGGCGCGAGATCGCTATATGGAGGTTAGAGCAGAGGCCCGTTATTATCAGGATATTCTTGATAGTACCGGAGTCGATTATCAGGCATATGCAGCTCATAGAGCAGAGACCTCGCGCAGCCAGAGATCTCAGGGAGGAGCAGCCACAGCTGGCGTGTCCGTGACAGGCAGGAGGCGAGAGGCACCACAGGGACCAGCGGGGAGAGGTGCCGAGGGCGGTGGGGAGAGCTGATAGATCCCCGACATGGTTTTGTATAGGGACATGGGCACCGGTCTGCGAACCGGTTGTATTTGATAGAGGCCTGCGTGCCTACAGTTATTCGTTGTTTTCATTCATTTATTTATTATATACCGGCCTGCGAGCCGAGTACGGGTTGTATATTTGATACCGGCCTGCGAGCCGAGTATATTTTTGATATGAGAGACCGGCCTGCGAGCCGAGTCGATATTTTTGGTAGGTATTGCGGCCTGCGTGCCGGCTTTGGTATTGTATGAGATCACAGAGGCCCCGATGTAGGGCACATTGTATTTTTGAAAATTTGTATATATATATATATAGAGACGATGTTTTGATCCACATGCAGTGTTCCAAATGTGTTGAAATATGTGGTTAATGGCTGGTAATAGATAGAATGTGTGATGAGTTTAATTGACATGTTGATAGATGGATGATGCTGATGTTTTTGTTTGTTTGTACGTATATATATGAATGTCAGGTTATGTGATGAATTGGTGGTTTTGTGATATTGTGATATATGTAACTGATGAGTTGGTTCCCAATGATGTATAGATTGATAGCTTTTTGATATCTGTAGTTCATGGTTTGTGTATCTGTGTATAATAAATGATGTTTAATGAAAATGTAATGTTATATGTGATGGATGAACAAAATGTGGCAAATTGTGTTGTTTATGCAGGCAAAGAGGCGGGCGCGACAAAAATTTAGATGAGAAATGAAGAAAAGAACCCTGTTTCAAAAAGGAAGGTGTGTAACCGGTATCGGTTAGGTAACCGATGTCGGTAGGTGACAGTCCGATATCGGTTAGGTAACCGATACCGGTTACTTAGGTATGGGATTTTCTAAAAATAAAAAAGCTAGGGTGGCAACTTAAGTTTTAATTTTAGAGCCATGCAAGAGGTTAAATACGCGAACGCGACGCTTTTTGACGATCGAGAGACAGGTATTTGCATGAGAGATTTGGGTGAGAAGAAGGAAAGAGACAAGGAAAGTGAATGTGATCCGAGATTTAGAAAGGCAAAAAAGACAAAGTTAAAAAGGGTGGTGATCATGGCAGAACGAGGAGAAGCATGCAGCAGCAAGGACAGGAGGGAAGACAAGGGCCACCTCAAGCTGCTGCAACCCAAGAGGTATCATTTTGTTTGTGATTTAACTACTTTGCATGTTTTGTGAATAAGATGGGGAGAGTAGGTGGGTAGATATGAGAAAGAAAACATGATAACAAGGTTGCAGTGAGGTAAGTGTTACGGGGTAGGCAATCGGGGTTTTGGTATGTTTGCATGTATAAAAACGAAGAAACGAGCAAATTATTGTCGTAGGTGGTTGTTTTTAAGGAAGGTGTATAAAATTGACAGTGACCGGTAGCGGTTAGGGAGAACCGGTATCGGTTATGCAACCGATATCGGTTACGTGTAACCGGTACCGGTTACTGGAGAAATTTCCAGAATGTTTGAAAAAGATCCTAACGGAGTGAATGGTTGTTTGTTGTTTTGGTGTATGCAGGCAGAGACAGGGTTGAGGATGAATGATAGCGTGCCAGCGCTGTTGTCGCGAATCCGAGCGGATGTAACACCAGCGGAATGGATATTGATGAATCGTTTGGGGTTAAGTGGAATCCGTTATTATTCACGAATCGCACGTAACCATGGTATGTTACAGGCGCTGATTGAGAGATGGAATCCCGAGACAAATACCTTCTATCTGCCAACAGGTGAAATGACAGTAACATTGGAAGATGTGTTTCGGATTTTGAGACTTCCTATTACAGGAGAACCAGTATATCAGGCACTACCTAGCACGGGGCGGGCAGCGATAACAGAAGTGTTTGGTCCATATGCACGAGACTTAACACAGCGGGGTTTGTCATTCACATATGGGGTAATGTATGCAGCACACCCTGAGGAGACAAGGTTAGCAGTGATTTTAATGATAGCGGTAGGGTACTATGCGTTACCGAGGGCAGGGGAAGATTTCCAAAGGCATTGATGTGTGTTATTTGGGAGATGATAGAAAGGAATGTGACTTTTGCATGGGCACCTGCATATTTGGCGGAGCTATACAGGGGTTTATGGGCTTGTAGGCGAAATCACAGGACAACGTTGGATTGCTCGTACTTATTACACTGTTGGGCCTATGAGCACATTGTTTGTATGCGACCAATAGGCCGATCCATCCCGAGTAGGAGAGACCGAGTACGTGAGGTGGGATTCCGACGATGGGTCCAGACAGAACAGGAGGCAAGATCTCAGGCCGTGCCGGGTGACATTGAGTATTACAGGCAGGTATGGGAGAGGGTGACGGTTGCGGATATCTGTTGGAGGCCCTACGGGAACTATATGGTAACCGAGAACATAGCTGAGGAGTTGAGAGGTGTAGAGCGGTTGAGGTGGATCGCGGGGCACAGGCCAGGTGAATATGAGAGGATTCCGATAGATCACGTGCGGCGACAATTTGGATTTGTGCAGGACATACCACAGGCTTATAGACCATATATGAGGATCGATGCCGAGGCAAAGATTCTCACCACCCCGGCCAACACCTCCGTAAGGGCTCGAGGAGATAGCAGCCCGATCGCGCAGGTAATGGATGCAGGAATGACAGAGGCCTATAGATTATGGTGGGTAGCAGAACTGCGAGGTGTACGTGAGCGCCCTGACATAGCTATGATTACAGCAGAGAGGAATCGGCTGCAGCGTTTGGTTAGGCAGCTCCAAACGCAGGTGAATGAGACAAGAAGATTGTTAGCGGTTGCGGAGTCACGAGCAGCGAGACTAGAGACTGGAGTCCTCCATGCGAGAGGGCGTATTCACATGTTACAGGAGCGATTGGCCGATCAGTGGGCGGTACCAATAGCCGCGGTACCTTTGAGGACAGAGAGGCCTGGCGAGAGGGGTCGACGATCACGATCATCACCTAGTTCGGGATGAGTTGTGATGGTCTGTGTGTATGTTAGCGAGGCATAAGAATAAATAAGGATGCCGACCTGCGTGTCGATGATGGAGAAGATGTATTTGTTTAACATCTAAATAAAATTGAGTATGTATGTTGATTTGAGTTATGATAATAATAAGATTGTCGGTGTTTTGATTTTCGGTGTTTCGAAAAAGGATAAAGAGAAATGTGATAAAAATAAAAATACACAAAAATATTTATATTCACCACACAAGATAGGTTATGGTAGGGGATGGTCGAGCTAACCTTGGGAGACCCCATGTCTCCGAAGTGCTGCCTACATAGCCCATTGCACAAAGCAAGGAAGGGCCTCAGACCGATGTAGTTCTCCCTTAGGATCAGGGAGGGGTGAATTTAGGCAATTTGGTATGGTTTAGGCAATTTGTCGTTTGGTAAAAATTTGATGTTGGTAGGGTAATGTTGTTGGTGCTGATAGGATAATGTTGTTGGTGTAGGTATAGGTAAAGCAAAGGTTAGCATACCCAAGTAGTAGGGAATAGTGTCCTGATTAAGATCAACACACAATTCTAGACGCGAGGCAAAGTGGAAAGAGTGCTCCGTAGGTGAGAAGAGCTAAACAAACCACACAACGTAGAACGAGCCTGAAGCCCTAAATGCCGTGCATAGACGAGAAGTCCATAGTTGAAAAGAGTTGTATGATCACAATATATCAGGTGTACGTTACGTCCCTTGAATTGAAACAAATGGTGAGATGAGGTGGATGATATAGCTGAGGTACAAAGAACTTGTTACAACGAAAGAGAACCTACCCTAAATAGACAAGTCCATGACCCAAAAAGTTCTTTTGAATGAGGCTTTTATTTTATTGAATGTAGACTGATCGATGCGGGAAGTCTACAAGGGATATTGATTGTTTTATTCTTGAGGTCTTCACGAAGCTGATCAATGCGAGAAGCTTCTGATAAAGGCTGACTGTGTATAGCTGTCCTTCGGGGGAGCAGTCTATTTATAGTAGCAGAGATGATTTTAGTGCATAGCTGTCCTTCAGGGGAGCAGTCTATTTATAGTAGCAGCAATAGTTTGGCATATAGCTGTCCTTCGAGGGAGCAGTCTATATTTAATTTTAGATAACTAGATGTTCTTTTGGCGTGAAGCATCTAGTTTAGTAGGAAGTTTGACTCAAGAAAATCCCATAAGAATACGGCTTATTTTAATACTTTGAAGTCATGGACTAGACTAAGAAGGGGAAGGCATCGTAAGGGGAGGTGAGGGGTGAGCTTGATTTTATTTCGAGATGTAAGAGACAAGTGTATGTGGTGGTATGTGAGCTCAAGGGACGAGCAGTAGGCGGATAAGAAGTGATATAACCCTAATTTCAACAGTAGAATGGTCGAAGATGCAAGGCATTAAGGGGTTCAGGCTCAGGTTTACCATTAAGCGAAGCTAAACGATAAGTGCCTGATCCATAGGTGTGAGTGATTATATAAGGCCCAATCCAATTGGGAGCAAATTTTCCGCGTTTGCTCTTTTCCAGTTTGGTTACATGTTGATTCTCTTTGAGGACGAGATCACCAACCTTAAAGGTACGCTCATGAAGTCGCTTATCATAAGCACGCTTGATGCGTTTTTGATAGATTTGAAGATGATCAAGAGCTGTAAGACGACGTTCGTCAAGAAGCTCCAATTGGGCTAACCGCTCTTGGCGGAAATCATCGTTAGTGAGAATAT
This sequence comes from Taxus wallichiana var. yunnanensis, assembly GCA_018340775.1. Taxonomy (NCBI): domain Eukaryota; kingdom Viridiplantae; phylum Streptophyta; class Pinopsida; order Cupressales; family Taxaceae; genus Taxus; species Taxus wallichiana. The sequence continues at coordinate 28,049,463 of CM031237.1, read as the reverse complement.
CCTGAAGAGATATTCTAAGGGAGGGTATTTGTATTTCGAGAGGCAAAACAGCCTCGGTACCGTATACCAAAGAAAAAGGTGTGGCATTAGTAGAAGTACGAATGCTAGTACGATAAGCCCAAAGGGCAAAGGGAATGTGATCGTGCCAATTTCTTCCAGATTCATTGACAACTTTCATGAGGATTTTGGTTAGTGTTTTATTAGAAGACTCGGCTTGCCCATTGGCTTGTGGATAGTAAGGTGACGAGAAACTAAGTTTGATACCAAAGTTGTCACAAAGGTCTCGCAACAACTTGTTTTTGAAAGATTTTCCATTATCTGTTATCAGGCGGTGAGGAACACCAAAACGACAGATAATGTGGTGGTTAATGAACTCGACAATTTTTTCTTTTTTGATTGAAATGAGTGGAATAGCCTCCACCCATTTTGTGTAATATTCGGTCGCTGTGAGTATCCAACGGTGACGTTGTGAAGAGGTTGGGTGAATCTCACCAATAAGGTCTAAACCCCATTGTGAGAAAGGCCAAAGATCTCGAGCGATCTGGAGCGGGTGGCTAGGAGTATGTTGAAGGTTGGCATGTTGCTGACACATAACACAACGCTTAACATATTCGTAGCAGTCGTTATTGAGAGTAGGCCAATAATAACCAAGGCGAAGGATTCGTTTGGCCACGGCAAGGCCGCTAAAATGTCCACCACAAATACCGTCATGGACCTGTTGGATGGTATGAGTGGCCTCCATGCCAGTTAGACAGCGAAGGAGGATACCATCAAAGCCACGTTTATAGAGGAGTCCCCCCATGACAACATAACGCGAAACACTTTTAAGAAAAGCACGTTTGCCGTTACTAGTAAGATCAGGTGGGAGGACAGAGATTGTAAGGTAGTCGTGAAATTGGTGGTACCAGGTATCCTGTGAATTAGTGGACACAGTATTTATCATACAAACTACCGGGGTTGAATAGGATGGGGCAAAAAGTTGTTGGACCACGACGAATAATTCAGAGTCAGTTGGCGCGGCGGGAATTTGCGAGGCTAAGCAAGCCATAGTATCCGCAAATTTGTTAGTGGAGCGGGGAATGGTTTGTATAGAATAGTGGGTAAATAAAGCTAGAAGTGAATCCACATAGTGTTTGTATTTTTGAAGTTCCTCGTTTTTGCATTGGTAGACGCCCATAACTTGATTGACTACCAATTGAGAGTCGCCAAAAATGTTGATAGATTTGATACCTAAGTGTAACGCAACTTGGAGACCCAGAACAAGGGCCTCGTATTCTGTTGTATTATTAGTGCAAGGGAAATCAAGTCGGAATGAAAGAGGCATAGGTTCAGCGTTGAGAGGAATGAGAACAACGCCGGCTCCTCCGCCGCGCTGGCATTTAGATCCATCGAAGAAGAGGGTCATTGGGTACGACTCCTCCGTGAGGGAAAGAGTAGCGATGAGTTCGTCGGGAAATGTGAAATTGGTAAATTGTTCCCCGGTACAGGAGCGTCCGCAAGTTGGTCTGCGATGGTTTGTCCTTTGATTGATTTCTGGTGGATAAACTCGAGATCGAGGTCGGCGAGAAGCATGAGCCATCTAGCAATGCGTTGGTTCAGATGAGGTTTGGCGTACATGTAATGGATGGGGTCTGTATTGGTGATGACGAAAGTCTTGTGATTTAGAAGGTAGTGTCGGAGTTTGGTGGCAACGAATGATAGGGCAAGGCACAATTTTTCTACATGTGTGTACCTAGTCTCATAGTCCACCAAAGTACGACTTATATAATAAACGGCTTGTTCGTGATTCTCAGAGTCACGATGTGCAAGCATGGCTCCTACAGCGTGGTCGGTGGCGGAAAGGTAAAGGTAGAAAGGGCGGTTGTCTTGGGGTGGGATAAGCACGGGTGGCTGTAAGAGATAAGCTTTGAGAGCTTCGAAGGCTTGGTGACATTCTTCGCTCCATTGGAATGCAATATCCTTTTTAAGGAGGTGATGGAAAGGTTGACACCGATCCGAGAGTTGGGAGATGAAACGTCGGATAGATTGGAGCTTACCTTGTAAACTACGCAGTTGTTTGAGATTTTTGGGTGGGGGCATTTCTAGGATAGCTTTGACTTTCGATGGATCGACCTCAATGCCACGCAAAGAGACGATAAAGCCAAGAAGTTTTCCTGAAAGAACACCAAAGACACATTTCTTCGGTTGAAGGCGGACAGAATATTGTAACAGGCGATCAAAAATAATGGTTAAAACATCGAGATGTTCACTACGATGTTTAGACTTGCCGAGAAGATCGTCGACATAGTCTTCAAGGATAGTGTGCATAATGTCATGAAAAATGTAGGTCATAGCCCGCTGATAGGTAGCACCAGCATTCTTAAGGCCAAATGGCATGACACGATAACAAAAGGTTCCCCAAGGAGTTATGAAGGCAGTCTTGTGTTGATCGGCAGGGGCAACCAAAATTTGGTTGTATCCTGAAAAGCCATCCATGAGAGAAAGCATTTCATGACCCGCAGTGAGATCAACAAGTTGATCAATACTTGGGAGGGGGAAGTCATCCTTAGGGCAAGCGAGGTTAAGATCCCGGAAATCCGTGCATATCCGAAGTCCCCCCGTCGCTTTCGTGACAGGTACGATGTTAGAAATCCATTGAGGATAGTCAATAGGCAGAATGAAGGAAACAGAAAGGAGTCGTTGGAGTTCCTCTTTGACCAAGAGAGCAATGCGTGGATGCATTTTTCTCAATTTCTGTTTGACTGGTTTGGAATCGGGGTTTAGGGTGATGTTATGGACGGCAATGGTAGGATCAATTCCTGGCATGTCAGCGTAAGACCATGCGAAAGCTTGGTTGCGAGCACGGAGAAAGGTAGTAAAGGCGGCTTGTTCTGATGTGTTAAGGGATTGTCCAATCTTCACTATGTGAGGATCTTCCTCCGTGTGGATGTTGATTTCTATAGTAGATTCGTTCAGCATAGTTTGGGTTTCAGATGGTAAGGCACGTTGAATATAAGAATCATCCGCGCCCAGGTAAGTGAGGATGGAGTCGTCATCCTGGCATTCAACAACATTAATCAAAGGCGAATCCTCTTCGATCATGTCTGGATACAGAAGGGGAAGAGAAGATGGGTCCTCATTATCGCGTTGATAAGTGAGAGGACCTATGAAGATAGCATTTATGAAAAAAAAAAGTTAGGAGGGATAAATTCAGGGTCCATCGATTCTGTGGGAGATGATGGCAAAGTGGGTGATGATGTTTCGGTAGGGGCAACGTCTTCCTCTTCCAGGATACAGCTGACAGGAGGTGTCTCTTGTGTAGGTGTTTCGGAAAAACCGAGACCACTGCGATCATTATGTTTGCGTGTGGTCACGGGAATAAGTGTATGTCGGCCTTGTTCGTAAAGGCCAAAACCAAAGCCTTTCCACGCACAGCGAGTCAAGAAGGTGAGGGCGAAACGACGATTTGTCAAGTATTGAAAATCGGATTGGAAGGGAACCACACCAAGAGGAGGTTCAGGGGTAATGGAGGATGCGTCAACACCCCCATACGTTAGGTTAGTGCGACAATGGGGTGGTCCGTAAGAGATTACCTCCCCCACGCGACGGTCGTAGGTGGGATGCGCATGTAATTGTCCGTACTCCTGCGGGGTAGGGAAAGAACTAACGTTATATAGGCGGTACTCCCCCAGCGTGAGGCGATGAAAACATCTACTAAGGGTCGGAGGTTGGGATGTTAGCTGCGGGAAGAGAAGTGGTTTGTGCGACGGTGGTTTCATCAGTTGAAGGCGTAGGTGCAGTTGAGGTGGATGGTTGAGGTACATTTGAAGAGGATGGTTGGGTTGAATGTATGGGTGTCTTAATTGGTATAAGCACATCGTTTGGGCGGTATAACATATTGCAAGTTTTGAAGGGGGGAGGATCAGCTTTACAGTGTAGGACTTCCCCTCGTACTCAAATTTTATACATCGATGTAATGTTGAGGGAACGCATCCCATGGCCCGGATCCAAGGACGACCCAGCAATATATTATATTGGAACTCTCCTTCAAGGACATAGAAGAGTTCGGGCAAAGTACGTGGGCCTACGCGAATGTTGAGGATCACGGTGCCTAAGGTAGAAGTAATAGCGTCATTGAATGATCGCAACATGATGGGGTTGGCACACATGCAACTAGAAGGGATGTTCATTTGTTGGAAGGCTTTTGAAGAGATGATGTTTAGGCTAGCGCCCCCGTCAATCATAACCCGACGTACTCGAATGTCTCGGACGTAAGCGGAAATGAAAAGGGCAGGGTCAGGGTCTTCTGTACCAAAGTCGATAATTTCATCTTCCGAGAAACTAACCGCAGCGGCTTGTTGTTTTGAGACAGAAGTGGTGGGGGAGATGGATTGTTTGGTGAGAGAGGCAACGTGATTGGGTGTTAGAATGGAGGTAACGGGCAGGGTTTCGTTGGGTAAAACCTCTATCCCTTGAAGGATCTCAACGAGAGCTTGTCGATGAGATTCAGAGGTCTGAATGAGATCATATAGTGTCATTTTTACGGGCGATTGATGAAGCTGTTTGATCATGGTTCGGTGGGCAACTCCATTAGAGACGGGATAGGCGGGTCCACGAATAACCACTTTAGGTGGTGGTGTAATCGGGATGGTTGAAGGAGAAAGAGATGCCGCAGGTGTGTTTTCTTTCGCTTTCCCATTGTTTTTCTGTCCTCGAGTAGCGACACTAATCATATTAATCTCGTAGACCTGAGATGAAGAAGATGGTTGGGATAATTCATGGTCTTTAAGAGGTGGGGTTGTAATAATGATCGATCTTGGTGAGGCGGGGACAGATGGTATAGTAGAGGGAATTGACGCTAGAGGTCTCTCCCTTCGTAAGTTGTCTTTCTTAACCTTTGTATCCGGAAGAGGTGACTGGCGAAGGATGGTTTTTAGAGCTTTGCATCCTTCTACATCATGTCCAGGTGTGCGGTGATAGGCGCAGATTTTAGACTCATCATAATCCACAGGTCGGGGCTTAGACGGGTCATAAGGTCTAAGTGGAGGTAGGGAGATGGTCGCATTCTCCACCAACATAGCAAGGATTTTGGCGTAAGATCCTTTGAGTGGGTCAAAATCAGAAGAAGATGAGGGTATTGATTGTGTGGGTTGTGGTAATGTTTGGGCGTGTTTAGTTCGTATGGGTGGTGGTTTAGCCGAGGGGTGCTGACACATGTTTTTCACTAAACGTGGTTTCTTAGACACAGAAGTTACGTTCAGCTGGTTAGATGATGAGGCTACAGATGGCATGGTAGCAGGAAACAACCACGGAGAAAGGGGAGTGACAGAAAATAAATCCTTTGATGATGGGATTGGTTTAGGGTTGATAGGTGGACCGGATACGTGGGGTAACGATGTTGTGATACCCTTTGATCTCTGTATAGGTGTAAAAGGCATAGGTCGTTTTGCAGAACACAACGGAGGTATGATATATTGGTGTAATGTGGAGGGATGAGGTCCCAATATGGAAGGTGGGTGTGACGATGAGGGTTTTAATTGTGATAGAGGCCCGGATTGCGTTCGTCTCCTAGGTGGCGGAACGGATTTATTTTTGGATAGATCGAGTCGCTTAGGCGGGTGTGTTAGACTGGGCATTGGTGAGGTCCCAAGCGTAGGGGAAGATCTGGTTAAGTTGATAGAAGTGGACGGGGCGTTTGGTAGAGGTGAGGGGGGTGAAGGCGAGAACAGGGGCATTTTAAGCTTCTGTAAGCACTTCGGGTAAATGGTGGAGACATCAGGATCAGTCATTTGCATTTGAGTAGAAACAGGAGTACTCAAACGTTCCCATAGGGCCTGTCTATCTTCTGTGGAATGACAGTCTCCAGGTGTGATTTGTAATTTTGGTACAGAGGAAAAGTGAGTTGTAATTCCAGTCCATTGCGGGTGTGACACAGGAGGCGGATGAGGCACTGTATCAATAGATGTCAGGAGGTCAACCGGTCGTTGAAAAGATTTAGGCGATGAGGGACTAATAGGTAGGAGGGCGTGTTCGAGGAGATCTGTCATGTTAAAAGAATGTGGTGATGTTAGTGTAAGAGATTTCTCGTCTAAGGATGTCAAAAGGAGTGGTGAGCCTTCCTCTTGTGTAGCAAGAGTGGTAGAAGGGGACGTTTGGGAAATAGATAAATTAGATAGCATCCGCTCACAGTCTTGTAGGGATGTGGTGTAAGAAGACTCATTGATGGGAAGGAATCACAGGCAGTTAACTCTTCTATGAGTAAAGGAACGATTTCGCTTTGGCTTGATGGTGGTAAAGGAGGTTCGGGCTCCTGTGTTAGTGAAGAGGCTTGATTCAAAATTTTCTCGATAGAGGCTTTTGGCTGAGAATCGAAGACTGCATGGATCTCATGAACACTCTCCTCAGCTAAGATATCTTGGTTTACGTTGCTGCTGGATGAGTGATTCGGGAATGGCTTGTTGAAAATTTTCAGATTTCGGTTAGCAGGGGCGTTAGGATTATCGAGTGTTATATCCCCTGCATCAACCATTTCCTGCACTATGTTTTTCAACATCTTGCAGTTTTCATGACTATGTCCTTTTACGCGGTGAAAGTTACAAAAGTCATTTTCTTTGTACCAGGAAGGTATTGCGCGGGTGGAGTCAAACCCAGAGTGAGGTTTTACAGGGGGCAAGGTGATAGCCCCAGCTTTGAGCAATTTCTCTATGATGACGCCATAAGTTTCTCCCAAGGGAGTGTAATTGGTGGGCTCAGCTTTGTATTTATAGGTGGTTTTTGGCGGAGTATTGGACGGTGATTGGGATTTGACCATCACCGCGTGGACAGCTCCTTTTGATTTAGAAGAGGTGGACGCGTGAGGAGTGGTGGTATTTGGTTTATTGGTAGAATCGGGAGTTCGGAAAGTGGAGTTCTTGTTGTAACCGTGAGTTTCTCTTCCTCTAAGGCTCGAATTTCTAATTTTCGAGCCATAGTAAAGGCCTCGTCGAATGTACGGAAAGTTTGAATTTGGAGGGTAGGGGAGATGTGCTTAGCGAGAGCCGCGTAAAGATTCGATAAGTTCGGTTTGAGGCAAGGCATACGTAAGTTGGTTGATAAGGCCCCGCCATCGTCCAACGAAATCTGCGATAGATTCGTCTTGGAATTGTCGGATGGCATAGAGGTCAGTGATAGATACTTTCTTGGCAATGTTGATGGAGAAATGATCCAAGAAAGATTGGGCTAGTTGGTTAAAAGAGAAGATTGAGTCTTTGGGTTAAAAACCTTTGTACCACTCAAGGCGAGCCCACTGATAAGGACATGGGAAAGGTGCGGAGTAACAAGGCATCATCATGGGCAATCAAATAACAAGCATGTCTAAATGATCGCAAGTGTTGTTGAGGATCCTCTTTACTGTTAAAACGAGTAAACTTTGGCAACTCCCATTGAGGAGGATATGAATGAAGGGGGACAGAAGGGTGAATGGGCTCCGACAAACTTGCTCGTATGTCAAGGCGCTACGACTTCTGAAGCGGAAGCCTCCAGGTTTTGCATTTTGTCCATCATTTGCTTGATGAAATCTGTGGTTGGATGAGATGATGGTGCACAGAATAGGGATGTCCCATATAAGGTGTTGAGGTTACTGGATATGTATATGGGAATGAAAAGGTAGGCGGAGCTTGAGAAGGAAAGCTCGTGTGGATAGGTGGCGAGAGAGAAAGTCATGAATGGAGCGATCTGCAAAAAAGAGATGAGGTAGGGGCGGTGGTGGTAGTAGTAAACGTGGGGTCCAAGATTAACAAAAGGAAAGCTAATCGGGGTCGTATGAACCTCTGCGCATTTGTCGGATTGGGAGACGGGGCTAGAGATGCGAGAAGCAAGGCGGTATTATCGGGATGAGTGGGAGCTAAATGAGCAGCTATACTTGATAGGCATACCTACAAGGAGAGCTGACCATCGGGTGTACGGTCGGGGTATGAGACAAATAGTATTGTGCAATGCTGGAATTAGCATCCAGAAACTTGGCAAAGTCCTTATCTCCCACGGGGATTTTAGGAACTTCACTTGGTATCCGTAGGATTCCCCATAGAAGGTGAAGGGGTGATCGAGGCAAAGAGACAGAGCAAGCGTGTGAAACCATGGCGGCTTGTTTTGAGTGATAACAACCATGGACAAGAACACACAGGAAAGTTTGAGAATGATGAATTTGGCAAATTCTTTGGTTTGTCGAAGGGAGAGAGACGATAACGATATCGGTTTCACTAACGTGTGTGTCGGTCATAGGGGAAACGACGCGTCGGTCCCTTAACCGATGCGGTGTCAAAATCTAGGATAAGAAGATACAAAGGGGCTGCTAATTTGATTTTTAGCAACGTTGAGTATATTTATCAACTTATTGAAAAGAAAGCAGAGTATGACAGAGAAAAGAGAACAGCAAACAAGCAAGATGCACACGCAAATCCGAGAGATTAACCCTAGGGTTAATTTTAATTATTGTGGGCTTATGCCTTTAGACGTAGAATGATGTCGAATCCTAAACAAGAGACTTAGGGAAATGTCAAGTTGTTTTGGCTTATAAGGTTACCTCAATCGGGCGGAGGAATACCGCGGAAAAAGGGGGATGTTTGAGTTGTTGTGTTAATTGTGAAGTGATTCGGTATGTGTTGTGCAGTGAATGTAAGATTAATTTCCTGTCAATACCGTGGATATCACCCCCACGTGTACGACCTGTTACTTAATCTATGTTCACTAGAATTGAAAAACAACAGGCAGGAATGTAATGCATGTGTTTTAAAACCCAAATCGAAAGTGATATTCGATGAAGCAAAAGAGATGACTTTTACTAATGCAAGATGCAAAAACAAAGCAAGTTCTTTTACCAGAATAATAAAATACCCTGTGAATATCTCTAGAAGAAGAAAACAGCAAGTATGCTCCCTATAATAAAAGCAAGCAAGAAATAAAGAAAAACCCAAAATGGGTCCCACCGGGCGTGCCAAAATGTTTCACTCGGAAATGCTTCGTTCCTTATAGAAACAGATAAGGTTAGGGTTAGGAGGAATACCTGTAGAATGTCGAGATGATGTGCGCGTACCGTAGAGAAAGATCAGGTTGACTGCGGAGAACTCCTTTTTGTCTGGGAAGGACTACCTGCAAATAAGAACACAAGACCACAAGATTTGATTAAACAATAAATGAGAGAAGCGCCTTGGGCCCGGGAAATGTAAAACTTCCTTTCGAAGGTGGTCGGTTTCCTGCTAATATGAATTAACACAAAATCGATAAAGTATCAATTAAATTGCTTCGTTGAACTGGGTAGGGAAAGGCTGTTTTTCTGGTTTTGATCAAAGGAACCGATGCGGTTACCTATAACCGATGGCGGTCAACCGATAACCGATACCGGTTGGTTCTAGGATCTTCTCGGGCTGGTTGTGGTGTTTGTAATGGCTGGTTTTTGGATAGTATTGAGAAATGGGATGGTTAGAAGCTAAGGAATGATAGTTAGGGCAATGATACGTTAGATAATGGGTTCGAGGAACGGATTTGGGAAGATTGTAATTCCAAAAGCACAAGAAATGTTATAATGGAGGACATGCAAGATGTAACTTACTGGATTTGATGAAGGTGCCAGTTGATCTCCTTGGCTGCCAACTCTTCTGGTTTCTTCACTCGTCTCTGCTTGGTCAAGTGAAGTTCTGGACTCTGCTAATCGCTTTGGACTCTCCTTTGATTCAAAAATCCTTCGACTGATCTCCAAAATGAAATTCCGATCCGTTGTTTTGGTTTGGGGAGCCCATTTACAGGGAACCGATGGCGGTTGCGTAACCGACGGCGGTCGAGTAGGAACCGGCATCGGTTAGGAAAAAGTAGGCTATTTTTAGTAAAATAGCCCACCTTCCCTGCTTTTCTCCCGAGAGATCAGTTGCGGGCTTGGTCAAGTGGCTAGAAGGTCGGCTTTGGGTGCGAGTAAGGAGGCATTAGTTATGGATGTGAGTCTAGACCAAGTCATGGGTCCTAATTAGGTTAGTTTAGGGTTAGGGCTAGGTCATGGTGAGGTGGCCAAGTGAGGTGGTAGGTAAGGTGATGTGGATTTATCAATTACAAGGTAATTAATAAATAATTGTGTGAAGTTTAGGTAATGAGGTTAGGTTGCGAAATGGGATGCGGGTCACAAGGGGTCGTGAGACACGAATTTGGTGTCTACACTCATCGAGTAACTCACCTAGGAACTCACCTGAAGTGCACCTTTCCAACTCACCTTGAGTTTACCTTGCTAACTCACCTTGAGGTCATCTAGTATCTCCCATGTAATCTCACCTTAGAGATTGCCGACAAGCTCTGTAACACCCTGAACTGTTGTTACTTTCTCCTAAGCATTCAAGTGTTGATATGTGATTTCTAGTAAATGGATTGTGTACCTCGATTCGGAAATCATGCTTGATATGTATTAAATTTCTTGCAGATTGCAGATCTTGACTGAGTCAAAATATTAATAGACTCTTTTATTTATTTCATTTTGTGACTGAATATTAATCTGATCACGGAATGAATTATACAGGTATTCATCAATAATATCTAGACTTGGACCAGAGGAATTGATCCAAGTAATGCTTTAATTTTGCGAAGTGATAAAATTAGATCACGAACCTTGAACAGGTTGCAAGGTATGGAAGCATTTAGAAAGCGGGTCAGGAGTATGACTCAGGCTGATCTCGAGAAATGAAACGGTTCCCGATATTTAGTATATCTGGAAGGTCTCGATTAAAGACCAGGTAATAATTCATTGACATACAATTCTGTAATAAGAACAGGAGTGGCTCTGTTCTAGAAAGTATGATACAGGTCTCTCCGGGTTTTCAGGAGAAGGACCAAATTGAATTACTAAGGGTTAGTAACCTAAAACAATAACCTAACCTAGGGGTTAGATTATTGTTAGTCTAACCTAGACCTAGGCTATGTGTTATGATCCTAAAATAAAAACTAAGTGTAAAATGGTTAGCATGGTCATTACCCTAAAACTCTAACCTAAGATACTAACCTAGCTAACTAAGAGTTTTTGGGAAGGGGCCTTTGAAGGGTGGCGAACCATGGGCGCTATTCTCTATGGCAATAAATGGGAAGGATAAGGATGAGGGACAGGACATATGGCGGAGGCTTAGGCGGCGGCTAACCTTGGCAGACTTGGCAATTACTAAGTTTGGAAATGAACTTGAGTTTTTGGATGGACTGTCGCCAATTTCGGCGGTCGGTGGGAGTTGAGATTAAGCGGGAAAATTGGTTTAATGGCACTTAATGTCTAGGGAGTCGAGCCGGAGCTCGCGGAACAGCATGCAAACGAGAAGTTGGAAAGTTTGTTTGGTGTATCGCGATTTTCGGTCTTCTTCTCTCTCTTTCTCTGCTAGTTTACTGTTCTTAGCACCAGTTCTCTTGAGTTGCATGGCGAGAATGAAATTCTCTGGCTCTTTTCTCGGCCATGGAGGATATATTGTGAATAGGACAGCGAAATTTTGTTGGTCGCTGTATTTGGGAAAAAGAAAAGGAAGTTTGAGCTCTTCACTGTGAGTGCCTTCGGAAATTTGATCAACAAGCAGGCATGCTTTAGGCCCTAACCTTTAAATATCTTGTTGTTTTTCAAGTGATTTCATTAAAACAACTCTGTTCAAATGTTACGTGATGATTGGATGAATTTTCTATGAGATCTAGTTTGATTATTGTAGCCTTGTATTTCTTACAGTTCGATTTTTCTTCAAATCCGTTTGTTGGGTGTTTGTGGAAATCAATTTTAACTCTACTTGTTTGTACATTCTTCCTGGATTATGCATGAGAGGTATTTATTAACAATATGCGAGTGTTCGGCCTGTTTGGCGTGAGCCCTTGGAATATACCTATGAGAAGTATAGGACCACTGTATGTCTTGATTCGTGGTCGCTGTTTCTTGATATAGAAACTGTATTAATGATTTGAAGGAATACTGTAAGAATGATTGGTATTATCGCTTCTTTGGGTGCTCGGTCATGGGATTGTTGACAACGACTAGTGATACTTTCGGGTTTCATTTTGTTTTCAATTTTTGGCTTGGAACAGGTAACTGTAGTGTTACCATAGTCTTTTCGACCTAGCGGAAGTTGTTTTCCCTGTTATTAGGTTAGCGGGAATATTTGTGCACTGTGTATAATATAAATACACCTGTACTTTGTTGTATCGACTCAGTGGAGTCGATGACTGAATCGTATTGCTTTCTTTTGCTGGAATGTAGATTTATCCGCAAGTTTTGTGATTGGATTCTTGTAAAAGCCTGATAAGAAGAAACAGGGCTTTTGTCTATTGTTATTTGAAGTAGTTAAAAGATAAAGACTTCCTGTATATGCATTTTCCTTTCTATGTGAAAGCTGTTAGAAAGTTCGAAGCGGCTTAGTTGCTTTTCCTTGCTAGAAATGGATATTCAATTTGCTTCGCTTGTTCTTTCTGAATGTTATCCATGAATAGCATATATGGATTTATCAATCTATGTCATTGTACGTTGCTGTAGGGTTCAGTGGTTATGCGTGCAAACCTTTATCAGTCACTGTGTGAATATATAGATTTTGCTATTTCGACTTGGACGACTCTGAGGAGTCGAATGAATGATTCATTTTGTTCATGAGCTGAATAAAGTTAAGTGTTGGTATTTTAAGTGCCGGCGACTTAATGGAATAACATGTATTTCGATTTTGTTATTGCAATTTGGAATTCCTTCGTGTTTTTGGGATTTGAGGTACAGATTCTTAGGTGGACATGTATGTCTTTGACCTGAGCAAATTAGTGTAAAATGATTGGCAGAGAGTATTTTGCTGTCTGACTATTGATATGCTTTGTTGAGGATTGTCTGTATGAATTCTTAAGCTTTTGCATGAATTGATACCTCCGTTTGAATCATTGGAAATTCCGGGAAGGTAACTTGTACTACTGTCTTTTTTTTGAGCTTGACCTTGGACTGTCTTTGTTACTTGTGAGGTCCTTGTGTTTGGATGACTGTTTCGTGTTTTGACCTTGTTAGGGTAAGTCGCGAATAACGCACCAAGACTTGCATGCTGCAAGGTAAGGATCGTTTGGTTGAATTCCTTTCCTTCACTTCAGTCCGATTTTGACTGAGCAAGAATATGTATGCTATGATTCCTTCCATTTTGATCTGTCCGATCGACTGTGCATGATTTGGAAGTACCGTGTGGGCAACATAGCATAGTCCTTTGGGAAACCTTAGATTGTTGATGCAATAGTTGTTGTTTTCAGCGATACGCTTGTAGCTCTTGTTTTCAACTGGGGATAAGGCTTTACTGTGCAAAAGGAACTTGCATTGGGCTTATGGTTGTTACATGAAATGTTGATGTGTTAGTTGCTGTACAAGAGATTTGCTGAGTTTCTATTTTCGTGATTTAGAACAGTGATCTTGATTTCGGCCTGTCTAACTTGTTCATTTATATACTGGTTGACTGTTTTCATATGTGAAGGCAGTACAGTGATGAACTTATGTAAAAGGAAGTATGAATGGTTTGAATTCTTTCTCTTCCTTTATTTAATATTATTGATAATGAACTATCAGTAGGAAATTGTTTGTAACATATTGGTGGAATCCCGAATTGTTATGATATTTCCTTTTTGGAGAATGAAACAATCTGACCAATGTTGTGATTGTGGGTTTAATGATTGTTGTGTGCATTCGTTCCTTGTTTCTTAATATTTGATGAAATATTAGAAAATGATTAAGACTAACTGTAACAATGATAGAGTTACATAATTGTAATCATTCAGTATTACAAGGGCATAGTCTAATCATGTTTACTTATGTGAATATCTGATTTCATTTAAACAGGGTGTTTAATGAAAACAATTGATGGATTGCAATTGTTTTAAAAGTTAGTGCTTATCATGCTCAGTTCATTGAACTGACTCATGTTGACTATTTTTGCAGATGGTTGCCGTAAGAGGTAAATACAATGCAGATCTGGCAGTCCGATCAGATAGTTTATTTGATTTATTATGAATTACAGCTTGATTTTATGGATGTACTATATGAGAAAAGATGTTTCTTTTCCGTTAGCATTATATCAAGTATGCTGTTGCATAAAATGTAATTGTTTCGAGTTTGAAAGGAATGAAAATAAGTGTTTGATACTTATGTGCTGTATTCTATTATGAATGATGAACTTCTTCGGTTTACGTAACGAAGAGGCATAGTTATCTTTGTATAATATGGATGCTTTTGTGATTGACAATGAAAGCTTGTAAGTAATTAGACTAAATTCTTATGAGTATTTAGTAGTTCTAATTTGATCTGGATAATGCAATATTGTAATTTAATTATTGTCTCTCAAGAGGATAGGTTAAAATTGAGCCTAAAAGATAACGCTAAACAAGTTGGATTGAATTACTAATCCCTAGTCCTAAGTATAACAGGACAATAGTAAATTGGATTCTAAATCATTTATATCTTTAAACTAAAAAGTATGATATAAATTCAGTTAAGAGAACTGATAGGCAATCAATGGAGTTCAGGTGGCAATCTCAAGCATAGGTTATGAGATATTGTCTGAATCTGTTGCTTAGAATCAGATGTATTCTAATGACTCCTTGATAGAAGCTAGACCTTAATACCTCTACCAAGTGATGGGATTAATGGAGGAGGGTCGTCTTAAGAAAATGAATCCAGGGATTGGAAATGGCTAACCTTAGGGAAAAGTCTTAAGAAGTAATTTAATCTCTAGTGCGTAACGCTTGTTTTTGGGTAGATCTTCTCGAGGCGGATTTAAAGGATGACGACATAAGGTCGGCTGCAGGGCTGTACCTCCGAGAAGTTTAGGATCTTCTCGAAGTTACAACAATGCAGGTGACTTATGGCGACACCCTTTGCATTGATCGCTAAGATTTACACTTGATTTCACACGAGTTACCTTGGGACCGATTAAGAACGTGACCATGTTATAAGACTGCCTCGGAGATTTGGGGTATCATGACACACTGGTTGAATTGCAAGGTTGAACCAGTATGTCCTCATATCCCTAATCCTCGTAGGCATCCATATAACATTATCACCTTGTTAATCTGCCTCCGAGTGATTCAATTTGTGAAAGAAAAGGGTTGCGATAGTCGGTATAAGACATTCTATATAACATATGAATGGGGTGAAGGGCGTATTCAGTTGGCGAGTATGCGTTAAGGAATACGAGACATGAAACGATATGTTTCAAATCTTTGGCCAAAGTATCGCAAAGCTGCTGATTGCGTTGTCCTAATTCACCTAGTCTAAGGGATGAGATGCCGATGAATAATGGTACTTGATTATTGATTAGATTCCTTAGAGGACATTACGAATCCCAGTTAGGGAAGAGAACCGCGAGTATTGTGTTAATTAAGAACACTAACTCTTTTCACTCATGAATAGATCGGTAGTTAGCAGAGTCATGGAATGAATAGATCGGAGGTATTAGAGTCATTACTGTTTGCATATGGTTATGCTGTTATATAAATGGTTATTTGAATTGTGAGTTCTAAATTATGTATTTAGAACCGGTATGCAATTATCAAAAAAAAAAAAAAAAAAATTGACTTGTTCTATTGTCTAAAATGAGGATGTTACATCTTGGTATATAAGTGAAGGTTGCAGCTCTTGGACCTATTGAGTCCATAATCGATAAAAACACTGAATTTTCTTGTAGCGAGAAAATGGTTAAACGAGGAAGCGTTGCGAGTAATGCTCCACGAAGGAGGGCGGCAACCAGCTGGATGAGATCCTTGCTGCCTGTTGGACACAAGAGATCGCTTGGCTGTACTTGAACAGCAGGTGATGGGAATGAGGAGGAGAAGAAGGCGATAATAATAATCAGCAACCTCACGAGACAACCCGAAATGGGTGTTGATGTTAATCTTTGAAATGTACTGTCAACCGAGAAAACAAAAAGGCAGTTAGCGGCGGAACTCACTAATGATATCAAAAGGATAAGTCCACCTAAGTATGATGGCACCACACTAGGAGATGGAGCTGAGAACTGGCTCAGCGAAATGGAGAAGTACTTTGCTATAAGGAACTTCTCAGAAGAAACCAAGGCTATATGGGGAGCCTATCAGCTTTCTCACGAAGCATCTTCGTGGTGGGATAGCCGAAAAGCTGAGCTAAATATTGATGAGACCAATATCACTTGGGATCAATTTAAAGGCTATTTTAGGCAACGTTGGCTGCCACAACTTTTCTATGATCGAGAAAATGGCAGAATTTGAGAACTTGACTCAAGGAAGTTAACTTGATGGCAGATGCAGGAGCGGTTTACAAAACTCCTCAAGTATGTACATGATATCAAGCAGCGAAAAGTTCGGGATACGGAAATTCATCATGGGATTGAATCTGTGATAGGGGAGAGGTCGATGTTCACTGAGTCCAACCACTATGGAAGGAGTTGTTGAAAAGGCCATAAGGCAAGCAGAAATTAAAGGCTATTTACGCTCATAAGGAGGAAGTGCGGAAGAAGACTGCAAACCCTTCTTCAACCTCTCTTGCACCCAGAAAAGGACCATGGAAAAAGTTTGGAAACAAGAGTAAGTTTCCAGGAGATAACAATAAGAAAACAGCAGTAAATAAGCCTGCTGGGAATGTGAAGGATAATTTTGCTAAAAATTACAATAATGGTCAGAAGTCCTATGGAGGACAGCGTGACAATTATAAAACTGGAAGCAACTTTGAGCCTAAGAAGGGACCTGTAGGAGGCTGCTACACTTGTGGTAAAGACCATTACGCAAATCAGTGCCCTTTGAAGAAGGATGATCATGTCAGTGACATAAGATACATCTTTGCGGTAGCGGACAAACAAGTGAAAAGCAAGTGACACCTATAGAAGTTAGAGTAAGTTATTCGGCATACTGTCACTATTCTTTTTGATACGAGGAGCTCTTGAATGTTTTATATCTAATAAGCTAGCTTCTAAACTTAAAAGAAAATTGGAAAAATGGATAAATCTTGGGTATGCGGTATGGTAATAATTACTGTTCATACGGTGAGTATGTGTCTTTTTGAGCAGTCCTTGACTTACCTAACTTTTCCACGGAAGTTGATCTCTATGTTGCACCTTTGGGATCGTATGACATTGTCATCGGTGTTAATTGGTTAGCTGATCATAAAGCAAAGGTAGATTGCTTTATGAAAAGAACATAGAATGTTTAGATGATCAATTTGGAATCGAGTAGAGATTCAAGGTGTGAAGCGAGAAATTTGAGTTAGAAAGGCATCGGCTATGCGGCTTAAAAGGCTAAGAATAAAGGATGTACCCTTTATGCGGTAAAGATATCTGAATCTTGAAGAAGATAGTGATTTCATGAAGCAAATCCTTTGTTACAAAGTTTGAGGATGTTTTCTGAGGAATTACAGGTTACCACCCAAGAGAGAATTTGATTTTCTATTGAAATCAAGCACAGAAGCTGAACCTATTTCAAGGCGCCTTATCGGATGACTACTATTGAGTTAGTCGAGCTAAAGGCTCAGTTACAAGAGCTTTTGTCAAAGGGATTGATTAGACCAAGTGTTTCACCTTGGGGAGCACCTGTGATATTTGTGAAAAAGAAGGATGGAACTCTGAGACTGTGTATTGATTATCGGATGTTGAACAAAGCAACGATTAAGAACCGATACCCACTTCCTAGGATCGATGATCTGTTTGATCGAGATCGTGGAGCAGCGGTTTATTCTAAGATAGATCTTCGATGGTTATCATCAGCTAAGAATTAAAGAGGAAGATATTCATAAAACGGCTTTCCGAACAAGGTACGGACATTATGAATTCACAGTTCTAGCCTTTGGGTTAACTAATGCACCTGCAGCCTTTATGAATTTAATGAACAATATTTTTCAAGAATACTGGACAAGTTTGTACTTGTATTCTTGGGACGATATTCTCATTTATTCTAAGAGCGTTGAGGAGCACAATGAGCATCGAAGATAGTTTTGGGAATTTTGAGAAAAGAAAGGCTGTATGGTAAGTTATCCAAATGTTCTTTCTTTGACTCGAAGTTCACTATTTGGGTCATGTCATAAGCAAGGAAGGAATCGCTGTAGATCCTTCGAAAATAGTGGCGATAACTGAGTGGCCTACACCAAAGAATGTGCATGAAGTAAGAAGCTTCATGGGTCTTGCTGGTTACTATAGAAAATTTGTAAAGGATTTTTCTAAGGTAGCTGCACCAATAACTTCATTGCAGAAGAAGGATAAGAAATTCATGTGGAATGACAAGTGTGAAGCGGCTTTCAAAAGTCTGAAAGACCAGCTGACTTCTGCACCTATATTGGCTGTACCAGACCCTAATGGAAATTTTACAGTGGTAACTGATGCTTCTGGGGAAGGTCTTGGGGGTGTTTTGCTACAAAATGATCAAGTCATTGCTTATGAGAGTAGAAAACTTAAGATTCATGAGCTGAATTATGCCCCTCATGATTTGGAGCTTGCTGCCATTGTTCACGCACTTCAAGTCTGGAGACACTACTTACTAGGGAAACCTTTTGAGTTGAAAACTGATCACTTGGGACTGAAATATATTTTTACTCAGCCCAATCTGAATGCCAGACAAAGAAGGTGGTTAGAATTTCTATCACAATATGACTTTGATATCAGCTATATCAAAGGAAAGGAGAATAGAGTAGCTGATGCTCTAAGTCGTAGGAGGCACATTTCTGCTCTTATAACATTAAGAACTCAGTTTAAAGACGAGGTAAAAAGTGCCTCAGAATCAGATACATATTTTCAGCAAGTAAAAGCAGCGCTTGCTGCAGAACCTAAAGATAAAAGGTATGAAGGTTTTCATTTAGATAATGAAGGAATCTTGCGTTATGAAAATAGGGTATATGTGCCTGTGCTGGATGATTTGAGAAAGAAGTTGTTAGTTGAATTTCATAATTCACCTTTCTCTGGACACCCAGGTATCACAAAAATGCTAGCTGATTTGAAACAGCAATACTTCTGGAAAGGTATGAAAAAGGATGTGATAAATTTTGTGACTCATTGTCTGGAATGTCAGCGGGTGAAAGCAGAGCATATGCATCCTGCTGGATTGTTGTATCCTCATAGCATACCGCAGTACAAATGGCAAGTAATAACCATGGATTTTGTACAAGGACTACCTATGTCCAGGAATAAACATGATGTTATCCTGGTAGTTGTAGATAAGCTAACTAAGGTAGCTCATTTCATCGTTTGGAAATCTAAAGGATGATTCTCAGTCTAGCTTGAGAAGGTTCGTACGAAATTTTCAGATTACATGGTGTACACAGGCTGATTATTTTGAGCGAGGATCCTAGAATGGCGTCAAGAGTTTTGGCAACGCTTAACGCAGCCCTAGGAGCGAAACTAAACTTGATTACGCATATCATCCGAAGCGGATGGGCAAGCGAGAGGGTAAATCAAGTGTTGGAGGACATGTTGCGAATGTATTGCATGGATCAACGGTATAAGTGGGAAGAGTATCTCCCATTAGTTGAGTTCGCATACAACAACACTTATCACTCATCTCTTAAGATGGCACCTTTTGAAGCACTTTATGGAAGAAAGTCACGAGAACCCTGTAAGTTGGGACGAGTGTAGAGGATAGAGTGGTAATTGGACCAGAGATTCTCACGAGAGATGGAGACAAGTTAAGCTGATTCGTGAACGATTAAAGGAAGCAGCGGATAGACAGAAGAGCTATGCTGACCTTAAGCGGGTTGATAGAAAGTTTGAGCTTGGTGATAAGGTTTTTCTGCGTGTTAAACCCAGAAAGAGTTCTATAACTTTTGGCAAGGCTGCCAAGTTGTCACCACGATATGTGGGACCTTTCGAAATTGTCGAGATAATCAATCCTGTAGCTTATCGTTTAGCATTGCCTCCTGCTCTATCTCGTATGCATGATGTTTTCCATATTTCTTTGCTTAAGAAATACGTTTCAGATTTGTCACATGTTTTAAATTGGAATTCCTTGCAGGTCCAAGACCCAGGAATAATCGTGGTTAAACCCACACGAGTCTTTGAAACTCTTGATTGCATTTAAGAAATCGTGATATACAGCAATGAATAAGGTCAGTGGGACCGGTTTAACGAAGAAAGTGCAACTTGGGAAAACTGGAAAGATGATGAAAGCGCTTTTCCTTCTCTTTTTGTGAGAATGAAATCATTGATGAAATACTTTTATGAGCTGATTGTTTTTAAGTATTTATGAAAGCCTGATTAAGGCAGACTTTATTCAGGTTGAATAAAGGTGTGGTGACATTGATTTCTGAAACTATTAAATATGGAAGTAAACACATTGTTTGTGTACTAATAAATTGATTGACCGGAAGGTTAAGTTAATATGTAATTCATCGGGACGATGAATCCTTTTAGGAGGGAAGCATGTAACACCCTGAACTGTTGTTACTTTCTCCTAAGCATTCAAGTGTTGATATGTGATTTCTAGTAAATGGATTGTGTACCTCGATTCGGAAATCATGCTTGATATGTATTAAATTTCTTGCAGATTGCGAGATCTTGGTAGTCAAAATATTAATAGACTCTTTTATTTATTTCATTTTGTATTTGAATATTAATCGATCACGGAATGAATTATACAGTATTCATCAATAATATCTAGACTTGGACCGAGAGGAATTGATCAAGTAATGCTTTAATTTTGCGAAGTGATAAAATTAGATCACGAACCTTGACGCAGTTGCAAGGTATGGAAGCATTTAAGCGGGTCGGGGAGTATGACTCGGGCTGATCTCGAGAAATGAAAGCGGTTCCCGATATTTAGTATATCTGGAAGGTCTCGATTAAAGACGAGGTAATAATTCATTGACATACTGATTACGTAATAAGAGCGAGGAGTGGCTATGTTCTAGAAAGTATGATACTGAGTCTCTCGGGTTTTGGAGAAGGACCAAATTGAATTACTAAGGGTTAGTAACCTAAAACAATAACCTAACCTAGGGGTTAGATTATTGTTAGTCTAACCTAGACCTAGGCTATGTGTTATGATCCTAAAATAAAAACTAAGTGTAAAATGGTTAGCATGGTCATTACCCTAAAACTCTAACCTAAGATACTAACCTAGCTAACTAAGAGTTTTTGGGAAGGGGCCTTTGAAGGGTGGCGAACCATGGGCGCTATTCTCTATGGCAATAAATGGGAAGGATAAGGATGAGGGACAGACATATGGCGGAGGCTTAGGCGGCGGCTAACCTTGGCAGAACTTGGCAATTACTAAGTTTGAAATGAACTTGAGTTTTTGGATGGACTGTCGCCAATTTCGGCGGTCGGTGGGAGTTGAGATTAAGCGGGAAAATTGGTTTAATGGCACTTAATGTCTAGGGAGTCGAGCCGGAGCTCGCGGAACAGCATGCAAACGAGAAGTTGGAAAGTTTGTTTGGTGTATCGCGATTTTCGGTCTTCTTCTCTCTCTTTCTCTGCTAGTTTACTGTTCTTAGCACCAGTTCTCTTGAGTTGCATGGCGAGAATGAAATTCTCTGGCTCTTTTCTCGGCCATGGAGGATATATTGTGAATAGGACAGCGAAATTTTGTTGGTCGCTGTATTTGGGAAAAAGAAAAGGAAGTTTGAGCTCTTCCTGTGGTCTGCTTCGGAAATTTGATCAACAAACAGGCATGCTAGGCCCTAACCTTTAAATATCTTGCTGTTTTTCAAGTGATTTCATTAAAACAACTCTGTTCAAATGTTCTGTGATGATTGGATGAATTTTCTATGAGATCTAGTTTGATTATTGGCACTGTATTTCTTCTGGTTCGATTTTTCTTCAAATCCGTTTGTTGGGTGTTTGTGGAAATCGAATTTTAACTCTACTTGTTTGTACATTCTTCCTGGATTATGCATGAGAGGTATTTATTAACAATATGCGAGTGTTCGGCCTGTTTGGCGTGAGCCCTTGGAATATACCTATGAGAAGTATAGGACCACTGTATGTCTTGATTCGTGGTCGCTGTTTCTTGATATAGAAACTGTATTAATGATTTGAAGGAATACTGTAAGAATGATTGGTATTATCGCTTCTTTGGGTGCTCGGTCATGGGATTGTTGACAACGACTAGTGATACTTTCGGGTTTCATTTTGTTTTCAATTTTTGGCTTGGAACAGGTAACTGTAGTGTTACCATAGTCTTTTCGACCTAGCGGAAGTTGTTTTCCCTGTTATTAGGTTAGCGGGAATATTTGTGCACTGTGTATAATATAAATACACCTGTACTTTGTTGTATCGACTCAGTGGAGTCGATGACTGAATCGTATTGCTTTCTTTTGCTGGAATGTAGATTTATCCGCAAGTTTTGTGATTGGATTCTTGTAAAAGCCTGATAAGAAGAAACAGGGCTTTTGTCTACTGTTATTTGAAGTAGTTAAAAGATAAAGACTTCCTGTATATGCATTTTCCTTTCTATGTGAAAGCTGTTAGAAAGTTCGAAGCGGCTTAGTTGCTTTTCCTTGCTAGAAATGGATATTCAATTTGCTTCGCTTGTTCTTTCTGAATGTTATCCATGAATAGCATATATGGATTTATCAATCTATGTCATTGTACGTTGCTGTAGGGTTCAGTGGTTATGCGTGCAAACCTTTATCAGTCACTGTGTGAATATATAGATTTTGCTATTTCGACTTGGACGACTCTGAGGAGTCGAATGAATGATTCATTTTGTTCATGAGCTGAATAAAGTTAAGTGTTGGTATTTTAAGTGCCGGCGACTTAATGGAATAACATGTATTTCGATTTTGTTATTGCAATTTGGAATTCCTTCGTGTTTTTGGGATTTGAGGTACAGATTCTTAGGTGGACATGTATGTCTTTGACCTGAGCAAATTAGTGTAAAATGATTGGCAGAGAGTATTTTGCTGTCTGACTATTGATATGCTTTGTTGAGGATTGTCTGTATGAATTCTTAAGCTTTTGCATGAATTGATACCTCCGTTTGAATCATTGGAAATTCCGGGAAGGTAACTTGTACTACTGTCTTTTTTTGAGCTTGACCTTGGACTGTCTTTGTTACTTGTGAGGTCCTTGTGTTTGGATGACTGTTTCGTGTTTTGACCTTGTTAGGGTAAGTCGCGAATAACGCACCAAGACTTGCATCTTTTGAGTAAGGATCGTTTGGTTGAATTCCTTTCCTTCACTTCAGTCCGATTTTGACTGAGCAAGAATATGTATGCTATGATTCCTTCCATTTTGATCTGTCCGATCGACTGTGCATGATTTGGAAGTACCGTGTGGGCAACATAGCATAGTCCTTTGGGAAACCTTAGATTGTTGATGCAATAGTTGTTGTTTTCAGCGATACGCTTGTAGCTCTTGTTTTCAACTGGGGATAAGGCTTTACTGTGCAAAAGGAACTTGCATTGGGCTTATGGTTGTTACATGAAATGTTGATGTGTTGAATTCTTTGTACAAGAGATTTCTTTGAGTTTCTATTTTCGTGATTTAGAAAGCAGTGATCTTGATTTCTTTGTCTAACTTGTTCATTTATATCTTGGTTATTTTTTTCATATGTGAAGCGATGCAGTGATGAACTTATGTAAAAGGAAGTATGAATGGTTTGAATTCTTTCTCTTCCTTTATTTAATATTATTGATAATGAACTATCAGTAGGAAATTGTTTGTAACATATTGGTGGAATCCCGAATTGTTATGATATTTCCTTTTTGGAGAATGAAACAATCTGACCAATGTTGTGATTGTGGGTTTAATGATTGTTGTGTGCATTCGTTCCTTGTTTCTTAATATTTGATGAAATATTAGAAAATGATTAAGACTAACTGTAACAATGATAGAGTTACATAATTGTAATCATTCAGTATTACAAGGGCATAGTCTAATCATGTTTACTTATGTGAATATCTGATTTCATTTAAACAGGGTGTTTAATGAAAACAATTGATGGATTGCAATTGTTTTAAAAGTTAGTGCTTATCATGCTCGGTTCATTGAAGCGACTCATGTTGACTATTTTTGCGAGATGGTTGCCGTAAGAGGTAAATACAATGCGAGATGCGCGATCCGATCGAGATAGTTTATTTGATTTATTATGAATTACAGCTTGATTTTATGGATGTACTATATGAGAAAAGATGTTTCTTTTCCGTTAGCATTATATCAAGTATGCTGTTGCATAAAATGTAATTGTTCGAGTTTCGAAAGGAATGAAAATAAGTGTTTGATACTTATGTGCTGTATTCTATTATGAATGATGAACTTCTTCGGTTTACGTAACGAAGAGGCATAGTTATCTTTGTATAATATGGATGCTTTTGTGATTGACAATGAAAGCTTGTAAGTAATTAGACTAAATTCTTATGAGTATTTAGTAGTTCTAATTTGATCTGGATAATGCAATATTGTAATTTAATTATTGTCTCTCAAGAGGATAGGTTAAAATTGAGCCTAAAAGATAACGCTAAACAAGTTGGATTGAATTACTAATCCCTAGTCCTAAGTATAACAGGACAATAGTAAATTGGATTCTAAATCATTTATATCTTTAAACTAAAAAGTATGATATAAATTCAGTTAAGAGAACTGATAGGCAATCAATGGAGTTCAGGTGGCAATCTCAAGCATAGGTTATGAGATATTGTCTGAATCTGTTGCTTAGAATCAGATGTATTCTAATGACTCCTTGATAGAAGCTAGACCTTAATACCTCTACCAAGTGATGGGATTAATGGAGGAGGGTCGTCTTAAGAAAATGAATCCAGGGATTGGAAATGGCTAACCTTAGGGAAAAGTCTTAAGAAGTAATTTAATCTCTAGTGCGTAACGCTTGTTTTAGGTAGATCTTCTCGAGGCGGATTTAAAGGATGACGACATAAGGTCGACTGCAGGGCTGTACCTCCGAGAAGATTAGGATCTTCTCGAAGTTACAACAATGCAGGTGACTTATGGCGACACCCTTTGCATTGATCGCTAAGATTTACACTTGATTTCGCACGAGTTACCTTGGGACCGATTAAGAACGTGACCATGTTATAAGACTGCCTCGGAGATTTGGGGTATCATGACACACTGGTTGAATTGCAAGGTTGAACCAGTATGTCCTCATATCCCTAATCCTCGTAGGCATCCATATAACATTATCACCTTGTTAATCTGCCTCAAGTGATTGTTTGTGAAAAAGAAAAGTGACGCGGTAGTCAGTATAAGACATTCTATATAACATATGAATGGGGTGAAGGGCGTATTCAGTTAGCGAGTATGCCGTTAAGGAATACGAGACATGAAAACATATGTTTCAAATCTTTGGCCAAAGTATAAAAATTGCTTTGATTGCGTTGTCCTAATTCACCTAGTCTAAGGGATGAGATCCGATGAATAATGGTACTTGAGTTATTGATTAGATTCCTTGGATAGGACATTACGAATCCCAGTTAGGGAAGAGAACCGCTTGAGTATTGTGTTAATTAAGAACACTAACTCTTTTCACTCATGAATAGATCGGTAGTTTCAAGTCATGGAATGAATAGATCGGAGGTATTAGAGTCATTACACTGCATATGGTTATGCTGTTATATAAATGGTTATTTGAATTGTGAGTTCTAAATTATGTATTTAGAACCGGTATGCAATTATCAAAAAAAAAAATTGACTTGTTCTATTGTCAAAATGAGGATGTTATAAGCTCACCTTTGAGATCACTTAGGAGCTCAATTAGTAGCTCACCTTTGAGAATCTCACCTAGGAGCTCGGATGGGAGCTCGAGAAAGTAGCTCATTTGATAGCTCTCCTTTCCATCTCACCTTGAGCTTGCTGAGTAGCTTGACATGATCTCACGTGAGAGCTAGTCAGTATCTCACCTAAAAATTCTTATGGGAGCTGCTTTGATAGCTCACTAGAGAATCCTCATGGGAGCTCAAGTATCATCTCACCTTGCCCGGCTCACCTTGAGCTCACCGAGGAGTTCACCTTGCCAACTCACCTTGACCTCGTCTCAGTATCTCACCTCATATTTTTGAGTAGCTCACCAATTAGCTCAAATTTGGAGGTTTCTAATGACTCACTCGGGAGCTCATAATAGCTCACCTAGGAGCTCATTGGGTAGCTCGGTGAGTAGGTTAAGCAGGCTATCTTGTGAGCTCACCGAGCAGATCACCAAGTAGCTCACCAGGAGCTCATCGAGTAACTCACTGGAAGTTCACCGACATCTCACCTTGCCACCTTACCTTGCCAACTTATCTTATGCTCATCCAGTATCTCATATGTAACCTCACTTAAGAGATTGCAACAAGCTCGACTTTGAGCTCACGGGAGCTCACCGTGCAACTCACCTAGGAGCTCGTTAAGTAGTTTGACATGAGCTTACCTAGAAACTCACGGGAGCTTACCTAATAGATCACCTTACCGGCTCACCTTGAGGCTCACCCGTGGAAGCTCATGGCGAGCAGCTTGACTTGAGCTCACTTGGAAGCTTGTTAAGAAGCTTTCCTGAAAACTCACATGGGAGGTCACCCTAACATGACTCACCCGAGAAACTTGCATGGGAGCTTGCCTATATAAGCTCACCTTGAGCTCATTGAGGAGCTCAC
>CM031237.1:27944045-28022866 GCA_018340775.1 Taxus wallichiana var. yunnanensis | reverse complement strand
CTTCGTTTCAGTTGCATTGCTCCACGACATGCCCATCACGAGGTTACGAATAACTTCTTGAACAACTTTGCTCTGAGGATGACCACGAGAAACATGACACATTCACACCCATCAAGGGATAATACATTTTTAACAAGACAGTAGAAGACGACACATACCCAACATAGTTTAGAGCATACCACAGTAGAAAATTATTTAAGGTTATTTATTTAGATAAAACATCACAGAATTCTTGACTTACCGTTTCGAGAGAGATTCGAGATATGATTTACATAATTCATCTTACTTCAAGGCGAAGTTATTTTCTTATGTCACTGTGTAAAGTACTTCACTTAAATTCTTCTTCCTTTACATCGATTATTTCTTTAAATTCTAATTTATTTGAAAAAGGAGATAATTTAATTCCGTAAGGCCATTCATATCATGCACTGCACGCTGCTAAAACTCATTCATGCCCCTGCACGCAGCAACATGGGCTCGCATTCAACACACTGAAATTAAAAATTACAAGGCACCTTGGAAAAAATTCAAGGAAGAAGGGTAAATTTGAAATCAAAATACTTGACGAAATGTCATTAGAATTATTACCAAGATTTGATTGGAGCTAGAGGTTTGATTCCCAAATATATTAAAGATGTTACTTAGGCTTCCCTAAAGAGCTGCACAAAAGGAAACTATTTACTTCCACAAGGCTGAGATATAAGTTTCGTGAGCTTCCAATTTTTTTCTCCTACTTATTAACCTTATTATCTTTCCGTGAAAGGCACCACGGATTTCCTTAATCATGTTTAAGAATTCATCATATCGTAGGATAATGTTCGTTATTCAGGTTAATTTAGGGTTAGTAAGTTATAAATTTTATTTTGCAAGGATACTTCCACCTTTCGATTTCTTACATGAATTGCTTTGCTTCTCAACTTAAGGCCAATTTTACATTAATTTATTCATTTTTATAATTTTTTTTTGTTTAGCTACTATAAGAGTTATCCAACCCATTTTATTTTACTTAAACACATAATTATTAAGTCTTAAAAATATTTAACTTAACACTTTATTCTCAAGATCAAGGTTTTACAATACTCATGCTCGACGTAAAGATTTTCAATATCATTCATCACAAAGATAAGTTTCCCCATTTTTTAACCATAAAAAAGGACAAAACTGACTTCATCCCACTAGTTAAAGAACATTCCATGGCAAGAGACCTTCTAAACTCCTTTGCAAGCAATGTTTCACTTTACAACACATTGGACATTTCTGCATAAGGAACTACATAAATCAGAATGATGAAACATTTACACTTTTCCCCTTTAATCTACTTTGCATAATCCCATCTGCCTTACAAATATTAAGCTGCTAGAGTCGATTTCATTTAGAGGCCAGAGCAATGTTAAGACTACCTATTGCAAAAATAAGCTAACATTTTACAATATCATGAGAAAGGAATGTTCTAGAAGTTCAAGAATGGGCCAAAGAGACAATCTACTAATCCAAAATGCCTACTGCAGAAAGAGATTTATACTACCATACATGAGAGGCTAAAAAATACCAAGTAAAGCACAAAATCTCATTTATAAGAGGCAAAGATCTTTATGGGTCAGTAACAAGAAGATCAAGATCCAAGTCAAAATGCCATTCAATATCACATAATATCTCAAACATACACACGTGAGTCTATCCTCGCTTGTAGCCAACAACACTTATAGTAGAGTTTTCACCAAGTATATACTATTCATTTCCTAAGTCTTTATGTTTGCATGGTCAAGGTAGGTCAGAGGGCTTATTTGATGTATTTGAGTGTTGTTAGCTCCTCAGTAATATGTTAACTATAACATAGATTATTTAAAAAAAAAAACCATTGAACCAATCATATATATATATATATATAGTTTAAGAGATCAGTACATATATCCAACAATCTTAATGTAATTGTTAATTACCTTGAACCATTCGACGACCCCAATTTCATCCTTTTTTCTTTTTTTTACTATGGTCACACAAACATACAACCACCAACTAGTTTATCCATGTAAACCATCAAAGGAGTAACCACCACCAATCATGCATGAAATCTCTCAAGGATTTCTATATTTGGCATTTTATAGAAATTATTTCAAAGCCATAGCAACCACTATCAATTAAATGATCAATGACACCTTGGCCTCCAACATAATCTTAATTGATACCAAACCAAAGGAAAAGAACTCAAATAGTTAAGCACGTAGGCGTTAGAGTGCCTTCAAGTATAACTTGATAATCTTGGAAAAATTATACACTTTGATGTCTATCAGAAACAGGTGTGGGCTTAATCATTTCGTAATGGTTTCGAATTGACCTTTTCATAAAGTCTAAAAAAACTCCAAGGCTCGGTTGACTTAAGTGGCCAAGGTAAATTTCATTTACCTTAACCATATCGAAACCCTTCAAAAACTTACAGCCACACTAAAATAGGAAGTCCATAATAGAGAACATTGACATTAATTGATATCAATACGATGGGTTCTCAACTATTTCCCTGGTATTTCCCATTAAATCATACTGAAAAATGGTAATAATCTATGCAAACATTCACAAAATATTCATAGCCTCACTAACATGCTAACAAAAGAGGAGATTCTAGGAAAGTAGCTTAAATTTTTTTAAGCATATAATTAACAAGTTGAAGATCAATCATTCAGATTACCCTCATTATTTAAAGCCCTGAATGGGTAACCAATCGATCGAATTTAAGGGACAAGAAAAATGGTAAGATGATACACTCTCCAAACTGGCGGGCTGGAATAACTTATTCAGAACTCTAGGGAACCTTATGGGTTTTGTCATAAAATTTGTTCCAGGTTCCTAAACATGGAGTCGGCCTCATAGGTTTGAGAGAGAATATGAAAAACATAACAATTTTAACCCTACGATGAAGCTAGAAGAAACCCATTTATATTTACCAGCCTAATTGCATACCATGAAATGGTAAGTCGAATTACGATTCTTCTATCATTCTAGTAAAACCCATTTCAAACAATCAGTTCCTAGAACGTAAAACCCAAAGAAAAAAATATTATTTATTCAAAACCCAAAGGCACTACGCACATTACCTGTCAATAAAGTAAGCCATAGAATATATACATACCATCACAGTTGCTATCTGGGTAAGATAAACAAACAAATCCCAGTAGTATTTCCTTTCCTTCAAACTGGATTGATTCACAAAATAATGCAGAAGCCCATTTATACTAACGTGAAATGGAGTAAGCCATTAAAAGGGAAAAGAGAGAAATTCATGCAAAACCAATGAATTTGGAAGGAGATTTAAAGGAACAACCAACACACTCAGTAACAATTTAAACAACCACGAAAACATTTTTTCTAGGTGCCATTTAAGGAAAGAAGAATATTCATTTCATGATATTAAAAGAAGGTAGCAGATTATTGCAAGGTGTAGATTTAACATGCCTGAATGGGGCTTCCGAAAAAGTAGCGACATCCACCAGTTATAACATCTTCTGCATCAAGACCAACGTTGGATGGAAATTTGACCTTTGTAGAAGTTGTCCCATGCCAAGAGACAAGTTTACCCTTGATCACCCAAAAAAAAAAATTGAGAACCAGGTACTTAGTTATGTCGACAACATCCACTGCAATAGCCAAATTGCTGTCAAATTTACAGACCTCCAATTCAGGCCACAATCCAAGACATAGTGCTTTGGAACCCCAAGTTATATAATAGATACTCCTGAGCAGAACTAAAAATTTCTACTAAAGCTTCCCCGTAGCTATAACCCCCTATCTAATGTGATTCAGGAGACAATAAAACATTCCTTGAATTTAATTCAAAATATAGAATCAATTTTTAGTAATATGAATATTAATTAGCATCTGACTAAAAAGGAGTGTGGCCAAGCGGTAAGGTAGTAGGTTTGAATTCTTCTGTCCAAGCACCATAGATTTGTCTCAATTTACACCATTCGATAGATTTCACATGTTATCTTTACTACACAAATCTCCACCTCGAAATAACCAATAGATTAAGGAAAATAATTTTAGAGAGAAACAAGGTTCATAGCCTAAGCGAGGATTCAAAATATCCTCACAAGAAAAATCACGTGGCAAAGCGAGATAAGAAGCGGCTAACTAAAATTTGGTCTACCTTTCCCCAGCTTCATAGACCCAAGAATGATCCAAGCACCTCCCAACCATATGCATTCCGTAACAAAGATCAACACCCCCTTCAAAACACAACACAAAACTACATAAAACTAGAGCACTATAGTCCTTGTGGCATCATACTATCAGGATTTCATTTTGCAGAAGAGAATCCAATGCGTGTGCTTTCAACAAAACCATTTAAGGAAAAAGGTAGGAGTCCATTTAAATTTCACCCACCTCCAGCCAACAAAGACCACAACAAACAAGGCCTTAGAGCTCACGTCTCCCTCACTCCAGGTAAGACATTAATGACCATAAAGACGTTTTCAACAAAAATAAAAAATAAAAATAAAAAAATCCATCTCCTTTACTTTTCCAATCAACCACTTCACCGTAATCACTAAATGTTCACTTTTGATTAATTTATTATTTTGTTTTATCTTATTTTCTTATTTTCTTATTTTCTAATTTTTTTCTTATTTTAAATTATTTTATTTATTGATTACCATAAATTTCCCTTCATTTAATTTACTCAATTTATTTTTAACACATCTTATTGTGTTGAGTTAATATTATTATTATTATTATTATTATTACAATAACTTACTCCATCCAATTCACATATGCTAAAAGGGTATAAGAAATTTTGTATGATTACTATTCAACCCGAGAAGATTAAATCACACCCATACAACCAAGCTAGAGGGGGCAATAATTAGTTTCTTGATTACTTTAAACGATAAGGAAAAAAAGAACATGATCATAGAGCTAAAACAGCTAACTTGGAGAACTAGAGATCGTCATTATGGCGACGACACAAGGAAACAATGAATAAGGAACCACAATAGAAAAATCTTCCTTTACGTGAAACGAGGTTCACGCTACATGAAAAATATCAATAATAAAATAGAACATCTTAAAGGTAATTAATAATAGTATTGATAAAAATTGACACTAAAATCAAATAATCGCCAATCGAAAATTACATTTGTAATACTATTATTACCATTATTTATTATTATTTTTTTCTATTATTTTTATAATTAAAATAAAAATAATGATAATAATTAATCATATTAATAACAATCAATAGGAAAGATTGAGAAAGCAAGAACAAGATTTTCTTTTAATAGGATAATCGTGAGGAACATTGCACATGCCAACAGAAAAACATCGACACCAACACAAGCAGGAAAGATGAAGAGGGAGAATTCCAATCATTCTCTACGACAAGGGAAAATCCAACAAAATAATAATAGGGCACAATAATGTTAAACACTTAGCAACATGGTCATCAAAGAAGAAGGAGAAAGAAAAAATAATTATAAATCGAGGGCATTACAGAGCTCACCCGACAGAACTTGCCTGAAACTCCCAAGGAGCTCGCCTTTTGCCCGCTTGCTGAGCTCGTGAGGAGCTCACCTTACGAACTTTCCTTGAGCTCATCTAGTAGCTCACCTCAGAGTTCATCGAGTAGCTTGCCAAGTAGCTCAACTGGGAGCTCACCTAACAGCTCGCTTAGGAACTCACCGAGTAGGTTGACTTGAGCTCACTTGTGAGCTACATGCAGAAAGCTCATAGGGGACTTTGCTCGAGAGCTCACCAAGTAGCTCACTTGGGAGCTCACCTAGCATCTCACCTAGGAGCTCTCCGAATATCTTGCCAAGTAGCTCACTTGGGAGATTCTTCGGGAGCTCGGGCTGATTAGCTCGAGCCGAGCTCGCCTAAAGGAGCTTGTTGAGTAACTCACCTGGGAACTCACCTAGGATCTTGCCTAATAGCTCACCTTGCCAACTCACCTTGAGCTCATATGCTAGCTCACATGTAGGCTCACCTCAAAATTTCCAACTCACCTTGAGCTCATCTTCTAGCTCACATGAGAGCTCACTGAGTAGCTCACCGAGTAGCTCACCTAGGGATCTCGGTTGGGGAGCTCGAATTAGCTCACCCAGGAGCTCGTCGAGTAGCTTGACTTGAGATTTCTTAGAAACTCATGTGGGATCTCACCTTGCCAACTCAACTTGAGCACACCCAAGAGCTCATGGTATCTCGACTTGAGCTTACCCAGGGAGCTCGTCCAAGTAGCTCACCTAAAATCTCACATGGAAGCTCACCGACACTCACCTTACCATCTCGCATGGGAGCTCACCTATCCAGTTCTCCTCGCTATCTCACCTTGAGCTCGTTGAGGATCTCACCTTGCCAACTCACCTGAGGCTCATCTCGGTAGCTCACCTAAGAGATCGTTGAGTAGTTCACCAAGTAGATCACCTAGGAGATCACTTGCGTAGCTCACCAGTAGCTCATCGAGGAGGTTGACTTTAGCTTACTTGTGAGCTCACCAGCCAGATTCACTAGGGACCTCTCATGGGAGCTTGCCAAGTAGTTCACTTGGGATCTCACCTAGTAGCTCACTTGGGATCTCACCTAAGTAGCTCATTTGGGACCTCGCAGAATAGCTCACCAAGTAGCTCTTGTGGGAGGTCTTCTAGGATCTCGCCAATCAGCTCGAGTTGAGCTCACCTGGGAGCTCGTCAAGTAACTTGCCTAGGAACTTGCATGAGATCTCTCTAGCAGACTCACCTTTCAGCTCACCTTGAGCTCATTTGGTAGCTCATATGTAAGCTCACTTCAGAGATTACCAACAAGGTCACCTTCGAGCTTTCACGGAAGCTCACCGAGTAATAACCTCGGAGCTCACTTGGGAGCTCGGAAAATAACTAATCGAGGAGCTCATTGAGAAGGTTGACTTGAGCTCTTTTGAAATCTCTACTTGGGAACTCACTTGATAGTTAACCATTCCATCTTGCCTTGGACTCACCTAGGAGCTCACTAAGTAGCTCAACTTGAGCTCACCCGAGAGCTTCACAAGTAGCTCACCCGAAAACTCACTTGAGCTCACCTGTTAGCTCACCTTTCTAGCTCACTTTGTGCTCATTGAGGAGCTCACCTTGCCAACACACCTTGAGCTCATCTGGTATCTCACCTCGTAGTTCATCGAGTAGCTCACCAAGTAGCTTTCCTAAGAGCTCACCTAATAACTCACCTGGGAGCTCAGTGAGTAGCTTTCCGAGTAGGTTGAATTGACCTCACTTTTGAGCTCACTTGTGAGCTCACCAAGCAGCTTGACGGGGACCTCACGTAGAGCTCACCAAGTAGCTCACTTGAGAGCTCACCTAGAAGCTCACCTAGGAGCTTGATGAACAACTCACTAAGTAGCTCACTTGGGAGCTCTTCTGGGAGCTCGCCGATTAGCTTGAGTTGACCTCATGTAGGAGCTCATTGAGTAACTCACCTAGGAACTTACTTGAGAGATCACCTTACTAACTCACCTTGAGCTCATCTAGTAGCTTTCATGTAAGATCACCTTATATATTTCCATCAAGCTCACCTTTGAGCTCAAATGGGAGTTCCTAGAGTAGCTCACCAAGGAGCTTGGGCGGGAGCTCAACAATTAGCTTACCCAGGGAGCTTGTCGAGTAGCTCGACTTGAGCTTGCCCAAATACTCACCTAGGAGCTTAGATGACAACTCTGTTCACTAACTTTGAGCTCACTCTGAGAGCTCCTCCAAAAACTTGCATGGGATTTCACTGACACTCACCTAGAAACTCGTATGGTGCTCACCTATCCACTTTCTTTACTAGCTCGCCTTGAGCTCACTTAGACCTCACCTTCCCAAATCACCTTGATCTTTTCCACGTAGCTTACCTCGTAGTTCATCGACTAGCTCACTAAGTATCTCACTTGGGAGCTCACCTAACATCTCTCACGGATGCTCACGAGTAGGTCACTTTGAGTAAATTGACTTGAAGCTTGCTTATGACCTCACCGGTAGGTCACCGGCATGACCTCACGTGGGAACTTTCCAAGTAGCTCACTTAGGAGCTCACTAACACTCTCAAGTAGCTCACGTAGGAGCTCTTACAGAGCTCGTCAATCAGTTTGAGTTGAGCTCACCCGTGGAGCTCGAATCAAGTAACTCACTCAAGGAACTCACCGGGAGCTCACCTTACCAAATCGCATTGACCTCACCTTGCCAACTCACCTTGAGCTTACCTTTCGCCAAATTCCTTTAAGCTCATCTAGTAGCTCGTATATAAGCTCACCTTAGAGATTACCGATAATCTCACCTTTCACTCATATGGGATCTCACTGACAAGCGCACCTAGGAGCTCAGATGGGAGTTTTCCAAGTAGCTTAACTTGAGCTTACCTATAAACTCACCTGGGAACTTGCCTGATAGCTCACCTTCTTAGCTCACCTTGAGCTCACCTAGGAGCTCGTTGAGTAGCTCGACCTGAGCTCACATCGGGAGATCGTCAAGCCGAGTCACCTGAAAACTCACATGGGAGCTCACTTGAGTTCTTACCTTACTAACTCACATGGGATCTCATTTATCAACTCACCCTTCTAGATCACCTTGAGCTCACCTATCATTTCACCTTACTGAGATCACCTTGAGCTCACGTAAGAGTTCATCAAGCAACTCGCCAAGTAGCTCACTCGGGAGCTCACCTGGGAGCTTTCCTAATAGCTCACTTCAGGAGCTCACTCGACTTTGAGCTCTCACTCGAGTAGGTTGAATTGAGCTCACTTGTGAGATCACCGCTTACCTCACCTAGGAGCTCACGAGTAGCTTGCTTGAGCTCATCAACAACTCACTTGGGATCTCACTGACAGCTCACCAAGTAGTTCACTTGGGAAGCTCTTCTGGGAGCTTGCAATCAACTTGAGTTGAGATTTCTGGGAGCTTGTTGAGTAACTCACACTCCGCAGCTCACACCGACCGGTCACCTTGCTAACTTGCCTTGAGATTTCCTTGCTAACTCACCTTGAGCTCATTTGGTAGTTCACATGTAACTTCACCTTAGAGATTACTGAAAATCTCACCTTTGAGCTCACCTAGGAGCTCATCGAGTAGCTCATCTAGGAGCTTAGCTGAGAGCTCGGTAAGCATCTCACCCAGGAGATCATCAATAAACTCAACTTGAGCTTGCTTGCCTAAAACTCACCTCAAAGCTTGCTTAATAGCTCACCTTACCGGCTCACCTTGAGCTCACCTAGGAGCTTGTCAAGAACTTGACTTAAGCTCACCCAGGAGCTCATCAACTAGCTCACTTATCAACTCACCTTACCAACTCACCTTGAGCTCACTAAGGAGCTCACCTTATAACTCACCTTTAGCTAATCTGGTAGCTTACCTTAGAGTTTTTCAAGTATCTCACCAAGTAGCTTGCTTGGGATCTCACATAGGAGCTCAATGAGCAGCTCACTCCCGGTGGAGGTTAACTCGAGCTCACTTATGAGTTCATTGAGCACTGACTCTCTGACTGGACCTCACACGGGAGCTTTCCAAGTAGCTCGTTTGGGAGCTCACCTAGCAGCTTGCTTGGGAGCTCGCAAAATAGCTTGCTAAGTAGCTCACTTGGGAGCTTTTTTGAGAGCTCACCAATTAGCTTGAGTTGTGCTCACCCAGGAGGTCATCAAGTAACTCACCTAGGAACTTGCCTAGGAACTCACGTGATAGCTCACCTTGCCAACTCACCTTGAGCTCACATTTCCAACTCACCTTGAGCTCACCCAGGAACTCATCAAGCATCTCGACTTGATCTTACCTGAATACTCACTTGGGAGATTACCTAATAGCTTAGCTTATCAGCTCACCTTGAGTTTATCCAGAGCTCAGCCGTCGAGTAGCTTGACCTAAGCTCACTCAGGAGCTCGTCAAGCAACTCACCCAAAAACTCACATGGGAGATCACCTCGACATCTCAACCAGAAACTTGAATGGGAGCTAGGCTATCTACTTACCTTTCCATCTCACCTTGAGCTTACTGAGGAGCTCACCTTGCTAACTAACCTTGAGCTCATCTAGTAGCTCACCTCAAAGTTTTTCGAGTAGCTCGCTAAGTATCTCACTTGGGAGCTCACCTAACAGCTCACCAGGAGCTCACCGAGTAGGTTTACTTAAGCTCACTCTGTGAGCTCACCAAGTAGCTCACTTTGGGACCTTTCTTAGGAGCTCTCTATAGTAGCTCACTTGGGAGCTCACCAAGAAGCTCAATGAATAGCCGCCGCCAGTAAGCTTGCACTGGAGCTCAGCGATTAGCTCGAGATGATCTCACCCGGAGCTCATCATGTACCTTTCACCGGGAACTCACTGGCGGCTCACCTTGCAGCTCGGCCAGCACGCCTTGCCAACTCGAAGCAGGCTCACCTTGCCCGACTCGAGCCTTGAGTTCTCACGCCAACTTTCCTTGAGTTCATCTCAGTAGCTCGTATGTAAGCTCATCTTAGAGATTTCTAATAAGCTCACCTTTGAGATCGATGGGAGCTCACCAACCAGGCTCATCTAGGATCTTAGATGGGAGCTCAAGAACCAACTCACCCAAGTACTTGTCGAGTAGCTCGATTTGAGCTTACTCATAAACTCACCTAGGAGCTCACACGATAGCTTAAATTCTCGGTTCACCTTGGAGCTCACCCAAGATCTCGCCAAGTAGCTTGACTTAAGCTCACCCAGAGATCGTCAAACAACTCACACAAAAACTCACATGGGAGCTCGACTGAAAGCTCACCTCGCCAACTCGCATGGGAGGTCACCTATAAATCTCTCCTTGAGCTCACTAAGGAGCTCACCCTAAAATATCACCTTGAGCTCATCCGGTACCTCACTGAAGAGTTTATTAAGTAGCTCACTAAGTAGCTCATTCGGAGCTCGCATAGCAGCTTCACTCAGGGAGCTTGCTTAACAACTTGCTTTGGAGTTCACCAAGCAGCTCGTTAAGTAGGTTGACTTGAGCTTCAGCTTGCTTATGAGCTCACACAGTAAATCATTGGTAACTCACAGGGATCTTTTCGGGAGCTCACCGAGCTCAAATCTCGAGTTTGCCAGAGCTCACTGGTGAGCTCATTTCACCGAGTAGAGGCTCGCTGTCTCGGGAACTCACCTAGGAGCTCACTTGATAGCTTGCCTTGCTGAACTCACCTTGAGCTCGACTTGCCTAAATCACTTTGACATTGCCTTGCGAATTAGCCTTGAGCTCATCTCTGGGAGGTCACATGTAAAGCTCATGCTCAAAGTTTTCTCGACCAGCTCACTTTTGAGCTCGCTTCTTGAGGAGCTCACCGAGCAGGCTCACCTAGGAGCTTGGCTGGGAGCTCCACAAGTAGCTAGCCTAGGAGCTCATCAAGCATCTTGACTTGATCTTTCTGAGAAATATGCTTTCTAGGATCTCACCTTGCCATTGTAGCTCACCTTGAGCTCACATAGAGTGCTCACTAAGAAGCTCACTTGAAAACTCACATGGGAGCTCACTTGACAACTCACTTGGAAACACTCACATGGGAGCTCACCTTGCCAACTCATCTTGATCTCATATGGTAGCTCACCTCAGAGTTCATCAAGTAGCTCACCAAGTAGCTTACTTAAGTAGCTCACCGAGTGAGGGTTTACTTGAGCTCCCGTGTGAGCTCACCGGGTAACTCACCTATGAAGGCTCACCAAGTAGCTCACTTGGGAACTCACCAAACAACTCACCAAGTAGCTCACCTAGTTGCTCTTTTGGGAGCTTTCCAATTAGCTCGAGTTGAGCTCACCTGGGAGCTCATCAGTAA
Source organism: Taxus wallichiana var. yunnanensis (assembly GCA_018340775.1). Classification (NCBI taxonomy): domain Eukaryota; kingdom Viridiplantae; phylum Streptophyta; class Pinopsida; order Cupressales; family Taxaceae; genus Taxus; species Taxus wallichiana. The sequence goes on along the minus strand of CM031237.1, from coordinate 28,011,109 downwards.
CTCACCTCAAAACTCACCAATAATCTCACCTCGGAGATTGAAGATAAGGTCACCTTTAAGCTCACTGGAGCTCACCGAGTAACACACCTAGGAGCTCGTAAGTAGCTCATCTCCAGGAGCTTGATGAGTAGCTCAACTTGGGCTTTCCCAAAAACTCACTTGGGATCTCACCTTGCCCGTAGCCTTGAGCTCCCCTAGGAGCTCACCGAGTAGCTTGACTTGAGCTCACCTAGGATTTCGTCAAGTAGCTCACCTAAAAACTCGCATGGGAGCTTTCCTATTAGCTCACCATGCTAGTTCACCTTGAGATCGCTGAGGAGAACACCTTACCAACTCATGTTGAGGTCATATGGTAGATTTCCTTGGATTTTGTCAAGAAACTTGCCAAGTAGCTCGCTTAGGAGCTCACCTAATAGCTCACCTAGGAGCTCACTGAGTAGGTTGACTTGAGCTCACTTGTGAGCTCACCGAGCAGCTCATAGGGGACCTCACCTAGGAGCTCGCTAAGTAGCTCACTTGGGAGTTCACCTGGCACTTACCTAGGAGTCGCCCCAATAGCTCATGAAGTAGCTCGCATGGGAGCTCTTCTAGGAGCTTGAAAATCAGCTCGAGTTGAGCTCACCTACTCACTTGGGAACTTACCTAGGAGCTCACCTGATAGCTCACCTTACCAACTTGCCTTGAGCTCACATTTCTAACTCACCTTGAGCTCATTTGGTAGCTCGCATGTAAGCTCACCTTAGATATTATTGATAAGCTTGATTTTGAGCTTACCTGGGAGATCACTAAGAAGATCACCGAGGAGCTCAACTGGGAGCTCAATAAGTAGCTCACCCAGGAGCTCTTTCAGTAGCTTGACTTGAGCTTTCCTGGAAACTCACCTGGGAGCTCACCCGATAGGTCTCCTTTCACACTCACCTTGAGCTCACCTAGGAGCTCGCTAAGTAGCTCAACTTGAGATTGCTCGGGAGCTCTTCAAGTAGCTCATCTAAAAACTCATATGGGAGCTCACCTGATAGCTTTCCTTACTAACTTACATGGGAGCTCACCTATAAGCTCACCTTGCTATCTCACCTTGAGCTCACTAAGGAGCTCACCTTGGTAACTCACCTTGAGCTTTTCTACGGTATCTTGGATCGGATTCGTCGAGTAGCTCACCAAGTAGATCACATGGGAGCTCACCTAACAACTGGCCAAGTAGGTTAACTTGAGCTCACTTGTGAGCTCGCCGAGAAGCTCACCAAGGACCTCAACTAGGAGCTCACCAAGTAGCTCACTTGGGAGCTCACCTAACAGGTCACCTGGGAGATCACCAAACATCTCACTAAGTAGCTTTCCTAGGAACTCTTCTGGGAACTCACCGATCAACTCAAGTTGAGCTCATCCAGGAGCTCATTGAGTAACTTTCTGAGGAACTCACCTGGGAGCTCACCTAACATCTCACCTTACCAACTCACCTTGATCTCCCTTGAGCTCACTGTAATAGCGACATGTGATCTCACCTCAAATATTGCTGACAAGATCACATTTGAGCTCACCTGGGAGCTCACTGAGTAGCTCACCTAGGAGCTCGACTAGGATCTCAGTAAGTAGCTTGCCCAGGAGATCAATGAGTAGCTTGACTTGAGCTTTCCTAAAAACTCACTTAGGAGCTTACCTAATAGCTCACCTTGCTAGCTCACCTTGAGCTTGCCCAGGAGCTCACTAAGAAGCTCGACTTGAGCTTGCCTCGGGATCTTGTCAAGTAGCATGCCCAAAAACTCACTTGGGACCTCACCTAACAGCTCCCCTAGAAACTCGCATGGGAGCTCACCTATCATCTCACCTTCATAGCTTGCCTTAATATCATTTTCATCAAATGGATAGGGTTTTCTAATAAATTTGATCCTTGGAGCATATTCTTTACTTGGGATGCAAGGATCCAAGTTGGCATAGGGTATAAGTTGTAATTTTGAAGCATTTTAAAAGGCCTGTTGAGATTTTTGGAGAGAGAAAGAAGAATTTTCAAGAGGAAAACTTGAAGTAATCCATTTCTTTTGGAGAAAATACCTGAGAGAAATTTTTAATTCCTTCTTACATCAAATGTTTATCATGATGAGTTGGTTTCATCTATAAAGACATCAAAAAGCTTTGAGATTGTCTTAATAACATTCCCTTACTGATCAGCTCAAGTTGAGCTCACCCGGGAGCTCATCGAGTAACTCACCTAGGAACTCAGTGAGCTCACCTTGCTAACTCAACTTGAGATCCTCTTTCCAACTCACCTTGAGCTCACCTTTCCAACTCACCTTTAGCTCATCTGGTAGCTCACATGTAAGCTCACCTCAGATATTTCTGACAAGGTAACCTTTGAGCTCACCTGGGAGCTCAGTTGTGAAACTTCGGCCAGCGGCTCACTGATAGCTCACCTTACTAGCTCACCTTGAGCTTTCCCAGGAGCTCACCGAGTAGCTCAACTTGAGCTCACCTAGGAGCTCATCAAGCAGCTCACTCGAAAACTCACATGGGAGCTCATTTGACAGCTCACCCGAAGCTCACCTTGCCCGAGCTCACCTTGAGCTCACTAAGTAGCTCACCTTGAGCTCACTTAGTAGCTCACCTTACCAAATCACCTTGAGCTCATTTGGTATCTCACCTCAGGAGTTTGTCAAGTAGCTTACAGGGAGCTCTCCTAACAGCTTGCTAAAGATCTCACTGAGTAGATCACCAAGTAGGTTTATTTGAGCTCACTTGGTAGCTTGCCTAGAAGCACACCTAAGAGATTACCAAATAGCTTGAAAAGTAGCTTGCACAGGAGGTCTTCTCGGGAGCTCACAAATCAGCTCGAGTAGAGCTCACCCAGGAGCCCATCAAGTAACTCACCTAGGAACTCACCTGGGAGCTCAACTTGCCAACTCACCTTGAGCTCATCTGGTAGCTTACATGTATTATCACATCAGAGATTACCAATAAGATCACCTTTGAGCTCACCAAACAACTCGATTTGAGCTTGCATGAAAACTTACTTGGGAGCCTTCCTTACCTACTCACCTTGAACTCACCCAAGAGCTTGCCAAGTAACTTGACTTGAGCTCGCACCGAGCCCATAATGTAGCTTACTCTGAAAACTTGCATGGGAGCTCTTCTTACTGAGCTTACCTTGCCAAATTACATGGGAGCTCACCTATCGAGGTCATCTTACCAGTCAAGAAACCTTGAGCTTGCTTGAGGAGCTCACTTGCCAACTAGCTTGAGCTTGTATGGTAGCTCACCTTGGAGTTTGTCGAGCAACTCGTGAAGTAGATTTCTAGGAGCTTTCCTAACTGACTCACCTAGGAGCTCACGAGTAGGTTGAATTGAGCTTACTTATGAGTGAATCCGGGTAGCTCACTTGGGACCTCACCTAGGAGATTGACAAGTAGCTTTCCTAGGATCTCTTATGGGAGCTCACCGATTAGCTCGAGTTGAGCTCACCCAGAAGCTCATCGAGTAAATCACCTGAGAACTCATCTGGGATCTCACCTAATAACTCACCTTGAGCTTAGCTTTCCAACTCACCTTGAGCTCACCTTGCCAACTCACCTTGAGCTCATCTGGTAGCTTTCATGTAAGCTCATCTCAGAGATTGCTGACAACCTCGCATTTGAGCTCAATTGGGAGCTCACCGAGTAGCTCACCAACTTGAGTTTATTTGAAAACTCACATGGGAGATCACATGACAGCTCACCTTGCCGGTTCTCCTTGAGTTCACCCAGAAGCTCACCGATCAGCTTGACTTTAGCTCACCCGAGAGTTCATCAAGTAGCTCGCGATCGAGTTAGAGTTGAGCTCACCCGGAGCTTATCGAGTAACTCACTTGGGAACTCACCTAATAGCTCTCCTTACCAACTCACCTTGAGCACGAATTACAAACTTCCCTTGAGCTCATCACAGTAGCTTTTATATAGGATCACCTTAGATATTTCTGACAATCACACCTTTGAGCTTGCATGGGTGCTCATCGAAAAGCTCACCTCGAGCTCAACAAGTAGCTTTCCCAGGGTTCTCATCGATTAGCTTGACTTTAACTTACCCGTAAACTCACCTAAGAGCTCACTTGATAACTCACCTTTCCAGCTTTCCTTGAGGTTACCCAGGGGCTCACCGATTAGCTCAACTTGAGTTCCCACGGGAGCTCGTCAAGAAACTCACCTAAAAACTCACATGGGAGCTCACCTGATAGCTCACCTTACCAACTCGTATGGGATCTCACCTTGAGCTGGGCCGAGGAGCTCACCTTAGCAAGCCGACCTTGAGCTCATCTTGTAGCTCACCTAATATTTCATCGAGTAGCTCACTAATTATCTCACATAGGATCTCACCTAATAGCTTGACTGGATCTCACTTACTGAGCTTGTTGAGGAGGTTTACTTGAGCTCACTTGTGAACTCTCTTGGGAGCTCACCAAGTAGTTCGCTACGAGCTCACCTAGCAACTCACTTGAGAGCTCACCGAACAACTTACCAAGTAGCTCACCTAGGATCTCTTCTGGGAGCTCACCGATCAGCTCGAGTTGAGCTCACCTGGGAGCTCATTGAGTAACTTTCTTGGGAACTCACTTGGGAGATCCCCTAATAGCTCACCTAACGGGTCACCTTTCCAAGTCACCTTGAGCTTATCTCGGTAGCTCACATGTAAGCTCACCTTAGAGATTGCCAATAGTGTTCACTATTGAGCTCACCTAAGAGCTCACCGAGTAGATCATCTAAGAGATTAGGCCGGGAGCTCACCGTAAGTAGCTAGCCCATGAGCTCATCAAGTAACTTGACTTGATCTTACCTGAAAAAATGCAGGATCTCACCCTAACAGCTCATTTTTCTAACTCACTTTGAGCTTACACAGAGCTCACCAAGCATCTTGACTTGAGCTCACCCTTGATCTCATCAAGCCTCGCTACTTTGAAAACTTGAATGGGAGATCACATAATAGCTCACCCTAAAACTTGCATGGAATCTAATATATCAGCTTGCCTTACTGGCTCACCTTGAGCTTGCTGAGGAGCTCACCTTACTAACTCACCTTGAGCTCATCTTGTAGCTCACCTCGAGTTGTTCAAGTAGCTCACTAAGGAGCTTACCTGGAACTAGCCTAACAGCTCACCTAGGATCTCACCAAGTAGCTTACCAAGTAGGTTGACTTGAGCTCACTTGTGAGCTCACTTGAGTAGCTAACTACCAGGACCTCACCTTTGAGCTTACCAAGTAGCTCACCTGAATTACTCACCAAGTAGCTCATCTCAGAACTCTTCTAGGAGGTCACTGATCAGCTCAAGTTGAGTTCACCTAGGAGCTTGTCAAATAACTCTCCTTAGAATTCGACTAGGAGCTCACCTCACAACTCCCCTTGGTAACTCACCTTGATCTCATCTAGTAGTTCACCTCAAAGTTCATCGAGTAGCTCACCAAGTAGCTCACATGGGAGCTCACCTAATAGCTCACCTTGCCAACTTACCTTGATCTCATCTCGGTATCTCACTCACTAGAGCTCATCGAGTAGCTCACCAAGTAGCTCGCATGGGAGCTTGCCTAATAGCTCACCTGGGATCTCACCGAGTAGCTCATCAAGTAGGTTGACTTGAGCTTACTTATGAGCTCACTTGTGAGCTTATCAAGTAGATCGCTAGGGACCTCACAGAGATCACCAAGTAGCTCACTTAGGAGCTCCCATAGTAGCTCACCTAGGAGCTCACTGAATAGCTCACCAAGAAGTTCATTTGGGAGCTCTTAGGAGCTTGCTTGTCAGCTCGAGTTGATCTCACCCGGAAGTTCATCGATAAATTCACTGGGAACTCATTTGGGAGCTCACCTTGCCCCACCTTGATCTCATCTAGTAGCTCACATGTATGCTCACCTAAGATATTTTCAAAAATTTCACCTTTGATCTCACTTGGGAGCCCACTTTGAGCGGTTCACCTAGGAGCTCGGATGGAAACTTAACCGGCAAGCTCAGCTTCACCTAGAGCTCATCGAGTAGCTCGATTTGACCTTCCCTTAAAACTTGCTCTGCCTAACAACTCACTTGCCAAACTTACCTTGAGCTCACCCAGGAGCTCACTGAGAAATTCACCTAGGAACTAGCATGGGAGCTCACCTGAAAGCTCACCTTACCAACTCACATGGGAGCTTTCCTTGAGCTTATTGAGAGCTCACCTTGCCAACTCACCTTGAGCTCATCTGGTAGCTCACCTCGAGTTTGTCGAGAAGCTCACCAAGTAGCTCACCCTAGGAGCTCACCTAACATCTCACATGGGAGCTCACTAAACAAATCTCCTAAGAGCTCACCGAGTAGCTCACTAAGTAGGTTGACTTGAGCTCACTTTTGAGCTCACCGGGGACCTCACTTGGGAGCTCACCAAGTAGCTCACTTGGGAGATCACCTAGTAGCTCACCTTGGAGCTCTTCTAGGAGCTCCTTGATTAGCTCAAGTTGAGCTCACCCGGAGCTCATTGAGTAACTCACCTAGAGCTCATCTGGGAGCTTTCACGATAGATCACCTTGCCCGACTCACCTTGAGCTTGCCTTACCAACTCACCTTGAGCTTGCCTTTCACACTTACCTTGAGCTCATCACGGTAGCTCACATGTAATCTCACCTCAGAGATTCTCGACAAGGTCACCTTTGACCTCACATGGGAGCTCATAGACCAGCTAACCTAGGAGCTTTTCTAAGAGCTTAGAAAGCAGCTCGCTCAGGAGCTCTTCGAGCAGCTCAACTTGAGCTTTCCCATAAACTCACCTGGGAGGTTCCCGATCAGCTCGAGTTGAGCTCACCAAGGAGCTCATCAAGTAACTCACCTAGGAACTTACCTGAGAAATTTCACGATAGCTCACCTTGCCAACTCACCTTGATCTTACGCTTGAAACTCACCTTGAGCTCATCTGGTAGCTCGCATGTAATCTCATTTAAGAGATTACTAACAAGATCACCTTTGAGCTCACTTGGGAGCTCACCAAGTAGATAACCTAGGAGCTCAACTAGAAGCTCAACAAGTAGCTCACTTAGGAGCTCATCGAGTAGCTCGACTTGAGATTTCTGTAAATCGGCACGAGCTCACCAAATAACTTGACTTGAGCTCACACTGGAGCTCGTCAAGTAGCTCACTTAAAAAATTTCATGGGATCTCACCTGACAACTCACCCAAAAATTCACATGGGATCTCATGTATCATCTCACCTAGAAAATCATATAGTAGTTCACCTTAGAGTTCATTGAGTAACTCGCCAAGTATCTCACCTAGGAGCTCACCGAGCAGTTCACCGAGTAGGTTGACTTGAGGTCACTTGTGAGCTTGCTGAGTAGCTCGATGGGGACCTTGCCTAGGATCTCACCAAGTAGCATGCTTGGGAGCTTGCCAGCTCACATGGGAGCTCGCTGAATAGCTTGCCAAGTAGCTTATCTAGGAGATCTTCTAAGAGCTCACTGATTATCTTGAGTTGAGCTTTTCTAGGGAGCTCATCGAGTAACTAACACGGGAACTCACCCGACAGCTCACCTTGACAACTTGCCTTGAGCTCACCTTGCCAACTCACCTTCAGCTCATACTTGAGCTATATCATGTGAAAGCTCACCTCGTAGATCAGAGACAAACTCACCTTTGAGCTTACCTGGGAGTTCACCGAGTATCTCACTGAGTAGTTCACTTGAGGAGCTCAAATGGGAGTTTGGCAAGTAGCTCAGCTAGGAGCTTGTTGAGTAGCTTGACTTAAGCTTTCCTAAAAACTCAATTGGGAGCTCACCTGACAAGTCTCCTTGCCAACTCACCTTGATCTCACCGATTAGTTTGACTTGAGCTCACCTTGGAGCTTGTCAAGAAGCTCACCAAAAAATCACATGGGAGCTCACTTGAAAGCTCACCTAGAAACTCACATGGGAGCTCATCTATCAGCTCACCTTTCTAGCTCACCTTGACCTCATTAAGGAGCTCACCTTTATAACTCACTTTGACCTCATCTAGTAGCTCTTCTCGATTTCATCGAGTATCTCACCAATTACCTCACTGGGAGGTTACCTAACGAGCTCACCAGGGAGCTCCCATAATAGCTTGCCTAGGATCTCACCAAGTAGCTTGATGAGTAGGTTTACTTGAGCTAGCTTTTGAGCTCACTGAGTAGCTCACCAAGTATCTCACCAATCAGCTCATGTTGAGCTCACCTGGGAGCTCATCAAGGAACTCACTTGGTAACTCACCTAGGAGCTCACCTAACAACTCGCCTTGCCACCTCACCTTGAGATCTCCTTGCCAACTTACCTTATGCTCATCTTGTAGCTCACATGTAAGTTCACATAAGAGATTTATAGAAAGCTCACCTTTGAGCTCACTTGGGAGCTCACTATGCAGCTCACCTAGGAGCTTGGCTGGGATTTTAGCAAGCATCTCACCCAGGAGCTCATCAAGCAGCTTGATATGAGCTTTCCCGAAACTCACCTAAGAGCTTTCTGAAATATCACCTTACCAGTCACCTTGAGCTCAGCTGGCAGCTTGAATTGAGCTCATAAAAATATCATCAAGAATCTCTCCCAAAACTAGCATGGGAGCTCACCTGACATCTCACCCAGAAACTCACATGGGAGCTCACCTATCAGCTCACCTTGAGCTCGCTGAGGAGCTCACCTTGCTAACTCACCTTGAGCTCATCTGGTAGCTCACCTCGGAGTTCATCAAGTAGCTCACTAAGTAGATCACCTAGGATCTCACCTAATAGCTCCCCTGGGAGCTCACCGAGTAGCTCGATGAGTAGGTTGACTTGAGCTCACTTGTGACTCACCGAGCAGCTCACCGGGGACCTTACCTAGGCTTGCCAAGTAACTCACTTGGGAGCTCATATAGCAACTCACCTGGGAGCTCACTGAATAGCTTGCCATGTAGCTCACCTTGGAGCTCACCAATCAACTTGATTTGAGCTCACCCGGGAGCTCGTCGAGTAACTCACTGGGAACTTTCCTGGGAGCTCACCTGATAGCTCACCTTGCCCACTCACCTTGAGCTCACCTTGCCAACTCACCTTGAGTTCACCTTGCCAACTCACCTTGAGCTCATCTGGTAGCTCACATGTAAGCTCACCTTAGATATTGTTGACAAGCTCACATTTGAGCTCACTTGGGAGCTCACCAAGAAGCTCACCTAGGAGCCCTGGGATCTCGGTAAGTATCTTGCCTAAGAGCTCATCGATTATCTCGACTTAATCTTACTTAGAAACTCACTGGGATCTCTCACCTTGCCAACTTGCCTTAAGCTCATCTGGTAGCTCACATGTAAGATCACCTAAGATATTACCAATGAGATCACTGTGAGCTCTCTAGAGAGATGACCGAGAAGCTCACCTATGAGATTGGCTAGGAGCTTGCAAGTAGCTCACCCAGAGCTCATTGAGTAGCTTGAATCCAGCTTGCTCAAAAATCACCTCGGATCTCACTCGATAGGTCACCTCGCTAGCTCACCTTGATCTCACCCAGGAGCTTGCTGAGTAGCTTAACTTGAGCTCACCTAGGAGATTGTCAAGTAGCTCACCTGAAAAATCAAATGGGATCTCACCTAATAGCTCATCTTGCCAAATCGTATGGGAGTTCACCTATCAGCTCACATTGCCAACTCAACTTGAGATTTCTTAGGAGCACACCTTGCCAACTCGCCTTAAGCTCATCTAGTAGCTCACCTCGAAGTTCATTGAGTAGCTCGCCAAACAGCTTGCTTGGGAGCTCACCTAACAACTTACGGGATATCGCTGATAAGGTGTACTTGAGATCACTTGTGAGGTTACCGAGTAGATTGCACAGGGGTCCTCTCCTGCCAGTGATCTCACCAAGTAGCTCACTTGGGAGGTCACCTAGCAGCTCACCTGGGAGCTTACCTAACAACTCACGAAGTAGCTCAACATGGGAGCTCTTCTTAGAGCTCCCATTTCCAAATCACCTTGAGTTCACCTTACCAACTTGCCTTGAGCTCATCTAATATCTCACATGTAAGGTCACCTCAAAGATTTCTGATAAGCTCACCTTTGAGCTCACCTAGGAGCTAACCGAGTAGCTCACTTGGAGGTCAGCTCGGAGCTCGTGTAAGCAACTCACCCAGGAGCTTGTTGAGTAGCTCAAATTGATATTTCTAAGAAACTCACCTTGAGCTCACATAGAAGCTCGCCAGTAGCTTGAATTGATCTCACCCGGATCTTGCCAAGTAGCTCACCTGAAAAATCACATTGGAGCTCACCTGACATCTCACCCATAAACTCACATGGGAGCTCACCTTGCTAGCTCGCCTTGAGCTTTCTAAGGAGTTAACCTTGCCAACTCACCTTGAGTGCATCATGTAGCTCACCTCAGATTTTTAAAAAGCTCCCCAAGTAGTTTTCCTATGAGCTCGCCTAATAACTCACCTCACTGGGAGCTCACTGAGTAGCTCGCCAAGTAGGTTAACTTGAGCTCACTTGTGAGCTTTCTAACCATCTCACCATGGACCTTACTGTTGGCTCACCAAATAGCTCACTTGGGAGCTCACCTAGCAGCTCGCCTAGGAGCTCGATAAACGACTCACCTAGGAGCTCTTCTGGGATCTCACCGATCAGCTCGAGTTGAGCTCACCTGAGAGTTTGTCAAGTAACTCACCTTGAGCTCATATGGTAGCTCACATGTAAGTTCACCTCAAATATTTTTGACAATCTCAGCTTTTATCTCACATGGGAGCTCACCAATTAGTTCACCTAGGAGCTTGGCAAACAGTGACCCCAGGATCTCATCTAGCAGATCGACTTGAGCTTGCCAAAAAACTTACCTAGGAGCTCACCTAATAGCTCACCTTGCCAACTCACTATTAGCTCACCTAGGAGCTCAGCTGAGTAGCTTGACTTGAGCTCACTTGGGAGCTCGTCAAGTATCTCACCTAAAAACTCACATGGGAGCTCGCCTGACATCTCATCTTGCCAACTCACCTATCATCTCACCTTGATAACTCATCTTGAGCTCACTGAGGATCTCACCTTGCCAACTCACCTTGAGCTTATCTCGATAAGCTTGCCTTGCAGATCGTCGAGCATCTCACCAAGTAGATCACCTGGGAGCTCACCTAATAGCTCACCTGGGAGCTCGCCAACAGCTCACTTGGGAGCTCACCAAGTAGCTCGTCGAGTGGGTTGAATTTAGTTCACTTGTGCGCTCACTAAGAAGTTTTCTAGGGACCTCAACTAGGAGCTTGCCAAGAATCTCACTTGGGATCTCACCTAGCACCTCACAAAGTTACTCACTTGGGAGTTCTTCTGGGAGCTTGCCGATCAAATCAAGTTGAGCTTACCCGAGAGCTCGTCGAGTAACTCACCTGGGAGCTCGCCTAACAACTCACCTTATTAACTCGACTTGAGCTCCCCTTTCCAACTCACCTTGAGCTCACCTTGCCAACACACCTTGATCTCATCTTGTAGCTTGCATGTAAGCTCATCTCAGAGATTACCGATAAGGTCACCTTTGAGCAAACCTAGGAGCTCACCTAGGAGATTGGTGAGAGATCGGCAAGGAAATCACTTGACATCTCACCTTACAAGCTCACCTTGAGCTTTCCTAGGAGCTCACTAAGTAGCTCAACTTGAGCTCACCCGGAGCTCATCAAGTAGCTCACCCAAAAACTTGCATGGGAGCTCACTGACACTCACCTGAAACTCACATGAGAGCACACCTTTAAGCTCAAATTTCTAGCTTTCCTTGAGCACACTGAGTAGATCACCTTACCAACTCTCCTTGAGCTCATCTGGTATCTCACCTTGGAGTTCATCGAGAAACTCACCAAGTAGCTCACTTGGGAACTCACCTAACAGCTCGCTAGAGAGCTCACCAAGTAGCTCACCAAGTAGGTTGACTTGAGCTTGCTTGTGAGCTCTCTTGTGAGCTCACCATGCAGGTAGCAGGGGACCTCACCTGGGAGCTTTCTAAGTAGCTCACTTGGTATCTCACCTAGCATTACACCTACAATCTCTCCAAATAGCCCACTAAGTAGCTCACCTGGGAGCTCTTTTGGGAGCTCATAGATCAGCTAGAGTTGAGCTCACCCAGGAGCTCGTCAAATAACTCACCTGGGAACTCACCTGGGAGCTCGCCTTACTAAATTTCCTTGAGCTCATCTAGTAGCTTGCATCTAATCTCACCTCGGATACTACTTAAGATAAGCTCACCTTTGAGCTCACCTGGGAGCTCATCGAGCAGCTCTCCTAGAAGCTCGGCTAGGAGCTTGACAAGCGACTCACCTAGGGCTCGTCGAGCAGCTCAACTTGAGCTTGCCTAAAACTCACCTGAGCCTTCCCTACCAACTCACCTTGAGCTTTCCCAAGAGCTCATTGAGCAACTTCACATGGGATCTCACTTGAAATCTCACCTTTCTTGTGATGCTTGCTTCAACTACCACTTGAGACCAAGAAACAAACTAGGAAAAATTATGGAATATTTTTTTTTGATAAAAAGGGTCTACAAACAAGTTGCAAGACACTAGTTTGAAACTAAATAGGTTCCCAAAAAAATTCTAATTAACCAAACACAACATTTCAATTTTTATCTTATAACAAGTTTACAGGGCTCCAATTTGGAGGTTACTGAAGTTTTACTAAGGTTCCAGAGAAATTTATCGCCATGTGCCTGCTCTATCAAACCCTAAACTTCAAATATATTTTCACACACTTAGAATTATCAAAAATTCCTAAACTAGGCTCATTGGATAGGAAATTTCCTCACCTTTCCAACCATATAAATAATTCCTCCTAACTCCTTATAAAACTCAAGTTATGGCCGAGTGGAGTTTTAGGGGAAAATTTTCCCTTGGAGGTCCACGAGGATAGGGAGAAAATTGGGAAAATTTTCCCAAATGCCACGTGTCATCACGTGATTGGTGTGGGTGATCGGGTCGTAGGGAAAATTTGAAATTTTTCCCAAAACCAAAATCTCAATTTTTCCAAAGGAAAATTTTCCTCCATGCCTCTACACTTGCTCAAACGGCCACGTGGCGCTTTGTGATTGGTCGCGGGCAGCGGAGGTAAAATTGAAATTTTTCCAAAAGGGAAAAAAGTAAATTTTTCATTTCTAAATCCACGGGCCTCCCTACCACGTGTCAACACGTGATTGCTTTGGGTCCAAGAGGTTGTGGGGAGAAAAGAGAAACTTTTCCCAAGACAAAATTTTCGAAAGTTAAGTTTTTATTAAGGGCTGCCCTCTCAAGTTGCCATGTGGCAAATTTTGATAGGATGAGATGTTGGTAGAACCATGGAAATTTTTAGGAAATTTTTCTAAAGTTCAAAATTTAATTTTTTCTAAGGTCGATTTATTTAATTTTTGGTTTGGGATGGCCATTTTGAAGTAAAACTTCAAATGGCCATAACTTTTTATAGGAAGCTCTATTTTAGGAAAATGATGACTTTCTGGAAATATCTTGGAGTCCTCTTTGCACAAAAATCATCAATTTTAAAATTTGGTAAATTTTAAAGGGTAAAGTTTAAGAAATATATTTGTAGGGTTTATAATTTTAAAAGCTGGCGGTTTTTTCCAACTTATAAGATTTGATTAAATTTGGATATTTCTTCTTCTGAGCATGTAAATTGAGCATTGGGAAATGGTCTTGGGTAAATTTAAGTATATTTTAAAATTCCAATTTGGATATTGGGTTGCATTTGGTAAATTTTACATTTTTTACAAAGTAAGTTGGATTGTGAAGTTAAAATTGGATTTGATAGAGTTTTTGAGATATTTTCTTAAATATGAAGTTCAATGTGGGTTCAATAGGACCTAATACATCTAAAATACTTTGTTTCCTTTCTCAATTTTAACTAAAAATCTGAACTGTACATTTTTTATGGAATTCATTGCCAGAATTAAAGAAAGAAACAAAGATCATTTGCTAACAAGTTTATTAACCAATTTGCATCTTCCAAATATGGGGAGGCATTTTAAATCTTATCTAAGACATTCATTGATTCAAACAATTAATTGACAGTTCATATTCAAATTTTAAACTCCAGTTTTGATTTCAAACACAGTACATTTACTGGCAATGCTATTTCTTAATCTCTTTCAAAACAGAGTTTTCATTTCACAACAGCAACTTGGATCTAATACAACAATGAAATTTTGAGAAAGGAATGTAATTCTTTATTTGATTTCCAACAATAATTCAACAGTTTATCTCTTTCTTTGAATTTCAAGTTACAATGCACAATACATATTTCTTTCTTTCACATTCTTCTCATAACATAGTATGGAATAATAATCTTCTATAATTCACTTATCACTTTCAACCTTATAATTTAAATACAATATGTCTTCTCATTACAATTAAAAATACAAATCATCCACTTCAAAGTGGTAAGGTTACAATGAACTTGTAAAAAGGAAATGACTGTCAAATTGTTTTCTCTAAACTTCAAACATTAGCAGGCTGATTTCTTCATCTTATATCTTCTTTTGATCACAACAAGGAAGGGGGAAAGGCAACGCTCTCCACCCAACCAAGACATCCAATGGGAAAAGAGAAGCCATCTTTCCCCATTGGCCTCCCAGCCCCAACCATAATGGAATGGATCATGAACATCAACACATGGAAACAAGACTTCTTCACATACAAGGATATATTTTCACAATTACAAAGAAACACAAACAATGAGGTGTAGTTATCAACTACAAAAGCAATTTCAATCAAACTAAGGCTCCTTCTCTCGAGAAAGCAAGCCAACAAGAGCAAGATCTATGGGGGTCTCCTTATGCCTCCCATGTCGAAATTGGGCATCCACAAAAATCAAACCGCCATAAACTCAATCAAATCCCATAAACCTTATATCTCCCAACCCCTCCTTATACCCCCAAAAGAAGTAGGAAATTCAAGCTATTTCCTTTCCTAGGTGGATCCCAAACCAACACTCCCTCACAAAGAACAAATTCAAATGAAAATTTCCTTATGCCCCCCATATGAAATTCCATAGTCTTCTCTTTTTGCACCATGTCCTAGGCTTTCTACCCATCCCTCAAAGAATGCAAACACAATACCATTCAATATTTTTCATGGAAGAAGGGGAAAACAACAATTTAAAATAATTAGAGCCTACCTCTCCATAATGGAGATTTGCTTTCAAATAGTAGATTCTTATTTCTCAAATCAGTCCCAAAACAAAAATGCAAAGCATGCAAATCAGTCAAGCTCCTTCCACAAGAACAAGCTCCAAATGCAAAAGAAAATTTGACCCCAAGAAGTGAATTGCAAGGTTTCAACAACCTCCAAAATGAGGAAGAAATTCCAATTTTAAAGGAGAGGATGGAGGACGATGATGAGGATTCCAAGTGGGATGCCACATCATTTTTCCTCATCCCAAAATGAAATCACATCAAATGAAAATACATTATAATAAATGTGAATGAAAAAATTACTTACATACACAAACTCAACCCATACCCAAAAGTAATATGCATTTAAAATTTGTAAGGAAAGTGCAATCACTTCTTTCATAAAATCATTTCAAAACATAATAAAATAAGTTTCTTTGGAATCTAAAATTATAATCATGGTTGGTGGAGGTTTTTGAGAGGTGTGGGACAAGTTTAACTTGTCCCACAAGCCTCCAAATTTTTCCTTCAAGGCCAAATTCGAATTTCAAAGAGGAAGGAGTGTTTGACCTTCCAAAAATAGCCTTACAACCTCTTACAAATTCTCACACAACCCATACTTGGTAACTTACACACTCTTCTAAAATGCATTAACTTCTATGACATTTATTTATGAAAACCTTTTGACATAAGATTTATTTAATTACCATAAGGTTATAAAATATATAAATCAAATTTCATTTTCAACCAAGGCAAAAACATTTTAATTTCACATTCCACATCCCATTTAATTTAATTAAATTTTAACTATATGACTCCCACATAATACTATCATATTTAAATAATTACAATAAAAGCACATTACAAAATAAAATACACACAACAATAAATAAGTAAAAAAGGAACACATAATAAACATACACACATATGCCCCATGGTCACAAAAAGTGGAAATCCTAACACAATACAACAAACAAATCAACACAAACCAAACAGATTGCCATGGTGACCTTGTTGATTTCACACTTTGAATTCCAATATGGTTAGTCTCTAGTCCCCCAACATTGCTGTGATTTTTGACCTGCAAAATGTAAAATACCCCTTTGGCCTCGTGGCCATATCAGAACATCCAAATGATATAAGAAACATATAATTATTAAATCCAAATCACAACAATATCGAGAATTTAACATTTATCGTTTAAATTCAATTGCAACTATATCATCATCTAATAGATCTCTATACTAGAGCTATTTAAAATCTCAATGTCACATGTCTAAAATTAAAAGCAATATGATATCCATGTCAACCAATATATCCTCATCAATAAAATAACAATAATGTATCAATGATCATCAAGCAAAATATTTGCATCCAGATCAATATTAATCCGTGGAGCTAACATCTAACCATCATAATAATCAAAACATAATATTATCCAAAATGTGACCAATAGTGTCAGGATCAGTATCTAAATAGTGTCCAAGGAAAGTGGGCACTACATCCCCCTCCCCTTAGACTTGACTTCCTCCTGGAAGTCACTAGAAAAAATGTGGAAACTACACTCGTAAAGCAGTAGCATCCTCCCAAGTGGCTGTAGTCTCATCATATCTGTCCCACTGCACCCGTACCTGATCAATCTCTCTACCTCAAAGGCCCAAGGTCCTGTGATCTATGATATGGATGGGCTCCACCATCACCTACCCCTGATCTTGTACCTACAATGATGTCCAATCTAGCATATGAGAAGGATCTATGATGTATCTCCTAAGAATAGAAACATGAAACACATCATGTATGTGAGACAAGCTGGGTGGCAATGCTAGATGGTAGGCCAATGGGCCGATACACTCCAAGATCTCAAAAGGTCCAATGAACCAAGGATCTAACTTAGAATCTTTTCCATAATGGATCGGACTCTTCGGGCCTAACATGAAGGAAAATCTTCATGCCCACATCAAAATTACGCTCGGTTCTATGTTGATCGTATTTCTTCTACCTATCCTGTACCTCCTACAATCTCTACCTGATCAACACTACCTATTGCTCCATGTCCTACAAAAGAGCTGGTCCTAAGGATACTCTATCCTCCAATCTATCCTAGCTAAGGGGTGTCCTACACTCCCTACCATATAAGGCCTAAAAAGGAGCCATGCCTATAGAACTCTGAAACTATTATTGTAGGAAAATTCCACAAGATACAGATACTCCTCCCACTTAGACTGTTGATCCATCACGTACATCCTGAGCATATCCTCCAATATCTGATTCACCCTCTCAGTCTGTCCATCTGTCTCTGGGTGATAGGCTATGCTGAAGTTAATCTTCTTCATGAGAACATACTTTGCATGGTGGTCTAGAAATGAGAAGTGTACAAAGGATTGTGGTCGAAATGATCTTCTACGGATTTTGCGCAACCCGCCGATCTTATCCAAGTAGACATGTGCCACCGCACTAGCTATATATGTGGTCTTTACCAGTGAAAAGTGAGCTACTTTTGTCAATTTATCAAACGTGACCATGATGGCATCGTGGTGATATCTTGATATCAGTAATCCAACAATGAAATCCATGGAAAAGGTGTCCCATTTCCACTCCGGTATAGCATGAGGATAGAGAAGGCTAGCAGGATGTTGATGCTCAGCCTTAACTTTCTGGAACTCTAAATATCATGACACAAACTAAGCCATATCCTTGCAAAGTCCTCTCCAGTGATTAAACTATCTCAAGGTGGCGTGTATCTTCTTCACCCCAGGATGGCCTGAATAGGGTGCACGATGTGCCTCTGTCAAGATGTCCTACCTCAAGCCTCCATCTCTAGGAACATAAATTTGACCTTTTTTCCCGAGAAGACCATCTCGCCTATAGTCATAAACCATAAAATTTCCCCTCGAGGGGTCTCTCGGGACTTAATCTCTCGCTCGAGCTACAATATAGAAACTATCAAGAGGAAGTCTGCCGAAGGATCTTGACTGATGGTACCCAGACTTGAGGTCAATCTTAGAGAACACCATGGTTCCCCTCATTTGATCAAATAAGTCATCAATACGAGGTAGGGGATAACGATTCTTGATCGTTACCTTATTCAGCTGGCGGTAGTCTATGCATAACCGTAAGGATCCATCCTTCTTCTTCACAAATATAACCGGTGCACCCCAAGGGGATACACTAGGATGGATAAGGCCTTTCTCTAGAAGGCCCTCTAGCTGCAACTTGAGATCATAGAGCTCTGGGGTGGTCATCCGATAAGGAGCTCGTGAGATAGGCTCTCTCCTGGAACCAGATCAATATGGAAATCAATGTCACGTGGGGGTGGCATCCCCAGTAGCTCCCCTAGAAACACATCTACATACTCTATCAAAATGGGATGGTCATCTAGCGATGGCCCACTAGATCCATCCTCTTTTTGGTCACTGAATATGACTACATACATCTGAAAACCTCGTCATACACATCGCTTGAGATGCATAGCGGAGATAGTTTGAATAGAAACAGGTCTCCTAACCCAAGAAATCACCGATTCAACTCCAATATCATCTCGCACAAGATATAGTCTTATGATATTAATCCATCCTCTCTCTCGTGTGTAGATAACCAATCCATGCCTAAAATGACTCCATACGAGCCCAAAAGAAGTATGTGGAGATCTAAAGTGGTGGTGAAAAGTCTCAAGTTAACAACACACTCCTTTACTAAGGAGTCTACACACGACCTTGGCGCCTCAAGCCATCTCAACATCCCAACTATGACCTTATCTAACAACCACCATCTTGCATCACTCTACCAAGGATTGTGCAATAAATGAATCAAAAGAACCAAAATCAAACAATATAGAAGTAGGAATACCTCGAATGCTACCTGTAGTCTCAATGACCATGATCCGGTGCTCGGCCGAGATAGTTCTTAAACACCGCATAGATCTTGTGACTCCATCCCATTTCTCTCATTGTAGGCTCTGAGATGGTTTCCTTACCCTTATTAAGGTTCTGGGGAAATCTCTCTAAAATTTTCCCACTCGCTCCACACTGAAACAACCACCTGAACCTCTCCAAGGAGTGACACTTCCAAAAGGTGCCCTAGAGGTAGGTGTTGTGGATCCTGATGATCCAGCTATAGTCTGTTGTGGCCTCTCCGTGGTCGAGCTCCTACCAACCGAGCTCTAGCTCCACCTCGTGTCTGGTGGGTCCCAGAGGAGGCCCCATACTGCGACCTCTTTGTGCATCAACTCTCTGAGGAGGCCTAAATGGTGGGTGGGACTACTGCTACTACTGTGGTATAAAGATGACCGCAAATAATTCTGACCACCATGAGGAAGAGGAGATGACCCCCTCGATCTACTATCCTGCAACTATTTAATATGATTCCTAACCCGGTCTCTAGCTACTAGGTTTTACCCAGAGTCTCATCTAAAATGTAGGACTTCTCAACGGCCTCTACTAATGTCTATGGGTAGTGGATCCAAACTGCACCTCCAATGTCTATATTAAGGCCCCGAATGAACCTATGGATCTGCACCTGCTCATCCTACATGTAATCAATGTACTAAAGTAGGTCCAAGAACCTACTCTCATACTCGGCCACTATAAGGGAAGCCTGTCGAAGGTCATGGAACTCATCAATCCTCTGCTGTATGAATCTCTCATGGCAAGTATCTACTCCTGAATCTCTCCTCAAATAGCTCCCAAGTGACTGTCTCTGAATCTATATGGAGCTTCTACTCCTCTATCCTCCACCATACTCCAGCTATATCCTTCAATAGATGGATCACAACACGAGCTTTCTTGTTGCTAGAACAAGGACAAAGCTTAAAGCAACTGCTCAAGCTAACTAGCCAGGCCTCTACCTAGAAACCACCTGTGTCACCTAAATAATGTGAGGGCCTAAGCTTCAAGATCTCCCTAATATGATCTGCGGCTGGGGTCTGACGGCCTTTGGGCCTCTCTGCCTGCCTGTCCCCGAGCCTAGGGCTTCGAGACCTCTCTCTCTCTGTCTTGAAATATGGTCACCATGTCCCCTCAAAGGAGACTCTGCTCTAGATGACTCTACATGAAAATTCTCTCCTCCATCCTCCTCACCCTATGGAGGATGTGTATGTCCCTCAATGGAAGTATCTCTGTCCTATCTTCCCAAGTGCCCTCCTACTAATCCTCCACTTAAGGTGACATTAACATCCTGGAGGGTCTATAAAATCTGTGGTAGGATAGTTGCTAAACCCTGGCCTAGTGGTGGTGGTGGCGGTGGTAGAGGTGGTGACTCTGAGCCTCTATTAATGTTCCTCCTGCTCCGTCTAAGCTCCCTACACAGACTAGAGTGGGAGTTAGTTCATTACCTTGAGTTTTCTTTAGTTTTCTAAGTTTACTAACATGTTCAATTTTCAATTAGTTTTATTTTATAGATTATCAATTTGCTAGTTTTAGGTTTCAAGTCTCAATGTTTTGAGTGTGCCCAATAGTCCAAGCTTTTGAACCTTCACTTTGATACCAAGTGATGCCTGCGCTTCAACTACCACTTGAGACCAAGAAACAAACTAGGAAAAATTATGGAATATTTTTTTTTTTTTTTGATAAAAAGGGTATATAAAAAGTTGCAAGACACTAGTTTGAAACTAAATAGGTTCCAGAACAAATTCTGATTAACCAAACACAATATTTCCATTTTTATCTTATAACAAGTTTACAAGGCTCCAATTTGGAGGTTACAAGTTTTACTAAGGTTCAGGGAGAAATTTATCACTAGGCCTGCTCTCTATCAAGCCCTAAACTTCAACTAGATTTTTCACACACTTATATTTATCAAAACTTTCCTAAAATAGGCTCATTGGATAGGAAATTTCCTCACGTTTCCAACCATATAGAGAAGTCCTCCTAACTCCTTGTAAAACTCAAGTTATGGCCTAACGAGTTTTAGGGGAAAATTTTCCCTTAAGGGTCCACAGGGATAGGGAGAAAATTGGGAAAAATTTCCCAAATGCCACGTGTCATCACATGATTGGTGCAAGTGAGCAGGTCGTAGGGAAAAATTTGAAATTTTTCACAAAACAAAAGTCTCAATTTTTCCAAAGGAAAATTTTCCTCCATGCCTCTACACTTGCTCAAATGGCCACGTGGCGCTTTGTGATTGGTCGCGGGCAGCAGAGGTAAAAGTGAAATTTTTATAAAAGGGAAAAATGTAAAGTTTTCATTTCTAAATCCACGGGCCCTCCCTACCATGTGTCAACACGTGATTGGTTTGGGTCCGCGGGGTTGCGGGAGAAAAGTGAAAATTTTCCCAAGACAAAATTTTCAAAAAGTTAAGTTTTTTATTAAGGGCTGCCCCTCCAAGGTGCCACATGGAAAATTCTGATAGGATGAGAGGTTGGCGGGCTGTGGAAATTTTAGGAAATTTTTCCAAAGTTCAAAATTTAATTTTTTTCTAAGGTCAAATTATTTCATTTTTGGTTTGGGATGGCCATTTTGAAGTAAAACTTCAAATGGCCATAACTTTTAATAGGAAGATCCATTTTAGGCAAGCAAGGACTTTCTAGAAAGTTCTCGAGTCAGATTTGTATAGAAATCATCAATTTTAAAATTTGGTGAATTTTATTAGGTTAATTTAAAGAAATCGATCTGTAGGTTTTATAATTTTAAAACTGGCAGTTTTTCCAACTTATAAGATTTGATTCAATTTTGATATTTCTTCTTCTGAGCATGTAAATTGAGCATTGGGAAATGGTATTGGGTAAATTTAAGTATATTTTCAAAGTCCAATTTGGATATTGGGTTGCATTTGGTAAATTTTACATTTTTTTGATACAGTAAGTTGGATTGTGAAGTTAAAATTGGATTTGATAGAGTTTTGAGATATTGTCTTGAATATGAAGTTCAATGTGGGTTCAATAGGACCTAATACATCTATAATACTTTGTTTCCTTTCTCAATTTTAACTAAAAATCTGAACTATACATTTTTGATGGAATTCATTGCCAGAATTAAAGAAAGAAATAGAGATCATTTGCTAACAAGTTTATTAACCAATTTGCAATCTTCCAAATATGGGGAGGCATTTAAAATATTATCTAAGACATTCAGTTGATTCAAACAATTAATTGACAGTTCATATGCCAAGTTTAAACTCCAGTTTTGATTTCAAACACAGTACATTTACTGGCAATGCTATTTCTTAATCTCTTTCAAAATAGAGTTTTCATTTCACAACAGCAACTCGAATCTAATACAACAATGAAATTTTGAGAAAGGAATGTAATTCTTTATTTGATTTCAAAAAATAATTCAATAGTATATCCCTTTCTTTGAATTTCAAGTTACAATGCACAATACATATTTCTTTCTTTCACATTCTTCTCATAACACAGTATGGAATAATAATCTTCTACAATTCACTTATCACTTTCAACCTTATAATTTCAATACAAGATGTCTTCTCATTACAATTAACAATACAAATCATCCACTTCAAAGTGGGAAGGTTACAATGAACTTGTAAAAAGGAAATGACTATCAAATTGTTTTCTCTAAGCTTCAAACAGTAGCAGGCTGATTTCTTCATCTTATATCTTCTTTGGATCACAACAAGGAAGGGGGAAAGGAAATTCTCTCCACCCAACCAAGACATCCAATGGGAAAAGAGAAGCTGTCTTTCCCCATTGGCCCCGAGCCCCAACCATAATGGAATGGATCATGAACATCAACACATGGAAACAAGGCTTCTTCACATACAAGCATATATTTTCACAATTACAAAGAAACACAAACAATGAGGTGTAGTTCTCAACTACCACAAGAAATTTCAATCAAACTAAGGCTCCTTCTCCAAGCAAGCAAGCCAACAAGAGCAAGATCTATGGGGGTCTCCTTATGCCTCCCATGTTCAAATTGGGCATCCACCAAAAGCAAACCACCATAAACTCAATCAAATCCCATAAACCTTATATCTCCCAACCCCTCCTTATGCCCCCCCAAAGAAGTAGGAAATGCAAGCTATTTCCTTTCCTAGGTGGATCCCAAACCAACACTCCCTCCACAAAGAACAAAAGCCAATGAAAATTTCCTTATGCCCCCATTTGAAACCCCATAGTCTTCTCTTTTTTACACCATGTCCTAGGATTTCTACCCATCCCTCAATGAATGCAAACACAATACCATTCAATATTTTTCATGCAAGAAGGGGAAAACAACAATTTAAAATAATTAGAGCCTACCTCTCCATAATGGAGATTTGCTTTCAAACAGTAGATTCTTGTTGCTCAAATCAGTCCCAAAACAGCAAATGCAAAGCATGCAAATCAGTCCAAGCTCCTTCCACAAGAACAAGCTCCCAATGCAAGAGAAAATTTGACCCCAAGAAGCAAATGGCAAGGTTTCAACAACCTCCAAAATGAGGAAGAAATTCCATTTTAAAGGAGAGGATGGAGGAGGATGATGTGGATTCCAAGTGGGATGCCACATCATTTTTCCTCATCCCAAAATGAAATCACATCAAATGTAAATACATCATAATAAATGTGAATGACAAAATTACTTACATACACAAACTCAACCCATACCCAAAAGGAAAATGCATTTAAAATTTGTAAGGCAAGTGCAATCACTTCTTTCATAAAATCATTTCAAAACATAATAAAATAAGTTTCTTTTGACTCTAAAATTATAATCATGGTTGGTGGAGGTTTTTGAGAGGTGTGGGACAAGTTTAACTTGTCCCACAAGCCTCCAAATTTGTCCTTCAAGGCCAAATTCGAATTTCAAAGAGGAAGGAGTGTTTGACCTTCCAAAATCAGCCTTACAACCTCTTACAAATTCTCACACAACCCATACTTGGTAACTTACACACTCTTCTAAAATGCATTAACTTCTATGACATTTATTTATGACAACCTTTTGACATAAGATTTATTTAATTACCATAAGGTTATAAAATATATAAATCAAATTTCATTTTCAACCAAGGCAAAAACATTTTAATTTCACATTCCACATCCCATTTAATTTAATTAAATTTTAACTATATGACTCCCACATAATACTATCATATTTAAATAATTACAATAAAAGCACATTACAAAATAAAATACACACAACAATAAATAAATAAAAAAGGAACACATAATAAACATACACACATATGCCCCATGGTCACAAAAGTGGAAATCCTAACACAACACAACACACAAATCAACACAGTTGCCATGGTGACCTTGTTGATTTCACACTGAATTCCAATATGGTTAGTCTCCAGTCCCCCGACATTGTTGTGATTTTTAACCTACAAAATGCAAAATACCCCTTCAGCCTCGTGGCCATATCAGAACATCCAAATGATATAAGCAACATACAATTATTAAATCCAAATCACAACAATATTGAGAATTTAACATTTATCGTTTAAATTCAATTGCAACTATATCATCATCCAATAGATCTCTATACTAGAGCTATTTAAAATATCAATGTCACATGTCTAAAATTAAAAGCAATATGATATCCATGTCAACCAGTATATCCTCATCAATAAAATAACAATAATG
This sequence comes from Taxus wallichiana var. yunnanensis, assembly GCA_018340775.1. NCBI lineage: Eukaryota > Viridiplantae > Streptophyta > Pinopsida > Cupressales > Taxaceae > Taxus > Taxus wallichiana. The sequence continues at coordinate 27,986,512 of CM031237.1, read as the reverse complement.
TATCAATGATCATCAAGAAAAATATCTACATCCAGATCAATACTAATCCAGGATCTAACATCTAACCATCATACTAATCAAAACATAATAATATCCAAAATGTGACCAATAGTGTCAGGATCAGTATCTAAATAGTGTCTAAGGAAATTGGGCACTACATTCCCCTCCCCTTAGAATCAACTTCCTCCTGGAAGTCATTGGAACAAATGTGGAAACTGTACTTGTAAAACAAAGGGCATCCTCCCAAGTGGCTGTAGTCTCATCATATCTCGTCCCCAATGCACCCATGTAACATCCCTATTTTAAGATACTAGATCAATGGAATTTTTATTTTATTTTTATACAACGTTCTCTGTTATGAATTATATAATTCAAACACACGTTCAAGTTTTAATAATTGTTCTCTGTCTAATTAATGTAATTTGGATCACACAATTTCTTTTTAAAACCAATGTTCCCTATTCACATATTTGCAATATGGAACACACATTCAATTCCATTCAATCATATAACAGATACCATATGCTGTTGTAAATGACTCAAAGAACTACCGATCTCCCATTTTATGGCTCGGAGTTTCAGTGATCTCTCATTTCATGACTCGGTGACTTACCAATCCTTCATGTTAATCCATGCATTGTATAATAACTATACAGGGTTCTATTACCATTTCCGGTTATCAAAGTGATCCATTTAAGAAGCCTATCTAAATATCTGTTACTGATATTCATCTGACATCTTGCATCTTAAACTAGGTGATTAGGACAATGCAACCAGCACTTGCGATACTTTGGCCAAAGATTTTCACATGCTTTGCATGATCATATTCCTAGATGTGATACACATCAATGGAATACGTCCTTCACCTCACTTCATCTATTATCTAGAATGGTCTTTCCTGATCTCTGTCAGTCCTTCCGTCTAAGGTCAAGCTCTAACCCCAACTAGCAATATGAACGAGTATAGGAAGTTACTCATGGTAACTAAAGGTACGCAGACATACGGTGTCATCCCTAGGTGACTCCGTGTGTCTAGTTACCTTTAGTCCTCCGGAGTCACTCCATATATGCATTCACATTCCTATCCCCTGTCTAGGAACTTAGTATCCAACTTATCTAAACTTGATGGTTTGTTTCGGAGGGCATTGTAATATGTCAGCTATAACATTGTGTTGTCATGAAGGCCCCGCCTTCATGAAGACTCCATATTGTAGCTGGCGTATGCCAATGTCCTACAGAATCCTCTCATCAAGAGTACACATCCATGTCGAGTGTGATTTGATTATAATCTTAATATTTAAGATCAACTTTTAGCAACCATGCTGATCCTTTAACCTCGTTCTTGTTACAGTTGTATGTAGCTAAGAGAGAGACTTAATTTGTCTTCTAGCTTAATATACATCCTCTCCTTCATACCGAAGGGTTGCATATTCTCTTCTTGGTTCTTTTCTTTAATCTTCGGACTAATCATTCCATTACAGATAAACTTAATAAGTTTAACCTATTAAACTTAACCAAGTTTTTACCCACAACTGTAAACAAATTCAGAATTCCATCTTATTAGACATCATTTAAATGAGGTCTAATTCTAAATGAATTTATTCATTTATTCTCCATAACCTTACTTCAGTTAAGGTTGGTTAACTATAGATATGTTTTCCCATATCTAATATTTTCTGAATTTAAACATTTCGATGATGTTAACGGAGTCCGAATACAAAGTTCGGCTACTCCTATGTTATTTGATATTCCTTAGCTTATAAGCTAATCCCGAATACCTTTCAATTAAGAGATCATGTTCACCTAAATCCATTTTAATGCCAATTTAAAATTCATCTTAACCCAAGTATGAACTAATTGTACATTCCAACATAAAATTTGCATTCAGGTAAAGAATAGATGTTATTTCCTTTTAAATCTATCCACTATCATTTGAATAATTTCAAATCAAGGAATAATATTATATTCTCAATCTTATTCAACAATATCAAATTGATACAGCCATTAAAATATCACACTTTTCCTTGTATTCATCCATAAGTTTTACAATCTATACATTTGCTAGCCCAAACGACTGGACTTCGTTTATATCAAACAACATTACAACTCATAAAGATAGAAGAATGTAATTTCTTCCTTTCTCATTTCCTCGTAGAGGAATAATAGCTATCAAATACAATCCATCCTCAGTTAATCAAAATAAGTATCAGAAAACAACCATGTCTTCATTTATACTCAAGTTCCATCTGTAAAATTACTTGCACGGGTCAGTTCATTGAACTGAGCATATTAAGAACTTGTCATTAAAATGAGGTGCTTTTAATTAATTTTCTCAATAAAATAACCTTAATTTTATGAAATGTTAAAATGAACATCATCCAAGAATTAAGTACCGATAAGGATGAACAACATAACAATCCAATCATCTAATTACCCTCCCAATCAGAAAAGAAAGGATCACTACCCCTTTTTCCAAAATAATTACTACAAGAAGTAATTTCCTTCAACTAGTTCCAGAATTAACATCTGTAAGAACTAAAACATAATCATGCATACTGTTGTTCCAACATAAAAACTGTAATTTCCTTTCACTTACAACAGTTATAATTTCAAAGATAAAATTTGACTGAAATTTTAAACCGAATTACTTTCCTTTCCTTTCATGCTACTCAATTGATTTCAAGCAATCAAACGCTGAGGAGAAAAGTAAACAGCCATAAAATGCAGATGCTTAAACCAAGGCAGTACAAAATTTACTTGCATAACAATTATAGATTTCCAATCGCATACGAGAAAAGAAATGAACATTAATTCAAATTATCCATCTAACACTCTCTCTCCTTTCCTCATGACTGTACTTTCAAGAATTTAATCTAGACGTGATATCAATCAATGATAACAGTCTAAAGAGAAATAAATAAAATCAATAATCGTATAAAAGGAAGGAGGATCATATTACCTCTTTTCACTGTTTAACCAAATATCCACTATTTAGCACAGACATAATCTAACAGTATGATTCATTCTGCATAGTATATTTCAATATGCAAAAACTACTATTTTCCTTTCCAAAAGTTGACCAGAGTTCATTGCAACTGGTCCATAAGCATTGATACCAAAAGAACTTCTAAATACAATCATTTCCTTTTAAAATAATTCACCCTATAGACATTTACGTCTATATAACATGTAAGAGTGTACATCAACAACAACAAGTCACACTTTCGTCATAATAATGAGAGAATTCACTTTCCAACAACAAAGTAAGAAATCCATTCATATTCTGCTCCAATGAAAACAATGAAAGGTTCTCAATCCTTAAAATTATATATATATATATATATATATATATATATATATATATATCCTTGAGTTCAGCAAGACACAGAGTAGGATTTGTATACTCTACCCAGTCTATTCTATAGACTGAATTTTTCTTTTCCCATTCAGATCAGAACTTCCTTCCAAACAGTCCTATATGAATACCAAGAACCAGCAGGCAGAACACCATATCTAATTAGAACAACAAAGTAAGATGCTACTATGACCTTACTGTCCCAGGGAACCCGTATTCTATGCAATGAAAAACATCTAGGAGATATAACTCTTATCAACATCACCACGAATTTGTTTTTCCCAAACGTTTCCACACACTGAACTCAGAAATACAATATTCACATAACAATACATTTATCAATTCAAACCCGTATAGGGTAATAGATGCGTATGCAAAACACAGTAAAAAACAATCTCATACAGCAAGCACAACCCCCTTTATTTCACTTATTTGCAAGAAATACCAAAGCCGTGTTCCTTTTTATTATGACAGTTCGAACCAGGCATACAGAATCACCTTATCTTTCCATTTTTACAAGAATGCACAAAACTCAGAATTAATACACACATAGCTAATGTATTATTCAGCACAAACTCAACTCATATTGAGTAAAGATCGATTACCCAACATTGCCAAACAACTCACTCATCAAGAGCAAATTCATTTCATTTACCCATTTTGCAAAAGAAATTACCCAAGTCGTACTCAACAAAGGAAAAATGACTCATTCCAGAGATCATTTCATTCAAAACAACAACATCATTTAACTAAATCACCCCTCATAAGAGCAGGGTTGTTTTAATGAGACGATTAAGCAAAATCAAGCGGTTTAAAGAGAAGGGCTTAACATGCCTGTATTTCTTTTATGGTTTGAAGAAAACTGCATCCACTGGAGCTATTTCTCTCCACGACATCCTTAGCCAGGCTTTCCAACCAGTCCACTAACTTCCATAGGCTCAAAAATAGCCTTTACTTCTCTAAAGAATAGAAATAATAACCAAAATACAGTAGGTTCGACAGAACCATGGAAGAACAAAATGCAGAGAAACTAAACAATCGATGCACACAATAACAAACAAATTTTTCCTCAATCCTCTTTCCAAGGTGAGCTGGTCACTAAGACCAATGTCATTGAATGCATTGAATGCATTACCTTTCCTCATTCCTCACGCCACCACCGACTCAGGTTGGCGAGTTTTTTTTTTTTAATTTTGCTTGCAATCATAGTTTAGCTTCATAGCTAGTTGGATGCCTCCAACTTTTCCATGTTCCCGCCAAACTTGGCGCTGCAACATGTAAGGACTTCATTTACTATCCCATTAAATTTCTAACCTTCCCTCCTTATCCGTTTCCATCCACATGGGTCCATAAGTCCCCTTCCATAGGTTAGTAATAGTTTAGGATTTTATAGTCCATAGCTAGGTTGTTCACCTAGTTCATAGGTTATTAGAATTTGCATCTATTTTCATCCTTATGAAATTTAAAATCCATATAGGGTAGTAGTTAGGGTATAGGATAAAACTTAGTAGTAGGTTAGGGTTTAATCCCATAGTATTTATTTAATAGTTTCCAATCAAGTCTTTCTGACTGGCATTCGTATTCAACACTATGCAGGACATTTCGTCCTATGTTCCACATACCTATGTCACTCACATACCTTGGCCCTTATTGTCTTAAACTATCTAGTGTTATAGCTACATGTGGTTCGAGAATCAAACCTTTTTCATTGGCATCTATGTACCAGATATTCATACCTAAAATCAGGTGCTGCAACATTTATATCAACCTTCAGTCTGGTTTCAGACTTCATTCAGGTTTAGAAGTAAATCGACAAGTGATCACAAGAAGGCCACAACATACCTTGGATCAATGGAATTGATTCAAGGTGTGATGTCAATCAGCGAAAAGAGTTCATCAAGCATACGACAAGTCTCTTGTCTCATTAGCAACACACAAGCAATAATAACTTCTGTCCCAAGTAAAAAAATTACAGCAAATAAGGGTCCATATTAGCAACACATTCCTCTTAAGATCAAAAGATATATCTTAACATATTTATCTTCATTTCTGCAGTTACAACATCATGAAAAGTAATTACCATGATAGCTTAAAAAAATTCAAGGTGTTACAACCCATACCCGATCAATCTCTCTACCTCGAAGGCCCAAGGTCCTGCGATCTATGATCTGAGATGGGCTCCATCATCAACTCCCCCCTAATCTTGCACCTCAATGATGTCCAATCCAGCATATGAGAAGGATCTGTCATATATCTCCTAAGAACAGAAACATGAAACACATCATATATGCGAGACAAGCTGGGTGGCAATGCTAGATGGTAGGCCAACGGGCTGATATGCTCTAAGATCTCAAAAGGTCCAACAAAATGAGGAGCTAACTTAGAAACTTTTCCATAATGCATCAAGCTCTTATGTGGCCTAACATGAAGGAAAACCTTCATGCCCACATAAAAATTATGCTCGGCTTTATCTTTGATCAACGTATTTCGCCTATCTTGTGCCTCCTGTAATCTCTACCTGATCAACACTACCTACTGCTCCATGTCCTATAAAAGAGCTGGTCCTAAGGATACTCTATCCTCCAATCTATCCCAGCTAAGGGGTGTCCTACACTCCCTACCATACAAGGCCTAAAAGGAGCCATGCCTATAGAACTCTGGAAACTATTATTGTAGGAAAATTCCACAAGATATAGATACTCCTCCCACTTAGACTGCTGATCCATCACGTACATCCTGAGCATATCCTCCAATATCTGATTCACCCTCTCAGTCTATCCATCTATCTCTAGGTGATAGGTTGTGCTGAAGTTAATCTTCATCCCGAGAACATACTGCATGGTGGTCTAGAAATGAGAAGTGTACAAAGGATCGTGGTCACAAATGATCTTCTGCGGGATTCCGTGCAACCTAACGATCTCATCCAAGTAGACACATGCCACTGCACTAGCTGTATATGTGGTCTTTACTGGTGAAAAGTGAGCTACTTTTGTCAATTTATCAACCATGACCATGATGGCATCGTGGTGATATCTTGACATCGGTAATCCAATAATGAAATCCATAGCATGAGGATAGAGAAGGCTAGCTGGATGCTGATGCTCAGCATTCACTTTCTGGCACTCTAAATAGCATGACAAAAACTAAGCCACATCCTTGTGAAGTCCTCTCCAGTGATATAACTATCTCAAGGTGGCGTACATCTTCTTCACCCCAGGATGGGATGAATAGGGTGCACGATGTGCCTTTGTCAAGATGTCCTACCTCAAGCCTCCATCTCTAGGAACATAAATCTGACCTCTTTGCCTAAGGAGACCATCTACCTCTAGTGATAAACCATCAAATTTACCCTTAAGGGGTCTCTGGGACTCAATCTCTTCTCGGGCTGCAATGTAGAAACTATCAAGAGGAAGGCTGCTTTGAAGGATCTCTGCTTCGTAAATCTATGCTCACTAAAGTAGCCATGCTCAAATGCTTCATGTCACGAGGGCATCTGTAACCAAATTCACCTTCTCCTTCACATGCTCTATCTCCATGTCATACTCACAAAGAAACTCCATCCAACTCGTCGACAAGAATTTAGATTAGGCTGCGTGAAGAGGTGGTGAAGACTCAAATAGTTTATCCTAAGTGTGAATCTCCGACCAAGAACAAAGTTTCTCCATAAAAATAAAGCATGCACAACTTTCGTAAGCTCAAGGTAATGAGTTTGATAATTATGTTCATGATCTTTGATTTTGTGAGACTCAAAAGCTATAACTCTTCCCTCCTGCATAAGAACACCTCCAAGGCCTACTAACAAAGCATCTATGCATACAAAGAAATCACCATGTGGATCTGGCACTACAAGAATAGGTGTTATAGTGAGGCATCCCTTCAAGGTCCTGAAGGCCTGCTCACACCTATTTGACAAAACAAACTTCTTCCCTTTCCACTGAAGGGAAGTGATGGGGTGTGCTATCCGAGAGAAGTCCTGAACAAATATCCTGTAGTATCCTACTAACCCCATGTATTTTTGCACCTCTGTCACTGTAGTGGGTGCTAGCGAATCCATAATGGCTCTAATCTTAGAAGGATCGACTGCGATACCTTCCCCTAAGATGATATGACCCAAGTACTATATCTCTGACTAAAAGAAAACACACTTCTCGAAGTTCCCGTAAAGCTGCTGCTCATGAAGACACTGAAGAACCTGATGAAGGTGCTCCTCGTGCTCCTTACACGTACGTGAGTAAATTAGAATGTCATCAAGAAAGATGAGCACAAAGTGATCTAAAAATTTCCTGAATACCCCATTCATCAAAATCATAAACACGGTGGGGGCATTCATCAAACAAAAAACCACCACTTTGTGAACTCCTAGTGCCCATACCTCATACGAAAAGCAGTCTTATGGATTTACCTCCGTAATCCTCAACTAATGGTACCCAAACTTGAGATCAATATTATAGAACACCATGGCTCCACTCATTTCATCAAACACATCATCAATCCGAGGTAGGGGATAACGATTCTTGATCGTTACCTTTTCTAGCTTGTGGTAGTCTATGCATAACCGTAAGGATCCATCCTTCTTCTTCATAAATATAACCGGTGCACCCTAAGGGGATACACTATGACAAATAAGGCCTTTCTCTAGAAGGCCCTCCATCTGAAAACTTGAGCTCACGAGCTCAGGGTGGTCATCGATAAGGAGCTTGTGAGATAGGCTCTACTCCCGGAACCAGATCAATATGGAAATCAATCTCACGTGGGGTGGCATCCCCGATAGCTCCCCTAGAAACACATCTACATACTATCTAAAAATGGGATGGTCATCTAGAAATGGCCCACTAGATCCATCCTCTATTTAGTCACTTGATCATGTGACTGCATACATCGACAACCTCATCGCACACCACTTGAAATTTGTATAAGCGGAGATAGTGCGAATAGAAATAGGTCTCCTGACCCCAGAAATCACCGATTCAACTCCAAGATTGTCTACACAAGATATAGTCTTATGATAGCAATCCATCCTAGCCCTGTGTGTAGACAACCAATCCATGCCTAAAATGACTCCATACGAGCCCAAAGGAAGTATGCGGAGATCTGAAGTGGTGGTGAAAAGTCCCAAGTTAACAACACACTCCTTTACTAAGGAGTCTACAGAGACCTTGGCTCCTAAAGCCATCTCGACATCCCAACTATGACCTTGTCTAACAGCCACCAGCCTACATCACTCTACCAAGGATGGTGCAATAAATGAATCAGAAGAACTAGAATCAAACAATATAGAAGTAGGAACACCTCCAATGCCACCTGTAGTTTCAATGATCGTGCTCTGGTGCTCGACCTGGCAGTTCTTAACCACTATGTAGATCCTATGACTCCATCCCATGTCTCTGACTGTAGGCTCTGAGATGGGTGCCTTACCCTTATTAGGGTTCTGGGGGCAATCTCTCCAAAAGTGTCCCACTGTTCCACACCTGAAACAACCACCTGAACCTCTCCAAGGAGCGGAACTGCCAGAAGGTTCCCTAGAGGTAGGTGCTGTGGATCCTAATGATCCAGCTATAGTCTGTTGTGGCCTCTGTGGTCGAGCTCCTACCAACTGAGCTCTAGATCCACCCTGTGTCCTAGTGGGTCCCCTAGGAGGAGGCCCCATACTGCGACCTCTCTATGCATCAACTCTTTGAGGAGGCCTAAATGGTGGGTGGGACTACTCACACTCTTTACTATAGTCGAAAGATGACTGTGAAGAATGATGACCACCATGAGGAAGAGGAGTTGACCCCCTCAATATACTATCCTACAACTGCTGAATACGGTTCATAACCCGGTCTCTAGCCTATTGGGTTTTACCCTGAGTCTCCTCTATAATGTAGGCCTTCTCAATGGCCTCTACTAATGTCTATGGGCAGTGGATCCGAACTGCACCTCCAATGTCTATATTATGACCCCGAATGAACCTGTGGATCTGCACCTGCTCATCTTACATGTAATCAATGTACTGAAGTAGGTCCAGGAACCTACTCTCATACTCAACCACTATAAGGGAAGCTTGTCGAAGGTCATGGAACTCATCAATCCTTTGCTTTGTATGAATCTCTATGGCAAGTATCTACTCCTGAATCTCTCCTCAAATAGTTCCCAAGTGACTATCTCTGAATCTATATGGAGCTTCTACTACTCTGTCCTCCACCATACTCCAACTCTGTCCTTCGATACATGGATCGCAACATGAACTTTCTTATTGCTAGAATAAGAACAAAGCTTAAAGCAACCACTCAAGCTAACTAGCCGAGGCCTCTTCCTAGGAACCACCTATGTCATTTGAATAATGTGAGGGCCTAGGCTTTAGGATCTCCCGATATGATCCACAATCGGGGTTTGACAACCTCTCGGTCCTCTCTTCCTACTGTCCCTGCCTAGGGCTCCGAGACCTCTCTCTCGTCCTTAAATATGGTCACCATGTCCCTCAAAGGAGACTCTGCTCTAGCTGACTCTCCATGAAAATTATCTCCTCCATCCTCCTCACCCTATGGAGGAGGTTCATGTCCCTCAATGGAAGTATCTCTATCCTATCTACCCGAGTGCCCTCCTACTGATCCTCTACGTAAGGTGGCATTAACATCCTGGAGGGTCTGTAAAATATGTGGTAGGACAGCTGCTAAACCCTGGTCTAGTGGTGGTGGTGGTGGTGACTCTGAGCCTCTGTGAATGTTCCTCCTGCTCTGTCTAAGCTCCCTACACGCACTACAGTGGGAGTTAGTTCATTACCTTGAGTTTTGTTCGAGTTTTCTAAGTTTACTAACATGTTCGATTTTCAATTAGTTTTATTTTCTAGATTATCAATTTGCTAGTTTTAGGTTTCAAGTCTCAATTTTTCGAGTGTGCCCAATAGTCCAAGCTTTTGAACCTTTTCTTTGATACCAAGTGTGATGCCTGCTTCAACTACCACTTGAGACCAAGAAACAAACTAGGAAAAATTATGGAATATTTTTTTTTGATAAAAAGGGTCTACAAACAAGTTGCAAGACACTAGTTTGAAACTAAATAGGTTCCAAAACAAATTATGATTAACCAAACACAAGATTTCCATTTTTATCTTATAACAAGTTTACGAGGCTCCAATTTGGAGGTTACAAGTTTTACTAAGGTTCCAGGAGAAATTTATCACTAGGCCTACTCTCTATCAAGCCCTAAAATTCAACTAGATTTTTCACACACTTAGATTTATTAAAACTTTCCTAAAATAGGCTCATTGGATAGGAAATTTCCTTACCTTTCCAGCCATATAAAGAATTCCTCCTAACTCCTTGTAAAACTCAAGTTATGGCCGGGCGGAGTTTTAGGGGAAAATTTTCCCTTGGAGGTCTGCGGGATAGGGAGAAAATTGGAAAAAAATTCCCAAATTCCACGTATCATCACATGATTGGTGCAGTGAAAGGGTCACGGGAAAAAATTTGAAATTTTCCCAAAACCAAAGTCTCAATTTTCCAAAGGAAAATTTTCCTCCATGCCTCCGCACTTGCTCAAATGGCCACGTGGCGCTTTGTGATTGGCCGCGGGCTGGCGGAGGTAAAAGTGAAATTTTTCCAAAAGGGAAAAAAATTAAGTTTTCATTTCTAAATCCACGGGCCCTCCCTGCCATGTGTCAACATGTGATTGGTTCGGGTCCGCGGGGTTGTGGGGAGAAAAGTGAAAATTTTCCCAAGACAAAATTTTCAAAAAGTTAAGTTTTTTATTAAGGGCTGCCCCTCCAAGGTGCCATGTGGAAACTTCTGATAGGATGAGAGGTTGGTGGGGATGCAGAAATTTTTAGGAAATTTTTCCAAAGTTCAAAATTTAATTTTTTTCTAAGGTCGAATTATTTCATTTTTGGTTTGGGATGGCCATTTTGAAGTAAAACTTCAAATGGCCATAACTTTTGATAGGAAGCTCCATTTTAGGAAAACAAGGACTTTCCGGAAATCTCTCGAGAGTCCTCTTTGCATAGAAATCATAAATTTTAAAATTTTATGAATTTTAGAGGGTAAATTTTAAGAAATAGATCTGCAGGGTTTATAATTTTAAAACTGGCAGTTTTTTCCAACTTATAAGATTTGATTCAATTTTGATATTTCTTCTTCTGAGCATGTAAATTGAGCATTGGGAAATGGTCTTGGGTAAATTTAAGTATATTTTCAAGGTCCAATTTGGATATTGGGTTGCATTTGGTAAATTTTACATTTTTTGACAGTAAGTTGGATTGTGAAGTTAAAATTGGATTTGATAGAGTTTTTGAGATATTGTCTTGAATATGAAGTTCAATGTGGGTTCAATAGGACCTAATACATCTATAATAATTTGTTTCTTTCCTTTATTTTAACTAAAAATATAAACTATAAATTTTTGATGGAATTCATTGCCAGAATTAAAGAAAGAAATAGAGATCATTTGCTAACAAGTTTATTAACCAATTTGCAATCTTCCAAATATGGGGAGGCATTTAAAATATTATCTAAGACATTCAGTTGATTCGAACAATTAATTGACAGTTCATATGCCAATTTTAAACTCCAGTTTTGATTTCAAACATAGTACATTTACTGGCAATGCTATTTCTTAATCTCTTTCAAAATAGAGTTTTCATTTCACAACAACAACTCGGATCTAATACAACAATGAAATTTTGAGAAAGGAATGTAATTATTTATTTGATTTCCAACAATAATTCAATAGTTTATCTCTTTCTTTGAATTTCAAGTTACAATGCACAATACATATTTCTTTCTTTCACATTCTTCTCATAACACAGTATGGAATAATAATTCTTTACAATTCACTTATCACTTTCAACCTTTTAATTTCAATACAAGATGTCTTCTCATTACAATTAACAATACAAATCATCCACTTCAAAGTGGGAAGGTTACAATGAACTTGTAAAAAGGAAATGACTGTCAAATTGATTTCTCTAAGCTCCAAACAGCAGCAGGCTGATTTCTTCATCTTATATCTTCTTATCACAACAAGGAAGGGGGAAAGGCAACACTCTCCACCCAACCAAGACATCCAATGGGAAAAGAGAAGCCATCTTTCCCCATTGGCCCCCGAGCCCCAACCATAATGGAATGGATCATGAACATCAACACATGGAAACAAGGCTTCTTCACATACAAGCATATATTTTCACAATTACAAAGAAACACAAACAATGACGTGTATTTCTCAACTACCACAAGAAATTTCAATCAAACTAAGGCTCCTTCTCCAAGTAAGCAAGCCAACAAGAGAAAGATATATGGGGGTCTCCTTATGCCTCCCATGTTGAAATTGGGCATCCACCAAAAGAAAACCACCATAAACTCAATCAAACCCCATAAAACTTATATCTCCCAACCCCTCCTTATGCCCCCCCAAAATTTATCCCTTATGCCCCCAAAGAAGTAGGAAATGCAAGCTATTTCCTTTCCTAGGTGGATCCCAAACCAACACTCCCTCCGAAAGAACAAATGCTAATGAAAATTTCCTTATGCCCCCTCATTTGAAACCCCATAGTCTTCTCTTTTTTACACCATGTCCTAGGATTTCTACCCATCCCTCAAAGAATGAAAACACAATACCATTCAATATTTTTCATGAAAGAAGGGGAAAACAACAATTTAAAAGAATTAGAGCCTACCTCTCCATAATGGAGATTTTCTTTCAAACAGTAGATTTTTTTGCTCAAATCAGTCCCAAAACAGAAATACAAAGCATGCAAATCAGTCCAAGCTCCTTCCACAAGAACCAGCTCCCAATGCAAGAGAAAACTTTACCCCAAGAAGCAAATGACAAGGTTTCAACAACCTTAAAAATTAGGAAGAAATTCCATTTTAAAGGAGAGAAAGGAGGAGGATGATGTGGATTCCAAGTGGGATGCCACGTCATTTTCCTCATCCCAAAATGAAGTCACATCAAATGCAAATACATCAGAATAAATGTGAATGAAAAAATTACTAACATACACAAACTCAACCCATACCCAAAAGGAAAATGCATTTAAAATTTGTAAGGCAAGTGCAATCACTTCTTTCATAAAATCATTTTGAAACATAATAAAATAAGTTGCTTTTGACTCTAAAATTATAATCATGGTTGGTGGAGTTTTTTGAGAGGTGTGGGACAAGTTTAACTTGTCCCACAAGCCTCCAAATTTTTCCTTCAAGGCCAAATTCGAATTTCAAAGAGGAAGGAGTGTTTGACCATCTAAAAACAGCCTTAAAACCTCTTACAAATTCTCACACAACCCATACTTGGTAACTTACACACTCTTCTAAAATGCATTAACTTCTATGACATTTATTTATGATAACCTTTTGACATAAGATTTATTTAATTACCATAAGGTTATAAAATATATAAATCAAATTTCATTTTCAACCAAGGCAAAAACATTTTAATTTCACATTCCACATCCCATTTAATTTAATTAAATTTTAACTATATGATTCCCACATAATACTATCATATTTAAATAATTACAATAAAATCACATTACAAAATAAAATACACAAAAAAATAAATAAATTAAAAAGGAACACATAATAAACATACACACATATGCCCCATGGTCACAAAAGTGGAAATCCTAACACAACATAACACACAAATCAACACAAATGCCATGGTGACCTTATTAATTTCATACTGAATTCTAATATGGTTAGTCTCCACACCCCCAACATTGTTGGGATTTTTAACCTGCAAAATGCAAAATACCCCTTCAGCCTCGTGGCCATATCAGAACATCCAAATGATATAAGCAACATACAATTATTAAATCCAAATTACAACAATATCGAGAATTTAACATTTATCATTTAAATTCAATTGCAACTATATCATCATCCAATAGATCTCTATACTAGAGCTATTTAAAATCTCAATGTCACATGTCTAAAATTAAAAGCAATATGATATCCATGTCAACCAGTATATCCTCATCAATAAAATAACAATAATGTATCAATGATCATCAAGCAAAATATCTACATCCAGATCAATACTAATCTAGGATCTAACATCTAACCATCATACTAATCAAAACATAATAATATCCAAAATGTGACCAATAGTGTCAGGATCAGTATCTAAATAGTGTCCAAGGAAAGTGGGCACTTCATTGCCAAATTGCATTGGAGCTCACCTATCAAGTCACCTTACCAACTCACCTTGAGCTTGCTTAGGAGTTCACCTTTCTAACTTGCCTTGAGCTCATCTTGTGGCTCACCTTAGAGTTCATCGAGCAGCTCACAAAGTAGCTTGCCTTGGAGCTTTCCCAATAGCTCACCTAGGAGGTCATCTAATAGCCTACTTGAGCTCAATTGTGAGCTCATGGAACAGTCACTTCGGGAACCTTGCCTGGGAGCTTGCCAAGTAGCTCACTTGATAGCTCGCCTAGTAGCTCACCAAGTAGCTCACCTAGGAGCTCTTCTGGGAGCTCACCAATTAGCTCGAGTTGAGTTCACCCTAGAGCTCATCAAGTAACTCACCTAGGAACTCACATGGGAGCTCGCTTGATAGCTTGCCTTGCTTACTTTCCTTGAGCTTGGTTTGCCAACTCACCTTGAGCTCACACTGCTAACTCACCTTGAGCTCATCTTGTAGCTCGCATGTAATCTCACCTCATAGATTACTAACAAGCTCATGTTTGAGCTCAACTGGGAGCTCACCAACTAGCTCACCAACTTGATTTTCCTAGAAACTCACCTAGGAGCTCACCTAACAACTCACCTTGCCAACTCACCTTGATCTCACCTAAGAGCTCACCGATCAGCTCGAATTGAGCTCACCCAGAGCTCATTAAGTAGCTTGCCCAAAAACTTGCTTGGTATCTCGCTTGATAGCTCACCTAGAAACTCACATGGGAGCTCACCTTTCCAGCTCACCTTGAGCTTGCTGAGGAGCTCACCTTGCCAATTAACCTTGATCTCATCTAGTAGCTCACCTCGAAGTTCATCAAGCAGCTCGCTAAGTAGCTTGCTTGGGAGCTCACCTAATAGCTTTCCTCACCGAGCGGCTCGATGGGGACCTCAACTTAGAGGTCACTTGCAGCTCATCTAAGAGCTCACTTTGAATAGCTTGCTAAGTATCTTGACTAGGAGCCCTTCGAGAGCTCTCCAATTAGCTTGAGTTGAGCTCACCCGAGAGCTCATCAAGTAACTCAACTTAGAACTCACCTAGGAGCTAACTCGATAGCTCACATTTCCAACTCACCTTAAGCTTGCCTTACCAACTCACCTTGAGCTCACCTTCCCAATTCAAATTGAGCTCATCTTGTAGCTCACATGTAAGCTCACCTAAGATATTTTCGACAAGCTCTCCTTTGACCATGCCTGGGAGCTCATCGAGTAGCTCACCTAGGAGCTCAACTGGGAGCCTAGGAGCTCACCTGACAGCTTACCTTGTTAGCTCACCTTGAGCTCACTGAGTAGCTCGACTTGAGCTCATATGGGAGCTCATCAAGCAACTCACCTAAAAATTACATGGAGCTCACTTGATAGCTCACCCAAACTCACATGGGAGCTTATCTATCTGTTTACCTTGCCACTCGTCTTGTGCCCACCGAGGAGCTCACCTATAAAACTCACCTTGAGCTCATCTAGTAGATTTCCTTGGAGTTTTTGAGTATCTTTCCAAGTATCTCACCAGGAGCTCTCCTACCATCTCACTTGGGAGCTCACTGAGTAGGTTGACTTGAGCTCACTTGTGTACTTACCGAGTAGCTCACCGGGGACCTCACCTGGGAGCTCACCAAGTAGCTTACTATAGAGCCCACCTAGAATCTCACCTAGAAGCTCACCGAAATGCTCACCAAGTTTCTCATCTGGGATCTCTTCTGGGAGCTCACCGATCGATTCGAGTTGAGCTTGTCCAAGAGCTCGTCAAGTAACTCACCCAGAAGTAACCTTATAGCTCACCTTGCCAACTCAACTTGAGCTCACCTTGTCAACTCACCTTAAGCTCATTTGGTAGCTCGTATGTAAGATCACCTTAGAGATTTTTGACAATCTCACCTTTAAGCTCGCATGGGCGCTCACCAACTAGCTCACCTTGAGCTTAGCAAGTAGCTCACCCAGGTGCTCATCAAGTAGCTCAACTTTAGCTTACACATAAACTCACATGAGATCTCACTTAACAACTTGCCTTGCTAGCTTTCCTTGAGCTCACCTAGAAGCTCACTGAGTAGCTTGACTTGATTTCACCTAGGAGCTTGTTAAGCAGCTCACTGAAAACTCACATGGGAGCTCACCTGATAGCTCACCTTGCCAACTTGCATGGGAGCTCACCTATCAGCTCACCTTGTCAGCTCACCTTGAGATTACTAAGGAGCTCACCTTACCAACTCACCTTGATCTTGTCACGTAGCTCTCCTCGAGTTCGTCGAGTATCTCACCAAGTAGATCACCTAGAATCTTTCCTAATACCTTGCCTTGGATATCACCAACTAGCTCGCCAAGTAGGTTGATTTGAGCTCACTTGTGAGCTCACCAAGTAGCTCGTTGAGGACTTCACCTAGGAGCTCACCTAGTAGCTCACTTGGGAGCATGAAAAACAACTCACCAAGTAGCTCACCTAGGAGCTCTTCTAGGAGCTCACCGATCATCTCAGGTTGAGATTTCCTGGGAGATCATTGAGTAACTCACTTGGGAATACACCTGGGAGCTCGCATGACAGCTCACCTTACCAACTCACCTTGAGCTCACCTTGCCAACTCACCTTGACCTCACCTTGTAAACTTGCCTTGAGCTCATATGGTAGCTCGTATGTAAGCTCACCTAAGAGATTGCCGACAAGGTCACCTTTGAGCTCACTTGGGAGCTCACTAAGTAGCTCATCTAAGAGCTCAAATAGGAGCTCTGTAAGTAACTAGCCCACGAGCTTGTCGAGTAGATCAACTTGATCTTCCCTGGAAAATCACTTGAGAGCTAACTCCGACAGCTTACTTTTCTAGCTCACCTTGAGCTCACACAGGAGATCACCAAGAAGCTCAATTTGAGCTCACCCATGAGCTCGTCAAGCAACTCACTTGAAAAATCAAATGGGAGCTCACCTGACAGCTCACCCTAAAACTCACATGGAAGCTCACCTATCAGCTTGCCTTACCAGCTCACCTTGAGCTTACTGAGGAGCTCACCTTGGTAACTCACCTTGAGCTCATCTAGTAGCTCACCTCGGAGTTGGTCGAGCAGCTCGCCAAGTAGCTTGCCTGGGAACTAGCCTAACAACTTACCTGGGAGCTCACCGAGCAACTCACTGAGTAGGATGACTTGAGCTCGCCAAGTAAATCACTAGGGACCTCACCCATGAGGTCACCAAGTAGCTCACCTAGGAGATCTTCAAGGAGCTCACTGATCAGCTCGAGTTGAGCTCACCTAAGAGCTTGTCAAGTAACTCACCTTGGAACTTGACTAGGAGCTCACCTCATAGCTCACCTTACCAACTTTCCTTGAGCTCATCTGGTAGCTCACATGTAAGCTCACCTTGGAAATTTCTAACAAGATCACCTTAGAAATTTCTAACAAGCTCACATTTGAGCTCACCTGGGAGCTCATTGAGAAGCTCACCTAGGATCTTGACTAGGAGCTCGACAAGCAGCTCACCTAGGAGCTCATCGAGCAGATCAATTTAAGCTTACCCAAAAACATACCTAGGAGCTCACCGATAGGTAGCCTTGCCAACTCACCTTTAGCTCACCTAGAAGCTTTCTGAGTAGCTCGAATTGAGCTCACCCAGGAGCTTATCAAGTAGCTCACCTAAAAACACGCATGGGAGCTCACCTTGCCAACTCACATGGGAGCTCACCTTGCATGCTTAGGAGCTCACCTTGCCAACTCACCTTGAGCTCATCTGGTAGCTCACCTTAGAGTTTGTCAAGTAGCTCACCAAGTAGATCACCTGGGAGCTCACCTAATAGCTCATCTAGGGAGCTCACCTAAGAGCTCACAAAGAAGCTCACCGAGTAGGTTGACTTGAGCTCACTTGTGAGCTCACCGAGCAGCTTGGTAGGGACCTTGAGCTCACCTCTCCAACTCACATGGGGCTCACATTTCTAACTCACATCAAGCTCATCTTGTATCTCACATGTAAGCCCACCTTAGAGATTACTGATAAGGTCACCTTTGAGCTCACATGGAAGCTCACTAAGTAGCTCACCTAAGATCTTAGCTAGGAGCTCGAAAAACATCTCATCAAGTAGCTCACCTAGGAACTCACTGACACTCACCTTACCACTTACCTTGAGCTCATCCAGGGAGCTCATCGAGTAGCTCAACTTTAGCTCACCCGGAAGCTCGTGAAGTAGTTCACCTAAAAACTCTCATGGGAGCTCACCTGACAACTCACCCATAAACTCACATGGGAGCTTTCATATCAGCTCACCTTACTAGCTAACCTTGAGCTTGCTGAGGAGCTCACCTTACCAACTTGCCTTGAGCTCGTCTGGTAGCTCGCCTCGGAGTTCATCAAGTAGCTTTCCAAGTAGCTCAAATGGGAGCTCACCTGGGAACTAATCGAGTAGGTTAACTTGAGCTCATCTGGTAGCTCACCTCAGAGTTCATCAAGTAGTTCACCAAGTAGATCACCTAGGATCTTACCGGGAGCTCACTTGAGTATGTTGACTAGAGTTCACTTGTGAGCTCGCCAAGCAGCCTGCAAGGGATCTCACCTGGGAGCTCGCCAAGTAGCTCGCTTGGGAGCTCACCTACCACTCACTGGGAGCTCACCAAAAATCTCGCCAAGTAGATCTCCTAGATCTCTTCTCGAACTCAATGATCAGCTCAAGTTTAGCTCACTGTGTAGCTCGTCAAGTAACTTGTGTAGGAACTCACCTAGGAGCTCACATGATAGCTCACCTTTAAAACTTACCTTGAACTCATCTGGTAGCTCGCATGTAAGCTTATCTCAGAGATTGTCAACAAGGTCACGTTCAAGCTCACCTAGGACCTCACTGAGAAACTCACCTAGGAGCTCATCTTGGAGCTCTACAAGTAGCTAACACGGGAGCTCATTGAGTAGCTTGACTTGAGCTTCCACGAAAACACACTGGGAGCTCACCTGACAAATAACCTTGCCAGCTCACCTTGAGCTCACCTAGTTGAGCTCACTGGGAGCTTTGTACTCACTGAGGAGCTCATCTTTCCAACTCACCTTGAGCTCCTATGGTATCTCACCTCATAGTTCATTAAGTATCTCACCAAGTAGCTTGCCTAATATCTCACCTAACAGCTCACCTGGGAGCTCACCCAACACTCGCCGAGTAGGTTAACTTGAGCTCACTTTTGAGATCACCGAGCAGCTTGATGAGGACCTCACCTAGGAGCTTTCTAAATAACTCACTTGGAATCTCACCTAGAAACTTTCCCAGGTAGCTAACCAAACAACTCACTAAGTAGCTCACTTGGGAGCTCTTTTGGGATCTCACCGATCAGCTTAAGTTGAGCTCGTGTAGAAGATCGTCGAGTAACTCACACAGGGAACTTGTCTGGGAGCTCACCTAACAGCTTGTCTTACCAACTCACCTTGAGCTCTCCTTACCAAATCACATTGAGCTCATTTGGTATGTCATATGTAAGCTCACCTTAGAGATTACTGACAAGCTCACCTAAGAGCTCATTGAGCAGCTCACCAAGGAGCTCGGTTGGGAGCTCAGCAAGTAGCTTGCCCAGGAGCTCATTGAGTAACTCAAATTGAGCTTGCACGAATACTTACCTCGAGCTTAGATGACACCTATGTTATCTCACCTTGAGCTCATATAGGAGCTCACCGAGTAGATTGCCTTAAAACATGCATGGGAGTTCACCTCGATATATCACCCATAAACTAGTATGAGAGCTCACCTATCTACTTGCCTTGCCAGCTCACCTTGAGCTCACTGAGGAGCCTACCTTGCCAACTCATCTTTAGCTTGTCTATTAGCTCACCTCAAAGTTCATCAAGTATCTTGCTAAGTAGTTCACCCGAGCTCACCTAATAACTCACTTGGGATCTCATTGAATAGATCACTAAGTAGGTTAACTTGTGTTCACTTATGATCTCACCGAGTAGCTCACCGACGACCTCACCGGGACCTCTCTAAGTACCTCACTTGGGAGCTTACCTAGTAGCTCATCTAGAAGCTCACCAAATATCTCTCAAAGTAGCTCACCCGAGAGCTCTTCTTGGAGCTCTTCGATTAACTCGAGTTGAGCTCGCTTGGGAGCTCATCAAGTAACTCACTGTGAACTCACTTGGGAGCTCACATGACAGATCACCTTGCCAACTTGCCTTGAGGTCACCTTGTCAACTCACATTGAGCTCACCTTGTCAACTTACCTTGAGCTCATCTGGTAGCTCATATATAAGCTCACCTTAGAGATTTTTGACAAGCTCACCTTTGATCTCATATGGGAGCTCACCGACCAGCTCACCTAAGAGCTCAGATGGGAGTTTGAAAACTAGCTGAACTTGAGCTTACTTGTAAAATCCTATGGGAGATCACCTGACAACTCACCTTCTCAACTTGACTTGAGCTCACCCAAGATCTCACCGAGTAGCTCGACTTGAGCTCACCCGAGAGATCGTCAAGTAGCTTACCCAAAAACTCGCATGAGAGCTCACCTTACCAACTTGCATGGGAGCTCACCTATCAGCTCACCTTTCCAGATCACCTTGAGCTCACCTCAGAGTTCATCAAGCATCTCACAAAGTAGCTCACCTGGGAACTCACCTAATAGCTCACCTAGGAGCTCACCTAAAAGCTCACTAAGCAGCTCGCCTAGTAGGTTGACTTGAACTCACTGGGGACCTTTCTTGGGAGCTCGGTAAATAGCTTACTTGAGATCTCGACTAGCAGCTTACCTAGGACCTCACCAAATAGTTCACCAAGTAGCTCACTTGGGAGCTCTTCTGGGAGATCACCGATCAGCTCGAGTTGAGCTCACCTGGGAGCTCATCAAGTAACTCACCTTGGAGCTCACCTAATAGCTCACCTTACTAACTTGCCTTAAGCTTGCCTTGCCAACTTGCCTTGCCAACTCACCTTGACCTCATCCGGTAACTCACATGTAACCTCACCTCAGAGATTGCCAAAAATATCACCTTTGAGCTCACTGGACCTCACCGATTAGCTCACATAGAAGCTCGGATGGGAGCTCGACAAACAACTCACCTAGGAGCTCGTCGACCATCTTGACTTGAGCTTTCTTGAAAACTCACCTGGGAGCTCACCTAATAGCTCACCTTGCCAGCTCACCTTGATCTCACCTAAGAGCTCGCCAAGTAACTTGACTTGAGCTTACCCGGGAGCACGTCAAGTAGCTCACTTGAAAACTCACTTGGGAGCTCACCGACACTTGCACATAAACTCACATGGGAGCTCACTTATTAACCCACCTTGGCTACTCACTTTGTGCTCACTAAGGAGCTCACCTTGCAAACTCACCTTGAGCTTGTCAGTAGCTCACCTTGGAGTTCTTTGAGTAGCTCACCAAGTAGCTTTTGCTGGGAGCTTTCCTAATAGATCACCTAGTAGCTTTCCATGTAGGTTGACTTCAGATCACCGAATATCTCACCGGGGTCCTCACCTAGGAGCTCGCAAGTAGCTCACTTAGGAGCTCACCTAGTAGCTTGCTAAGTAGCTTATCGATCAGCTTGAGTTGAGCTCACCTGGGAGCTCGTCGAGTAACTCACTGGAAAATTTCACCGAGAACTCACTTGATAGCTCACCTAGCTAACTCACCTTGAGCTCACCCTGCCAATTCACATTGAGCTCACCTTGCCAACTTTCCTTGAGCTCATCTGGTAGGTCACATATAAGCTCACCTTAAAGATTACTGATAAGATCACCTTTGAGCTTGCATGGGAGCTAATTGAGAAACTCACCTATGAGCTTAGTTGGGAGCTTGGTAAGCAGCTTTCCCAAGAGCTCGTCAAGCATCTTGACTTGAGCTTACTCAAATACTCACCTAGGAGCTCCCCTAACAGCTCACCTTATCATCTCACCTTGAGTTCACCTAGGAGCTCACCAAGTAGCTTGACTTGAGCTCACTCGGGAGCTTGTCAAGCAACTTGCCCAAAAACTCACATGGGAGCTCACCTAATAGCTCACCTAGAAACTCGAATGGGAGCTCACCTATCCACTTGCCTTGCTAGCTCACCTTGAGCTCACTAAGGAACTCACCTTGCCAACTCACCTTGAGCTCATCTGGTAGCTCACCTCGGAGTTTTTCAAGTAGCTCACTAAGTAGCTCACTTGGGAGCTCACCTAATAGCTCACTTGGGAGCTCATCGAGTAGCTCACCGAGTAGGTTGACTTGAGCTTACTTGTGAGCTCACTAAGAAGCTCACTTTGGGACCTCACCTAGGAGCTCTAAAACCTCACTTAGGAGCTCACCTAGCAGCTCTCCAAGAAGCTCACCGAACAACTCGCCATGTAGCTTACCTAGGAGCTCTTTTGGGAGCTCAATAATTAGCTTGAGATGAGATCACTTGGGAGCTCATCGTGTAACTCACCCAGGAACTCACCTGGGAGCTCACTTTCTTGACTCACCTTGAGCTCACCTTACCAACTTGCCTTGAGCTCATCTAGTAGCTTGTATGTAAGCTCACTTTAGAGAATTCTGACAAGATCACCTTTGAGCTCGGATGGGAGCTCACCAACCAGCTCACCTAAAAGCTTAGATGGGAGCTCACCAAGTAGCTCACCTAGGTGCTCATCAAGTAGCTCAATTTGAGCTTACCCGTAAACTCACCTGGGAGCTCACCTGACAGCTTCCCTTCTCAACTCGCCTTGAGCTCACCCAAGAGCTAGCTAAGTAGTTTGACTTGAGCTCACCCAGGAGATCATCAAGTAGCTCACACGAAAACACACATGGGAGCTCAGCTTATAGCTCACCTTTCCAACTCGCATGGGAGGTCACCTATTAGCTCGCCTTGCTATCTCACCTTGAGCTCGCTGAGGAGCTCACCTTACCAACTAACCTTGAGCTCATTTGGTACCTCACCTAAGAGTTTGTTGAGAATATCACAAATTAGCTCATCTTGGAGCTCAACTAATAGCTCACCTATGAGCTCACCGACTAGCTTACAAAGTAGCTTAACTTGAGCTCGCTTGTGAGCTCACTTAGTAACTTGTCGGGGACCTCACCTATGAGCTCGTTAAGTATCTCACTTCGGATCTCACCTAGTATCTCACATGGGAGCTCACTTTGAATAACCCCTAAGTAGCTCACCTAGGAGGTGTTCTAGGAGCTCACCGATCAGCTTGAGTTGAGCTTTCCCGGGAGCTTGTTGAGTAACTCACCTAGGAACTCACTGGGAGCTTTCCTAATAGCTCACCTTACTAACTCACCTTCACCTCACCTTGCTAACTCACCTTGACCTCACCTTGACAACTCAGCTTGAGCTCATTTGGTAGCTTGCATGTAAGATCACCTCAGAGATTGTTGACAAGCTCACTTTTAAGCTCATTTGGGAGCTCACCGAGTAGCTCACCTAGGAGCTTGGCCGAGAGGTCCATAAGAAGATATCCCAGGGAGCTCATTAAGTAGATCAAATTGAACTTTCAGAAACATTCTGGCAGCTCGCCTTGCTAGCTCACCTTGAGCTCACATAGGAGCTCACCAAGTAGCTTGACTTAAGCTCACCCAGGAGCTCGTCAAGTAGCTCACCCAAAAACTCACATGGGAGCTCACTTGAGAGCTCACTAGGAAACTCTCATGGGAGCTCACCTTTCTAACTCATCTTGAGCTCATCTGGTAGCTTACCTCAGAGTTCATCAAGTAGCTCACCAAGTAGCTTACCTAGGAGCTCACCTAACAACTCACTTGGGAGCTCACCAAGCAGCTCGCCGAGTAGGTTTACTTGAGCTTGCTTGTGAGCTCACCGAGTAGCTCACCTGTGAGCTCACCAAGTATCTCACCTGGGTACTCACCAAACATCTCACCAAGTAGCTCACTTGGAAGCTCTTCTAGGAGGTCACCAATCAACTTGAGTTGAGCTCACCTAGGAGCTTGTTAAGTAACTCACCTAAAAACTCACTGGGAGCTCACTGATGACTCATTTTACCAACTCACCTTGAGCTCACCTTCCCAACTCGCCTTGAGCTCATTTGGTAGCTCACCTTAGATATTTCCAACAAGCTCACCTATGAACTCCCCGGAGCTTACTGAGTAGCTCACCTAGCGACTTGGGTTTGAGCTCGGTAAGTAGCTCAAAACTAGGTTGACTTGAGATCACTTATGATCTTGTTGAGTAGCTCACCGGGGACCTTACCTAGGAGCTTTCCAAGTAACTCACACCGGAAGATCTTTAGGGAGCTTTCCAATTAGCTCAAGTTGAGATTACATGGGAGCTCATTGAGTAACTCACCTAGGAACTCACCTTAGAGCTCACGTAATATATCACCTTACCAACTCACCTTGAGCTCACCTTACTAACTTACCTTGAGCTTGCCTTACCAACTCACCTTGAGCTCATCTAGTAGCTCGCATGTAAGCTCACCTTAGAGATTGCCGATAAGTTCAGCTTTGAGCTCACCTAGGAGATCATCAAGTAGCTCACCTAGGAGAATGGCTAGGAACTTGGTAAGTAGCTCAACTTGAGGTTTTTATGAAACTCACCTCAAAGATTACTTGATAGCTCACCTTACCAGCTCACCTTGATCTCACCCAAGAGCTCACCGAGTAGCTCACCCAGAAACTCACCTTACAACTAGCCTAGAAACTCACATGGGAGCTCACCTTGAGCTTGCTAAGGAACTCACCTTGCTAAATCATATTTAGCTCATCTAGTAGCTCACCTCGATTTCTTCAATCAGCTCACCAAGTAGCTTGCTGGATTCTCACCAAGCATCTCTCTAAGTAGGTTGACTTGAGCTCACTTGTGAGTTCACCGAGTAGCTCGTCAAGGACCTCACCTAGGAGCTCACCAAATAGCTCACTTGGAACTCACCTAGCAAATCACCTAGAAGCTTGTCGAATAGCTCGCCAAGTAACTTGCCTTAGAGCTATTTTGGGAGCTCACCGATCAGATCAAGTTAAGCTCACCTGAGAGCTCATCAAGTAACTCACCTGGGAACTCACCTAGGAGCTTTCTTGACAGCTCACCTTACCAACTCACCTTGAGCTCACTTGTCCAACTCGACTTGATCTCACCTTGCCAACTCACCTTGAGCTCATCTTGTAGCTCGCATGTAAGCTCACCTCAGAGATTTCTGACAAGCTCACCTTTGAGCTCACCTGGGAGCTCATAGAGTATCTCACCTAGGAGTTTGGCTGGGAGCTCAACAAGTATCTCACCTAGGAGTTCATTGAGTAGCTTGACTTGAGCTTGCTCAAAAACTCACTGGGAGCTCATCTTAAATCTCACCTTGCTTGCCTTTGACTTAAGCTTACCAAGGAGCTCACTAAGCAACTTGACTTGAGCTTACCCATGAATTTGTCAAGAAACTTTCTTGAAAACTCAAATGGGAGCTCACCTGACAACACACCTTTCCAAATCCTATGGGAACTCACCTTTCCAGCTCCCATTGAGCTCGCTAAGGAGCTCACATTACCAACTCACCTTGAGCTCATCTGGTAGCTAACCTAGGAGTTTGATGAGAAAATATCCAAGTAGATATCCTAGAATCTCACTTAACAACTTTCCTGGGAGCACACCAAGCATCTCGCTGAGTAGGTTGACTTGATCTCACTTGTGAGCTTGCCAATCAGCTTATTGGGGACCTCACCTAGGAGCTCACCAAGTAGCTCACTCTAGAGCTCACCAAGTAGCTCACTCTAGAGCTCACCTAGCAGCTTGCCTGGGAGCTCACCAAACAACTCGGCTTGAGCTCTTCTATGAGCTCACCAATAAGCTCGAGTTGAGCTCACCAAGGAGCTCATCCAGTAACTCATCTATGAGCTCACTTGACACCTTACCAACTCACTTTGATCTCACCTTCCCAACTCACCTTGAGCTCACCTTGCTAACTCACCTTGAGTTCACCTTTGAGCTCACCCGGGAGCTCACCGAGCATCTCACCTAGGAGCTCGGCCGAGAGCTTGGAAAAATCTTGCCCGGAGGCTCGTCGTCAAGTAGCTCAACTTGAGCTTACCCAAAAAATCACCTAGGAGCTTTCCTGACAACTCACCTTGTTAGCTCACTTTGAGCTTGCATAGGAGCTCACATGGGAGTTCACCTAACAGTTCACCCAAAACTCACATGGGAGCTTGCCTATCAGCTCACCTTAACAAATCAGCTTGAGCTTGCTGAGGAGCTCACCTTCCCAACTCACCTTGAGCTTGTCTGTAGGTCACCTCATACTTTGTCGAGTAGCTCACCTGGGAGCTCACCGAGTAGCTCATTTGAGTAGGTTGACTTGAGCTCACTTATGAGCTCACAAGTGAGCTTATTGAGTAACTTGACTTGAGTTCACCTAGGAGATCATCAAACATCTCACCCAAAAACTCACATGGGAGCTCACCTAACAGCTCACCCAAAAACTCACATGCAAACTCACCTTGAGCTCACTCAAGAGCTTACCTTCCCAATTCACCTTGAGATCATCTCGTAGGTCACCTTAGAGTTTGTCGAGTAGCTCATCGGGGACCTCACTTGGGAGCTCGCTTGTCGAGTAGGTTGACTTGAGCTCACTTGTCAAGTAGGTTAACTTGAGTAGGTTTCCTTGAGCTCAGTTTTTGAGTAGGTTGACTTGAGCTCACTTATGAGCTCACTAGTGAGCTTGATGAGTAACTCATCGGGGACCTCACCTAGGAGCTCACCAAGTAGCTCACTTGGGAGCTCACCGAGTAGGTCACCTAGGAGCTCGTCAAATAATCACAATGTAGCTCACCTAGGAGCTCTTCTCTCGGAGCTTGCCAATTACCTCGAGTTGAGCTAACCCAAGAGTTCATCAAGCCACTCACCCAAAACTCGCATGGGAGTTCACCTAATAGGTCACCTAAAAACATGCATGGGAAATCATCTTAACCGCTCACCTTGAGCTCACTGAGGAGATCACCTTCCCAACTCACCTTGAGCTCATCTGGTAGGTTGCCTTGAAGTTTGTTGAGTAGCTTGCATGGGAGCTCACTAAGTAGGTTGACTTGAGCTCATTTGTGAGCTCACTAGTGAGCTTACTGAGCAACTCTTCAGGGACCTCACCAAGGAGCTCACCAAGTAGCTCTCCCGGGAACCGCTGTGATAGGATCTCACCAATCATCTTTAGTTGAGCTTTCCCAGGAGCTCGTCAAGTAACTCACCTAGGAACTTGACTAGGAGCTCACCTGACAGCTCACCTTACTAACTCACCTTTAGTTCACCTTGCTAACTCACCTTAATATTGCCTTACCAACTCACCTTGAGCTCATCTGGTAGCTCGCATGAAATCTCGCCTTAGAGAATATCGACAAGCTCACTGGGAGCTCACTGAGTAGCTAACCTAGGAGCTTAGCTAATAGCTTGCCTTGCCAACTCACCTTGAGCTCACCTTGGTGAGTGACCTTGAGCTTCCCTTGCCAACTCACCTTGAGCTCATCTAGTATCTCACATGTAATTTCACCTCAAAGATTCTGACAAGCTTTCCTTTGAGCTTGCATGGGAGCTCATCTACGAGCTTAACTAGGAGCTTGATAAGTAGCTTGACTTGAGCTTGTCCAGAAACTCACCTCGAAGATCACCTGGCAACTCACCTTGCTAACTTGCCTTGAGCTAACACAAGAGCTCGCCAAGAAGCTCACCTAGAAACTCACATGGGAGCTCAGCTTGCAAGCTCACCTTGAGCTCACTAAGGATCTCACCTTACCAACTCACCTTGAGCTCATCTGGTAGCTCACCTCGAGTTCGTCGAGTAGCTCGCCAAGTAGCTTGCATGGGAGCTCATTGAGAAGCTCTCTAAGTTCACTTATTAGCTTGCTTGTGAGCTCACTTGTGAGCTCGCTTGTGAGTTCACCAAGTAGCTTACTAGGGACCTCACCTGGGAGCTCGCCAAGTAGCTCACTTAGAACCTCACCTAGCAGCTCACCTAGAAGCTCACCAAGTAGCTTGCCAAGTAGCTCACTTGGGAGCTCTTCTGGGAGCTCACCAATCGATCGAATTGAGATCACCTTGGAGCTTGTCGAGTAAATCACTTGGTAACTCACCTAGGATATCACCTAATAGCTCACTTGCCAACATGCCTTGAGCTCACCTATCTAACTCAACTTGATCTCACCTTACCAAATAACCTTGAGCTCATCTGTTGCTCACATGTAATCTCACCTTAGAGATTACTGACAAGCTTACCTTTGAGCTCACTTGAGAGCTCATAAAATATCTCACCTAGGAGGTTAGCTGGGAGCTCAATAAGTAGCTCACCTAGGAGCTCATTGAGTAGCTTGACTTGAGCTTGCTTGGAAACTCACCTAGGAGCTTACCTTATAGCTCGCCTTACCAGCTTGCCTTAAGCTTGCCCAAGAGCTCACCGAGTAACTCGAACCGAGCTTGCCCATGAGTTTGTCAAGCAGCTTGATCGAAAAATCACATGGGAGCTCACCTAACAACACACCTTGCCAACTCATATGGGATCTTACCTTGCCAGCTTGCATTGAGATCACTGAGGAGCTAACATTACCAACTCACCTTGAGCTCGTCTAGTAGCTCACCTCGGATTTCATCGAGAAAATCTCTAAGTAGCTCACCAAGGATCTCACCTAATAGCTCACTTGGGATCTCACCTAACATCTCACCTGTAAGCTCACCTAGTAGCTCACCGAGTAGGTTGACTTGAGCTCGCTTGTGAGCTCACCGATCAGCTCATCGGGGACCTCACCTGAGAGCTTGGAAAGTAGCTTGCTTGGGAGCTCACCTAGTAGCTTACCTGGGAGCTCATTGAATAGCTCACCAAGTAGCTCACCTTGAGCTCTTCTAGGAGCTCACCAATTAGCTTGAGTTGACTCACCCAGGAGCTTGTCAAGTAACTCACCTGGGAGCTCACTTGACAACTCACCTTGCCAACTCACTTTGAGCTCACCTTCCCAAATCACCTTGAGCTCACCTTTCCAACTCACCTTGAGCTCACCTTTGAGCTCACCCAGAGAGCTCACCAAGCATCTCACCTAGGAGCTCAGCTAGGAGCTTGGCAAGTAGCTCACCTAGGAGCTCGTCAATCATCTTGACTTGAGATTTCCCAGAAACTCACCTAGGAGCTCACCTTACCAACTCACTTTTAGCTCACCTAGGAGTACACCGAGTATCTCAACTTGAGCTAACCTGGGAGCTTGTCAAGTAGCTCAACCAAAAACTCACATGGGAGCTCACTGACAGCTCACCTAGAAACTCACATGGGAGCTTACCTTAACAACTCGCCTTAAGCTCACTTTGAGGAGCTCACCTTCAACTCACCTTGAGCCTATCTCGGTAGCTCACCTCAGAGTTTGTCGAGTAGCTCATCAAGTAGCTCACCTGGGATATCACCAAGTAGCTCACTGAGTAGGATGACTTGAGCTCACTTGTGAGCTAACAAGTGACCTTTACAAGTAACTCACTGGGGACCTCCCCTAGGAGCTCACCAAGTAGGTCACTTGGAAGCTCTCCAAACAACTCGCAAAGTAGCTTTCCTGGGAGCTCTTTTGGGAGCTCACCGATTACCTCGATTTAAGCTCACCTGGGAGCTCGTTGAGTAACTCACTTGGTAACTCACCTGGGAGCTAGCTTTGACAACTCAGCTTGCCAGCTCACCTTGAGATCATCTGGTAGCTCACATGTAAGATCACCTTAGATATTTCTGAAAAGCTCACCTTTGAGCTCACCTGGGAGCTCACCGAGTAGCTCACCTATGAGCTTAGCTAGGAGCTCAAGCAAGCAACTCACCCAGGAGCTTGTTGAGCAGCTCAAGTTAAGATTACCCGAGAAACTCACAGGGAGATCGCATGACATCTCACCTTTCCAACTTGCCTTGAGCTCACCAAGACAGCTTGACTTGATCTCAATCGGGAGCTCATCAAGCAGCTCACTAAAAACTCACATGGGATCTCACCTGATAGCTCGCCTTGCCAACTCACATTGGAGGTCACCTATCAGCTCGGCTTCCCAGCTCACCTTGAGGTCACTGAGGAGTTCACCTTGCCAAATCACCTTAAGCTCATCTTGTAGCTCACCTTGTATTTCATCGAGTTTCTCACCTAATATCTTAGCTAGGAACT
Organism: Taxus wallichiana var. yunnanensis; assembly: GCA_018340775.1. NCBI lineage: Eukaryota > Viridiplantae > Streptophyta > Pinopsida > Cupressales > Taxaceae > Taxus > Taxus wallichiana. The sequence continues at coordinate 27,956,009 of CM031237.1, read as the reverse complement.
CACCTAATAGCTCGCCTAGGAGATCACCGAGTAGCTCTCTCAGTAGGTTGACTTGAGCTCTCTTGTGAGCTTACTGAGTAGCTCGTCAAGTAACTCACCTGGGAACTCACCTTGGAGCTCACCTGATAGCTCACCTTGCCAACTCACCTTGAGCTCACCTTGCCAACTCACCTTGAGCTAATCTGGTAGCTCACATGTAAGCTCACCTCAAAGATTGCCAATAAGCTCACCTAGGAGCTCTTCTTGGAGCTCGCCAATCAGGGCTTTGAGTTGAGCTCACCTAGGACTCTTCGAGTAACTTTCCTTAGAACTCACCTAGGAGCTAGCCTAATAGCTCACCTTGTCAACTCACCTTCATCTCACCTTGTCAGATCACCTTGAGCTCATCTGGTGGCTTGCATGTTAGCTCACCTTAGAGATTACTGACAAGCTCACCTTTGAGCTCACCTGGGGGCTCACTTGATAGCTCGCTTCCTAGCTCACCTTGAGCTCAGCTAGGAACTCACTAAACAACTCAACTTGAGCTCACCAAGGAGCTCATCAAGCAGCTCACCCAAAAACTTGCATGGGAGCTCACCTAAAACTCACCTTTCCAACTCACATAGGAGCTCACCAATCCACTTTCCTTGAGCTTGCTAAGGAGCTTACCTTTCCATCTCACCTTGAGCTCTTCTGGTAGCTCACCTCTAAGTTCACTGAGTAGCTTGCCATGTATCTTGTGTAATAGATCACCTGGGAGCTCACCGAGTAGCTTACCAAGTAGGTTGACTTGAGCTTGTCTATGAGATCATCGATCGACTTCTTGAGAGGACCTCACCTAGGAGCTCACTAAGTAACTTGCTTGGGAGCTCACCTAGGAGCTCACCGAATAGCTCACCAAGTAGCTCTCCTAGGATCTCTTCTGAAAGCTCACCGATCAACTTGAGTTGAGCTTGCTTGGGAGCTCATCGAGTAACTCACCTGGGAACTCACTTGGGAGCTCACCTGACAGCTCACCTTGCCAACTCACCTTGAACTCACCTTTCCAACTCACCTGGAGCTCATATGGTAGCTCACATGTAATCTCACCTAAGATATTTCCTACTAGCTCACCTTTAAGCTCGCCTAGGATCTCACCATGTAGCTCACCTAGTAGCTCGACTGGGAGCTCATGAAAGCACTCACCCAAGTAGCTCATTAAGCGGTTCGACTTGAGCTTTCTTGGAAACTCACCTAGGAACTCACCTTGCTAGCTTGTCTTAAGCTCATAAGGGAGCTCAGTATCTCGACTTGAGCTCACTTGGGAGCTTATCAAGTAGCTCACCCAAAACTCACATGGGAGCTCTCTCCGTACCAGCTCGCTTTGAGCTCGGTGAGTAGCTCACCTTGCCAACTCACCTTGAACTTGTCTGGTATCTCACCTCATAGTTTTTCAAGCACCTCACCAAGTACCTCACCTAGGAACTTTCCTAATAAATTTCCTGAGATCTCACCTGATAGCTTGCCTAGGAGCTCACCTTGCTAACTCACCTGGGAGATTGCCAAGTAGCTCACTTGGGAGCTCACCTAGTAGCTCACCTAGGAGCTCGCCAAACAACTCACCAAGTAGCTCACTGATCAGCTCAACTTGAGCTCACTAATCGCCTTCGAGTTGAGATCACCTAGAAGCTCATCGAGTAACTCACCTAAGAACTCACCTAAGAGCTCACCCGACGGCTTCCCTTGCCAACTAGCTAAACTTTGAGCTCACCTGGGAGTTCACCGAGTATCTTAGCTAGGAGCTTGGCTAGGAGCTCATTAAGCAGCTCACCCAAAAGCTTGTCGACCAAGTCAACTTGAGCTTTCCCAAAACTCACCAGGGAGCTTGTTAACCAGTCACCTAAAACTCACATGGGAGCTCACCTAACAACTCACCTAGAAACTCACATGGGAGCTCACCTTAACAGCTTGCCTTAATCTCACTAAGGAGCTCACCTTTCGAACTCACCTTGAGCTCATCTGGTAGTGTGCCTCAGATTTATTCGAGTATCTCATCAAGCAGCTCACCTGGGAGCTCACCTAGTAGCTCGCCGAGTAGGTTGACTTGAGCTCACTTGTGAGCTTACTAATGCGCTTTCCGAGTAACTCACTATGGACCTCACCTAGGAGCTCACCAAGTAGGTCACTTGGGAGCTCACCGAATATCTCGCAAATTAGCTCACCTAGGAGCTCTTCGAGGAGCTCACCGATTACCTCGAGTTGAGCTCACTTGGGAGCTCGTCGAGTAACTCACCTGGTAACTTGCCTGGGAGCTAGCCTGATAGTTCACCTTGCCAACTCACCTTGAGCTCATCTGGTAGCTCACATGTAAGTTCACCTCAAAGATTTATAACAAGCTCACTTTTGAGCTCACTTGGGAACTCACCAAGTAGCTCACCTACGAGCTCAGCTGGGAGCTCAACAAGCAACTCACCCAAGAGCTTGTCGAGAAACTCAAGTTAAGCTTTCCCAGAAACTCACTCGAGAGCTCGCATGACATCTTGCCTTGCCAACTTACCTTGAGCTTTCCAAGTAGCTCAAATTGAGCTCAATCGGAGCTCATCAAGTAGCTCACTAAAAACTCACATGGGAGCTCACCTAATAGCTCGCCTTGCCAACTCACATGGGAGCTCACCTATCAACTCAGCTTGCTAGCTCACCTTGAGCTCGCTGAGGATTTCACCTTACCAACTCACCTTGAGCTCATCTGGTAGCTTACCTTAGAGTTCATCAAGCAACTCACCAAGTAGCTCACCTAACAGCTCGCCTGGGAACTCACCTAACAGCTCACCTGGGAGATCACCGAGTAGCTCTCCAAGTAGGTTGACTTGAGCTTGCTTGTGAGCTCGCTGAGTAGCTCGTCAAGTAACTCACCTAGGAACTCACCTTAGAGCTCACCTTATAGCTCACCTTGCCAACTCACCTTGAGGTCACCTTGCCAACTCTCCTTGAGCTCACCTTGCCAACTCACCTTTAGCTAATTTGGTAGCCCGCATGTAAGCTCACCTCAGAGATAGCTAATAACCTGACCTAGGAGCTCTTATGGGAGCTTGTCGATCATCTCAAGTTGAACTCACCTAGGAGCTCTTTGAGTAACTCTCCTGGGATCTCATCTAATAGCTCACCTTGTCAACTCACCTTCAGCTCACCTTGCCAGCTCACCTTGAGGTCATGTAGTAGCTCACATGTAAGTTCACCTCAAAGACTGACAAGCTCACCTTTGAGATGACCTGGGAGCTCACTTAGGATCTTGGCCAAGAGCATGAAAAGTAGCTCACGTAGGAGCTCGTCGAGTGGGAGCTCGCCTGACAGCTCACCTTGCCAATTCACCTTAAGTTCACTTTACTAACTCACCTTGAGCTCACCTTATCAACTCACATTTATCTCATCTCGGTAGCTCATATGTAATCTCACCTCAGAGATTATCGAAAAGCTCACCTTTCAGCTCACTTGGGAGCTGACCGAGTAGCTCACCTAAGAGCTCAGCTGGGATCTCGACAAGTAGTTTGTGTAGGAACTCATCGAGTAGCTCAACTTGAGCTTGTCTAAACACTCACACGGAGCTTGCACCGATATCTCACCTTGCCACTCACCTTGAGCTCAACCACCAAATCATTGAGTAGCTCACTCGGGAACTCGTCAAGCGGTATGCCTAAAAAATCACATGGGAGCTCACCGACACTCACCTTGCCAACTTGCATGGGAGCTACCCTATCGCTTTCCTTGAGCTTGTTGAGGAGCTCATAGAGCCAAAACACCTTGAGCTCATCTAGTACCTCACATCGAGTTCGTTGAGTATCTTGCCAAGTATCTCACAGGGATCTTGACTAACATCTTACCTAGAAGCTCACCTAACAGCTCACAGGAGTTCACATAGCGAGATCGCTAAGTAGATTGACTTTATCTCACTTATGAGCTCACCGAGCAGCTCATTGGGGACCTTTCCTGGGAGCTCACCAAGTAGCTCACTTGGGAGCTCACCTAACAACTTGTCTAGGAGCTCACCAAATAGCTTGCAAAGTATCTTGCTTAGGAGTTATTCTGGGATCTCACCGATCATCTCGAGTTGAGCTCACCTAGGATCTCATTAAGTAACTCACATAGGAACTTGACTAGGAGCTCACCTGATAGCTTGCCTTAGTAACTCTCCTTGATTTCCCCTTGCCAACTCACCTTAAGATCACCTTGCCAACTAACCTTGAGCTCATCTGGTAACTTGCATGTAATCTCACCTCAGAGATTACCAACAAACTCACCTTTGAGCTCACTGGGAGCTCACCGAGCAGCTCACCTAGGAGCTCAGCTAGGAGCTCAGAAAGTAGCTTGCCCAAGAGCTCACCTAACAACTTGACTTACCAGCTCAACTTGAGCTCACCTGAAGCTCACCAAGTAGCTCGACTTGAGGTCACCCAGGAGCTCATCAAGTAGCTCACTGAAAACTTACATGAGAGCTCACCTTACTAACTTGCATGAGAGCTCACCTATCGGGCTTCACCTTGCCGATCACCTTGCCAACCCACCTTGAGCTTTTCTCGGTAGCTCACCTAACACCTCGTTTGGGAGCTCACCGAGAATCTTGTTGAGTAGGTTGACTTGAGCTCACTTGTGAGCTCACCGAGCAGCTCACCAGGGACCTCACCTAGGAGCTTGCCAAGTATCTTGGTTGGGAGCTTGCCTAGTAGCTTTCCTGGGAGCTCACCAAACAACTCACCAAGTAACTCTCCTAGGAGATCTTTGGGATCTCATCGATCAGCTTGAGTTGAGCTCACGTGGGAGCTCGTTGAGTAACTCACCTAGGAACTTACCTTACCAACTTTCTTGGGAGCTCACTTGATAGCTCACCTTGCCAACTTGCCTTGAGCTCACCTTGTAAACTTACCTTGAGCTCACCTTACCAACTCACCTTGAGCTCATCTAGTAGCTCACATGTAATCTCACCTCAGATATTGTTGATAAGCTCACCTTTGAGCTCACCTGGGAGCTCATCGAGTAGCTCACCTAGGAGCTTAGCTGGGAGCTTGATAAACAACTCACCTAGGAGCTTATCGAGAAGCTCAACTTGAGATTCCCTAAAAACTCACCTAGGAGCTCACCTGACATCTCACCGTGCTAGCTCTCCTTGATCTCACCCAAAAGCTTTCGATTAGCTTGAATTGAGCTCACCGAGAGCTCATCAAGTAGCTCACCCAAAAACTCACATAGGAGCTCACCTGATAGCTCACCTTGACAACTCACATGGGACCTCACCTATCACTTGCCTTACCAGCTCACCTTGAGTTTACTAAGGAGCTGAGCTTACTAACTCACCTTGAGCTCATCTATTATCTTGCCTTAGATTTCATCGAGTATCTCGCTAATGTATCGATCGGGAGCTCACCTAACAGCTCACCTAATCACTTATCTAAGAGCTCACCAAACATCTCGTCGAGTATGATGACTTGAGCTAACTTGTGAGCTCACTTGTGAGCTCACCGAGTAGCTCACTTGGGACTTCACCTAGGATCTTGGTAAGTAGCTCACTTGGGAGCTCACCTAGCAGCTTGCATGGGAGCTCACTAAATAACTTTCCAAGTAGCTCACCTAGGAGATCTTCTGGGAGTTCACCGATAAGCTCGAGTTGATCTCACCTAGAATCTCATCCTATAACTCACGTGGGAACTCATAGTTTATCCAAGAGCTCATCAAGCAACTCACCTGAAAACTCACATGGGAGCTCACCTTGCCAACTTGCCTTGAGCTCACTGAGGAGCTCACCTTGCCAACTCACCTTGAGCTTGTCTAGTACCTCACCTCAGAGTTTTTCAAGTAGCTCACCAAGTAGCTCACTTGGGAGATCACCTAACAGCTCACCTAGGAGCTCATTGAGAAAATAATTGAGTAGGTTAACTTAAGCTTGCTTGTGATTTCACTGAGTAGCTCACCAGAACCTCACCGTAGCTTGCCAAGTAGCTCGCTTGGGAGCTCGCCGAGCAGCTCACTTGGAGCTCACCAATAGCTCACCAAGTATCTCACCTGGGAGCTCTTCTGGGAGCTTGATGATCAGCTCAAGTTGAGCTCTCCTGGAGCTCGTCAAGTAACTCGCAAAGGAAATTACTTGGGAGCTTGCCTAGATGCTCTCCTTGCCAACTCACCTTGATCTCACCTTTCTAACTCACCTTGAGCTTGCCTTACCAACTCACCTTGAGATCATCTGGTAGCTTACATGTAAGCTTACCTTAGATATTGCTAACAAGCTCACTAGGAGCTCGGATGAGAGCTCAAAGATGTAGCTTTCCTAGGAACTCATCAAGTAGCTCAACTTGAAATTTCCCACAAAATCACTTGGGAGCTCACCTTGAGCTCACCCAAGAGCTTGCCGAGAACCTCGACTTGAGCTCACCTAGGAGCTCATCAAGAAGCTCACCTAAAAACTCACATGGGAGCTCACCTAACAACTTGCCTTGCCATCTTGCATGGTAGCTTGCCTTGCTAGCTCACCTTGAGCTTGCTTTGAGGAGCTCACCTTGCCATCTCGTCTTGAGCTCGTCTGGTGGCTCGCCTCGAGTTCATCGAGTAGCTCACCTAGAAGCTCACCTAAGAGTTCACTGGAAGCTCAGCCGATAAGCTTGCTGAGTAGGTTTACTTGAGCTCACTTGTGAGCTCACCGAACAAATCGCTAGGGTCCTTACTTGGGAGCTCACTAAGTAACTCGACTTGGGAGATCACCTATTAGCTCACTGAGAGAGCTCACTAAATAGGTCGCCAAGTAGATAGCTTAGGATCTCTTCTAGATCTTGCTAATAAGCTCTATTTGAGCTAGCCTAGGAGATCATCAAGTAACTCACCTAGGAACTCATCTGGGAGCTCACCTAATAGCTCACTTTCCCAAATCACCTTGAGCTCGCCTTGTGAACTCACCTTACTAACTCACCTTGAGCTCATCTGGTAGCTCAAATGTAACCTCACCTAAGATATTTTTGACAAGATCACCTTTGAGCTCACCTAGGAGCTTGGCTAGGAGCTTGACAAGTAACTCACCCAGGAGCTCATCAAGCAGCTTGACTTGAGCTTCCATGAAACTTACTTGGGAACTCACCTAAAATATCACCTTGAGCTCACCCAAGAGCTCACCAAGAACCTCGATGTAAGCTCACCCGAGATCTCATCAATTAGCTCACCTAAAAAATTACATAGGAGCTCACCCGATAGTTGACGTTGACAACTTTCATGGGAACTCACGTATCGGCTTGCCTTGTCAACTCACCTTGAGCTTGTTGAGGAGCTCAACTTGTCAACCCACCTTGATCTCATCTCGGTAGCTTGCCTCGAGTTCATCGAGCAGCTTTCCTAACAAATTTCCTAGGAGTTCACCTAAAAGCTCACTGGGAGCTCATGTAACAACTCATCCAGGGAGCTTATGAAGTAGCTCATCAAGTAAGATGACTTGAGCTCAGCGATCGAGCTTGTCAAGGTCCTCTCTTTGTAGCTCACCAAGCAGCTCACTTATGAGATCTCCTAGTAACTCACTTGGGAGTTCACCTTGCCAACTCTCCTTGAGCTCGCCTTGCCAATTCACCTTGAGCTCACCTTGCCAACTCACCTTCAGCTCATCTGGTAGCTCACATGTAAGCTCACCTCAGAGATTACTGAAAATCTCACCTTTGGGCTCACCCAAGAGTTTTTCGATCATCTCGACTTGAGATTTCCCAGAAACTTTCCAAGGAGCTCGCCATGCTACCTCACCTTAAGCTCACCCAGGAACTTGGCCAATAGCTTACTCAGAAACTAACCTAGGATCTCACCTTACTAGCTCACCTCTAACTCACCTAGGAGCTTTCTAGTAGCTCACTTAGAAACTCACATGGGAGCTCACCTATTAACTAACCTTGTAAACTCACATGGGAGCTCACCTATCAGCTTGCCTTGAGTTTGCTAAGGAGCTCAACTTGCCAACACAACTTGATCTCGTCTAGTATCTCACCTTAGATTTCGTCAAGTAGCTCACTTAGGAGCTCACCTAATAGCTCACCTTGGAGCTCACTAAGCAGCTCACCACATAATTTTTCTTGAGTTCACATGTCAGCTCGCCAAGCAGCTCACCAGTGACCTCAACTTGGAGCTTGCTAAGTAGCTTACTTGGGAGCTCACTTAGTAGCTTTCCCGGAGCTCGCGAAATAGCTCACCTAGGAGTTCTTCTAGGAGCTCGCCGATTAACTCAAGTTGAGATCACCTGGGAGCTCATCGAGTAAGTCACCTATGAACTCACCTAGAGCTTCAACTCAAGTTGAGCTCACTCGAGAGCTCATCGAGTAACTCACCTAGGAGCTCGTCGACGTGACTCACCTTGCCAACTTGCCTTGAGATCACCTTGCCAACTCACCTTGAGCTCACCTTGCTAACTCACCTAGAGCTCATTTTGTAGCTCGCATGTAAGCTCACCTAAGAGACTTCCAACAAGATCACCTTTGACCTCACACAGGGATCTCACCAAGTAGCTCATCTAGGAGTTTTTCCGGAGCTCAGAAAAGTATCTCATCTAGGAGCTTATCGAGCAGCTCGACTTGAGATTTATCAAAACTCACCTATGAACTCATCTCGATAGCTTGCCTTGTAATCTCACCTTGAGCTCACCCATAAGCTCAATGAGTAGTTCAACTTGAGCTTTCCGAGATCTCGTTAAGTAGCTCACCCAAAAATTACATGAAATCTCACCGATAGCTCACCTTACCAACTCACATGGAAGCTCACCTTGCCACTCACCTTGAGCTCGGTGAAGAGCTCACCTTACTAAATTACCTTGAGTTCGGAAGGTAGCTCGCTTCATATTTTTTCAAGCAACTCAAGTTGAGTTCACTATGAGCTCATTGAGTAACTCACCCGGGAGCTCACCCGACACTCACTCTTGCCAACTCGCCTTGAGCTCACCTAGCTAAATTTCTCACCTTTGAGCTCATCTAGGAGCTCACCTAGTAGTGACCTAGGAGCTAGGAATGGGATATTGGCAAGTAGCTCACCTAAGAGCTCGTCGACTCCGCTCAACTTGAGCTTACCTAAAAATTGCTTGTGAGCTTGCCTCGACATCTCGCCTTGCCAAATTTCCTTGAGCTTTCCCATGAGGTCGCCAAGTAGCTCAACTTGAACTCACCCGGGAGCTCGTCAAGTAGCTCATTTGAAAACTCACATGGGAGCTCGCCTTATCAAATCACATGGGAGCTTGCCTATCAGCTCACCTTGCCAGCTCACCTTGAGCTCGCTGAGGAGCTCACCTTGCCAACTCACCTTAAGCTTGTCTAGTAGCTCACCTCGAGTTCATCCAACATCTCACCAAGTAGCTTGCCTAAGAGCTCACCAAGTAGCTCACCATATAGTTTGACTTGATCTCACTTGTGAGTTCTTTGACAGCAACTCACCAAGTAGCTCACTTTGGAGCTCACCTAGCAGCTTGCATGGGAGCTCACCAAATAGCTTGCAAAGTAGCTCTCCTAGGAGATCTTCTAGGAGCTTGCCAATCATATCGAGTTGAGCTCACCAGGGAGCTCATCAAGTGCTGACACAGGAACACACCTAGGAGGTCACCTAAATGCTCACCTTACAAGCTCATCTTGAGCTCATCTGGTAGGTCACATGTAAGCTCACCTCAGATATTACTGACAAGCTCACCTTTGAGATCACTTATGAGCTCACTAAGTAGCTCACCTAGGAGATCAACTAGGAGCTTGGCAAGCAGCTCACCCAAGAGCTCATTGAGTAGCTCAACTTGAGCTTGCCTAGAAACTCACCTAGGAGCTCATGTGATAGCTCACCCGACCTCACCCGGGAGCTCACGAGAGAACCTTGACTTGAGCTCACCCAAGAGCTCGTCAAGTAACTCACCTAAAAACTCGTATGGGAGCTCACCTAACAGCTCACCTTACTAACTCACATGGAAGCTCACCTATTAGATCACCTTGCTAGCTTGCCTTGAGCTCACTAAGGAGCTCACCTTACCAACTCATCTTGAGCTCATCTGGTAGCTTACCTCGAGTTCATTGAGCAGCTCAACAAGTAGCTCACCTAGAAGCTCACCTAACAAACTGACTCACCTGGAGCTCACCTAACAGCGCACCTAGGAGCTTACCTAACAGCTCACATGGGATCTCACTGAGTAGCTCATCGAGTAGGTTTACTTGAGCTCACTTGTGAGCTCTTCGGGGACCTTTCCTGGAAGCTCGCTAAGTAGCTCACTTAGGAGTTCACCCGGGAGCTCACCGAACATCTCACCAAATATCTCACTTAGGATCTCTTCTAGGAGCTCACTTATTAGCTTGAGTTGAGCTCACCTAGGAGCTCATCGAATACCTTGCTTGGGAGCTCACCTGATAGCTCACCTTGTAAACTTGACTAGAGCCCACCTTGCCAACTCCCCTTGAGCTCACCTTGCCAACTCACCTTAAGCTCATCTAGTAGCTTGCATGTAAGATCACCTTAGAGATTATTGACAAGCTCACCTTTGAGCTCACATGGGAGCTCAATGAGTGGCATTGGAGCTCATATGGTAGCTCACCCAAAAACTCACATGGGAGCTCACCTATCAGCTTGCCTTACCAGCTCACCTTGAGCTCACTTAGGAGATCACCTTACCAACTCACCTTGAGCTTGTCTGGTAGCTCACCTTAGAGTTCATTGAGTAGCTCCCAAGTAGATTTCTGGGAGCTCGCATGGGAGATAACCGAGTAGCTCATTGAGTAGGTTGACTTGAGCTTGCTTATGAGCTCACTTGTGAGCTCACCGAGCAGCTCGCCAGGGGACCTCATATGGGAGCTCACCAAGTATCTCACTTGGGATCTCACCTAGTAGCTCACCTGGAATCTCACCAAATAGCTTATCAAGTAGCTCACCTAGGAGCTCTTCTAAAAGCTCTCTTGGTAGCTCACATATAGTCTCACCCGAGACATTTCTGACAAGCTCACCTTTGAGCTCAGCTAAGAGTCCACTGAGCAGCTCACCTAGGAGCTTAGCTGGGAGTTTGGAAAGTAATGCACCTTGAGCTAACCCAAGAGCTCACCAAGAATCTCAACTTGAGCTTGTCAAGTAGCTCACCCAAAAACTCACATGGGAGCTCACTTGACAGCTCACCTTACTAACTTGAATGGGAGCTCATCTTACCGAGCTCATCTTGAGCTCATTGACGAGCTGCCTTTATCAACTCACCTTGAGCTCATCTGGTAGCTCACCTATGAGTTCATCGAGAAGCTTGCCAAGTAGCTTTATTGGGAGCTTACTGCGAGCTCACCGAATAGCTTGTAAAGTAGCTCACTAGGGAGCTCTTACGGAAGCTCAACGATTAGCTGGTTGAGCTCACCTAGGAGCTCGTCGAGTAACTCACCTAGGAACTTTCCTACGAGATCACCCGACAGACTCACCTTACCAAATTTCCTTGATCTCACCTTACCAACTTACCTTGAGCTCGCCTTGATAACTCACCTTTAGCTCATCGATAGCTCACATGTAAGCCCACCTTAGAGATTTCGATAAGCTCACGTTTGAGCTCAAATTGGAGCTCACCGAATGGCTCACCTAGGAGCTCGGTTGGGAGCTTGGTAAGTAGATCACCTAGGAAATCATCGAGCATATTGACTTTAGATTACCCGAAACTAACTTGGGAGCTCACGTGATACCTCACCTAGGAGCTCAACTTGAGCTCACTCGGGGCTCGTCCAAATCTCACCTAAAAATCCTATGGGAGCTCACCTATAAAGTCACCTTGTCAGCTTGCCTTGAGCTCACTAAGGAGCTCACCTTTGTAACTTTCCTTGAGCATTTCTAGTGTCTCACCTAAGAGTTTTTCGAGTAGCTCTCCAAGTAGCTCACCTAGGAGCTCACCTAATAACTCACTTGGGAGCTCACGGAGCAGCTCACTGAGTAGGTGGACTTGACCTCACTTTTGAGCTCGCTTATGAGCTCATGGAGTAGCTCACCAAGGACCTCACATGGGAGCTCACCATGTAG
>CM031237.1:27823193-27943945 GCA_018340775.1 Taxus wallichiana var. yunnanensis | reverse complement strand
TTTTATTTATTTCTCTTTAGCTTTATTATCATTGATTGATATCACGTCTCCAGATTAAATTCTTAGTACTGAATCATGAGGAAAGGAGAGAGTGTTAGATGGATAATTTGAATTAATGTTCATTTCTTTTCTCAGACAAATACGAGTTGAAATCTATAATTGTTATGCGAGTAGAATTTTGTATTGCTTTTGGTTTAAGCATTGCATTAATTGGTGTTTACTTTTCTCTTCAACGTTTGATTGCTTGAAATCAAATGAGTTGCATGAAAGGAAAGGAAAGTAATTCGGTTTAAATTTTTAGTCAAATTTTATCTTTTGAAATTATAACTATTGTAAGGAAAGGAAATTACAGTATTTATATTGGAACAACAGTATGCATAATTATGTTTTAGTTCTTACAGATGTTAATTCTGGAACTAGTTGAAGGAAATTACTTCTTGTAGTAATTATTTTGGAAAAAGGGGTAGTGATCCTTTCTTTTCTGATTGGGAGGGTAATTAGATGATTGGATTGTTATGTTGTTCATCCTTATCGGTACTTAATTCTTGGATGATGTTCATTTTAACATTTCATAAAATTAAGGTTATTTTATTGAGAAAATTAATTAAAAGCACCTCATTTTAATGACAAGTTCTTAATATGCTCAGTTCAATGAACTGACCCGTGCAAGTAATTTTGCAGATGGAACTTGAGTATAAATGAAGACATGGTTGTTTTCTGATACTTATTTTGATTAACTGAGGATGGATTGTATTTGATAGCTATTATTCCTCTACGAGGAAATGAGAAAGGAAGAAATTACATTCTTCTATCTTTATGAGTTGTAATGTTGTTTGATATAAACGAAGTCCAGTCGTTTGGGCTGGCAAATGTATAGATTGTAAAACTTATGGATGAATACAAGGAAAAGTGTGATATTTTAATGGCTGTATCAATTTGATATTGTTGAATAAGATTGAGAATATAATATTATTCCTTGATTTGAAATTATTCAAATGATAGTGGATAGATTTAAAAGGAAATAACATCTATTCTTTACCTGAATGCAAATTTTATGTTGGAATGTACAATTAGTTCATACTTGGGTTAAGATGAATTTTAAATTGGCATTAAAATGGATTTAGGTGAACATGATCTCTTAATTGAAAGGTATTCGGGATTAGCTTATAAGCTAAGGAATATCAAATAACATAGGAGTAGCTGAACTTTGTATTCGGACTCCGTTAACATCATCGAAATGTTTAAATTCAGAAAATATAGATATGGGAAAACATATCTATAGTTAATAGACCTTAACTGAAGTAAGGTTATGGAGAATAAATGAATAAATTCATTTAGAATTAGACCTCATTTAAATGATGTCTAATAAGATGGAATTCTGAATTTGTTTACAGTTGTGGGTAAAAACTTGGTTAAGTTTAATAGGTTAAACTTATTACGTTTATCTGTAATGGAATGATTAGTCTGAAGATTAAAGAAAAGAACCAAGAAGAGAATATGCAACCCTTCGGTATGAAGGAGAGGATGTATATTAAGCTAGAAGACAAATTAAGTCTCTCTTAGCTACATACAACTGTAACAAGAACGAGGTTAAAGGATCAGCATGGTTGCTAAAAGTTGATCTTAAATATTAAGATTATAATCAAATCACACTCGACATGGATGTGTACTCTTGATGAGAGGATTCCGTAGGACATTGGCATACGCCAGCTACAATATGGTGTCTTCATGAAGGCGGGGCCTTCATGACAACACAATGTTATAGCTGACATATTACAATGCCCTCCCGAATCAAATCATCAAGTTTACATAAGTTGGATACTAAGTTCCTAGATGGGGGATAGGAATGTGAACGCATATATGGAGTGACTCCGAGAGGACTAAAGGTAACTAGACACACGGAGTCACCTAGGAATGACACCGTATGTCTGCGTACTTTTAGTTACCATGAGTAACTTCCTATACTCGTTCATATTCTTAGTTGGGGTTAGAGCTTGACCTTAGACGGAAGGAATGGCGAGAGATAAGGAAAGACCATTCTAGATAGTAGATGAAGTGAGGTGAAGGACGTATTCCATTTATGTGTATCACATCTAGGAATATGATCACGCAAAGCATGTGAAAATCTTTGCCAAAAAGTATCGCAAGAGTGCTGGTTGCATTGTCCTAATCACCTAGTTTAAGATGCAAGATGTCGAGATGAATATCGCAATGTGAGATATTTAGATAGGCTTCTTAAATGGATCACTTGATAACCGAAAATGGTAATAGAACCCTGTATAGTTATTATATGATGCATGGATTAACATGAAGGATTGATAAGTCACCAAGTCATGAAATGAGAGATCACTTTGAAACTCGAGCCATAAAATGGGAGATCGGTAGTTCTTTTGATTCATTTACAACAGTATATGGTATCTGTTATATGATTAAATGGAATTGAATGTGTGTTCCATATTGCAAATTTGTGAATAGGGAACATTGGTTTTAAAAAGAAATTGTGTGATCCAAATTACATTAATTAGACAGAGAACAATTATTAAACTTGAACGTGTGTTTGAATTATATAATTCATAATGAGAACGTTGTATAAAAATAAAATAAAAATTCCATTGATCTAGTATCTTAAAATAGGGATGTTACATAGGTGCATTGGGACAGATATGATGAGACTACATGCCACTTGGGAGGATGCCTTTGTTTTACAAGCATGGACCTTTCCACATTTGTTCCAATGACTTCCAGGAGGAAGTTGATTCTAAGGGGAGGAATGTAGTACCCAATTTCCTTAGACACTATTTAGATCACGATCCCGACACTATTGGTCACATTTTGGATATTATTATGTTTTGATTAGTATGATGGTTAGATGTTAGATCCTGGATTAGTATTGATCACGGATGTAGATATTTTACTTGATGATCATTGATACATTATTGTTATTTTATTGATTGAGGATATCTAAAGTTAATATGGATATCATATTGCTTTTAATTTTAGACATGTGACATTGATATTTTAAATAGCTCTAGTATAGAGATCTATTGGATGATGATATGTTGAGGAATTGAATTTAACGATAAATGTTAAATTCTCAATATTGTTGTGATTTGTATTTAATGATTGTATGTTTCTTATATCATTTGGATGTTCTAATATGGCCACGAGGTGAAGGGTATTTTGCATTTGTAGGTTAAAAATCACAACAATGTCAGGGGACTGGAGACTAACCATATTGGAATTCAGTGTGAAATCAACAAGGTCACCATGGCAACTGTGTTGATTTGTGTGTTGTGTTGTGTTAGGATTTCCACTTTTGTGACCATGGGGCATATGTGTGTATGTTTATTATGTGTTCCTTTTTATTTATTTATTGTTGTGTGTATTTTATTTTGTAATGTGCTTTTATTGTAATTATTTAAATATGATAGTATTATGTGGGAGTCATATAGTTAAAATTTAATTAAATTAAATGGGATGTGGAATGTGAAATTAAAATGTTTTTGCCTTGGTTGAAAATGAAATTTGATTTATATATTTTATAACCTTATGGTAATTAAATAAATCTTATGTCAAAAGGTTGTCATAAATAAATGTCATAGAAGTTAATGCATTTTAGAAGAGTGTGTAAGTTACCAAGTATGGGTTGTGTGAGAATTTGTAAGAGGTTGTAAGGCTGTTTTTGGAAGGTCAAACACTCCTTCCTCTTTGAAATTCGAATTTGGCCTTGAAGGACAAATTTGGAGGCTTGTGGGACAAGTTAAACTTGTCCCACACCTCTCAAAAACCTCCACCAACCATGATTATAATTTTAGAGTCAAAAGCAACTTATTTTATTATGTTTTGACATGATTTTATGAAAGAAGTGATTGCACTTGCCTTACAAATTTTAAATGCATTTTCCTTTTGGGTATGGGTTGAGTTTGTGTATGTAAGTAATTTTGTCATTCACATTTATTATGATGTATTTGCATTTGATGTGATTTCATTTTGGGATGAGGAAAAATGATGTGGCATCCCACTTGGAATCCACATCATCCTCCTCCATCCTCTCCTTTAAAATGGAATTTCTTCCTCATTTGGAGGTTGTTGAAACCTTGCCATTTGCTTCTTGGGGTCAAATTTTCTCTTGCATTGGGAGCTTGTTCTTGTGGAAGGAGCTTGGACTGATTTGCATGCTTTGCATTTGCTGTTTTGGGACTGATTTGAGCAACAAGAATCTATTGTTTGAAAGCAAATCTCCATTATGGAGAGGTAGGCTCTAATTATTTTAAATTGTTGTTTTCCCCTTCTTGCATGAAAAATATTGAATGGTATTGTGTTTGCATTCTTTGAGGGATGGGTAGAATGCCTAGGACATGGTGTAAAAAGAGAAGACTATGGGGTTTCAAATGGGGGCATAAGGAAATTTTCATTGGCATTTGTTCTTTGTGGAGGGAGTGTTGGTTTGGGATCCACCTAGGAAAGGAAATAGCTTGCATTTCCTACTTCTTTGGGGGGCATAAGGGATAAATTTTGGGGGCATAAGGAGGGGTTGGGAGATATAAGGTTTATGGGATTTGATTGAGTTTATGGTGGTTTGCTTTTGGTGGATGCCCAATTTCAACATGGGAGGCATAAGGAGACCCCCATAGATCTTGCTCTTGTTGGCTTGCTTGCTTGGAGAAGGAGCCTTAGTTTGATTGAAATTTCTTGTGGTAGTTGAGAACTACACCTCATTGTTTGTGTTTCTTTGTAATTGTGAAAATATATGCTTGTATGTGAAGAAGCCTTGTTTCCATGTGTTGATGTTCATGATCCATTCCATTATGGTTGGGGCTCAGGGCCAATGGGGAAAGACGGCTTCTCTTTTCCCATTGGATGTCTTGGTTGGGTGGAGAGAATTTCCTTTCCCCTTCCTTGTTGTGATCCAAAGAAGATATAAGATGAAGAAATCAGCCATAGAGTTTGAAGCTTAGAAAACAATTTGACAGTCATTTCCTTTTTACAAGTTCATTGTAACCTTCCCACTTTGAAGTGGATGATTTGTATTGTTAATTGTAATGAGAAGACATCTTGTATTGAAATTATAAGGTTGAAAGTGATAAGTGAATTGTAGAAGATTATCATTCCATACTATGTTATGAGAAGAATGTTAAAGAAAGAAATATGTATTGTGCATTGTAACTTGAAATTCAAAGAAAGAGATATACTATTGAATTATTTTTGAAATCAAATAAAGAATTACATTCCTTTCTCAAAATTTCATTGTTGTATTATATTCGAGTTCTTTGTTGTGAAATGAAAACTCTATTTTGAAAAAGATTAAGAAATAGCATTAAATTAAATGTACTATTTTTGAAATAAAAAATGGAGTTTAAACTTGGCATATGAACTCACAATTAATTGTTTGAATCAACTGAATGTCTTAGATAATATTTTTAATGCCTCCCATATTTGGAATATTGCAAATTGGTTAATAAACTTGTTAGCAAATGATCTCTATTTCTTTCTTTAATTATGGCAATGAATTCCATCAAAAATGTATAGTTTAGATTTTTAGTAAAAATAGATAAAGGAAACAAAGTATTATAGATGTATTAGGTCCTATTGAACCCACATTGAACTTCATATTCAAGACAATATCTCAAAACTCTATCAAATCCAATTTTAGCTTCACAATCCAACTTCACTGTCAAAAAAACGTAAAATTTACCAAATGCAACCCAATATCCAAATTGGACTTTGAAAATATACTTAAATTTACCCAATACCATTTCCCAATGCTCAATTTACATTCTCAAAAGAATAAATATCAAAATTGAATCAAATCTTATAAGTTGGAAAAAAACGCCGTTTTAAAATTATAAACCTACAGATCGATTTCTTTAAATTAACCTAATAAAATTCACCAAATTTTAAAATTGATGATTTCTATACAAATCTCGAGAACTTTCTAGAAAGTCCTCGCTTGCCTAAATGGATCTTCCTATTAAAAGTTATGGCCATTTGAAGTTTTACTTCAAAATGGCCATCCCAAACAAAAATGAAATAATTTGACCTTAGAAAAAAATTAAATTTTGAACTTTGGAAAAATTTCCTAAAATTTCACAGCCCCCCAACCTCTCATCCTATCAGAATTTTCCATGTGGTACCTTGGAGGCAGCCCTTAATACAAAACTTAACTTTTGAAAATTTTGTCTTGGGAAAATTTTCACTTTTTTCCTCGCAACCCCTCGGACCCAAACCAATCACGTGTTGACACATGGTAGGAGGGCCCGTGGATTTAGAAATGAAAACTTTACATTTTTCCCTTTTATAAAAATTTCACTTTTACCTCCGCCGGCCCGCGACCAATCACAAAGCGCCACGTGGCCATTTGAGCAAGTGTAGAGGCATGGAGGAAAATTTTCCTTTGGAAAATTGAGACTTTTGTTTTGGAAAAATTTCAAATTTTCCCTACGACCTGCTCACTTGCACCAATCATGTGATGACACGTGGCATTTGGGAAATTTTTCCCAATTTTCTCCCTATCCCCTGTGGACCCTTAAGGGAAAATTTTCCCCTAAAACTCGTTAGGCCATAACTTGAGTTTTACAAGGAGTTAGGAGGACTTCTTTATATGGTTGGAAAGGTGAGGAAATTTCCTATCCAATGAGCCTATTTTAGGAAAGTTTTGATAAATCTAAGTGTGTGAAAAATCTAGTTGAAGTTTAGGGCTTGATAGAGAGCAGGCCTAGGGATAAATTTCTCCCTGAACCTTAGTAAAACTTGTAACCTCCAAATTGGAGCCTTGTAAACTTGTTATAAGATAAAAATGGAAATATTGTGTTTGGTTAATCAGAATTTGTTTCGGAACCTATTTAGTTTCAAACTAGTGTCTTGCAACTTGTTTGTAGACCCTTTTTATCAAAAAAAAAAATATTCCATAATTTTTCCTAGTTTGTTTCTTGGTCTCAAGTGGTAGTTGAAGCAGGCATCACACTTGGTATCAAAGTGAAGGTTCAAAAGCTTGGACTATTGGGCACACTCAAAACATTGAGACTTGAAACCTAAAACTAGCAAATTGATAATCTATAAAATAAAACTAATTGAAAATTGAACATGTTAGTAAACTTAGAAAACTAAAGAAAACTCAAGGTAATGAACTAACTCCCACTCTAGTCTGTAGGGGAGCTTAGACGGAGCGGGGAGGAACATTAATAGAGGCTCGAGTCACCACCTCTACCACAATTTCCATTACCACCACCACTAGCCGGGGTTTAGCAACTATCCTACCACAGATTTTATAGACCCTCCAGGATGTTAATGTCACCTTAAGTGGAGGATTAGTAGGAGGGCACTTGGGAAGATAGGACAGAGATACTTCCATTGAGGGACATACACATCCTCCATAGGGTGAGGAGGATGGAGGAGAGAATTTTCATGTAGAGTCATCTAGAGCAAGAGTCTCCTTTGAGGGGACATGGTGACCATATTTCAAGACAGAGAGAGAGAGGTCTCGAAGCCCTAGGCTCGAGGACAGGATGAGCAGAGAGGCCCAAAGGCCGTCGGACTCACTTCCAACTTTTTTGCCGCAGCATCATATTAGGGAGATCTTGAAGCTTAGGCCCTCACATTATTTAGGTGACACAGGTGGTTTCTAGGTAGAGGCCTGGCTAGTTAGCTTGAGCAGTTGCTTTAAGCTTTGTCCTTGTTCTAAGAACAAGAAAGCTCGTGTTGTGATCCATCTATTGAAGGATATAGCTGGAGTATGGTGGAGGATAGAGGAGTATAAGCTCCATATAGATTCGAGAGAGTCACTTGGGAGCTATTTGAGTAGAGATTCAGAGTAGATACTTGCCACACAGAGATTCATACAGTGAGAGGATTTATGAGTTCCATGACCTTTGACAGGCTTCCCTTATAGTGGCCGAGTGTGAGAGTAGGTTCTTGGACCTACTTTAGTACATTGATTACATGTAGGATGAGAAGGTGCAGATCCATAGGTTCATTCAGGGTCTTAATATAGACATTGGAGGTGCAGTTTGGATCCACTACCCATAGACATTAGTAGAGGCCGTTGAGAAGTCCTACATTTTAGATGAGACTCTTTTGGGTAAAACCTAGTAGCTAGAGACCAGGGTTAGGAATCATATTAAATAGTCAGGGATAGTAGATCGGGGGTCATCTCCTCTTCCTCATGGTGGTCAAATTATTTGCGATCATCTTTTATACCACAAAGTAGCGGTGAGTCCCACCCACCATTTAGGCCTCCTCAGAGAGCTGATGCACAAAGAGGTCGCAGTATGGGGCCTCCTCCTAGGGGACCCACCAGGACACAGGGTGGAGCTAGAGCTCAGTCAGTAGGAGCTCGACCACAGAGGCCACAACAGACTATAGCTGGATCATCAGGATCCACAACACCTACCTCTAGGGCACCTTCTGGAAGTGTCACTCCTTGGAGAGGTTCAGGTGGTTGTTTCAGGTGTGGAGCAGTGGGAAAATTTTGGAGAGATTTCCCCAGAGAACCTTAATAAGGGTAAGGAAACCATCTCAGAGCCTACGATCGAGAGAAATGGGATGGAGTCACAAGATCTATGCGGTGTTTGAGAACTATCTCGGCCGAGCACCGGATCATGGTCATTGAGACTACAGGTAGCATTCGAGGTATTCCTACTTCTATATTGTTTGATTTTGGTTCTTTTGATTCATTTATTGCACCATCCTTGGTAGAGTGATGCAAGATGGTGGTTGTTAGATAAGGTCATAGTTGGGATGTTGAGATGGCTTCTGGAGCCAAGGTCCAGGTGTAGACTCTTAGTAAAGGAGTGTGTTGTTAACTTGAGACTTTTCACCACCACTTTAGATCTCCACATACTTCTTTTGGGCTCGTATGGAGTCATTTTAGGCATGGATTGGTTATCTACACACGAGAGAGAGGATGGATTAATATCATAAGACTATATCTTGTGCGAGATGATATTGGAGTTGAATCGGTGATTTCTTGGGTTAGGAGACTGTTTCTATTCAAACTATCTCTCCATATGCATCTCAGCGGTGTGTAAGGACGAGGTTTTCAGATGTATGTAGTCATATTCAAAGTGACCAAAAAAGAGGATGGATCTAGTGGGCCATCGCTAGATGACCATCCCATTTTGATAGAGTATGTAGATGTGTTTCTGGGAGAACTATCGGGGATGCCACCCCCACGTGACATTGATTTCCATATTGATCTGGTTCCAGGAGCAGAGCCTATCTCACGAGCTCCTTATCGGATGACCACCACAGAGCTATATGATCTCAAGTTGCAGCTAGAGGGCCTTCTAGAGAAAGGCCTTATCCATCCTAGTGTATCCCCTTGGGGTGCCTAGTTATATTTATGAAGAAGAAGGATGGATCCTTACGGTTATGCATGTAGACTACCACCAATTTGAATAAGGTAACGATCAAGAATCATTATCCCCTACCTCGTATTGATGACTTATTTGATCAAATGAGGGGAACCATGGTGTTCTCTAAGATTGACCTCAAGTCCTGGGTACCATCACCAAGATCCTTGGCAGCCTTCCTCTTGATAGTTTCTACATTGTAGCTCGGCGAGAGATTAAGTCCGAGAGACCCCTTGAGGGGAAATTTTATGGTTTATGACTATATAGCGTGAGATGGTCTTCTCGGAAAAAGGTCAAATTTATGTTCCCAGAGATGGAGGCTTGAGGTAGGACATCTTGACTAGTGAGAGGCACATCGTGCACCCTATTCAAAGCCATCTGGGGTGAAGAAGATACACGCCACCTTGAGATAGTTTAATCACTGGAGAGGACTTTGCAAGGATATGGCTTAGTTTGTGTCATGATATTTAGAGTTCCAGAAAGTTAAGGTGAGCATCAACATCCTGCTAGCCTTCTCTATCCTCATGCTATAAGGAGTGGAAATGGGACACCTTTTCCATGGATTTCATTGTTGGATTGCGATATCAAGATATCACCACGATGCCATCATGGTCACGTTTGATAAATTGACAAAAGTAGCTCACTTTTCACTTGGTAAAGACCACATATATAGCTAGTGCGGTGGCACATGTCTACTTGGATAAGATCGGCGCAAAGTTCGCAAAATCCCGTAGAAGATCATTTCGACCACAATCCTTTGTACACTTCTCATTTCTAGACCACCATGCAAGTATGTTCTCATGAAGAAGATTAACTTCAGCATAGCCTATCACCCGAGACAAATGGAAAGACCGAGAGGGTGAATCGATATTGGAGGATATGCTCGGGATGTACGTGATAGATCAACTGTCTAAGTGGGAGGAGTATTTGTATCTTGTGGAATTTTCCTACATTAATAGTTTCCAGAGTTCTATAGGCATGGCTCCTTTTTAGGCCTTATATGGTAGGGAGTGTAGGACACCCCTTAGCTAGGATAGATTGGAGGATAGAGTATCCTTAGGACCAGCTATTGTAGGACATGGAGCAATAAAGGTAATGTTGATCGGGTAGAGATTGTAGGAGGCAGGATAGGTAGAAGAAATACGCCCTGATCAACATAAAAGCGAGCGTAATTTTGATGTGGGCATGAAGATTTTCCTTCATGTTAGGCCACGAAGAGTCCGATCCATTATGGAAAAGATTCTAAGTTAGATCCTTGGTTCATTGGACCTTTTGAGATCTTGGAGTGTATCGGCCCATTGGCCTACCATCTAGCATTGCCACCCAGCTTGTCTCACATACATGATGTGTTTCATGTTTCTATTCTTAGGAGATATATCATAGATCCTTCTCATATGCTAGATTGGACATCATTGTAGGTACAAGATCAGGGATAGTTGATGGTGGAGCCCATTCGTATCATAGATCACGGGACCTTGGGCCTTTGAGGTAGAGAGATTGCTCAAATGCACGGGTGAAGTGGGACAAATATGATGAGACTACATCCACTTGTGAGGATGCTCTTTGCTTTACGAGTATAGTTTCCACATTTTTTCTAGTGACTTCCGGGAGAAGTCAAGTCTAGGGGAGGGGGATGTAGTGCCCACTTTCCTTGGACACTATTTAGATACTGATCCTGACACTATTGGTCACATTTTGGATAATATTATGTTTTGATTATTATGATGGTTAGATGTTAGCTCCTGGATTAATATTGATCGGATGCAAATATTTTGCTTGATGATCATTGATATATTATTTTTATTTTATTGATGAGGATATACTGGTTGACATGGATATCATATTGCTTTTAATTTTAGACATGTGACATTTAGATTTTAAATAGCTCTAGTATAGAGATCTATTGGATGATGATATAGTTGCAATTGAATTTAAACGATAAATGTTAAATTCTCAATATTGTTGTGATTTGGATTTAATAATTATATGTTTCTTATATCGTTTGGATGTTCTTATATGGCCACGAGGCCAAAGGGGTATTTTACATTTTGCAGGTCAAAAATCACAGCAATGTGGGGGACTAGAGACTAACCATATTGGAATTCAGTGTGAAATCAACAAGGTCACCATGGCAACTGTGTTGATTTGTTTGTTGTATTGTGTTAGGATTTCCACTTTTGTGACCATGGGGCATATGTGTGTATGTTTATTATGTGTTCCTTTTTTACTTATTTATTGTTGTGTGTATTTTATTTTGTAATGTGCTTTTATTGTAATTATTTAAATATGATAGTATTATTTGGGAGACATATAGCTAAAATTTAATTAAATTAAATGGGATGTGGAATGTGAAATTAAAATGTTTTTGCCTTGGTTGAAAATGAAATTTGACTTATATATTTTATAACCTTATGGTAATTAAATAAATCTTATGTCAAAAGGTTTTCATAAATAAATGTCATAGAAGTTAATGCATTTTAGAAGAGTGTGTAAGTTACCAAGTATGGGTTGTGTGAGAATTTGTAAGAGTTGTGAAGGCTATTTTTGGAAGGTCAAACACTCCTTCCTCTTTGAAATTCGAATTTTGCCTTGAAGGAAAAATTTGAGGCTTTTGGGACAAGTTAAACTTGTCCCACACCTCTCAAAAACCTCCACCAACCATGATTATAATTTTAGATTCCAAAGAAACTTATTTTATTATGTTTTGAAATGATTTTATGAAAGAAGTGATTGCACTTTCCTTACAAATTTTAAATGCATATTACTTTTGGGTATGGGTTGAGTTTGTGTATGTAAGTAATTTTTTCATTCACATTTATTATAATGTATTTTCATTTGATGTGATTTCATTTTGGGATGAGGAAAAATGATGTGGCATCCCACTTGGAATCCTCATCATCGTCCTCCATCCTCTCCTTTAAAATTGGAATTTCTTCCTCATTTTGGAGGTTGTTGAAACCTTGCAATTCACTTCTTGGGGTCAAATTTTCTTTTGCATTTGGAGCTTGTTCTTGTGGAAGGAGCTTGGACTGATTTGCATGCTTTGCATTTTTTGTTTTGGGACTGATTTGAGCAATAAGAATCTACTATTTGAAAGCAAATCTCCATTATGGAGAGGTAGGCTCTAATTATTTTAAATTGTTGTTTTCCCCTTCTTCCATGAAAAATATTGAATGGTATTGTGTTTGCATTCTTTGAGGGATGGGTAGAAAGCCTAGGACATGGTGCAAAAAGAGAAGACTATGGAATTTCATATGGGGGCATAAGGAAATTTTCATTTGAATTTGTTCTTTGTGGAGGGAGTGTTGGTTTGGGATCCACCTAGGAAAGGAAATAGCTTGAATTTCCTACTTCTTTGGGGGCATAAGGAGGGGTTGGGAGATATAAGGTTTATGGGATTTGATTGAGTTTATGGCGGTTTGATTTTTGTGGATGCCCAATTTCGACATGGGAGGCATAAGGAGACCCCCATAGATCTTGCTCTTGTTGGCTTGCTTTCTCAGAGAAGGAGCCTTAGTTTGATTGAAATTGCTTTTTGTAGTTGATAACTACACCTCATTGTTGTGTTTCTTTGTAATTGTGAAAATATATCCTTGTATGTGAAGAAGTCTTGTTTCCATGTGTTGATGTTCATGATCCATTCCATTATGGTTGGGGCTGGGAGGCCAATGGGGAAAGATGGCTTCTCTTTTCCCATTGGATGTCTTGGTTGGGTGGAGAGCGTTGCCTTTCCCCCTTCCTTGTTGTGATCAAAAGAAGATATAAGATGAAGAAATCAGCCTGCTAATGTTTGAAGTTTAGAGAAAACAATTTGTGATCATTTCCTTTTACAAGTTCATTGTAACCTTACCACTTTGAAGTGGATGATTTGTATTTTTAATTGTAATGAGAAGACATATTGTATTTAAATTATAAGGTTGAAAGTGATAAGTGAATTATAGAAGATTATTATTCCATACTATGTTATGAGAAGAATGTGAAAGAAAGAAATATGTATTGTGCATTGTAACTTGAAATTCAAAGAAAGACATATACTATTGAATTATTGTTGGAAATCAAATAAAGAATTACATTCCTTTCTCAAAATTTCATTGTTGTATTAGATTCAAGTTGCTGTTGTGAAATGAAAACTCTATTTTGAAAGAGATTAAGAAATAGCATTTCCAGTAAATGTACTATGTTTGAAATCAAAACTGGAGTTTAAACTTGGCATATGAACTGTCAATTAATTGTTTGAATCAACTGAATGTCTTAGATAATATTTTAAATTCCTCCCCATATTTGGAAGATTGCAAATTGGTTAATAAACTTGTTAGCAAATGATCTTTGTTTCTTTCTTTAATTCTGGCAATGAATTCCATCAAAAATGTACAGTTCAGATTTTTAGTTAAAATTGAGAAAGGAAACAAAGTATTATAGATGTATTAGGTCCTATTGAACCCACATTGAACTTCATATTCAAGACAATATCTCAAAACTCTATCAAATCCAATTTTAACTTCACAATCCAACTTACTGTAAAAAAATGTAAAATTTACCAAATCCAACCCAATATCCAAATTGGAATTTTAAAATATACTTAAATTTACCCAAGAACATTTCCCAATGCTCAATTTACATGCTCAGAAGAAGAAATATCCAAATTTAATCAAATCTTATAAGTTGGAAAAAACTGCCAGTTTTAAAATTATAAACCCTACAAATATATTTCTTAAACTTTACCCTTTAAAATTTACCAAATTTTAAAATTGATGATTTTTGTGCAAAGAGGACTCCAAGATATTTCCAGAAAGTCATCATTTTCCTAAAATAGAGCTTCCTATAAAAGTTATGGCCATTTGAAGTTTTACTTCAAAATGGCCATCCCAAACCAAAAATTAAATAAATCGACCTTAGAAAAAATTAAATTTTGAACTTTAGAAAAATTTCCTAAAAATTTCCATGGTTCTACCAACATCTCATCCTATCAAAATTTGCCACATGGCAACTGGAGAGGCAGCCCTTAATAAAAAACTTAACTTTCTGAAAATTTTGTCTTGGGAAAATTTTCTCTTTTCTCCCACAACCTCTTGGACCCAAAGCAATCACTTGTTGACACGTGGTAGGGAGGGCCCGTGGATTTAGAAATGAAAACTTAATTTTTTTCCCTTTTGGAAAAATTTCAATTTTACCTCCGCTGCCCGCATGACCAATCACAAAGCGCCACGTGGCCATTTGAGCAAGTGTAGAGGCATGGAGGAAAATTTTCCTTTGGAAAATTGAGACTTTGGTTTTGGGAAAAATTTCAAATTTTTCCCACGACCCGCTCACCCACACCAATCACGTGATGACACGTGGCATTTGGGAAAATTTTCCCAATTTTCTCCCTATCCTCGTGGACCTCCAAGGGAAAATTTTCCCTAAAACTCCACTCGGCCATAACTTGAGTTTTATAAGGAGTTAGGAGGAATTATCTATATGGTTGGAAAGGTGAGGAAATTTCCTATCCAATGAGCCTAGTTTAGGAATTTTTGATAATTCTAAGTGTGTGAAAAATATATTTGAAGTTTAGGGTTTGATAGAGAGCGAGGCGGCGATAAATTTCTCTTGGAACCTTAGTAAAACTTGTAACCTCCAAATTGGAGCCTTGTAAACTTGTTATAAGATAAAAATTGAAATGTTGTGTTTGGTTAATTAGAATTTTTTGGGAACCTATTTAGTTTCAAACTAGTGTCTTGCAACTTGTTTGTAGACCCTTTATCAAAAAAATATTCCATAATTTTTCCTAGTTTGTTTCTTGGTCTCAGTGGTAGTTGAAGCAAGCATCACAAGAAAGGTGAGATTTCAAGTGAGATCCCATGCAAGTTGCTCAATGAGCTCTTGGGAAAGCTCAAGGTGAGTTGGTAGGAAGGCTCCCGGTGAGTTTTTAGGCAAGCTCAAGTTGAGCTGCTCGGCGAGCTCCTAGGTGAGTTGCTTGTCAAGCTCTAGCCGAGCTTCTAGGAGAGGCTGCCGATGAGCTCCCAGTGAGCTCAAAGGTGAGCTTATCGAGTAGTATCCGAGGTGAGATTAGATGCAAGCTACTAGATGAGCTCAAGGAAATTTAGTAAGGCGAGCTCCCAGTGAGTTCCGGGTGAGTTATTTGACGAGCGAGCTCCTGGGTGAGCTCAACTCTAGCTGATCTATGAGCTCCCAAAAGAGCTTCCACGTGAGCTACTTAGTGGGCTATTTGGAGAGATCAGTAGGTGTAATGCTAGGTGAGATACCAAGTGAGCTACTTGGAAAGCTCCCGAGGTGAGGTCCCCTGCACTCGCATGGTGAGCTCACAAGAGATCTCACAAGCAAGCTCAAGTCAACCTACTTGGTGAGATACTCGGTAAAGCTCTCTAGCGAGCTATTAGGTGAGTTCCCAAGTGAGCTACTTGGTGAGATGCTCGATGAACTCTAAGGTGAGATACCAGATGAGCTCAAGGAGAGTTGGTAAGGTGATCTACTCAGTGTGCTCAAGGAAAGCTAGAAATTTGAGCTTAAAGGTGTGCTCTCATGTGAGTTTCGGGTGAGTGTCAGTGAGCTCCCATGCAAGTTTTTGGGTGAGCTACTTGATGAGCTCCCAGGTGAGCTCAAGTTGAGCTACTTAGTGAGCTCCTAGGAAAGCTCAAGGTGAGCTGGTAAGGTGAGTTGTCAAGTGATTTCCTTGCCGATCTCTCGGCCAATCTCCTAGGTGAGCTCCTAGGTTTGCTCAAAGGTGACCTTATCAGTAATCTCTGAGATGAGCTTACATGCAAGCTACAAGATGAGATCAAGGTGTGTTGGCAAGGTGAGCTCAAGGTGAGTTGGAAAGGGGAGCTCAAGTCGAGTTAATAAGGTGAGTTGTTAGGCGAGCTCCCAGGTGAGTTACTCGACGAGCTCTCGGGTAAGCTCAACTTGATTTGATCGGCAAGCTCCCGGAGAAGAACTCCCAAGTGAGTAACTTTGTGAGGTGCTAGGTGAGATCCCAAGTGAGATTCTTGGCAAGCTCCTAGTTGAGGTCCCTAGAAAACTTCTTAGTGAGCGCACAAGTGAACTAAATTCAACCCACTCGACGAGCTACTTGGTGAGCTCCCAAGTGAGCGTTAGGCGAGCTCAGGTGTGAGCTATTAGGTGAGCTCCCAGGTGATCTACTTGGTGAGATGCTCGACGATCTGCAAGGCAAGCTATCGAGATAAGCTCAAGGTGAGTTGGCAAGGTGAGATCCTCGGTGAGCTCAAGATGAGTTATCAAGGTGAGATGATAGGTGAGTTGGCAAGATGAGATGTCAAAGCGAGCTCCCATGTGAGGTTTTAGGTGAGATACTTGACGAGCTCCCGGGTGAGCTCAAGTCAAGCTACTCGAGTGAGCTCCTAGGTGAGCTAATAGTGAGTTGGCAAGGTGAGCTATTAGGTGAGCTCCTAGGTAAGTTTTCTCGGCAAGCTCAAGTCGATCTGCTAGATGAGATCCTCGGGTCACTGTTTGCCAAGCTCCTAGGTGAACTAATTGGTGAGCTCCCATGTGAGATAAAAGCTGAGATTGTCAAAAATATTTGAGGTGAACTTACATGTGAGCTACCATATGAGCTCAAGGTGAGTTTACTTGACAAACTCTCGGGTGAGCTCAACTCGAGCTGATCGGTGAGATCCCAGAAGAGCTCCTAGGTGAGCTGTTTATCGAGCTCCTAGGCGAGCTGCTAGGTGAGCTCCCAAGTGAGCTATTTGGTGAGCCAACGGGTAAGGTCCATGGTGAGATGGTTAGAAAGCTCACAAGTGAGCTCAAGTTAACCAACTTGGCGAGCTACTCAAAGTGAGCTCCTAGGTGAGTTATTAGGCGAGCTCATAGGAAAACTACTTGGGGAGCTTTTAAAAATCTGAGGTGAGCTACATGATGCACTCAAGGTGAGTTGGCAAGGTTAACTCCTTAGAAAGCTCAAGGCGAGCTAGCAAGGTGAGCTCCCATGTGAGTTTATGGGTGAGATGTCGGAGGTGAGCTCCAATGTGATTTTTCAGTGAGCTACTTGGCAAGATCTCGGGTGAGATCAATTCAAGCTACTCGGCGAGCTTCTATGTGAGCTCAAGGTGAGTTTCTTAGAAATATCAATTTGAGCTACTCAACAAGCTCCGGGTGAGTTGCACACGAGCTCCGAGCTGACCTCCTAAGTGAGCTACTCGGTTAGCTCCTAGGTGAGCTCAAAGGTGAGCTTATCAGAAATCTTTGAGGTGACCTTACATGTGAGATATTAGATGAGCTCAAGGCAAGTTGGTAAGGTGAACTCAAGGTGATTTGGAAATGGGAGCTCTAAGAAGAGCTCCCATGTTAGCTACTTCGTGAGTTGTTAGGTAAGCTCCCGGGTGAGGTCGCTAGGTGACCTCCCAAGTGAGCTACTTGGTGAGATCACAGGAGAGGACCCCTGGCAATCTACTCGGTAACCTCACAAGTGATCTCAAGTACACCTTATCAGCGATATCCCGTAAGTTGTTAGGTGAGCTCCCAAGCAAGCTGTTTGGCGAGCTACTCAATGAACTTCGAGGTGAGCTACTAGATGAGCTTAAGGCGAGTTGGCAAGGTGTGCTCCTAAGAAATCTCAAGTTGAGTTGGCAATGTGAGTGATAGGTGAACTCCCATACGATTTGGCAAGATGAGCTATTAGGTGAGATCCCATTTGATTTTTCGGGTGAGCTACTTGACAATAACTCCTAGGTGAGCTCAAGTTAAGCTACTCAAAGCAAGCTCTGGGTGAGATCAAGGTGAGCTAAGCGAGGTGACCTATCAGGTGAGATCCGAGGTGATTTTGAGCAAGCTCGGTTCAAGCTACTCAATGAGCTCTTGGTGAGCTACTTGCCAAGCTCCTAGCCAATCTCATAGGTGAGCTTCTCGGTCATCTCTAGGAGAGCTCACGAGGTGATCTCATTGGTAATATCTTAGGTGAGCTTACATGTGAGCTACGAGATGAGCTTAAGGCAAGTTGGCAAGGTGAGAGATCCCAGGTGAGTTTCTAAGTAAGATTAAGTCGAGATAATCGATGAGCTCTTAGGCAAGATACTTACTGAGATCCCAGCTGGGCTCCTAGGTGAGCTTCTTGGTGACCTCCCAAGTGAGCTCAAATGTGAGCTTGTCAGTAATATCTAAGGTGAGCTTACATGTGACCTACCAGGTGAGCTCAAGGTGAGTTGGCAAGGTGAACTCAAGGTGAGTTGGCAAGGTGAGCTCAAGGTGAGTGGGCAAGGTGAGCTATCAGGTGAGCTCCCAGGAAAGTTCCCAGGAAAGTTACTCGACGAGCTCCCAGGTGAGCTCAAATCAAGCTGATTGGTGAGCTCCAAGGTGAGCTACATGGCAAGCTATTCAGTGAGCTCCCAGGTGAGTTGCTATATGAGCTCCCAAGTGAGTTACTTGGCAAGCCTAGGTAAGGTCCCTGGTGAGCTGCTCGGTGAGGTCACAAGTGAGCTCAAGTCAACCTACTCGGCGAGCTACTCGGTGAGCTCCTAGGGGAGCTATTAGGTGAGATCCTAGGTGATCTACTTAGTGAGCTACTTGATGAACTCCGAGGTGAGCTACCAGATGAGCTCAAGGTGAGTTAGCAAGGTGAGCTCCTCATCAAGCTCAATGTGAGCTGATAGGTGAGCTCCCATGTGAGTTTCTGGGTGAGATGTCAGGTGAGCTCCCATGCTAGTTTTGGGAGAGATTCTTGATGATATTTTTATGAGCTCAATTCAAGCTGCTCAGCGAGCTCAAGGTGAGCTGGTAAGGTGATATTTCAGGAAAGCTCTTAGGTGAGTTTCGGGAAAGCTCATATCAAGCCGCTTGATGAGCTCTGGTGAGATGCTTGCTAAAATCCCAGCCAAGCTCCTAGGTGAGCTGCATAGTGAGCTCCCAAGTGAGCTCAAAGGTGAGCTTTCTATAAATCTCTTATGTGAACTTACATGTGAGCTACAAGATGAGCATAAGGTAAGTTGGCAAGGAGATCTCAAGGTGAGGTGGCAAGGCGAGTTGTTAGGTGAGCTCCTAGGTGAGTTACCAAGTGAGTTCCTTGATGAGCTCCCCAGTGAGCTCAACATGAGCTGATTGGTGAGATACTTGGTGAGCTACTCAGTGAGCTCAAAAGCTAGCTCAAGTAAACCTACTCATCAAGCTACTTGGTGAGATCCTAGGCAAGCTATTATGGGAGCTCCCGGGTGAGTCGTTAGGTAACCTCCCGGCTGAGGTAATTGGTGAGATACTCGATGAAATCTGAGAAGAGCTACTAGATGAGGTCAAAGTGAGTTATAAAGGTGAGCTCCTTAATGAGGTCAAGGTGAGCTAGAAAGGTGAGCTGATAGATGAGCTCCCATGTGAGTTTCTAGGTGAGCTGTCAAGTGAGCTCCCATGTGATTTTTCAGGTGAGCTTCTTGACTAGCTCCAAGGTGAGCTCAAGTCAAACTAATCGGTGAGATCAAGGTGAGTTGGCAAGGAGACTTGTCAGGTGAGCTCCCAATTGAGTTTTTAGGAAAGCTTAAGTCAAGCTACTCAACAAGCTCCTAGCTGAGCTACTTGCCAAACTCCCATTTGAGCTCCTAGGTGAACTACTCAAAGTGAGATACTCGGTGAACTCCGGAGTAAGCTCAAAGGTGAGTTTGTCTACAATCTCCGAGGTGAGCTTTCACATGATATACGAGATGAGCTGAAGGTGAGTTGGCAAGGTGAGCTCAAGGCAAGTTGTCAAGGTGAGTGTCAGGTGAGTTCCTGTGTTAGTTACTCGATGAGCTCCTGAAAAGCTCAACTCAAGATAATCGGTGAGCTCTTAGAAGATCTCCTAGATAAGCTACTTGGCAAGCTATTCAGCGAGCTCCCATGTGAGCTTCTTGGCAAGCTCCCAAGCATGCTACTTGGTGAGATCCTAGGCAAGGTCCCCATCGAGCTACTCAGCAAGCTCACAAGTGACCTCAAGTCAACCTACTCGGTGAGCTGCTCGGTGAGCTCCTAGGTGAGATACTTGGCGAGTTACTCAATGAACTCTAAGGTGAACTACTATATGATTTTCTAGGTGAGATGATACATGAGATCCCATGTGAATTTTTGGGTGAGTTGTCAGGTGAGATCCCATGAAATTTTTTAAGTGAGCTACTTGACGAGCTCCCAGGTGAGCTCAAGTCAAGTTATTTGGTGAGCTCCCGAGGCCGTTTACAGGAAATCTCAAGTCGAGCTACTCGATGAGCTCCTAAGTGAGCTACTTGTTGAGCTTCTAGTTGAGCTCCTAGGTTATCTACTTGGTGAGATCCTAGGTGAGCTCAAAGGTGATCTTGTTAGTAATCTCTTAAATGAGATTACATGCGAGCTACCAGATGAGCTCAAGGTGAGTTTGCAACGTAAGATCAAGGTGAGTTGGCAAGGTGAGCTATCGGGAAATTTCTCAGGTAAGTTCCTAGGTGAGTTACTTGATGAGCTCCTTGGTGAGCTCAACTCGAGCTGATCGGGAACCTCCCAGGTGAGTTTATGGGAAAGCTCAAGTTGAGCTGCTCGAAGAGCTCCCCGAGCGAGCTTTCTAAGCTCTTAGAAAAGCTCCTAGGTTAGCTGGTCTATGAGCTCCCATGTGAGGTCAAAGGTGACCTTGTCGAGTAATCTCCCCGAGGTGAGATTACATGTGAGCTACTAGATGAGCTCAAGGTAAGTTGGCAAGGCAAGCTCAAGGTGAGTTGGTAAGGCAAGCTCAAGGTGAGTTGGCAAGGTGATCTATCGGGGAAAGCTCCCGAGATGAGCTCCTAGGTGAGTTACTCAATGAGCTCCTGGGTGAGCTCAACTTGAGCTAATCAAGGAGCTCCTAGAAGAGCTCCAAGGTGAGCTACTAGGTGATCTCCCAAGTGAGCTACTTGGTGAGCTCCCAGGTGAGGTCCCTGTAATCTCAAAAGTGAGCTCAAGTCAACCTACTTAGTGAGCTACTCGGTGAGCTCTTAGGAGATTTGTTTAGTGAGCTCCTAGGTGAGCTGTTAGGTGAGCTCCTAGGTGAGCTACTTGGTGAGCTTCTCGACAAACTCTGAGGTGAGCTACCAGATGAGCTCAAGGTGAGTTGGCAAGGTGAGCTCCTCAAAGAAGCTCAAGGCAAGCTCCCATGTGAGTTGGTAAGGTGAGCTTTCAGGTGAGCTCCCATGCTAGTTCCTAAGTGAATTTCTTAGTGAGCTCTTGGGTGAGCTCTCAAGGTAAGTTTCGCAAGGTGAGTTGTTAGGCAAGTTTTAAGGGAAGGTCAAATCGAGCTACTCGATGAGCTCTAGGGTGACTCGCTAAGCTTGCCAAGTTTCCATCCGAGCTCCTAGGTGAAGCGCTCGGTGGGCTCCCAAGTGAGATCAAAGGTGAAATTTTTGAAAATATCTTAGGTGAGCATACATGTGAGCTACTAGATGAGATCAAGGTGAACTGGGCAAGGTGAGCTCCCAAATGAGTTCCCAGTGAATTTATCGATGAACCTCGGGTGAGATCAACTCGAGCTGATTAGCAAGCTCCATAGAAGAGCTCCCAAATGAACTTCTTGGTGAGCTATTCAGTGAGCTCCTAGGTGAGCTACTATGGGAGCTCCTAAGTGAGCTACTTGGTGATCTCTCAGGTGAGGTCCCTAGCGACCTACTTGATAAGCTCACAAGTGAGCTCATAAGTAAGCTCAAGTCAACCTACTTGATGAGCTACTCAGTGAGATCCCAGGTGAGCTATTAGGCAAGCTCCCATGCGAGCTACTTGGTGAGCTACTCGATGAGCTCTAGGGTGAGATACCAGATGAGATCAAGGTAAGTTGGCAAGGTGAGCTATTAGGTGAGCTCCCATGTGAGCTACTTGGTGAGCTACTCGATGAACTTTGAGGTGAACTACTAGATGAGATCAAGGTGATGGCGAGTTAAGGGGAGTTGTGAGGTGAGCTCCTAGTCGAATTCTAAGGAGAGTTATTTGACAAGCTCCTAGGTGAACTCAACTTGAGCTGATCGGTGACCTCTAGAAGAGTTCCCTAGAGATGAGCTACTTGGTGAGTAATTCGGTGAGCTACTTGGGAAGCTCCCAGGTGAGGTCCTTGGTAAGCTACTCGGTGAGCTCACAAGTGAGCTCAAGTCAACCTACTCTGTGAGCTACTCGGTGAAATCCTAGGTGAGTTAGGCTAGTTTCGAGTAAGCTCCTTAGTGAGCTACTCGAATAACTCGAGGTGAGCTACAAGATGAGCTCAAGGTGAGTTAGTAAGGTGAGCTCCTCAGCAAGCTCAAGGTGAGCTGGTAAGGCAAGCTGATATATTAGATTCCATGCAAGTTTTAGGGTGAGCTATTATGTGATCTCCCATTCAAGTTTTCGTGCGAGCCGCTTGATGAGATCACGGGTGAGCTCAAGTCAAGATGCTTGGTGAGCTCCTGTGTAAGCTCAAAGTGAGTTAGAAAAATGAGTGTTAGGTGAGATCCAGGCATTTTTAGGTAAGATCAAGTCAAGTTACTTGATGAGCTCATGGGCTAGCTACTTACTGAGCTCCCGGCTAATCTCTTAGATGATCTACTCGGTGAGCTCTTAGGTGAGCTCAATAGTGAACCACGTTGGCAATCTCTAAGGTGAGCTTACATGTGAGCCGGATAAGCTCAAGGTGACTTGGAAAGGTGACCTGTTAGGTGAGCTATTAGATCTCCCAAGTGAGTTCCCAAGAAAGTTACTCAATGAGCTCCCAGGTGAGCTCAACTCGAGCTGATCGGTGAGCTCCCAGAAGAGCTCCTAGGTGAGCTACTTGGTAAGTTGTTCGGTGAGCTCTCAAGTGAGTTGCTAGGTGAGCTCGTAAGCGAACTACTTGGTGAGCTCCCAAGAGAGTTCACAAGTGAGCTCAAGTAAACCTCCTCAACAAGCTAGTAAGTGAGATCCCGGTCAAGCTATTAGGTGAGATCCTATGTGAGATAATTAGTGAGCTACTCGATGAAATATTAGGTGAGCTACATGATGAGCTCAAGGTCGATTGCTAAGGTGAGCTCCTCGGCGAGCTCAAGGTGAGATCCCATACGAGTTGGTAAGGTGAGCTATCAGTGAGCTCCCATGTGAGTTTGTAGGTGAGTTTCTTGACGAGCTCCCGGGGAACTCAAGTTGAGCTAATCGGTGAGCTCTGGGTAACCTCAAGGAAAGCTGGAAAGGTGAGTTATCAAGTGAGCTCTTAGGTGAGTTTACGGGTAAGTTAAAGTCAAGCTAATCGATGAGAACCTGGGAAAGCTACTTATTGAGCTCGAGGTGAGCTTTTCGATGAGCACCCATGCAAGCTCAAAGGTGTGATTGTCGAAATATCTAAGGTGATCCTATATAAAAGCTACCGAGATGAGCTCAAGGGAAGTTTGTAATTCGTGCTCAAGGTGAGTTGGTAAGGAGAGCTATTAGGTGAGTTCCCAAGTGAGTTACTCGATAAGCTCTGGTGAGCTCAACTCTAAGCGATCAGCGAGCTACTTGATGAACTCTCGGGTGAGCTAAAGTCAAGCTGATCGGTGAGCTCTTGGGTGAACTCAAGGAGAAGCGGCAAGGTGAGCTGTCATGTGATCTCCCATGTGAGTTTTCAAATAAACTCAAGTTGGTGAGCTACTCGGTGAGCTCCCAATTGAGCTCAAATGCGAGGTTGTCAGCAATCTCTGAGATGAGCTTACATGAAAGCTACCAGATGAGCTCAAGGTGAGTTGGCAAGGTGAGCTCAAGGTGAGTTGGAAAGCTAAGCTCAAGGTGAGTTATTAGGTGAGCTCCCAGATGAGTTCTCAGGTGATTTACTCGATGAGCTTCTGGGTGAGCTCAACTCGAGCTAATCGGTGAGCTCCCATAAGAGATCCTAGGAAAGCTACTTGTCAATCTCCTAGGTGAGGTCCCCAGTGAGCTACTCAGTTCACTCATAAGTAAGCTCAATTCAACCTACTCGTGAGCTCCTAGGTGAGCTGTTAGGAAAGCTCCTAGGAAATCTACTTCACGAGTTGCTCGACAAACTCCAAGGTGAGCTACCATACAAGCTCAAGCTAGTTGGCAAGGTGAGCTCCTCAAAGCAAGCTCAAGGTTTCTGGTAAGATGACCTGATAGGTGAGCTCCCATGTAATTTGGCAAGGTAAGTAAGCTGTAAGAAGAGCTCCCATGCAAGTTTTGAGGTAAGTACATTATGGGCTCCGGCGAGCTCAAGTCAAGTTACTGGGCAAGCTCTTGGGTGAGTTCAAGGTGAGTAGGTAAGGAAGGCTCCCAAGTAAGTTTTCATGCAAGCTCAAATCGAGTTGTTTGGTGAGCTCAAAGGTGATCTTATTGGTAATCTCTGATGTGATAATACATGTAAGCTACCAGATGAGCTCAAGGTGAGAGTAAGTTGAGCTCCCAGTGAGTTCCTAGGTGAGTTACTTGATGGGCTCCTCGGTGAGCTCTACTCGAGCTGATTTGTGAGCTCCCAGAAGACCTCCCAGCAAGCTACTTTTCAAGCTATTTGGTAATCTCTTAGGTGTGCTGCTAGGCAAGCTACCAAGTGAGCTCAAATAAACCTACTTGGTGATCTACTCGGTGAGATCTTTAGCAAGTAAAGTTAGGAGAGCTCCGGGTAAGCTACTTGACAAACTCGAGGTGAGATACCGAATGAGCTCAAGGTGATTTGGTAAGGTGAGCTACTAAGTGAGCTCAAGGTGAGCTACTTAGTGAGCTCAAGGTGAGCTGGCAAGGTGAGCTTACGGGTGAGCTGTCAAATGAGCTCCCATGTGAGTTTTCGAGTGAGCTGCTTGATGAGCTCCTAGGTGAGCTCAAGTTGAGCTACTCGGTGAGCTCCTGGGGAAAGCTCAAGGTGAGCTGGTGAGGTGAGCTATCGGGTGAGCTGCTTGCCGAGCTCACAACCGAGCTCCCAGTGAGCTCAAAGGTTACCTTGTCAGAAATATCTGAGGTGAGCTTACATGTGAGCTACCAGATGAGCTAAAGGTGAGTTGGAAAGGTGAGCTCAAGGTGAGTTGGAAAGAGATCTCAAGTTGAGTTAGCAAGGTGAGCTCCCAAGCTGAGTTCCTTGGTGAGTTACTCGATGAGCTCCTGGGTGAGCTCAACTTGAGCTGATCAGTAAGGGAATGTTATTAAGACAATCTCAAAGCTTTTTGATGTCTTTATAGATGAAACCAACTCATCATGATAAACATATGATGTAATAAGGAATTAAAAATTTCTCTCAGGTATTTTCTCCAAAAGAAATGGATTACTTCAAGTTTTCCTCTTGAAAATTCTTCTTTCTCTCTCCAAAAATCTCAACAGGCCTTTTAAAATGCTTCAAAATTACAACTTATACCCTATGCCAACTTGGATCCTTGCATCCCAAGCAAAGAATATGCTCCAAGGATCAAATTTGTTACAAAACCCTATCCATTTGATGAAAAATGATATTAAGGCAAGCTATGAAGGTGAGATGATAGGTGAGCTCCCATGCGAGTTTCTAGGAGAGTGTTAGGTGAGGTCCCAAGTGAGTTTTTGGGCATGCTACTTGACAAGATCCCAGTGCAAGCTCAAGTCGAGCTTCTTAGTGAGCTCTGGGCAAGCTCAAGGTGAGCTAGCAAGGTGAGCTATTAGGTAAGCTCCTAAGTGAGTTTTTAGGAAAGCTCAAGTCAAGCTACTCATTGATCTCCTGGGCAAGCTACTTACTGAGATCCTAGTCGAGCTCCTAGGTGAGCTACTCAGTGAGCTCCCAGGTGAGCTCAAATGTGATCTTGTCAGCAATATTTGAGGTGAGATCACATGTCAGTTACTAGGTGAGCTCAAGGGGAGATCAAGGTGAGTTGGTAAGGTGAGATGTTAGGTGAGCTCCCAGGTGAGTTCCTCAAAAGTTACTCAATGAGCTCCTGGATGAGCTCAACTTGAGTTGATCGGTGAGTTCCCAGAAGAGTTCCTAGGAAAGCTACTTAGTGAGATGTTTGGTGATCTCCCAGGTGACCTGTTAGGTGAGCTCCCAAGTGAGCTACTTGGTGAGCTCCTAGTTGAGGTCCTTGGTGAGCTTCTCGGCGAGCTCACAAGTGAGCTCAAGTTAACCTACTTGGCCGGTTGTTAGGTGAGCTCCCATGTGATCTACTTGGTGAGCTACTCGACGGAATCCGATCCAAGATACCAAAAGCTCAAGGTGAGTTACCAAGGTGAGCTCCTTAGTGAGCTCAAGGTGAGATAGCAAGGTGAGCTTATAGGTGAGCTCCCATGTAAGTTAGTAAGGAAAGCTATCAGGTGAGCTCCCATATGAGTTTTTAGATGAGCTACTTGAAGAGCTCCCGAGCAATCTCAAGTTGAGCTACTTAGCGAGCTCCTAGGTGAGCTCAAGGTGAGTGTGAAAGGAGACCTATCAGGTGAGCTCCCAGGTGAGTTTCCAGGAAAGCTCAAGTCAAGCTACTGAAAGAGCTCCTGGGTGAGCTACTTATTGAGCTCCCAGTTGAGCTCCTCGGTGATCTTCTTAGTGATCTCCCAGGTAAGCTCAAAATCAAGCTTATCAATAATATCTAAGGTGAGCTTACATGCGAGCTACCAAATGAGCTCAAGGTGAGTTAGAAATGTGAGCTCAAGGAAAGTTGGTAAGGTGAGCTATCAGGTGAGCTCCTAGGTAAGTTCCCAAGTGAGTAGGTGAGCTCAACTCGAGCTGATTTTCAAGCTCCCAGAAGAGCTCCCATGCGAGCTACTTCATGAGCTATTTGGCGACTCCTAGGTAAGTCGCTAGGTGAACTCCCAAGTGAGCTACTTAGCGAGCTCCTAGGTGAGGTCCCCTATGAGCTACTCGGTGAGCTCACAAGTGAGCTCAAGTCAACCTACTCGGCGAGCTCCTAGGTGAGCTATTAGGTGAGCTCCCTAGCGAGCTACTTGGCAAGTTTCTTGACAAAATCCAAGAAATCTACCATATGACCTCAACATGAGTTGGTAAGGTGTTCTCCTCATGGCGATCTCAAGTTTTAGGTGAACTTGACGAAAGCAGGTGAGCTAATAGCTCCTAGGGAAAGCCCCATGAGATCCCGAGTTTTTCAAGTTGAGTGAGCTACTTACCGACGAAATCCTAGGTGAGCTCAAGTCAAGCTTCAATCTCGGTGAGCTGAGCCTGAGGGAGCTCAAGGGTAAGCTCAAGGTGCAAGGTGAGATCCCAAGTGAGTTTTAGGGAAAGTGAGTTCGAGGTGAGTTGAGCTACTACTCCCATCAAGAGCTCCTAGATGAGCTACTTGAGATAGTAGAGGTGAGCTCTCCACGCAAGTTGGTAAGGGTGCCAGCTCCCACATGTGAGATTCGAGAGCTCCTAGGTGTGTTACTCGGTGAGCTCCCAGGGAGAGTGAGCTTAAAGGTGACCTTAGCTCAAGGTGAGTTCTGAGAGCCGATAGGTAAGCTCCATGCAAGTTTGGTCTCAGTCAGCAAGCTCCCATGTGAGTGAGATTGAGCGGTGAGTTTTGAGGTGAGTTAAGCGAGATCTGGAAAGTTTCGGGGAAAGCTCAAGTGAGCTCCCGATGAGCTCCTGGGTGAGGTACTTTTCAATCTCCAAGCCGAGATGCTAGGTGAGGCTGCTCGAGTAAGGTGAGCTGTTAGAAATCTCTAAGGTGAGCTTACAATACTAGATGAAAGCTCCCAAAAGGTGAGAGCAACTAGGTGAGCTACTTGGTGAGTTGTTTGGTGAGTTCCCAAGTGAGCTACTTGGTGAGCTCATAGGTGAGCTACTCGGTGAGCTCACACGGGAGCTCAAGTAAACCTACTCGGTGAGCTACTTAGTAAGCTACTTGGTGAGCTACTTGCTATGAGCTACTTGATGAACTCTGAGGTGAGCTACCATATGAGATCAAGATGAGTTGGCAAGGTGAGCTCCCATGAGAGTTTCCAAGTGAGCTGTCAGGTGAGCTCCCATGTGAGTTTTCAAGTGAGCTTCTTAGTGAGCACCTATGTGAGCTCAAGGTGAGCTGGGGTGAGATCCTAGGCATATTTCTAGGAAAGATCAAGTCGAGATGCTTGATGAGCTCCTAGGCTAGCTACTTGTGGAGCTCCCAGCCAAGCTCCTAGGTGAGCTACTCGGTGAGCTCCAGGCGAGCTCAAAAGTGAGCTGGTCGAGAAAACTTGAGTGAGCTTACATGTGACCTACCGAGATGAGCTCAAGGCTAATTGGCAAGGCAATGTCAAAGTGATTTGGCAAGTCGAGCTCAAGGTGAGTTGGCAAGGCAAGCTATCAAGTGAGCTCCTAGGTGAGTTCCCAGACGAGTTACTCAATGAGCTACCAGGTGAGCTCAACTCGAGCTGATCGGTGAGCTCCCGAAAAAGATCCCTGGTGAGCTACTCGGTGAGCTCATAAGCAAGCTCAAGTCAACCTACTTAACGAGCTGCTTGGTGAACTCCAAAGCAAGTTGTTAAGCAAGCTCCCAGGTGAACTGTTATGCGAGCTCGAGAATGAGCTACTTAGTGAGCTACTTAATAAACTCTTAGGTGAGGTACCGAGATGAGCTCAAGGTGATATTTTAGGGTGAGCTCCTTAGTGAGCTCAAGGAGAGATGATAGGTGACCTCCCATGCGAGTTGGCGAGGTGAGCTTTCAGTCGAGCTCCCATGTGAGTTTTTGTGTGAGTTGTTTGACGATCTACCGGGTGAGCTTAAGTCAAGCTACTTGGCGAGATCTTGGGTGAGCTCAAGGTGAACGAGAATTTAAGCTATCGGGTGAGCTCCTAGGTGAGTTTATGAGTAAGCTCAAATCGAGCTACTCGACAAGTACTTGGGTGAGTTGGTTACCGAGCTCCCATCTAAGATCCTAGATGAGCTGGTTGGTGAGCTCCCATCCAATCTCAAAGGTGAGCTTATTAGAAATCTCTAAGATGAGCTTACATATGAGCTACCAGATGAACTCAAGGAAAGTTGGCAAGGAGAACTCAAGCCGAGTTGGCAAGGTGAGCTCAAGCTGAGTTGGCAAGGCGTGCTCAAGCCGAGTTGCTAAGGTGAGTATCGAGTGAGTTCCCAGAAAGGTACATGATGAGCTCCTGGGTGAGATCATCTCGAGCTAATCAGTGAGCTCCCGAGCAAGCTACTTGGCGGGCTATTCATTGAGCTTCTTGGTGAGCTCCCAAGTGAGCTACTTAGAGAGCTCCTAAGAAAGGTCCCTAGTGAGCTACTTGGTGAGCTCACAAGTGAGCTTAAGTAAACCTACTCGGTGAGCTCCCAGGTGAGCTGTTAGGTGAGCTCCCAAGTGAGATACTTAGCGAGCTACTCGAAAAACTTTGAGGTGAGCTACTAGATGAGCTCAAGGTTAGTTAGTAAGGTGAGCTCCTCAGTAAGCTCAAGGTGAGATGGAAAGGTAAGTAGATAGCCTAGCTCCCATTCAAGTTTCTGGTTGAGATGTCGGAGTGATCTCCCATGTGAGTTTTTGGGTGAGTTGCTTGACGAGCTCCTGAGTGAGCTTAGGTCAAGCTACTCAGTGAGCTCCTGGATAAACTCAAGGTGAGCTGATAAGCTAAGCTATTAGGTAATCTCCCAAGTGAGTATTCAGGTAAGATCAAGTCGAGATGCTTGATGAGTTCCTGGGTGAGCTCAAGGTGAGTTGGAAATGTGAGCTCAAGGTGAGTTGGCAAGGTGAGCTATCACGTGAGTTCCTAGGCAAGTTCCTAGGTGAGTTACTTGATGACCTCCTGGGTGAGCACAACTCAAGCTAATTGGTGAGCTCTCAAAAAAGCTCCCAAGTGAGCTACTTAGCAAGCTATTTTGCGAGCTCCCAAGCAAGCTGCTAGGTGAGCTCCCAAACGAGCTACTTGGAAAGCTCCCAGTGAGGTCCAGTCGAGCTGCTCAATGAACTCATAAGTGAGCTCAAGTTAACCTCATCGAGTGAGCTGCTCATTGAGCTCCTATGTGAGATCCCAAGCAAGCTACTTGGTGAGATACTTGAAAAACTCTAAGGTAAGCTACCGATTAGCTAAAGGTGAGGTTATAAGGTGAGCTCCTTAGTGAGCTCAAGGTGAGTTGGTAAGGTGAGTTGATAAGTGAGCTAGTTGATGAGCTCCGGGTGAGCTTAAGTCAAGTTGCTTGACAAGCTCCTAGGTGAGCTCAAGGTGAGCTGGTAAGGTGAGCTATTAAGTAAGCTTTGAGGTGAGTTTTAGGCAAGCTCAAGTTGAGTTTATTGATGATCTCCTGGGTGAGATGCTTACCGAGCTCTCAGCTAAGCTCCTAGATGAGCTACTCGATGAGCTCCTAGGTGAGCTCAAAGGTGAGATTTTCAGTAATCTCTAAGGTGAAGTTACATGTGAACTACCAAATGAGCTCAAGGTGAGTTAGCAAGGAAATCTCAAGGCAAGTTAGCAAGGTGACCATCGGAGTGAGCTGCCGGGTGAGTTACTCAACAAGCTCCCAGAAATCTCAACTCAAGTTGATTGGTAAGCTCCCAGAGAAGAGCTTCCAAGTGAACTACTTGGTGAGCTGTTCGGTGAGATCCCAAGTGAGTTGTTCAAGTGAGCTCCCAAGCAAGCTACTCTGTGAGCTCCTAGGTGAGGTAACCGGTGATCTCACAAGTGAGCTCAATTCAACCTACTCGGTGAGGCTGCTCGGTGAGCTCCCAAGTGAGCTATTAGAAAGCTCCCGAGTGAGCTCCCGAGTGAGCTACTTGGCAAGTTGCTTGATGAACTCTTACGTGAGCTCAAGGTGATCAGTAAGGTGAAATGATAGGTGAGCTCAAGGTGATCTAGAAGGGTGAGTTGATAAATGAGATCCCATGTGAGTTAGTAAGGTAAGAACTCAAGTGAGCTCCCATGTGAGTTTTAGGTGACCCGCTTGACGATCTCCCAGGTGAGCTCAGTCGAGCTACTCAACGAGCTCCTAGGTGAGCTCAAGGTGAGCTAAGAAGGTGAGCTATCAGGCAAGTTCCCAGGTGAGTTTATAGGTAAGCTCAAGTTAAGCTACTTGGAAAACTCCCATCTGAGCTCCTAGGTGCGCTTGTCGGTGAGATCCCATATGAGTGAAAGGTGAGATTATCGGTAATCTCTAAGGTGAGCTTATATACGAGCTACTAGATGAGCTTAAAGGAATTTGGCAAGGTAAGCTCAAGGTGAGTTGGCAAGGTGAGGTCAATGCGATTTGGTAAGGTGAGCTCCCAGGTGAGTTCCCTGGTGAGTTACTTGACGAGCTCCCGGGTGAGCTCAACTCAACCGATTGACGAGCTCTAGAAGAGCTCCTACGTGAGCTACTGGAGAGGCTGTTAGGTGAGCTCCTAAGTGAGCTACTTGGAAAGTTCCCACGTGAGGTCATCGGTGACCTACTCGGTGAGGTCATAAGCAAGCTCAAGTCAATTTACTCGTGACCTACTCTGTGAGCATCCGGGAGAGATGTTAGGTGAGCTCCCAAGTGAGATACTTAGTGAGCTAGTCGATGAACTCGAGGTAAGCTACCGAAAAGATCAAGGTGATTTGGGAAGGTGAGGTCCTAAGTGAGCTCAAGGTGAGCTAGTAAAAGAAAGTGGATAGGTGAGCACCCATACGAGTTTCTAGGTGAGTCAGTCGGGTGAAATCCCATGCAAGTTTTGGAGGAGCTCCTAGGTGAGCTCAAAGTTAGTGAACAGAGTTGCCATCTAAGCTCCTAGGTGAGTATTTGGGCAAGCTCAAGTCGAGCTACTCGACAAGCTCCTGGGTAAGCTAATTGTTGAGCTCCCACCAAGCTCCTTGGTGAGCTACTCTAGAACTCCCATTTGAGCTCAAAGGTGAGCTTGATGGAAATATATAAGGTGATCTTACATGAAAGCTACTAGATGAGCTCAAGGTGAGTTGGTAAGGTGAACTCAAGGTGAGTTAGTAAGGTGATCTCTCAAGTAAGTTCCTAGGTGAGTTACTCAATGAGCTCCTACATGAGGTCAACTCAAGCTAATCGGCGAGCTC
Organism: Taxus wallichiana var. yunnanensis; assembly: GCA_018340775.1. Taxonomy (NCBI): domain Eukaryota; kingdom Viridiplantae; phylum Streptophyta; class Pinopsida; order Cupressales; family Taxaceae; genus Taxus; species Taxus wallichiana. Next base: position 27,911,809 of record CM031237.1, on the reverse strand, counting down.
CCAGAAGAGCTCCCAAGTGAGCTACTTAGTGAGTTGTTCATCAAGCTCCTAGGTGAGCTTCTAGGTGAGCTCTCAAGTGAGCTACTTGGTGAGCTCCTACGTGAGGTCCCCGTCAAGCTGCTTGGTGAGCTCACAAGTGAGCTCAAAAGTGAGGTCAATTCAACCTACTCGGAAAGCTACTCACTGAGCTCCCAGGTGAGTTATTAGGTGAGCTCTTAGGAAAGCTACTTGGTGAGCTACTCGATGAACTACGAGGTGAGATACCAGATGAGCTCAAGGTGTGTTGGCAAGGTGAGCTCCTCAATGAGCACAAAGTGAGCTAGAAAGGTGAGCTAATAGGTGAGCTCGAAGTGAGTTTTCGGGTGAGCTACTTGACAAGCTCCCGGGTGAGCTCAAGTTGAGCTACTTAGTGAGCTCCTAGGTGAGTCCAAGGCAAGATGGAATGGTTAACTATCAAGTGAGTTCCCAAGTGAGATTTCAAAAGAGCTCAAGTCAACCTTCTCAATGAGCTCCTCGTTAGTTATTTTCCGAGCTCCCAAGTGAGCTCCAAGGTTAGCTACTCGGTGAGCTTCAGAAAGCTCGAAGGTGACCTTGTTGGTAATCTCTGAAGTGAGCTTACATATGAGCTACCAAATGAGCTCAAGGTGAGCTGGAAAGGTGAGTTCTTTAGGAGAGATCTCATGCAAGTTCCTAGGCAAGTTACTTGACGAGCTCCCAGGTGAGCTCAACTCGAGCTGATTGGCGAGATCCTAGAAGACCTCCCACATGAGCTACTTGGTGAGCTATTCTGCGAGGTCCCAAATGAGCTACTAGGTGAGATCCCAAGTGAGCTACTAGGTGAGATCCCAAGTGAACTACTTGGCAAGCTCCCATGAGAGGTCCCTAGTGAAGCGCTTGGTGAGCTCACAAGTAAGCTAAAGTCAACCTCCTCGATGAGCTACTCGGTGAGCTACCAAGTGATCTCCTAGGTGATCTACTTGGTGAACTACTCAACGATCTCTTAGGTGAGCTACCAGATGAGCTCAAGGTGAGTTGGCAAGGTGAGATCCTCAATGAGCTCAAGGTGAGATAGCAAGGAGAAGCTGATAGGTGAGCTCCCATGCGAGATGGTAAGGTGAGTGTCGGTGAGCTTCCATGTGAGATTTTAGGTGAGCTACTTGACGAGCTCCTGGGTAAGCTCAAGTCGAGATACTCAGTGAGCTCTTGGGTGTGCTCAAGTTGAGTTGGCAAGGTGAGATCCCACATGAGTTTCTAAGAAATCTCAAGTCAAGCTACTCGACGAGCTCCTGGGTGAGCTAATTACTGAGCTCCCAACCGAGATCCTAGGTGAGCTACTCGGTGAGCTACTCAGTGAGCTCTCATGTGAGCTAGAAGATGAGCTCAAGGTGAGTTGGAAATTTTGAGGTGAGCCTACATGTGAGCTAGCATATGAGCTCAAGGTGAGTTGGCAAGGTGAGCTATTAGGCAAGATCCTAGGTGAGTTCCCACGTGAGTTACTCAACAAGCTCCTAGGCGAGCTCAACTCGAGCTAATCGGCGAGCTCCCAGAAGATCTCCCAAGTGAGCTACTTGGCAAGATATTCTGAGAGCTCCTAGGTGAGATGCTAGGTGAGCTCCCAAGTGAGCTACTTGGTGAGCTCTCGTGCAAAGTCCCCTATGAGCTTCTCGTAGCTCACAAGTGAGCTCAAGTCAACCTACTCGGTGAGTTCCCAAGCGAGCTGTTAGGTGAGCTCCCAGTCAAGCTACTTGGCGAGCTACTCGATGAACTCTGAGGTGAGCTACCAGATGAGCTGAAGGAAAGTTCGTAAGGTGAGCTCCTCAGCGAGCTAAAGGCAAGCCGGCAAGGCGAGCTCCCTTGGGGAGTTTCTCGGGCAAGTCGCCGGTGAGCTCTGTAATGCCCCGTTTATAATTATTTTTTTCTTTCTCCCTTCTTCTTCGATGACCGTGTTGCTAAGTGTTTAACATTATTGTGCCCTATTATTATTTTGTTGGATTTTCCCTTGTCGTAGAGAATGATTGGAATTCTCCCTCTTCATCTTTCCTGCTTGTGTTGGTGTCGATGTTTTCTGTTGTTGGCCGTGCAACGTTCCTCACGATTATCCTATTAAAAGAAAATCTTGTTCTTGCTTTCTCGATCTTTCCTATTGATTGTTATTAATATGATTAATTATTATCATTATTTTTATTTTAATTATAAAAATAATAGAAAAAAATAATAATAAATAATGGTAATAATAGTATTACAAATGTAATTTTCGATTGGCGATTATTTGATTTTAGTGTCAATTTTTATCAATACTATTATTAATTACCTTTAAGATGTTCTATTTTATTATTGATATTTTCATGTAGCGTGAACCTCATTTCACGTAAAGGAAGATTTTTTCTATTGTGGTTCCTTATTCGATTGTTTCCTTGTGTTGCCGTCATAATGACGATCTCTAGTTCTCCAAGTTAGCTGTTTTAGCCTATGATCATGTTCTTTTTTTCCTTATCGTTTAAAGTAATCAAGAAACTAATTATTGCCCCCTCTAGCTTGGTTGTATGGGTGTGATTTAATCTTCTCGGGTTGAATAGTAATCATACAAAATTTCTTATACCCTTTTAGCATATGTGAATTGGATGGAGTAAGTTATTGTAATAATAATAATAATAATAATAATATTAACGACTCAACACAATAAGATGTGTTAAAAATAAATTGAGTAAATTAAATGAAGGGAAATTTATGGTAATCAATAAATAAAATAATTTAAAATAAGAAAAAAATTAGAAAATAAGAAAATAAGAAAATAAGATAAAACAAAATAATAAATTAATCAAAAGTGAACATTTAGTGATTACGGTGAAGTGGTTGATTGGAAAAGTAAAGGAGATGGATTTTTTTTTTTTTTTTTTTATTTTTGTTGAAAACGTCTTTATGGTCATTAATGTCTTACCTGGAGTGAGGGAGACGTGAGCTCTAAGGCCTTGTTTGTTGTGGTCTTTGTTGGCTGGAGGTGGGTGAAATTTAAATGGACTCCTACCTTTTTCCTTAAATGGTTTTGTTGAAAGCACACGCATTGGATTCTCTTCTGCAAAATGAAATCCTGATAGTATGATGCCACAAGGACTATAGTGCTCTAGTTTTATGTAGTTTTGTGCTTGTGTTTTGAAGGGGGTGTTGATCCTGTTGGGAATGCATATGGTTGGGAGGTGCTTGGCTCATTCTTGGGTCTATGTGGCTGGGGAAAGGTAGACCACATTTTTAGTTAGGCCGCTTCCTTATCCTGCTTTGGCCACGTGAGTTTTTCTTGTGAGGATATTTTGAATCCTCGCTTAGGCTATGAACCTTGTTTCTCTCTAAAATTATTTTCCTTAATCTGTTGGTTATTTCGAGGTGGAGATTTGTGTAGTAAAGATAACATGTGAAATCTATCGAATGGTGTAAATTGAGACAAATCTATGGTGCTTGGACAGAAGAATTCAAACCTACTACCTTACCGCTTGGCCACACTCCTTTTTAGTCAGATGCTAATTAATATTCATATTACTAAAAATTGATTCTATATTTTGAATTAAATTCAAGGAATGTTTTATTGTTTCTGAATCACATTAGATAGGGGGTTATAGCTACGGGGAAGCTTTAGTAGAAATTTTTAGTTCTGCTCAGGAGTATCTATTATATAACTTGGGGTTCCAAAGCACTATGTCTTGGATTGTGGCCTGAATTGGAGGTCTGTAAATTTGATAAAGAATTTGGCTATTGCAGTGGATGTTGTCGACACAACTAAGTACCTGGTTCTCAATTTTTTTTTGGGTGATCAAGGGTAAACTTGTCTCTTGGCATGGGACAACTTCTACAAAGGTCAAATTTCCATCCAACGTTGGTCTTGATGCAGAAGATGTTATAACTGGTGGATGTCGCTACTTTTTCGGAAGCCCCATTCAGGCATGTTAAATCTACACCTTGCAATAATCTGCTACCTTCTTTTAATATCATGAAATGAATATTCTTCTTTCCTTAAATGGCACCCAGACAAAATGTTTTCGTGGTTGTTTAAATTGTTTCCTGAGTGTGTTGGTTGTTCCTTTAAATCTCCTTCCAAATTCACTGGTTTTGCATGAATTGCTCTCTTTTCCCTTTTAATGGCTTACTCCATTTCACGTTAGTATAAATGGGCTTCTGCATTATTTTGTGAATCGATCCAGTTTGAAGGAAAGGAAATACTACTGGGATTTGTTTGTTTATCTTACCCAGATAACAACTGTGATGGTATGTATATATTCTATGGCTTACTTTATTGACGGGTAATGTGCATAGTGCCTTTGGGTTTTGAATAAATAAAATTTTTTTCTTTGGGTTTTACGTCTAGGAACTGATTATTTGAAATGGGTTTTACTAGAATGATAGAAGAATCGTAATTCGACTTACCATTTCATGGTATGCAATTAGGCTAGTAAATATAAATTGGTTTCTTCTAGCTTCATCGTAGGGTTAAAATTGTTATGTTTTTCATATTATCTCTCAAACCTATGAGGCTGACTCCATGTTTAGGAACCTGGAACAAATTTTATGACAAAACCCATAAGGTTCCCTAGAGTTTTGAATAAGTTATTCCAGCCCACCAGTTTGGAGAGTGTATCGTCTTACCATTTTTTCTTGTCCCTTAAATTCGATCGATTGGTTACCCATTCAGGGCTTTAAATAATGAGGGTAATCTGAATGATTGATCTTCAACTTGTTAATTATATGCTTAAAAAAAAAATTTAAGCTACTTTCCTAGAATCTCCTCTTTTGTTAGCATGTTAGTGAGGCTATGAATATTTTGTGAATGTTTGCATAGATTATTACCATTTTTGTATGATTTAATGGGAAATATTCTGGGCAATAGTTGAGAACCCATCGTATTGATATCAATTAATGTCAATGTTCTCTATTATGGACTTCCTATTTTAGTGTGGCTGTAAGTTTTTGAAGGGTTTCGATATGGTTAAGGTAAATGAAATTTACCTTAACATTGTCAACCGGTCTTGAGTTTTTTTAATTTGTGTAAAGGTCGATTCGACCATGGAAATGATTAAGCCACACCTGTTTTGATAGATCAGTGTATAATTTTTCCAGTATTATTGTCAATACTGAAGGCACTCTAACGCCTACGTGCTTAACTATTTGAGTTCTTTCCTTTGGTTTGGTATCAATTAATATTATGTTGGAGGCCAAGGTGTCATTGATCATTTAATTGATAGTGGTTGCTATGGCTTTGAAATAATTTCTATAAAATGCCAAATATAGAAATCCTTGAGAGATTTCATGCATGATTGGTGGTGGTTACTCCTTTGATGGTTTACATGGATAAACTAGTTGGTGGTTGTATGTTTGTGTGACCATAGTAAAAAAAAGAAAAAAGGATGAAATTGGGGTCGTCGAATGGTTCAAGGTAATTAACAATTACATTAAGATTGTTGGATATATGTACTGATCTCTTAAACTATATATATATATATATATATGATTGGTTCAATGGTTTTTTTTTTTAAATAATCTATGTTATAGTTAACATATTTACGAGGCTAACAACACTCAAATACATCAAATAAGCCCTCTGACCTACCTTGACCACAGTAACATAAAGACTTAGGAAATGAATAGTATATACTTGGTGAAAACTCTACTTTAAGTGTTGTTGGCTACTGCGAGGATAGAATCACGTGTGTATGTTTGAGATATTATGTGATATCGAATGGCATTTTGCCTTAGTCTTGACCTTCTTGTTCCCAACCCATAAGATCTTGCCTTGATAAATGAGATTTTATTCTTACTGGTATTTTTTTGGCTTCCTCCTTGTTGGCTGGTATAAATCTCTTTCTCGTGTGAAGCATTTTGGATTAGCAGGTTGTTCTTTGGCCCATTCTTGAATTTAGAACATTCCTTTCATGATATTGTAAAATGTTAGCTTATTGTTGCAATGGGTAGTCTTAACATGCTCAGTTCTAGTGAACTGACTCTAGTTAATATTTGTGCAGATGGATTATGCAAGTAGATTAAAGGAAAAAGTGTAAAGGTTTCATCAGTACAATTTATGAAGTTCCTTGTAAAAATGTCCAATGTGTTGTAAATTTTGTAACATTGCTTGCAAAGGAGTTTAGAAGGTCTCTTGCCTTGGAATGTTTGGAAACTATGTGATGAAGTTGTCTTGTCCTTTTTATGGTTAAACTGGAAACTTATCTTTGTGATAAATGATATTCAAATCTTTACATTGACATGAGTATTGTAAAACCTTGATCTTGAGAATAAAGTGTTAAGTTAAATATTTTTAAGACTTAATAATTATGTGTTTAAGTAAAATAAAATGGTTTGGATAAATCTTATATTAGCTAAACAAAAAAATTATATGCAACAAATTAATGAAAAGGTGACCTAGTTGAGAACAAGCAATTCCTTAAGTAATCAAAGGTGGAACTATCCTTGCAAAATAAAATTTTATAACTTGCTAACCCTAGCTAAGCTAGCGAACATTATCCTGATATGGTGAATTCTTAAACAAGTTTAAGGGAAATCAATGGTTAGTTCCTGGAAAGATAATAAGGTTAATAAGTAGGAGAAAACAATTTGGAAACCACGAAACTTATATCTCAGCCTTGTGGAAGTAAATAGTTTCCTTTTGTAAGCTCTTTAGGGAAGCCTAAGTAACATCTTTAATATATATAGATAAAACCTCAAGCTCCAATCAAATCTTGGTAATAACTAATGATGTCTCAAGATGATTTCAACTTGACCTTCTTCCTTTAACTTTTTCCAAGGTGCCTTGTAATTTTCACTTAAGTGTGTTGAATGCGAACCCATGTTGTCATGAGGGCATGAATGAGTTTTAGTAGCGTAAGTATGAATGAATGGCCTTGTGGAATTAAATTATCTCCTTTTTCAAATAATTAAATTAAAAAAATAATTGATGTAAAGGAGAAGAATTTAAGTGAACTACTCTACAGTGTATAAGAAAATAACTCAGTTTGGTAAGATGAATTATGTAAATCATATCTTGAATCTCTCTGAAAACGTAAGTCAAGAATTCTAGGATGTTTTATCTAAATAAATAACCTTCAAGAATTTTCTCATTGTGGTATGCTCTAACTATAAGTGGTTATGTGGTTGGCCTTCTACGTTGTCTTGTTAAAAAAAATGTATTATCCTTGATGGGTGTGAATGTGTTCATGTTTCCTTGTGGTCATCCTTGTACAAAGTTGTTCAAATAGTTATTTGTAACCTTTGTGATGGCATGTTGTGTCATGTCATAGGTCAAGAAAGTCAAAAAAAAGTTATCCTATATTTTTTGTGTTGTTAGCGTGTGTGAAATTTTGGGTGTTACAGCTCCCATGTGAGTTTTTAGGTGAGCTACTTCACGAGCTACTGAGTAAGCTAAAGTTGAGCTACTCAGTGAGCTCCTGGGTGAGCCCAAGGTGAGATGGTAAGGAAAGATGTCAAGTGAGTGCCTAGGTGAGTTTTCAAGCAAGCTCAAGTCGAGTTGCTCATCCAGCTCCTCGACGAGCTGTTTTCTAAGCTCCTAGCCAAGTTCTTAGGAGAGATGCTCAGTGAGCTCCCATGCAAGCTCAAAGGTGACCTTGTCAATAATCTTTGAGGTGATCTTACATGTGAGCTACCAGATGAGCTTAAGACAAGTTGGCAAGGTGAGCTCAAGGTGAGTTGGAGAGGTGAGTTCAAGGTGAGTTGGCAAGGTGAGCTATCAAGAAAGCTCCTAAGTGAGATACTTGGCGAGCTCCTAGGTGAGGTCCCTAGTAAGCTACTCGGTCAGCTCACAAGTTAGCTCAAGTCAACCTACTCGGTGAGCTGCTTTGTGAGCTCCTAGGCGAGTTGATAGGTGAGCTCCTAGATGAGTTATTACGTGAGTTCCCAGGTGATCTACTTAGTGAGCTACTCGATGAACTCTAAGGTGAGCTATCCAGATGAGCTCAAGGTGAGTTGGTAAGGTGAGCTCCTTAGTGAGCTCAAGGTGAGCTCCCATGTGAGTTGGTAATGTGAGCTCCCATATGAGTTTTTGGGTGAGTTGTTTGACAAGCTCCCAGAAAGCTCAATTCGAGCTGCTAGGTGAGCTAAAGGTGAGTTGGAAAGGCTACATATCAAGCGATCTCCTGTAATTTTTCTGGAAAAGCTCAAGTCAAGTTGTTTTATGAGCTCCTGGGTGAGTTGCTTGTCAAGCTCCCAACTAAGCTCCTAGATGAGCTTCTCGGTGAGCTCCCAGGTGAGCTCAAAGGTGAGATTGTTAGAAATCTCAAAGGTGAGCTTGGATGTGAGCTACTAGATGAGTTCAAGGTAAGTTGGCAAGGTGAGCTGTGAGGTGAGCTCCCAGTCAAGTTCCAAGGTGAGTTACTTGATGAGCTCTCGAGTGAGATCAACTTGAGATGATCGGTGAGATCCTAGAAGAGCTCCTAGGTGATCTACTTGGTGAGATTTATGGTGAGCTACTTGGTGAGCTCCCAAGTGAGGTCCCCGGTGAGCTACTTGGTGAGCTCACAAGTGAGCTCAAGTCAACATACTTAGTGAGCTACTTGGTGAGCTCCCAGACGAGTTGTTAGGCTAGCTCCCAGGTAAGCTACTTGGGGAGCTTCTTGACCAACTCAAAGGTGAGCTACTTGATGAGATCAAGGTGAGTTAATAAGGTGAGCTCCTCTAGCAAGCTAAAGGTGAGCTGGCAAGACAAGTTGATAGGTGAGATTCCATGTGATTTTTAGGGTGAGCTGTCAAGTGATCTCTAATTCAAGTTTTTAGGTGAGCTTCTTGATGAGCTCATGGGTGAACAAAAGTTGAGATGCTCAGTGAGCTCCTATGTGAGTTGAAGGTGAGCTAGAAAAGTGAGTGTCAGTGAGCTCCCGTGTATTTTTTTAGGCAAGATCAATTTGAGCTACTTGACGAGCTCTTAGGCTAGCCGCTTAAAGAGCTCTTAGATGAGCTTTTAGATGAGCTACTCGGTGAGCTCCTAGGTGAGCTCAAAGGTGACTTTGTCAACAATCTCTAAGGTGAGCTTATATGCAAGCTATCGATGAGCTTAAGGTGAGTTTGCAATGTGAGGTCAAGGTGAGTTAGAAAGGCAAGTTCAAGGTAAGTTGGAAAGATGAGTTCCCAAGTGAGTTACTCGATGAGATCCTGGGTGAGCTTAACTCGAGCTAATCGGCAAGCTCCCAGAAGAGCTCTCAGGTGAGCTACTTGGTGAGTTGTTGATGAGCTCCTAGGTGAGATAATAGGTGAGATCCCAAGTGAGCTACTTAGTGAGCTTACAGGAGAGGTCCCTAGCGAGCTACTTGGTGAGCTCACAAGTAAGCTCAAGTCAACCTACTCGGTGAGCTAGTCAGTGAGCTCCTAGGCAAGCTATTAGGCGAGCTCTAAGGTGAGCTACTTGGCAATCTACTCGAGAAAACTCCGAGGTGAGCTACCGACGAGCTCAAAGTGAGTTATTCGAGTGAACTCAAGACAACTTGACAAGGTGAGCTTATAGGTGAGGTCATATGTGAGTTGGAAAGGCAAGCTATGAGGTGAGATCCCATGTGAGTTTTAGGTGAGCTGCTTGATGAGCTCCCAGGAAAGATCAAGTCAAGGTACCCAAAGTGAGCTCCCGGTGATCTCAAGGTTAGCCCTGGCAAGGCAAGTTGTCGAGTGATCTCTCGGGTGAGTTTACGGGTAATCTAAAGTCGAAGCTACTTTGACGAGCACCTACATGAGCTGCTTGTCGAGATCGGGGGTGAGTTAGACGGTGAGCACCCATGTGAGCTCAAAGGTGATATTGTCGAGAAATCTCTAAGGTGAGGTTACATGTGAGCTACCAAATGAGCTCAAGGTGAGTTGGGAAGGTGAGCTCAAGGTAAGTTAGTAAGGTGAGCTATCAAGTGAGTTCCAAGGTGAGTTACTCAATGAGCTCCTAGGTGAGCTCAACTTGAACTCGATTGGTAAGCTCCCGGAAGAGCTCTTAGGTGAGCTACTTGGCAAGCATTTTAGTAAGATTCTAGGTGTGCTTCTAGGTGAGCTCTATAGTGAGCTACTTGGTGAGCTCCCTTGTGAGGTCCTAGGTGAGATTCTGGCAAGAACATAAGCGAGATCAAGTTAACCTTCTTGATGAGCTACTCGGTGAGCTCCTAGGTGAGATGGTAGGTGAGCTCCCATGTGAGCTACTTGGTGAGCTACTCAACAAAATCTAAGGCAAGCTACCAGATGAGCTCAAGTTGAGTTGGCAAGGTGAGATCCTATGTGAGCTCAAGGTGAGCTTGTAAAGTAGCGAGATAGGCCAGCTCCTATGCAAGTTTCTAAGTTAGGCTGTCGTGGAGCTCCCATGTGAGTTTTCAAGTGTGCTACTTGACGAGCTCCTAGGCTCCCAATTAAGCTCCTACGTGAGATACTCAATGAGATCCTAGCTGAACTCCTAGATGATCTACTCGATGAGATCCCAGGTGAGCTCAAAGTTGAGATTTTCAGAAATCTCTGAGGTGGGATTACATGTGAGCTACAATATGAGCTCAATTTGAGTTGGAAAGGTGAGCTCAAGGTGAGATGGCAAGGTAAGCTCAAGGTGAGTTGGTAAGGTGAGCTATCAATTGAGCTCCCAGGTGAGTTCCATGGTGAGTTATTTGATGAGCTCTCGGGTGAGCTCAACTCAAGCTAATCGATGAGCTCCTAGAAGAGCTCCCAACCGAGCTACTTAGTGAGCTATTCAGTGAGCTTCCAGTGAGCCGGTATGGGAGGTCTAATGTGAGGTCCCCTGTCGAGCTACTCGTGAGCACACATTTGAGTTAAAGTTAACCTACGGTGAGCTACTTGTTGACCTCCCGTGCGAGCTATTACGTCGAGATCCCGTGAAAGCTACTTCGTTAGCTACTCAAAAAACCCTGAGGTGAGCTACTAGATGAGCTCAAGGTGAGTTGGGAAGGTGAGCTCCTCAGTGAGCTCAAGGAAACCTACAAAGGTGAGTTGATAGGTGAGCTCCCATGTGAGCTTCTGTGTGAGCTATTAAGCGAGATCCTAATAAAATTTTTGAGTGTGTTACTTGACAAGCTCTCAGGTGAGCTCAAGTCGAGCTGATCGGTGAGCTCCTAGGTGAGCTGAAGGTGAGCTGGCAAGGTGAGCTATCAAGTGAGCTCCTGGTGAGCTACTCAGTGAGCTCCCAGTTGAGCTCAAAGGTGAGCTTATTAGTAATCTCTGAGGTGAGATTATATGCAAGCTACTAGATGAGTTCAAGGTGAGTTTTCAAGGTGAGATCAAGGTAAGTTGGCAAGCTAAGCTCAAGGTGAGTTGGCAAGGTGAGATGTCAAGTAAGTTACTCAAGGTGAGCTTACATGCGATCTACCAAATGAGCTCAAGGTGAGTTGGTAAGGTGAGCTCCCATGTGAGTTCCTAGGTGAGTTACTTGACAAGATCCTAGGTGAAATCAACACGAGATGATCTACAAGCTCCCAGGTGAGCTACTTGGTGAGCTCTTTGGAGAACTCCCAGTGCACTTCTAGGTGAGCTACCATGTGAGCTACTTGGTGAGCTCCCAAGTGAGGTCCCCTATGACCTGCTTGGTGAGCTCACAAGAGATCTCACAAGTGAGATCAAGTTAACCTACTTGGTGAGATACTCGGTGAGCTCTTCGAGTGAATGTTAGGAGAGCTCCTAGGTGAGCTACTTGGTGAGCTACTTAACAAACTCTAAGGTGAGCTACAAAACAAGATCAAGGAGAGTTTTTAAGGTGAGCTACTTAGTGAGCTCCAGGTTGGCGACAAGGTGAGCTGATAAGTGAGCTCTCATGTGAGTTTGGGTAAGGCAGTCGTCAGAAAGCTCCCATGTGAGTTTTCGAGGTGAGCTGCTTGAAAACCTCCTAGGTGAGCTCAAGTTGAGCTACTCAACAAGCTCCTAGGTGAGATCAAGGTTAGCTGGTAAGGTGAGCTATCAGATGAGCTACTTGCCAAGCTCCCAACCGAGCTCCTAAGTGAGCTCTCAGGTGAGCTCAAAGGTGACCTTATCGGTAATATCTGAGGTGAGTTTACATATGAACTAGTAGATGAGCTCAAGGTGAGCTAGAAAGGTGAGCTCAAGGAAAGTTGAAAAGGGGAGCTCAAGCTGAGGTGGCAAGGCAAGCTTTCAGTTGAGCTCCCAAGTGAGTTCCTAGGTGAGTTACTTGACGAGCTCCCGGGTGAGCTCAACTCGAGCTGCTAGTTGAGCTCCCAAGCGAGCTACTTGGCAAGATCCTAGGTGAGGTCCCTTGCGAACTACTTGGCGAGTTCACTAGTGAGCTCAAGTCAACCCACTCGGAGAGATTCTCAGTGAGATCCCAGGAAAGCTATTAGGCAAGCTCCCAGGTGACCTGTTAGGTAAGTTCCCTGGTGATCTACATAGCGAGATGCTCGACGAACTCCAAGGTGAGCTACCAAATGAGCTCAAGGTAAGTTGGCAATGTTATTTGTCAAGTGAGTTGTCGTTGAGCAGCCAAGTGAGTTTTCAGGCAAGCTCAAGTCAAGTTGCTAGATGAGATCCTGGTGAGCTATTTTCTCGAGCTCCCAACCGAGCTCCTAGGTGAGCTACTCAGTGAACTTCCAAAGAGTTCAAAGCTGAACTTGTTGGAAATATTTTAGGTGAGTTTACATGTGAGCTACTAGATGAGCTCAAGGTGATTTGGCAAGGTGAACTCAAGGTGAGTTGGCAAAGTGAGCTCAAGGTGAGTTGGTAAGGAAAGTGTCATATGAGCTACTAGGTGAGTTACTTGATGAGCACCCAAGTGAGCTCAACTTGAGCATATCGAAAGCTCTCATAAGAGCTCCTACATGACCTGTTTATGGATCTCGGGTGTGAGCTGCTACGTGAGTTCGCAAGTGAGCTACTTAGTGAGCTCATAGGTGAGGTACATGGTAAGCTGCTCATCGAGCTCAAGTCAACCTACTCAAGAAGACGTTCGGTGAGATACCAAGTGATTTGTTAGGTGAGCTCACATGCAAACTACTTGGGAGCTATTTGATAAACTTTGATGATAGCTACATGATGAGATCAAGGTTAGTTGGCAAGGTGAGATTATCGCAAGCTCAAGGTGAGCAGGAAAGGTGAGCTCCCATGTGAGTTTATAGGTAAGCTATCGTAAGATCTAATGTGAGTTTTTAGGCGAGCTACTTGACAAGCCGCCAGTGAGATAAAGTCTAGCTACTCGGTGACCTTCTATGCAAGCTCAAGGTGAGCTAGCAAGGTGAGTTGTCAGTGAGCTCCCATGCAAGTTTTCAGAAAGCTCAAGTTGAGATTCTTGATGAGCTCCTGGGTGAGCTACTTGTTGAGCTCCCAATTGACCTCCCTAGGTGAGCTATTCATTTAGCTCCTAGGGTAGCTCAAAGGTGAGCTTATCGAAATCTCCGAGGTGAGCTTACATGTGAGCTACTGGATGAGCTCATGGTGAGTTAGCAAGTTGAGCTCAAGGTAAGTTCGGGCAAGGTGAGCTCCTAGGTGAGCTCCAAGGTGAGTTACTCAACGAGCTCCTAGGTCACCTACTTGGTGAGCTACTTGATAAGCTCCCCAGAGAAAAATTCTAGGTGATCTCCCAAGTGAGATACTTGGTGATCTTATAGGTGAGGTCCCCTGGTGAGCTCTGGACAAGCTCACAAGCGAGCTCAAGTCAACCTACTTGGTGAGATCCTAGGTGGGTTATTAGGTGAACTCCCATGTGAGTTACTTGGTGAGCTACTCGATGAACTCTGAGGTGAGCTACTAGATGAGCTTAAGGAAAGTTGGTAAGGTGAGATCCTTAGCGAGCTCAAGGCAAGCTGAAAAAGTGAGCTAATAGGTGAAATCCCATACGAGTTGGCAAGGTTAGCTATTAGGTGAGCTTCCATGTGAGTTTTAAGGTGAGAAGCTTGATGAGCTCTCAGAAAGCTCAAGTTGAGCTACTTGGTGAGCTCTTGGGTGAGTTCAATGTTAGTAGGAAAGATGACCTATGAGGTGAGATCCAAGGTGAGTTTCGAGTAAGCTCAAGTCGAGCTACTTGATGAGATCTTGGGTGAGCTACTTGCCGAGCTCCCGGTGAGCTCCTAGGTGAACTTCTTGGTCAACTCCCGAGTGAGATCAAAGGTGAGCTTATTGGTAATGTTTGAGGTGAGCTTACATGTGAGCTACCAGATGAGCTCAAGGTGAGTTGGCAAGGTGAGAGATCCGGGTGAGATTTTGAGCAAGCTCAAGTCGAGCCGGTTGATGATCTCTTAGGTGTGCCGCTTGTTGAGCTCCCAGCCAGACTCCTAGGTGAGCTTCTCGGTGAGCTCCCAGGTGAGGCCAAAGGTGAGATTTTCAGTAATCTCTCGAGGTAAGCTTAAATTCGAGCTACCATATGAGCTCGAGGTCGATTGGCAAGGTGAGCTCAAGGCGGGTGGGCAAGGTGACTGTCAGTGAGCTTCAAGGCAAGTTCCTAGGAAAGTTACTCGACAATCTCGCGGGTGAGCTGCTATGTGAGCTCCCATGTGAGCTACTCGGCAAGCATAACTAAGGTCCCTTATGAGCTGTTTGGTGAGGTCAAAAGCAAGCTCAAGTCAACCTACTCGGTGAGTTACTTGGTGAGCTCCTAGGAGAGCTGTTAGGCGAGCTCCTAGGTGAGCTACTTGGCGAGCTAATTGAAGAACTCTGAGGTGAGCTACTAGATGAGCTCAAGGTGAGTTGGTAAGGTGAGCTCCTTAGTGAGCTCAAGGTGAGTTGATAGGCAAGCTCCTATGTGAGTTTCGGGTGAGCTATCGGGTGACCTCCCATGAGTTTTCAGTGAGCTTCTTGACAAGCTTCCGGTGAGCTCAAGTGAAATTAATCGCTGAGCTTCTAGGTGAGCTCAAGGTGAGCTAGCAAGGTGATCTATTAGGCAAGCTCCCAGGTGAGTTTATGCGTAAGCACATGTCAAGCTACTTGCCAAACTCCAAGCCAAGATCCTAGGTGATCTCGCATGGTGAGATCCTAGGTGAGCTCAAAGATGAGCTTGTTGGTAATCTCTTAGGTGAGCTTACATGCGAGCTACCAGATGAGCACAAGGTAAGTTGGCAAGGTAAGGTGGCAACGTGAGATGTGAGGTGAACTTCCGAGGTGAGTTATTAGGTGAGTTACTCGACGAGCTCCCAGCGAGCTCAACTCAAGCTGATCGACGAGCTTGCGAAAAGAGCTCCCAAGTGAGCTACTTGGTGATCTAGTCGGTGAGCTCTCTAGCTAGCTCAAGTCAACCTACTCACTAAGCTACTTGATGAGCTCCCAAGTGAGCTTTTAGGTGAGCTCCTAGGTGAGCTGTCACCAACCTCCTAGCAAAGCTAATTAGTGAGCTGCTCGATGAAATATGAGGTGAGCTACAGATGAGGTTAAGGAAAGTTAGCAAGATGATCTCCTAAGTGAGCTAAAGTTGAGCTGGTAAGGTGAGTAGATAGGTGCTCTCCCATGAGAGTTTCTAGGTGAGCCATCGGTGAGCTCCCACATGAGTTTTCAGGTGAGCTACTTGACTAGCTCGAGATGAGCTCAAGTTGAGCTATTCAAGGTGAGCTCAAGATGAGATGGCAAGGAGAGCTGTCAAGTGAGCTCCTAGTTGAGTTTTCGAGAAATCTCAAGTCAAGCTACTTGACGAGCTCCTAGGTGAGTTGCTTGTTGGGCTCCCGTCGAGATCCTAGGTGAGCATCTTAGTGAGCTACTTAGTGAGCTCCCAGTGAGCTCAAAGGTGAGCTTTTGAGCTCCTCGGAGAGTACACAATTGAATTCAAGTCAACCTACTTTGAAAGGTACTTGTTGACCTACCAAAGTAGCTATTACATCAGCTCCTAGAAAGCTACTTGGTGAGGTACTCAAAAATCTGAGGTGAGCTACAAAATGAGCTCAAGGTGAGTTGGCAAGGTGAGCTCCTCGGTGAGCTCAAGGTAACCTACAAAGATGAGTTAATAGGTGAGCTCCCATGTGAGTTTCTTTGTGAGCTATTAGGCAAGCTCCTAATCAAATTTTAGAGTGTGTTACTTGACATGCTCCTAGGTGAGCTCAAGTCAAGATGATCGGTGAGCTCTGGGTGAGTGAAGGTGAGTTGGCAAGGTGAGCTATCAAGTGAGCTCCAAGGTGAGTTTTCAAGCAAACTCAAGTTTGTGAGCTACTCGGTGAGCTCCCAATTGAGCTCAAAGGTGATCTTATTAGTAATCTCTAAGGTGAGCTTATATGCAAGCTACTAGATGAGATCAAGGTGAGTTTTCAAGGTGAGATCAAGGTAAGTTGGCAAGCTAAGCTCAAGGTGAGTTGGTAAGGTGAGATGTCAAGTAAGTTACTCAACAAGCTCCTAGGTGAGCTCAACTCAAGCTGATCAATGAGCACCCGAGAAGAGCTCCTAGGCATGCTACTTTGTGAGCTTTTGGAGAGTTCCAGTGGCCAAGTGTTAGGCAAGCTATCAAGTGAGCTACTTTGCAAGCTCCTAGGTGAGGTCCCTAGTGAGCTACTTGGTGAGCTCACAAGTGAGCTCAAGTCAACCTACTTCGAGAGCTTCTCGGTGAACTCCAAGGTGAGCTACCGATGAGATCAAGGTGAGTTAGTAAGGTAAGATCCTCAACAAGCTCAAGGTGAGCTAGCAAGGTGAACGATAGGCAAGCTCTAATGTAAGTTGGCAAGGTGAGATGTCACGGTGAGATCTCATAAAAGTTTTCAGTGTTAGCTTCTTGACGAGCTCCTGGGTGAGCTTAAGTTAAGTTACTCGGTGAGCTC
This sequence comes from Taxus wallichiana var. yunnanensis, assembly GCA_018340775.1. Taxonomy (NCBI): domain Eukaryota; kingdom Viridiplantae; phylum Streptophyta; class Pinopsida; order Cupressales; family Taxaceae; genus Taxus; species Taxus wallichiana. Next base: position 27,895,121 of record CM031237.1, on the reverse strand, counting down.
TTAAGTGAGCTCAAGGTGAGCTAGTAAGGAAGGCTCCTAGGAAAGTTTTCAGGAAATCTCAAGTCAAGATACTCGACGAGCTCCTGGGTGAGCTACTTACCTAGCTCCCAGCTGAGCTCCTAGGTGAGTTGCTTGGTGAACTCATAAGTGAGCTTAAAGGTGAGCTTATCAGTAATCTCTAAGGTGAGCTTACATGTGATCTACCAAATGAGCTCAAGGTGAGTTAGTAAGGTGAGCTACCATGTGAGTTCCCAGGTGAGTTACTTGACAAGCTCCTAGGTGAACTCAACACGAGATGATCTACGAGCTCTCAGAAGATCTCCTAGGTGAACTACTTGGTGAGCTATTCAGAGAGCTCCTAGGTGCACTTCTAGGTGAGCTACCAAGTGAGCTACTTGGTGAGCTCCCAAGTGAGGTCCCCTATGACCTACTTGGTGAGCTCACAAGAGATCTCACAAGTGAGCTCAAGTTAACCTACTTGGGGAGCTACTCAGTGAGATCTTCAGTGAGATTTTAGGAGAGCTCCTAGGTGAGCTACTTGGTGAGCTACTCAACGAACTTTGAGGTGAGCTACCAAACAAGCTCAAGGAGATTTTGTAAGGTGAGCTACTCGGTGAGCTCCGGTGTGAGCTGGAAAGGTGAGTGATAAGTGAGCTCTCATGTGAGTTTCTAGGTAAGTCAGTCAGTGAGCTCCCATGTGAGTTTTTAGGTCAGCTACTTGAAAACCTCCTAAGTGAGCTCAAGTTGAGCTACTCAGCAAGCTCCTAGGTGAGATCAAGGTTAGCTGGTAAGGTGAGCTGTCGGATGAGCTACTTGCTGAGCTCCTCAACCGAGCTCCTAATCGAGCTCTCAGTGAGCTCAAAGGTGACCTTGTCGGTAATCTCCGAGGTGAGTTTACATACGAGCTAGCAGATGAGCTCAAGGTGAGCTAGCAAGGTGAGCTCAAGGAAATTTGAAAAGGGGAGCTCAAGCTAAGTGGCAAGGCAAGCTTTCAGGTGAGCTCCCAAGTGAGTTCCTAGGTGAGTTACTTGATGAGCTCCTGGGTGAGCTCAACTCGAGCTGCTAGGTGAGCTCCCAAGCGAGCTACTTGGCAAGATCTTATGTGAGGTCCTTGCAAACTACTTAGAGAGTTCACTAGTGAGTTCAAGTCAACCCACTCAGCGATCTTCTCGGTGAGCTCCCAGGCAAGCTATTAGGGAAGCTCCCAGGTGAGCTATTAGGTGAGCTCCCTGGTTATCTACTTAGCGAGATGCTCGATGAACTCCAAAGTGAGAAACCAGATGAGCTCAAGGTAAGTTAGCAATGTGAGCTGTCGGGAAAGTTATCGGTGAGTGGCCAAGTGAGTTTTCAGGCAAGCTCAAGTCAAGTTGCTAGATGAGATCCACGGGTGAGCTATTTTCTAAGCTCCCAACCGAGCTTGTAGGTGAGCTACTTGGTGAACTTCCAAGCGAGTTCAAAGATGAACTTGTTGGAAATATTTTAGGTGAGCTTACATGTGAGCTACTAGATGAGCTCAAGGTGATTTGGCAAGGTGAACTCAAGGTGAGTTGTCAAAGTGAGCTCAAGGTGAGTTGGTAAGGCAAGTCTGTCGAGATGAGCTACTAGGTGAGTTACTCGATGAGCTCCCGGGTGAGCTCAACTTGAGCATATCAAAAGCTCTCGAGAAGAGCTCCTAGGTGACCTGTTTGTGGAGCTCTCGGGTGAGCTGCTACATGAGTTCCCAAGTGAGCTACTTAGTGAGCTCATAGGTGAGGTCCATGGCAAGCTACTCAATGAGCTCAAGTCAACCTACTCAAGAAGATGCTCGGTGAGCTACCAAGCGAGTTATTAGGCGAGCTCACATGTAAAGTACTTGGAGAGCTATTTGATAAACTCTAAGGTGAGCTACATGATGAGATCAAGGTGAGTTGGCAAGGTGAGATTATCAACAAGCTCAAGGAGAGCTAGAAAGGTGAGATCCTATGTGAGTTTATGGGTAAGCTATCGGGCGAGATCTAATGTGAGTTTTTAGGCAAGATGCTTGACGAGCTACTAGGTGAGATAAAGTAAAGCTACTCGGTGACCTTCTATGTGAGCTCAAGGTGAGCTAGCAAGGTGAGCTGTCAGTGAGCTCCAATGCAAGTTTTCAGGAAAGCTCAAGTTGAGATTCTCGATGAGCTCCTGGGTGAGCTACTTGCTGAGCTCCCAGGTGACCTCCTAGGTGAGCTATTCATTTAGCTCCTAGGTGAGCTCAAAGGTGAGCTTATCAGAAATCTCTGAGGTGAGATTACATGTGAGCTACCAGATGAGCTCATGGTGAGTTAGCAAGGTGAGCTCAAGGAAAGTTGGCAAGGTGAGCTTCTAGGTGAACTCCAAGGTGAGTTACTCAATAAGCTCCTAGGTGAGCTACTTGGTGAGCTACTCGGTAAGCTCCCAGGAAAACTACTAGGTGAGCTCCCAAGTGAGCTACTTGGTGATCTCATAGGTGAGGTCCCTAGCAAGATCCTAGAAATGTTCACAACCGAGCTCAAGACAACCTACTCGGTGAGCTCCTAGGTGAGTTAGTAGGTGAGCTCCCATGTGAGCTACTTGGTGAGCTACTCGATGAACTCTAAGGTGAGCTACTAGATGAGCTTAAGGAAATTTGGTAAGGTGAGATCCTCAGTGAGCTCAAGGTAAGCTAAAAATGTGAGCTGATAGGTGAACTCCCATATGATTTGGTAAGGTTAGCTATTAGGTGAGCTCCCATGTGAGTTTTAAGGTGAGTAGCTTGATGAGCTCTCGGGTGAGCTCAAGTTGAGCTACTCGGTGAGCTCTTGGGTGAGTTCAATGTTAGTAGGAATGATGACCTATGAGGTGAGATCCAAGGTGAGTTTGAGTAAGCTCAAATCGAGCTGCTCGATGAGATCTTGGGTGAGCTTCTTGCCAAGCTCCCAGTCGAGCTCCTAGGTGAACTTCTCGGTCAACTCCCAGGTGAGCTCAAAGGTGAGCTTATTGGTAATGTTTGAGGTGAGCTTACATGTGAGATACCAAATGATCTCAAGGTGAGTTGGCAAGGTGAGAGATCCCGGGTGAGATTTTGAGCAAGCTCAAGTCAAGTGATCGATGAGCTCTTAGTGTGTCTTGCTTGTTAAGCTCCTGCCTGACTCCTAGGTGAGCTTCTCGGTGAGCTCCCGAGTGAGGCCAAAGGTGAGATTTTCAGTAATATATGAGGTAAGCTTAAATGTGAGCTACCATATGAGCTCAAGGTGAGTTGGCAAGGTGAGCTCATGGCTGAGAGTGGGCAAGGTGAGCTGTCGGGTGAGCTCCCAGAAAGTTACTCGATGATCTCCCAGGTGAGCTGCTACGTGAGCTCCCATGTGAGCTACTTGGAAAGCCCAACTAAGGTCTCTAGTGAGCTGTTTGGTGAGGTCAAAAGCAAGCTCAAGTCAACCTACTCGGTGAGTTCTTGGTGAGCTCCCAAGAGAGCTCTTACGTGAGATCCTTGGTGAGCTACTTGGTGAGCTACTTGAAGAATTCTGAGGTGAGCTACTAGATGAGCTCAAGGTGAGTTAGTAAGATGAGCTCCTCAATGAGCTCAAGGTGAGCTGATAGGCAAGCTCCCATGTGAGTTTCGGGGTGAGCTATCGGTGACCTCCCATGTGAGTTTTCAGTGAGCTTGTTGACAAGATTCCGAGTGAGCTCAAATGAAATTACTCAATGAGCTTCTACGTGAGCTCAAGGTGAGCTAGCAAGGCAATCTATTAGGCAAGCTCCCATGTGAGTTTATGTGTAAGCACATGTCAAGCTACTTTCGAACTCCAAGCCAAGCTCCTAGGTGACATGCATGGTGAGCTCCCAGGTGAGGTCAAAGATGATCTTGTTGGTAATCTCTTAGGTGAGCTTACATGTGAGCTACCTGATGAGCACAAGGCAAGTTGGAAAGGTAAGGTGGCAACGTGAGATGTGAGGTGAACTTCCATGTGAGTTCTTAGGTGAGTTACTCGACGAGATGTTAGGCGAGCTCAACTTAAGCTGATCAACGAGCTTGTAGAAGAGCTCCCAGGTGAGCTACTTGGTGATCTACGCGGTGAGCTCTCTAGCTAGCTCAAGTCAACCTACTCACCAAGCTACTTGATGAGATCTTAGGTGAGCTTTTAGGTAAGTCCCTAGGTGAGTTGTTAGGCAACCTCCTAGCCAAGCTAATTAGTGAGCTGCTCGATGAAAATCGAGGTGAGCTAGCAGATGAGTAAAGGAAAATTAGCAAGATGAGCTCTTTAGTGAGCTCAAGGTGAGCTGGCAAGGTGAGCAAATAGGTGCTCTCCCATGAGAGTTTCTAGGTGAGCTATCGGTGAGCTCCAACATGATTTTTCAGGTGAGCTACTTGACTAGCTCTTAGATGAGCTCAAGTTGAGCTACTCGGTGAGCTCAAGGTGAGGCAGTAAGAGAGCTATCAAGTGAGCTCTTAGTTGAGTTTTTGAGAAATCTCAAGTCGATCTACTTGACGAGCTCCTAGGTGAGTTTCTTGCTAGGCTCCCACCGAGATCCTAGGTGAGCATCTCAAAGTGAGCTACTCGGTGAGCTCCCAGGTGAGCTTAAAGGTGAGCTTGTCGATAATCTCTAAGGTGATCTTACATGCGAGATACCAGATTATCTCAAGGCGAGTAAGCAAGGCAAACTCAAGGTGAGTTGGAAAGGTGAACTATCAGGTGAGTTCCCAGGTGAGTTACTCAATGAGCTCCCTGGGAAGCTCAACTCAAGCTTATCGGTGAGCTCCCAGAGGATCTCCCAGGTGAGCTACTTAGTGAGTTGTTCGGTGAGCTCAGGTGAGCTACTAGGAAAGCTCCTAAGTGAGCTACTTGGTGAGCTCCTAGGTCAGGTCCCCATCAAGCTACTCAACAAGCTCATAAGTGATCTCAAGTCAACCTACTTGGGAAGCTACTCGGTGAGCTCCAAAGCGAGCTCCTAGGTGGCCTACTTGGTGAGTTGCTTAAGGATCTCTCGAGTAAAGTTACTATGTAAGTTTCGGGGTGAGATGATACGTGAGCTCCTATGTAAGTTTTTGGGTGAGATGTTAGGTGAGCTCCCATGAGATTTTTCAGACGAGCTTCTTGATGAGCTCCCGGGAGAGCCTGCTCAAGTTGACTTATACCGTGAGCTCTAAGGTGAGTTTACGGGCAAGCTCAATTCTGAGTTACTTGACGAGCTTCCGAGCAAGCTACTTGCGAAGCTCCTCTAAAGCTGAGCTCCAGTGTTAGCTACTTGGTGAGCTCCAAGGTGAGATTGTGAGTAATATACCATGTGAGCTTACATAAAAGCTACTAGATGAGCTCAAGGTGAGTTGGAAAGATGAGTTGGTGAGGAAATCTCAAGGTGAGTTGACAAGGCGAGCTATCAAGCAAGCTCCCAAGTGAATTCCTAGGTGAGTTACTTGACGAGCTCTCGGTGAGCTCAACTCAAGCTGATTAGGTAGCTCCAGGAGGTGAGTTTATGGGTAAGCTCAAGTCAAGCTACTCGATGAGTTGCTAAGTGAACTACTTGTAGAGCTCCCAAAGAAAGCTCCTAAGTTAGTTACTCGGTGAGCTCCTAGGTGATCTCAAATGTGACCTTGTCAGCTATCTCCGAGGTGAGCTTACATGTGAGCTATCGAGATGAGCTCAAGGTGAGTTTCCAAGGAAAGCTTAAGGTGAGTTGGCAAGGCAAGATTAAGGTGAGTTGGCAAGGTGAGATATCAGAAAGTTCCTGCTAAGTCCCTAGTTGAGTTACTTGATGAGCTCCTAGGTGATCTCAACTCAAGCTCGATCGTGAGCTCTCAGGTGAGATGTTTGGTGAGCTCTAAGGTGAGCTACTAGGTGAGCTCCCAAGAAAAATACTTGGTGAGATCCTAGGTGAGATCCTTGGTGAGCTCAAAAGCAAGCTCAATTCAACCTACTCAGTGAGCTACTCAGCGAGCTCCCGCACAAGCTGTTAGGTGAGCTCACAGGTGAGACATTAGGTGAGCTCCTAAGAGAGCTACTTGGTGAGCTACTCAATGAACTCCGAGGTGAGCTACCAGACAAGATCAAGGTGAGTTTGTAATGTGAGCTCCTTAGTGAGCTCAGGATGAGCTCCCATGTGAGTTGGTAAGGAGAGCTGCTAGGTGAGCTCCCATGTGAATTCCTAGGTGAATTTCTCATGAGCTTCAGGGGTGAGTTGGCAAGGTGAGCTGTTAGGTAAGTTTTTAGGAAAGATCAAGTTGAGATACTTGATGAGCTCTTGGGTGAGCTATTTTCGAGTTCCCATTTGATCTCCTAGGTGAGATGCTCAGTGGGTTCCCAAGTGAGCTAAAATGTGAGCTTGTCGAAATCTCTGAGGTGAGCTTACATGTGAGCTACCAAATGAGCTCAAGGTGAGTTGCCAAGGCAAGATCCTAGGAAAGTTCCCAGGTGAATTTCTCAAATATCTCCCAGTTGAGCTCAAATTGAGCTGATTGGTGAGCTCCCAGAAGAGCTCCCAAGTGAGCTACTTGGCAAGCTATTTGGCGAGCTCTAGGTGAGCTGCTAGGTGACCTTACAAGTGAGCTACTTGGTGATTTCCTAGTCGAGTTCCCTAGTGAGCTACTCAATAAGCTCACAAGTGAGCTCACTAGTGATCTCAAGTCAGCCTACTCAATGAGCTACTCGGTGAGCTCCTAGGTAATTTGTTAGGTGAGCTCCCATGTGAGATACTTGGTGAGATAATTGATGAACTTTGAGGATAGATACCAGATGAGATCAAGGTGAGTTGGCAAGGTGAGCTATTAGGTGAGCTCCCATATGAGCTACTTGGTGAGCTTCTCGATGAAATCCTATGTGAGCTGTCAGATGAGATCAAGGTGAGTTGGTAAGGTGAGATATGATGCAAGCTCCCAGTTGAGTTCTAAGGTGAGTTATTTGAAAAGCTCTTGGGTGAGCTCAACTCAAGTTGATCACTGAGCTCCTAGAAGAGCTCCTAGGAAAGCTACTTGGCAAGCTATTCGGTGAGTTCCCATTCGAGGTACTTGGTAAGCTACACTTGGTGAGGTCCCTAGTGAGTTACTCAGTGAACTCACAAGTGAGCTCAAGTCAACCTACTCGGTGAGCTATTCGGTGAGCTCTTAGGCAAGTTGTTAGGCTAGCTCTTAGGGAAGATACTTGGTGAGATACTTGACCAACTCCAAGGTGAGCTACTAGATGAGCCGAAAGTGAGTTGGTATGGTGAGCTCCTTAGCAAGTCAAGGTGAGATGACAAGGAAAACATATAGGTGAGCTTCCATGTGAGTGTAAGGGTGAGCTATCAGGTGAGCTCCCATTCAAGTTTTCAGGTGAGATACTTGACTAAATCAGGGGTGAGCTCAAGTCAGGTTGCTCGGTGAGCTCCTATGCAAGCTCACGGCAAGCTAGTAAAGTGAGTCGTCGGGAGAGCTACCAAGTATTTTTCTAGGTAAGATCAAGTCAAGCTGCTCGATAAGATCTTGGGCTAGATGCTTATGAAGCTCCCTAGCTGAGCTATTATATGAGCTTCTAAGTGACCTCCTAGGTGAGCTCGAAAGCTAACCTTATCGGCAATCTCGAAGGTGACCTTACATGTAAGCTACCAGATGAGCTCAGGGTGAGTTGGAAAGGTGAGGTCAAGGTGAGTTGGTAAGGTGAGCTCAAGGAAAGTTAGCAAGGTGAGCTCCCAGGTGATTTCCCAGGTGAGTTACCCAATGAGCCAAAGGGTGAGCTCAACTTGAGCTACAAAGATTGGTGAGCTCCTAGAAGAGTTCCTAGGTGAGCTACTTAGTGAGCTATTCAGTGAGCTCCTAGGTGAGTGTTAGGTGATCTCCCAAATGAGATACTTGGTGAGCTCCTAGGTGAGGTCCCTGGTGAGCTGCTCAGAGATCTCACAAGTGAGTTCAAGTCAACCTACTCAATGAGCTAGTTGGTGAGCTCAAAGTTAAGCTATTAGGTGAGCTACGGGTGAGCTACTTTGCAAGCCGCTTGATGAACTCCGAGGTGAGCTACCAGACGAGCTAAAGGTGAGTTGGCAAGGTGAGCTCCTTAGTGAGGTCAAGGTGAGTTGACAAGGTGAGCGACAGCAAGCTCCCATGCGAGTTGGCAAGGCAAGCTATTAGGTGAGCTCTTATGTGAATTTTCAGGTGAGTGCTTTGACGAGCTCCTAGGAAAGCTTAAGTAAAGCTACTCGATGAGCTCCGGGTGAGCTCAAGGTGAGTTGGTAAGGTGAGTTGTCAGTGAGCTCTTAGGCAAGTTTATGGGTAAGCTAAAGTCAAGTTACTCGACGAGCACTTAGGTGAGCTACTTGTCGAGCTCAAGGTGAGTTGGTCAAGCTGAGTGCCCATGCAAGCTCAAAGGAGATATTATCAGAAATCTCTAAGGTGAGCTTACATATGAGCTACCAAATGAGCTTAAGGTGAGTTGGCAAGGCAAGCTAAAGGTGATTTGGCAAGGTGAGTTGTCAGCAAGTTCCTGTGAGAGTTACTAAATGAGCTCCTATGTGACCTCAAGTCAAACCGATCAATAAGCTCCTGAAGATCTCCCGGTGTGAGCTACTTAAAGAGTATTTTGGTGAGCTTATAGGTGAGCTTCTGGGGAGCTCCATAGTGAGCTACTTTGTGAGCTCGCAGTGAGGTCCCTGTGCAAGCTACTCGGTGAGCACACAAGTGACCTCAAGTCAAAGCATTCTCGGTGAGTTCCCGTAAAAGATGGTAGGTGAGCTCCCAGGTGAGATACTTTGTGAGCTACTCGATGAACTCCAAGGTGAGCTACTAGATGAGTTCAAGGAAAGTTTTCAAGGTGAGCTCCTCAGTGAGCTCAAGGTGAGCTGGTAAGGCAAGCGAACAGGTGAGCTCCCATGCGAGTTCTCGGGTGAGTTGTCGGTGAGCTCTCATGTGATTTTTGGGTGAGCTACTTCACGAGCTCCCGAAGCGAGCTCAAGTCGAGCTACTCGGTGAGCTCTGGGTGATTTCAAGGTGACCTAACAAGGTGAGCTATTATGTAAGCTCCTAGGATCCCTTCTAATCTCCAAGCAAAGCTCCCGGTGAGCTTTTAGGTGAACTACTCAATGAGCTCCCATGTGATCTCAAAGGTGAGCTTTTCGGCAATCTCCGAGGTGATCTTACATGTGAGCTACAAGATGAGCTCAATTGAGTTAGTAAGTTGAGCTCAAGGTGGGTTGACAACTTGAGGTCAAGTTGAGTTTGTAAAGTAAGTTCTATGGTGAGTTACTCAACAAGCTCCTGGTTGAGCTAAACTCAAGTTGATCGGTGAGCTCCCGAAGTGTTCCCGGTCGAGCTACTTAGCGAGCTATTCAAATGAGCTCCTAGGTGAGCTACTATGTGAGCTCTAAGGCAAGGTCCTTGTCGAGCTACTGATGAGCCCAAGAGTAATCTCACAAGTGAGCTCAAGTCAACCTACTTAGTGAGCTGCTCATTGAGCTCCCAAGTGAGCTGTTAGGTGAGCTCACGGTGTAAGCTACTTGGTGAGCTACTTGATGAAATTCAAGGTGAGATACCAGATGAGCTCAATGTGACTTGGCAAGGTGATCTCCTTAGTGAGCTCAACTTAAATTGGAAAGGTGAGCTAATAGGTGAGATCCCATGCGAGTTTCTAGGCAAGTTGTTAGGTAAACTCCCAATGAGTTTTTAGGTGAGCTACTTGATGAGCTCCTAGGTGAGATCAAGTCGAAGCTAATCGGTGAGCTCCGGGTGAGCTCAAGGTGAGATTACAAGGTGAGCTATTAGGTGAGCTCGCAGGTGAGTTTTTAGGTAAACTCAAGTTGGTGAGCTACTCGGTGGGCTCCTAGTTAATCTCAAAGGTGAGATTGTTGGTGATCTCTAAGGTGAGATTACATGTGAACTACTAGATGAGCTCAAGGTGAGTTAACAAGGTGAGCTCCCAAGTGAGTTCCAAGGTGAGTTACTCAATGATCCTCAGTGAGCTCAACTCGAGCTGATCGGTGAGATCCAAGAAGAACTCCCGGGTGAGCTACTTGGCGAGCTTCTCGGTAAGCTCCTAGGCAAACCTGCTAGGCTATCTCCCAAGTGAGATACTTGGTGATCTCATAGGTGAGGTCCCCGGTAAGCTCCTCGATAAGCTCACAAGTGACCTCATGTCAACCTACTTATGAGCTCCTTGGTGAGTTATTAGGTGAGCTCCCATGTGAGTTACTTGGTTAGATGCTCGACGAACTCGAGGTGAGCTACTAGATGAGCTTAAGGAAAGTTGATAAGGTGAGATCCTCGGTGAGATCAAGGAAAGGCGACAATGTGAGCTGATAGGTGAACTCCCATATGAGTTGGCAAGGTTAGCTATTCGGTGAGCTCCCATGTGAGTTTTCAGGTGAGTAACATGATGAGCTCTGGGTGAGCTCAACTCGAGCTACTCGGAGAGCTCTTGGGTGAGTTCAAGGTGAGTCGGGAAGATGACTCGTGAGGTGAGATCCAAGGTGAGTTTTGAGTAAGCTCATGTCAAGCTACTCGATGAGCTCTGGGCTGAGCTTCTTGCCGAGCTCCCAGCCAAGCTCCTAGGTGAGCTTCTCAGTCAGCTCCTAGGTGAGCTCAAATTCAAGCTTGTCAGTAATCTTTGAGGTGAGCTTACATGTGAGCTACTAGATGAGATCAAGATGAGTTGGCAAGGTAAGAGATCCCAAGTGAGATTTTGAGCAAGCTTAACGCAAGCTTGTCAACGAGCTCTTGGGTGAGCTACTTACTGAGCTCCTAGTCGGACTCCTAGGTGAGCTTCTCGGTGAGCTCCCAGGTGAGCCCAAAGGTGAGCTTATTGGTAATCTCTAAGGTGAGCTTAAATGTGAGCTACTAGATGAGCTTTGGGTGATTTGGTAAGGTGAGCTCAACACGAGTGGGCAAGGTGAGCTATCGGTGAGCTCCTAGGCAAGTTCCTAGGAAAGTTACTCGACGAGCTCTCAGGTGAGCTCAACTCAAGTTGATGGGTGAGCTACATTGTGATCTATTTGGTAAGCTCTCAAGTGAGCTGCTACCCAATCTCCCATGCAAGCTACTTGGTGAGCCTAGCCAAGGTTACTGGTGAGTTGTTTGGTGAGGTCACAAGTGATATCAAGTCAACCTACTTGGCGAGTTTCTTGGTGAGCTCCCAGGTAAGCGGTTAGGTGATCTCCCAGGCGAGCTACTCGAAGAACTCTTAGGTGAGCTACCGAGATGAGCTCAAGGAGAGTTAGCAAGGTGAGCTGATAGGAAAGCTCCCATGTGAGTTTCTGGGTGAGCTATCAGGTGACCTCCCATGTGAGTTTTTGGGTGAGCTTCTTGATAAGCTTCTGGGTGAGCTCAAGTCAAGTTGCTCGGTGAGCTTCTAGGTGAGCTCAAGGTGAGCTAACAAGGTGATCTATCGTGCAAGCTCCCGAGGTGAGTTTAGGTAAGATCATGTCAAGTTTCTTGACGAGCTCCTAGGTGAGATGCTTATCGAAATCCTAGCCAAGCTCCTAGGTGAGCTACAAGTGAGCTCTTAGGTGAGATAAAAGATGAGCTTGTTGGTAATCTCTTAGGTGATCTTACATGTGAGCTACTAGATGAGCACAAGGTAAGTTGGCAAGGAAAGGTTGCAAGGTGAGATGTCGGGTGAACTTCTACGTGTGTTCCTAGGTGAGTTACTCAACGAGATCCCAGTGTAAGATCAACTAGCTAGCTCAAGTCAACCTACTCACCGAGCTGCTCGATGAGCTCCCAGGTGAGATGTTAGGTGAGCTCCCAAGCAAGCTATTAGGAAACCTCCCAGCCGAGCTAATTGGTGAGCTGCTTGATGAAATATGAGGTGATCTACCAGACGAGGTCAAGGTGAGTTAGCAAGGTGAGCTCCTCAGTGAGCTCAAGGTGAGCTAGCAAGGTAAGTTGATAGGTGATCTCCCATGAGATTTTCTAGGTGAGCTATCAGGTGAGCTCCCATATGAGTTTTTAGGTGAGCTACTTGACTAGCTCTCAAATGAGCTCAACTTGAGCTTCTCGGCAAATTCAAGGTGAGCCGGAAAGGAGAGTCGTCAAATGAGCTCCCAGTTGAGTTTTTAGGAAAGCTCAAGTCGAGCTACTTGATGAGATCCTGGGTGAGCTGCTTGTAGAGCTCCCAGCTGAGCTCCTAGGTGAGCATCTCGGTGAGCTACTCGGTGAACTCCCAAGTTAGCTCAAAGGTGAGCTTGTCAGTAATCTCTAAGGTGAGCTTTCATGCGAGATACCAGATGAGCTCAAGGTGAGTTGGAAAGGTGATCTCAGTCAGTGAATTCCTGTAAGTTACTTGATGAGCTCCCTTGTAAGCTCAACTCAAGCTGATCAGTGAGCTCCCAGAAGATCTCCTAGGTGAGCTACTTAGCGAGCTGTTCGGTGAGCTCCTAGGTGAGCTGTTAGGCAAGCTTCCAAGTGAGCTACCTCGTGAGCTCCTAGGTGAGGTCCTCATCAAGCTACTCGGCAAGTTCACAAGTGAGCTCACAAGTGAGCTCAAGGCAACCTACTTGGCAAGCTACTTGGTGAGCTCCCAGGTGAGCTCCAAGGTGAGCTACTTGGCGAGTTACTTGATGAACTCGACGCAAGCTACTATGTGATTTTCCGGGTGATATGATACGTGAGCTCCTATGTAAGTTTTGGGTGAGTTGTCGGTGAGCTCCCATGAGGGTCTTTGGATGAGATTCTTGATGAGCTCCCTGGGAGAGATCAAGTTGAGTTGTTCGGTGAGCTCCTAGGTGAGTTTACGGGCAAGCTAGAGTCGGGCTACTTGACGAGATCCTAAGTGAGCTACTTGTCAAGCCCCCACCAAGCTCCTAGGTTAGCTACTTGGTGAGATCAAGGTGAGCTTGTTGGTAATCTCCTAGGTGAGATTACATGCAAGCTCTTGGATGACCTCAAGGTGAGTTGGCAAGATGAGTTGGCAAGGAAAGCTCAAGGTGAGTTGATAAGGTGAGCTATCAAGTGAGCTCCCGGTGATTTCCTAGGTGAGTTCTTGGATGAGCTCAACTCAAGCTGAGTGGTGAGCTCCCGGGTGAGCTGCCAGGTGATCTCCCAAGTGAGCTATTTGGTGATATCCTAGGTGAGGTCCCGCGAGCTGCTCGGTAAGCTCATAAGTGAGCTCAAGTCAACCTACTCAACGAGCTAGTCGTGAGAGATATTAGGTGAGCTACAGGGTGATCTACTTGGAAAGCTTCTTGATGAACTTGGAGGTCAGCTACTTGATGAACTCAAGGTGAGTTGGTAAGGTGAGCTCTACAGCAAGCTCAAGGTGAACTGATAGGCAAGCTCCCATGTGAGTTAGCAAGGTGAGATGTCGAGGTGAGCTCCTATGTGAGTTTTCAGTGAGCGCTTAATGAGCTCTTAGGAAATCTCAATTGAAGTTGCTCAAGTGAGCTCCTGGGTGAGCTCAAGGTGAGATGGTAAGGTGAGCTCTCAGGGAAGTTTAAGAGTAAGCTAAATTCAAGATACTTGATGAGAACTTGGGTGAGCTTCTTGTCGAGCTCAAGGTGAGTTATTCAGTGAGTGCCCATGCAAGCTCAAAGGAGATATTATTAGAAATCTCCGAGGTGAGCTTACATATGAGATACCATATGAGCTCAAGGTGAATTTGCAAGGCAAGCTCAAGGTGAGTTGGCAAGGTGAGCTGTCAGGTGAGTTCCCAGGGGTGAGTTACTCGATGTGCTCCCGGGTGAGGTCAACTCGAACTGATCGGTAAGCTCCTAGAAGAGCTCCCTGGTGAGCTACTTAAAGAGCATTTTGGTGAGCTTCTAGGTGAGTTTCTAGGGGAGCTCCATAGTGAGCTATTTTCGAGCTCCCAAGTGATGTCCCGGTGAGGTGCTCAAAGTGAGCACAAAAGTGACCTCAAGTCAGCCTTCTCGGAAAGCTCCCAGACAAGATGGTAGGTGAGCTCATAGGTGAGCTACTTGGCAAGCTACTCAATGAACTCCAAGGAAAGATACCAGATGAGTTCAAGGAAATTTGGCAAGGTGAGCTCCTCGGTGAGCTAAAGTTGAGTTGGTAAGGAAAGTGGATAGGTGATCTCCCATGCGAGTTTCTAGGTGAGCTATTAGGTGAGCTCTCATGTGATTTTTTGGGTGAGCTACTTGACGAGCTCCCGAGTGAGCTCAAGTCGAGCTACTCGGTGAGCTCCTATGTGATCTCAAGGTGAGATGACAAGGTGAGCTATTATGCAAGCTCCTCGGCTCCTAGCTAAGCTCAAGCCAAGCTTCCAGGTGAGCTCCTAGGTGAACTACTCGATGAGCTCCCACGTGAGCTCAAAGGTGAGCTTGTTGGTAATCTCTTAGGTGAGTTTACATGCGAGCTACAAGATGAACTCAATTTGAGTTGGAAAGGTGAGCTCAAGGTGGGTTGATAAGGTGAGCTCAAGGTGGGTTGGAAAGGAGAGTTCTATGGTGAGTTATTGGATGAGCTCCTAGATGACCTAAACTAAAGATTATCGGTGAGCTCATAGAAGTGCTCCCATTCGAGCTACTTAGAGAGCTATTTGGTGAGCTACTAGGTGAGCTCTAAGGTGAGGTCCCCATCGATCTACTTGATGAGCCCAAGAGTGAGCTCACAAGTGAGCTCAAGTCAACCTACTCAGCGAGCTACTCGTTGAGATGTTAGGTGAGCTCACAAGCAAGCTACTTGGTGAGCTACTTGACGAAATTCAAGGCAAGATACCAGATGAGATCAAGGTGAGTTGGAAATTTGAGCTCCTCAGTGAGCTCAATGTAAATTAGAAAGGTGAGCTGATAGGTGAGCTCCCATGTGAGTTTCTGGGTGAGCTATCGGTCAAGCTGCCAACAAGTTTTGGGTGAACTACTTGATGAGCTCCCAGGTGAGATCAAGTCAAGCTGATCGGTAAGATCCTAGGTGAGCTCAATGAAAGATGGAAAGGTGAGCTATCAGGTGAGCTCCTAGTTGAGTTTTAGGTAAACTCAAGTTGGTGAGCTACTCGATGAGCTCCCAGTTAAGCTCAAAGGTGAGCTTGTTGGAAATCTCTGAGGTGAGCTTACATGAGAGCTACCAGATGAGCTCAAGGTGAGATGGCAAGGTAAGTTCAAGGTTAGTTAGCAAGCCAAGCTCAAGGTGAGCTATCGGTGATCTCAGGTGAGTTCTCGGGTGAGTTACTCAACGATCTCGAGTGATCTCAACTCGTGTTGATCAATGAGCTCCTAGGTGAGCTACTTAGCAAGCTCTTAGAAGAGCTGCTAGGTGAGCTCCTAAGTGAGTTACTTAGCAAAGTCCCATGTGAGGTCCTTAGTGAACTACTCGGTGAGCTCACAAGTGAGCTCAAGTTAACCCACTCAGTGAGTAGCTTAGTGAGCTCCCAGGTGATCTGTTATTCGAACTCCCATATGATCTACTTGGTGACATGCTCAATGAACTCCAAGGCAAGATACCAGATGAGATCAAGGTGTGTTGGCAAGGTGAGCTCCTCAGCAAGCTCAATGTGAGTTGAAGAGGTGAGCTGATAGGTGATCTCCCATGTAAATTGTAAAGGTGAGCTATCAGGTGTGCTCCCATGCGATGTTTCAAGCAAGCTACTTGACAAGATCCAAGGATAGCTGAAGTCAAGCTACTAGGTGAGCTAATAGTGATTTTGTAAGGTGAGCTATCAGTGCAAGCTCCTAGGTTAGTTTTGGGCAAGCTCAAGTTGATTTGCTAGATGAGCTCAGGGTGAGCTATTTGTTGAACTCCGGCCGAGCTCCTAGGTGAGCAACTCAGTGAGCTCCCAGGTGAGCTTAACACTAAGCTTGTCGAAATCTTTAAGGTGAGCTTACATGCGAGATAAGAGATGAGCTCAAGGTGAGTTGAGAAGGTGATCTCAAGGCAAGATGGCAAGGTGAGATGTCGGTGAGCTCCGGTGAGTTCCAGCTAAGTTACTCAACGAGATGCTAGTCGAGATACTAGGCGAGCTCCCAAGTGAGCTAATTCGTAAGCTCATAGATGAGGTCCTTGGCGAGCTACTCAGCAAGCTCATAAGAAAGTTGTATTCAACCTACTCGTTGAGCTCCTAGGCAAGTTATTAGGTGAGCTCCTCATCTAGCTAAAGGTGAGCTAGTAATGTGAGCCTATAGGTGAACTCCCATACTAGTTGGAAGGTGAGCTGTTAGGTGAGCTCCCATGTGAGTTTTTAGGTGAGCTACTTGATGAGCTCTTGGGTGAGATCAAGTGAAGCAACTCAGCGAGCATCCTGGGTGAGCTCAAGGTAAGCTGGTAAGATGACTGTCGGTGAGATCGAAGGAAAGTTTCAAAGTAAGCTCAAGTTGAGTTACTCGAAAAACTCCGGGTGAGCTACTGCTCGAGCTCCTAGCCGAGCTCCTAGGAGAGCTGCTCGGTGAGCTCCCAAGTGATCTCAAAGCCAAGCTTGTTGACAATCTCGAGGTGAGCTTACTTGTGAGCTAACAGATGAGCTCAAGGAGAGAGATCCTAGGTGAGTTTTGAGCAAGCTCAAGTTGAAATGCTCGACAAGCTCTTGGGTGAGCTACTTGTCGAGGTCCCTAGCTGGGCTCCTAGGTCAGCAATCTCGAGTTGGGCTTACATGTGACCTACTAGATGAGATCAAGGTGAGTTCACAAGGTGAGCTCAAGGTGAGCTAGTAAGGCAAGCTCAAGGCATGTGGGAAAGGTGAGCTGTCAAGTGAGCTCCTAGAAATTTCCTGTAAGTTACTAGACGAGCTCATAGGTGAGCTCAACTTGAGCTGATCGGTGAGCTCCCGAAGAGCTCAAAGGTGATCTACATGGCGAGCTTTTGGGTGAGCTCAAGTGAGCTCTCGGTGAGCTACTTGGCGAGCCCACACATAGTCCCCTGGCGAGCTTCTCAATGAGGTCGAAGTGAGCTCAAGTCAACCACTCGGTGAGCTACTCATTGAGCTCTCAGTGAGCTATTAGGTGAGCTCCCGGGTGAGTTACTTGGTGATCTACTCAACAAACTCTTAGTGAGCTACTACATGAGCTCAAGGTGAGTTGGTAAGGTTAGCTCCTTAGTGAGCTCAACGTGAATTCATAGGTGAGCACCCATGTGAGTTTCTAGGTGAGCATCGAGTTAGCTCCCATGTAAGTTTTTGGGTGAGATTTTTGACGACCTTCTAGGTGATCTCAAGTCAAGCTACTTTGGGAGCTCCTGGGTGAGCTGAAGGTAATGTGGTAAGGTGATCTATCAAGAAAGATCCTAGGTGAGTTTTTCAGGAAAGTTCATCTCGAGCTCTTGGGTGAGCTACTTGCCAAACTCCTAGCCGAGCTCCTAGGTGAACTACACGGTGAGCTCCTAGGAAAGGTCAAAGGCGATCTTGTTAGCAATCCCTTAGGTGATCTTACATGCAAGCTACTAGATGAGCATAAGGAAAGATGGTAAGTCAAGCTCAAGGTGAGGTGGTAAGGTGAGCTGTCAGGTGAGCTCCACAAAGAAGTTCCCGTGTGAGTTAATCGACAAGCTCCCAGGAGAGCTCAACTCAAGCTGATTGGTGAGCTCATAGAAGAGCTCCAAGGTGAGCTACTTGGTGATCTCGCTTAGTGAGCTCAAGCTAGCTCAAGTCAACCTACTCACCGAGCTGCTCGATCAGATATTAGGTGAGCTCTCAGTGAGCTATTAGGTGAGCTAGTTGGCAAGCTGCTCAAAAAAATCTTAGGTAAGCTACCGAGATGAGCTCAAGGTGAGTTGGCAAGGTGAGTTCCTCACCAAGCACAAGGCAAGCTAGAAAGGTGAGCTTCCATGCGAGTTAGCAAGGTGAGCTATTAGGCAAGTTCCCATGTAAGTTTTTTGATGAACTACTTGATGAGATATCAGGTGAGCTCAAATTAAGTCACTTAGCAAGCTCCGGGTGAGCTCAAGGTGAGCTCCCAGGTGAGTTTCTAGGTAAGCTCAAGTCGACCAACTCAACGAGCTCTTGGGCAAGCTGCTTACCGAGCTCTAGCTGATCTCCTAGGTGATCTCACAAGTGATCTCAAACACAAGCTTGTTAGTAATCTACGAGGTGAGCTTACATGTGAGCTATCATATGAGTTCAAGGCAAGTTGGCATGGTAAGCTTTCGGGTGACCTCCAGTGAGTTCCCAGTGAGTTACTCAATGATCTCCTAGGTGAGCTCAACTCGGTCGATTGGTGAGCTCTAGAAGGGATCCTAGGTGAGCTACTTCACGAGCTATTCGAGAGCTCCTAGGTGAGTTACTAGGTGAACTACTTAGTGATCTCCTTGGCGAGGTCCTCGGTGAGATGACAAGTGAGACCAAGTAAACCTACTTAGTGAGATACTCGGTGAGCTCCCATGTGAGCTGTTAGGTGAGATACTTAGCGAGATACTTGAAAAAATCCAAGGAAACCTACCAGATGAGCTCAACGTGAGTTGGCAAGGTGAGCTCCTCACCGAGCACAAGGTGAGCTGGCAAGGCGAGCTGATAAGTGAGCTCCCATCTGATTTGATAGGGTGAGTTCCCATGTGAGTTTTCACACGAGTTGATTGATGAGATCCAAAGAGAGCTCATGTTGAGCTACTTGGTGAGCTCTTGGGCAAGCTCAAGCCATGTTGGAAAGGTGAGCTATTAGGTGAGCTCCCAAGTGAGTTTTCATGCAAGCTCAAGTCGAGTTGGTTGACGAGCTCCTAGGTGAGCTGCTTGTTGAGCTCCCAGTGTAGCTCCTAGGTGAGCTGCTAGAGGAGCTCCCAGGGAAAGCTAAAAGGTGATCCATTTGACAAGGTTAGATCAAGGTGAGTTGGTAAGGTGATATGACAGCAAGCTCCCGGTGAGTTCCTAGGTGAGTTACTCGATGAGCTCCTGGGTGAACTCAACTCGAGCTACTCAAAAAACTCTGAGGCAAGCTACCTTCTGAGCTCAAGGTGAGTTGGCAATGTGAGCTTCTCATCAAGCTCAAGGTGAGCTGGCAAGGTGAGCTGATAGATGTGATCCCATGCAAGTTGGCAAGGTGAGTGTAAGGTGAGCTCCCATTTGAGTTTTTGGGCAAGGCTTAATGAGCTCATAGGTGAGCTCAAGTCAAGATGCTCACTGAGCTCTTGGGAAAATTCAAGGTGAACTGGTAAGGTGAGCTGTCAAGTGAGTTCCTAGGTGAGTTTCTAGGAAAGCTCAAGTCAAGCTACTCGATAAGCTCCTCGGATGAGATGCTTGCCGAGCTACGAGATGAGATCATAGGTGAGCTTCTCGGTGAGATCCGAAGGGAGATCAAATGTTATATTTTTGGTAATCTCTTAGGTGAGCTTACATGTGAGCTACCAGATGAGCTCCAGGTGAGTTGGAAAGGTGAGCTCAAGGTGAGTTGGTAAGGAAAGCTCAAGGTGAGTTGGCAAGGTGAGCTGTCAGAGTAAGCTCCCAGGTGAGTTCCTAGGTGAGTTACTCGATGAAATCTCAATTAAGCTCAACTCGAGTTGATCGGTGAGCTCCCAGAAGAGCTCCTAGGTGAGCTACTTGGTGAACTATTCGGTGAGCTCCCAGGTGAGCTACTAGGTGAGCTCCCAAGTGAGCTACTTAGTAAGATTACTGGTGAGGTCCCTGGTGAATTACTTGGAGAGCTAACATGTGTGGTTAAGTCATCCTACTCAATGAGATCCAAGGTGATGTTTTAGGTGAGCAAATGGATGAACTTTAAGGTGAGATAACAGATGAGCTCGAGGTGAGTTGGCAAGGTGAGATCCTCAGTGAGCTCAAGGTGAGTTGATAGGTGAGTTCCCATGCATGTTGGAAAGGTGTGTTGTCAGGTGAGCTCCCATATGAGTTTCTGAGCAAGCTCTTGGGTGAGCTCAAGGTGAGCTAGCAAGGTGAGCTCCTAGGTTAGTTTTCAGGTGAGCTGCTAGGTGAGATCCTGGGTGAGCTAGAGGTGAGCTGTCATGTGAGCTCCTAGGTGAGTTTCTGAGCAAGCTCAAGTTGAGATACTCAACGAACTCTTGGGTGAGCTCAAAGGTGATATTTTCAGCAATCTCAAAGGTGAGCTTACATGTGAGCTACAACATGAACTCAAGACGACTTGGCAAGGTGAGCTATCAGGTGAGCTGCTAGGTGATCGTCTAAGTGAGCTACTTGGTGAAATCCTAGGAGAGGACCTCGAGAGAGCTGCTTGGTGAGCTCATAAGAAATCTCAAGTCATCTTACTCAACAAGTTTCTTGGTGAGCTTAAGTGAGATATTAGGTGAGCTACTTGATAAAATTTGAGGTGAGATACTAGACAAGCTCAAGGTGAGTTGGTAAGGTGATCTCCTCAGTGAGCTCAAGGTGAGCTAGCAAGGTGAGCTAATAGGTAAGTTCCCATGTGAGTTGTTATGGTTATCTATCAGGCAATCTCCTATGTGAGTTTTCAGGCAAGCTACTTGACGAGCTCTCAGGTGAGCTTAAGTCGAGGTGCTTGGTGAGCTCCAGGTGAGCTCGGGGGTGAGTGATAAGGTGAGTCATCGGGTGAGCTCTCGGGTAAGTTTATAGGGAAGCTCAAGTCGAGCTACTTGATGAGATCCTAGGTGAACTCCTTGTCGAGCTCCCAGTCGAGCTCCTAGGTGAGCTACTCGATGAGCTCCCATGTGAGCTCAAAGGTGAGCTTATCAGTAATCTCTGAGGTGAGCTTACATGTGAGCTACCAGATGAGCTCAAGGTGAGTTGGCAAGGTGAGATCAAGGCAAGTTGGTAAGGAAAGCTCAAGGCAAGTTGGTAAGGTGAGCTATCAGGTGAGCTCCCATTCAAGTTCCCAGGTGAGTTACTTCATGATCTCCCAGGTGAGATCAACTCAAACTGATCTTCGAGCTCCCAGAAGAGCTTCTTGGTGAGCTACTTTACAAGCTATTCAAAGCAAGCTCCCCAGGTGAGCAGCTAGTTGAGCTCCCAAGCTAGGTACTTGGTGAGCTCTCAGAGAGGTCCCTGGTGAGCTACTCGGTGAGCTCACAACCAAGCTCAAGTCAACCTACTCAATGAGCTACTTGTTTAGCTCCTAGGAAAGCTATTAGGCAAGCTCCTAGGTAAGCTACTTGGTGAGCTACTTGACAAATTTAGAGGTGAGCTACTAGACGAGCTCAAGGTGAGTTAGGAAGGTAGGTTCCTCAGTGAGCTCAAGGTGAGCTGGAAAGGTAAATTCCTTCAAGTTAGTTAGTAAGGTTAGCTACCAAGTGAGCTCCCATGTGAGTTTTTGGGTGAGCTACTTGAAGAGCTCAAGTTTTGCTACTTCGCATGAGCTCTGGGTGAGCTCAAGGTGAGCTAGCAAGGTGAGCTCCTAGGTGAGTTTCCATGCAAGCTCAAGTCAAGCTACTCGATGAGCACCTGGGTGAGCTACTTGCCAAGCTCACAGCTGATCTCCTATGTGAGCTACTCGGTGGGCTCTTAGGCAAGCTCAAAGGAAAGCTTGTCTACAATGTCTGAGGTGAGCTTATATGTGATCTACTAGATGAGCTCAAGGCAAGTTAGCAAGGTAAGATGTCAAGCGAGCTCCCAGGTGATTTAGTGGAAATTCTCTTAGGTGAGCTCAATTTATACTAATTGGAAATCTCCCGAGAGAAGAGATCCCAGGTGAGCTACTTAGTGAGTTATTCAGTGAGCTCCCAGGTGAGTTGCTATGCAAGCTCCCAAATGAGCTACTCGGTGATCTCCAAAGTGAGGTCCCTGGTGAGCTCACAAGTGAGTTGTTAGGTGAGATCCCAGGTGAGCTATTAGGTGAGCTCCCAGGTGAGCTACTTGGTGATCTTCTCAACAAAATCTGAGGCAAGCTACTAGATGAGCTCAAGGTGAGTTAGCAAGGTGAGCTCCTCAGTGAGCTCAAGGTGAGCTAGTAAGGCGAGCTCCTATGTAATTTTTCAAGTGAGCTACTTGACGAGATCTTGGATGAGTTGTGAGTTCCCAGTGAGTTACTCGATGAGATTCTAGGTGAGATCAACTTGAGATGATTAGTAAGCTCCCAAAAGAGCTCCTAGGTGAGCTACTTAACAAGTGTTTGGTGAGCTTGTAGGTGAGCTGCTAGGTGAGCTCCCAAGTGAGCTACTTGGTGAGCTCCCATTTGAGGTCCCCGAAGAACTACTTGGAAAGCTCACAAGTGAGGTCACAAGCAAGCTCAAGTCAACATAATTGACGAGATACTTAGTGAGCTCCCGTGCTAGTTGTTAGGTGAGCTCTAGGTGAGCTACTTGGGAGCTACTAGATGAACTATGAGGTTAGCTACCAAACAAGCTCAAGGTGAGTTAGCAAGGTGATCTCCTAAGTGAGCTAAGGGTAAGCTAGCAAGGAAAGCTGATAGATGAGATTGTACACTAGTTTCTGGGTTATCTAGTAAGGTAAGTTGATAGACAAGCTCATACATGAGTTTCTAGGTGAGCTACTTGACGAGATCTGTGCGAGCTCAAGTCGAGCTGCTCAAGAAGCTCTTGTGCAAGCTTAAGGTGAGCTAGCAAGGTGAGTAGTTAGGTGATATATAAGGTGAGTTTTCAGGAAAGCTCAAGTTGACCCACTCAAGGAGCTCCTGGGTGAGCTACTTGTCGAGCTCCCAGCTGAGCTTCTAGGTGAGCTACTCGGTTAACTCCCGAGTGAGCTCAAAGGTGATCTTTGCGGTAATCTCTGAGGTGAGCTTACATGTGAGCTACTAGATGAGCTCAAGGTTAGTTTGCAAGGTGAGCTTAAGGGGAGTTAAAAATATGATCTATCAAGTAAGCTCCTAGGTGAGTTCCCAGGTGAGTTACTTGACGAGCTCCTGGGTGAGCTCAACTTCCAGCTAATCAACGAGCTCTCAAAAGAACTATCAGTGAGCTACTTAGTGATTTGTTTAGCGAACTCTAAGGTGAGATGATAGGAAATCTCCCAAGTGAGATACTTGATGAGGTCCCCAGATAGCTACTCGGTAAGCTCACAAGTGAGCTCAAGTCAACTTACTCGGTGAGCTACTTAGTGAGCTCCCAGGCAAGCTCCCAGGTGAGCTCCCAGGTGAGCTACTTGGTAAGCTACTCAAAAAACTTCGAGGTGAGCTACTAGATGAGCTCAAGGTGAGTTGGAAATGTGAGCTCCTTAGAGAGGTTAAGGTGAGCTTGTAAGGTGAGCTGATAGGTGAGCTCTCATGCAAGTTTCTGGGTGAGCTATCAGGTGACCTCCCATGTGAGTTTTTAGGTGAGCTATTAGGCTAGCTCCCATTTGGTTTTTATTGTGAGCTACTTAACGAGCTCCTCAATGAGCTCAAGTTAATCTACTCGGTGAGCTCTGGGTGATCTTAAGGTGATCGGCAAGGTGAGTTGTTAGGTAAACACCCAGGTGAGTTTCTGGGTAAGCTCAAGTCAAGCTGCTCGACGAGCTCTGGGTGACTCGTCACCAAGCTCCCAGCCTAAGCTCCTATGTGAGCTACTTGGTGAGCTCCCAGGTGAGCTCAAAGGTGACCTTGTCAAAGCAATCTCGAGGTGAGATTATATGTGAGCTACTACATGATCTCAAGGAGAGATCGAAAGGTGAGCTATCAGTGACCTCCCAACCGAGTTTTGAGTAAACTCAAGTTGGTGAGGTACTGATGAGCTCCCAGTTAAGCTCAAAGGTGATCTTATTGGTAATCTCGAGGTGAGATTACATGAGAGCTACTAGATGAGCTCAAGGTGAGATGGTAAGGTGAGCTCAAGACAAGTTCGCAAGCCAAGCTCAAGGTAAGCTATCAAGTGAGCTCCCGGGTGAGTTCTCGGGTGAGTTACTCGACGAGCTCCTGGGTGAGCTCAACTCGTGTTGATCAACGAGCTCCTAGGTGAGCTACTTGGCGAGCTCCTAGACGAGCTGCTAGGTGACATCCTAAGCGAGTTACTTATCGAAGTCCCGGGAGAGGTCCCTAGTGAACCACTCGGTGAGCTCACAAGTGAGCTCAAGTCAACCCACCCAATGAGTAGCTTAGTGATATCCCGGTGTGAGCTATTAGGCAAGCTCCCAGGTGATCTACTTGGTGAGATGCTCAATGAAGTCCAAGGTGAGCTACCAGATGAGCTCAAGGTGTGTTGACAAGGTGAGCTCCTTAGTGAGCTCAAGACGAGTTGAAGATGTAATCTAATAGGTGAGATCCCATACGATTTTGCAAGGTGATCTATCCGGTGTGCTCCCATGTGAGTTTTCAAGCAAGCTGCTTGACAAGATCCTAGGAGAGCTCAAGTCAAGCTACTCAGTGAGCTCCTAGGTGAGTTAACAGAGAGTTGGCAAGGTGAGCTGTTAGGAAAGCCCCAGTGAGTTTTTGACCAAGCTTAAGTTGAGTTGTTAGATGAGCTCCTAAGTGAGCTGTTTGCCAAACCGGCCCGAGCTCCTAGGTGAGCTACTTAGTGAGCTCCTAGGTGAGCTCAACATTGATCTTGTCAAAAATATTTAAGGTGAGCTTACATGTGAGCTATGAGATGAGCTCAAGGTGAGTTGGCAAGGTGGGCTCAAGGTGAGATGGCAAGGTGAGATGTCAAGTGAGCTCCCAGGTGAGTTCCCAGGTAAGTTACTTGATGAGCTCTTGGTCGAGCTACTAGGTGAGCTCCCAAGTGAGCTAATTGGCGAGCTCATAGGTGAGGTCCTTGGTGAGATACTCAGTAAGCTCAGAGGAAAGTTGTAGTCAACCTAATCAGTGAGTTCCCAGGTAAGTTATTAGGTGAGCTCCTAGGTGAGATACTTTCTGAGCTACTCGATGAACTCTGAGGTGAGCTACTAGATGAGCTTAAGGTGATTTGGCAAGGTGAGCTCCTCATCTAGCTAAAGGTGAGCTAGCAATGTGAGTGATAAGTGAACTCCCATACTAGTTGGCAAGGTGAGCTGTTAGGTGACCTCCCATGTGAGTTTTAGGTGAGCTACTTGATGAGCTTCCGGGTGAGATCAACTCAAGTTACTCGGCAAGCTCATGGGTGAGCTCAAGGCAAGCTGGTAAGGTGACCTGTCAGGTGAGATCGTAGGAAATTTTACAAGCAAGCTCAAGTCGAGTTGCTTGACGAACTCCTAGGTGAGCTACTTGCTGAGCTCATAGCTGAGCTTCTACAGGGGAGTTTCTCGGTGAGATCCCAAGTGAGGTCAAATCCAATCTTGTAAATAATATCTCGAGGTGAGATTACTTGTGAGCTACGAGACAAGCTCAAGGTGAGAGATCCCAGTGAATTTCGAGCAAGCTCAAGTCAAGTTGATCAATGAGCTACTTTGCTGAGCTCCCACTGTGCTCCTAGGTCAGCAATCTCTAAGGTGAGCTTACATGCGAGCTACCAAATGAGATCAAGGTGAGTTCACAAGGTGAGCTCAAGGTGAGTTAGTGAGGCATACTCAAGGCAAGTGGGAAAGGTGAGCTATCGGGTGATCTCCCAGAAAATTTCCTACGTAAGTTACTCGACAAGCTCCTAGGAAAGCTCAACTTGAGTTGATCGGTGAGCTCCTAGAAGAGCTTAAAGGTGAGCTACATGGCAAGCTATTCGGTGAGCTTCCAAGTGAGCTCTCGGGTGAGATACTTGTAGTGCCTAGGTATGGTACACTGGTGAGCTTCTCGGTGAGGTCACAAGTGAGCTCAAGTTAACCACTCGGTGAGCTACTCGTTGAGCTCCCAGTGAAATTAAGTGAGCTCCGGGTGAGCTACTTGGTGAGCTACTCAACAAAATCTGAGGTGAGCTACCAGATGAGCTTAAGGTGAGTTGGCAAGGTGAGCTCCTCAATGAGCTCAAGGTGAGTTGATAGGTGAGCTCCCATGTGATTTTTTGGGTGAGCTCTCAGGTTAGCTCCCATGTAATTTTTAGGTGAGCTTCTTGATAAGATTGTGGGTGAGCTCAAGTCAAGCTACTTTGGAAGCTCTTGGGCGAGCTCAAGGCAATTCGGTAAGGTGATCTATCAGGAAAGCTCCTAGGTGAGTTTTTCAAGAAATCTCATATCGAGCTGCTGGGTGAGCTCCTTGCTGAACTCCCAGCCAAGCTCCTAGGTGAACTACATGGTGAGCTCCTAGGCGAGGTCAAAGGTGAGCTTGTTAGTAATCTCTTAGGTGAGCTTACATGCAAGCTACTAGATGAGCACAAGGCAAGATGGTAAGTTGAGCTCAAGGTGAGGTGGTAAGGTGAGCTGTCAGGCGAGCTCCACAATGAGTTCCCAGGTGAGTTACTTGACAAGCTCCCAGGAGAGATCAACTCAAGCTGATCAGTGAGCTCGTAGAAGAGCTCCAAGGTGAGCTAATTGGTGATTTTCTTAGTGAACTCTCAAGCTAGCTCAAGTCAACCTACTCACTGATCTACTCGGTGAACTCCCAGGTAAGCTGTTAGCTGAGCTCCCAGTGAGCTGTTAGGTGAGCCCTGTGAGTTGTTAGGTGAACTTCTAGGCAAGCTACTTGGTGAGTTTCTCAAAAACTTTGAGGTAAGCTACTAGATGAGCTCAAGGTGAGTTGGCAAGGTGAGCTCCTCAGTGAGCACAAGGTAAGCTAGAAAGGTGAGCTGATACGTGAGCTTCCATGTGAGTTGGCAAGGCAAGCTATTAAGCAAGCTTACATGTGAGTTTTTGGGTGAGCTACTTGATGAGATCTTGGGTGAGCTAAAATTGGGTCACTCGGTGAACTCTTGGTGAGCTCAAGATGAGATCCAGTGAGTTTCTAGGTAAGCTCAAGTTGAGCTACTCAATGAGCTCCTTGGAAAGCTACTTACCGAGCTCCTAGCTGATCTCCTAGGTGATCTCACAAGCCGGCTCAAAGACAAGCTTGTCGTAATCTACGAGGTGAGCTTACATGTGAGCTATCGAGATGAGCTCAAGGTAAGTTGGTAAGGCAAGCTTTCAGTGAACTCCCAAGTGAGCTCCTAAGTGAGTTACTTGATTTTCTCCTAGGTGATCTCAAATTGATCTCGATTAGTGAGCTCCTAGAAGACCTCCTAGGTGAGCTACTTCACGAGCTATTCATAGAGCCCCGTGTGAGTTGCTAGGTGAACTACTTGGCGAGATCCTTGGTGAGGTCCTCGGTGAGCTAAAAGTGAGACCAAGTCAACCTACTTGGCGAACTACTCAATGAGCTCCTAGGCGGCTGTTAGGTGAGATCCCGGGTGAGCTACTTAGCAAGATACTCAACAAAATCCAAGGCAACCTACCAAACGAGCTCAAGGAGAGTTGGTAAGGTGAGCTCCTCGAGAGCACAAGGTGAGTGGCAAGGTGAACCGATAGGTGAGCTCCCATCTAATTTGATAGGGCAAGTTCTCATGTGAGTTTTCACATGAGCTAATTGACGAGCTCCCAAGAGAGATCATGTTGAGCTACTCGGCGAGCTCTTGGGAAAGCTCAAGCCAAGTTGGTAAGGTGAGATATCAAGTGAGCTCCGGAGTTAGTTTTCACGTAAGCTCAAGTCAAGTTAGTCGACGAGCTCCTTGGTGAGCTACTGAGCTCCCAACGTAGCACCTAGGTGAGCTACTAGATGAGCTCCTAGGAAAGCTAAAAGGTGAACCATTTAACAAGGTGAGATCAAGGTGAGTTGGCAAGGTGAGATGTCAAGTGAGCTCCAGGTGAGTTACTTGATGAGCTTCTGGGTGAAATCAACTTGAGCTACTTGACAAACTCTGAGGCAAGCTACCTTCTGAGCTCAAGGTGAGTTTGTAAGGTGAGCTCCTCATCAAGCTCAAGGTGACCTAACAAGGTGAGATGATAAACGAGCTCCCATGTGATTTGGTAAGTTGAGCTGTCAAGTGAGCTCCCATGTGAGTTTTTGGATGAGATGCTTGACGAGCTCCTAGGTGAGCTCATGTGAAGCTGCTCACTGAGCTCTTGGGAAACTTCAAGGTGAGCTGTCAGGTGAGTTCCTAGGTGAGTTTCTTCGAAAGCTAAAGTCGAGCTGCTCGACAAGCTCCTGGATGAGTTGTTTGCCAAGCTACCAACCGAGCTCTTAGGTGAGCTACTCAGTGAGATCCTAAGGTAGCTCAAAGGTGATATTTTTGGTAATCTCTTAGGTGATCTTACATGTGAGCTACAGATGAGCTCCGGAGTGAGTTGGAAAGGTGAGCTCAAGGTGAGTTGGCAAGGTGAGCTGTTAGGTGAGCTCCCAAGTGAGTTCCTAGGTGAGTTACTCGATGAGCTCTCGATTAAACTCAACTCGAGCTAATCAGCGAGCTCCAAGAAGAGCTCCTAGGTGTGCTAGTTGGTGAGCTATTTAGTGAGCTCCCAAGTGAGCTACTAGGAGAGCTCCCAAGTGAGCTACTTAGTAAGCTTGAAGGTGAGGTCCCTAATGAACTACTTGGTGAGCTAACACGTGAGCTCAAGTCAACCTACACGATGAGCTCCAAGGTGAGCTATTAGGTGAGGTACTGGATGAACTCTGAAGTGAGCTAACGAGAAGAGCTCGAGGTGAGTTGGAAAGGTGAGATCCTCGGTGAGCTCAAGGTGAGCTGATAGGTGAGTTCCCATGGGAGTTGGAAAGGTGAGTTTTCAGGTGAGCTCCCATATGAGTTTCTCAACGAGATGTTTAGGGAGCCCAAGGTGAGCTAGCAAGGCAAGCTCCTAGGTTAATTTTCAGGTGAGCTGCTGGGTGAGCTCTTAGCTGAGCTAAAGGTGAGCTAGCAAGGTGAGTTGTCAAGCAAGCTCCTAGGTGAGTTTCTAAGAAAGCTCAAGTTGAGATTCTCAATGAACTCTTGGGTGAGCTCAAAGGTGAGATTTTCAACAATATTAGAGGTGAGCTTACATGTGACCTACGAGATGAGCTCAAGGTAAGTTGGAAAGTTGAGTGTCAAGTGAGCTCCCGGAGTGACCTGCTAGGCAATCTTCTAAGTGAGCTACTTGGAAAAATCCTAGGTGAGTACCCGGTGATCCGCTCAGGTGAGCTCACAAGAAAGCTCAAGTCATCTTACTTAACAAGCTACCTGGTGAGCTCCCAGGTGAGCTTTTAGGAAAACTACGATAAAATTTGAGGCAAGCTACCAGACGAGCTCAAGGTGAGTTGGCAAGGTGATCTCCTTAGTGAGCTCAAGGTGAGCTAGCAAGGTGATCTAATAGGTAAGTTCCCATGTGAGTTGTTAGGGCGAGCTATTAGGTGAGCTCCTATGTGAGTTTTCAAGCAAGCTACTTGATGATATCTCAAGCGATCTTAAGTCAAGGTGCTCCAAGAGCTCCTAGGTGAGCTCAAGGTGAGTTGGTAAGGCGAGTTGTCAGGTGAGCTCCCAAGAAATTTTCTAGGGAAGCTCAAGTCGAGCTACTTGATGAGCTCCTAGGTGAGCTACTTGTTAAGCTCCCAGTCGAGCTCATAGGTGATTTGATCGGTGAGCTCCCATTTGAGCTCAAAGGTGAGCTTGTCATAAATCTCTGAGGTAAGCTTACATGCAAGCTACCAGATGAGCTCAAGGTGAGTTGGTAAGGTGAGATCAAGGCAAGTTGGTAAGGTAAACTCAAAACAAGTTAGTAAGGTGAGTGTCGGTGAGCTCCCGGGTGAAAGTTCCCTGTGTGAGTTACTCGACGATCTCCTAGGTGAGCTCAACTCCAGCTCCCAGAAGAGATTCTTGGTGAGCTACTTTGTAAGCTATTCGGTGAGCTCCCAGGTGAGCAGCTGGTTGAGATCCCAAGTGAGCTACTTGGCAAGCTCCCAGGCGAGGTCCCCGGCGAGCTACTCAGTGAGATCACAAACAAGCTCAAGTCAACCTACCTACGATGAGCTGCTTGTTGACCTCCTAGGAATGCTATTAGGTAAGCTACTTGGTGAGCTACATGAAAAATTTAGAGGTGAGCTACTAGATGAGCTCAAGGTGAGTTGGCAAGGTAGGCTCCTCAGTGAGCTCAAGGTGAGCTAGCAAGGAAAATTCTGAGTTGGTAAGGTGAGCTATCAAGTGAGTTCCCATGTGAGTTTTTGGGTGAGCTACTTGAAGAGCTCAAGTTTTGCTACTCAGTGAGCTCCTGGGTGAGCTCAAGGTGAGCTAGCAAGGCGAGCTCCTAGGTGATTTTACGTGCAAGCTCAAGTCAAGCCGCTCGATGAGCACCTAGGTGAGCTATTTTCCAAGCTCCTAGCTGATCTCCTATATGATCGCTCGGTGGGCTCTTAGGTGAGCTCAAAGGTAAGCTTGTCTACAATGTCTGAGGTGAGCTTATATGTGAGCTACCAGCTGAGCTCAAGGTGAGTTAGCAAGGTAAGATGTCAAGCGATCTCCCGGTGAGTTCCCGGATAAGTTACTCAAAAATCTCTTGGGTGAATTCAATTTATACTGATTGGTGAGCTCCTAGAAGAGATCCTAGGTGAGCTACTTAGCAAGTTATTAGCGAGCTCCTAAATGAGCTACTCGGCGATCTCTAAAGTGAGCTCCCTGGTGAGCTCACAAGTGAGTTATTAGGTGAGCACCCAGGTGAGCTACTTAGTGAGCTACTCAATGAACTCGATGTGAGCTAATAAATGAGCTCAAGGTGAGTTAGCAAGGTGAGCTCTTTAATTAGCTCAAGGTGAGCTAGTAAGGTGAGCTCCCATGTGAGTTTTCAAGTGAGCTACTTGACGAGTTCCTAGATGAGATGTGAGTTCCCAGGTGAGTTACTCGATGAGATTCTATGTGAGATCAACTTGAGATGACCAGTAAGCTCCCAAAAGAGCTCCCAGGTGAGCTACTTGACAAACTATTCGGTGAGCTTATAGGTGAGCTGCTAGGTGAGTTCCCGAGTGAGCTACTTAGTGAGTTCTCATTCGAGGTCCCCAAAGTGAGCTACTCGACAAGCTCACAAGTGAGCTCACAAGCAAGCTCAAGTCAACCTACTTGATGAGCTACTCAAGAAGCTCCCAAGCTAGATGTTAGGTGAGCTCCTAGGTGAGCTACTTGGGAGCTACTCAATGAACTATGAGGTTAGCTACCAAACAAGCTCAAGGTGAGTTAAGGTGATATCCTAAGTGAGATCAAGGAAGCTGGTAAGACAATTTGATAGGTGAGCTTGCACACTAGTTTCGAGTGAGATGGCAAGGTAAGTTGATAGACAAGCTCATACGCAAGTTTCTAGGTGAGATACTTGACGAGCTCCTATGCCGGCTCAAGTCGAGCTGCTCAAATGAGCTCTGTGCGAGCTCAAGGTGAGCTAACAAGGTGATCTATCAGTGAACTACTAGGTGATTTTCAGGAAAGCTCAAGTCGAGCTACCGAGGAGCTCCTAGGTGAGCTACTTGCTGAGCTCCCGGTGAGCTTCTAGGTGAGCTACTCGGTTATCTCCCGGAGTGAGCTCAAAGGTGAGCTTGTCGGTAATCTATGAGGTGAGATTACATGTGAGCTACCAGATGAGCTCAAGGTGAGTTTGCAAGGTGAGCTTAAGGGGAGTTAGAAAGGTGATCTATCAAAGGAGCCCGGGTGAGTTACTTAACGAGCTCCTAAGTGAACTCAACTTGAAGGCGATTGGCAAGCTCCCGGAAGAGCTGTCGGGTGAGATACTTAGCGAGTTATTTGGTGAACTCCAAGGTGAGATCCCAAGTGAGATACTTAATGAGGTCCCCAGATAGCTACTCTCGGTAATCTCAAAAGTGAGCTCAAGTTAACCTACTCGGCAAGCTACTCGGTGAGCTCCCGAGGCGAGCTCCCGGGTGAGCTACTTAGTAACCTACTCGACAAACTCGAGGTGAGCTACTAGATGAGCTCAAGGTGAGTTGGCAAGGTGAGCTCCTTAGAGAGCTTAGGAGGAGAACTGCAAGGTGAGCTAATAGGTGAGATCCCATGTAAGTTTCTGGGTGAACTATCAAGTGACCTTCCATGCGAGTTTCTAGGTGAGCTATTAGGCTAGCTCCCATGCGAGTTTTAGGGTGAGCTACTTGACAAGCTCCTAGGTGAGCTCAAGTCAAGCTACTTAGTGAGTTTCGGGGTGATCTTTAGGTGATCCGGCAAGGTGAGTTGTTAGGAAAACTCCCGGGTGATTCTATGGGCAAGCTAGAGTCAAGCTACTTGACGAGCTCCTGGGTGACCTTTCACCGAGCTCCCAGTTGAGCTCCTACGTGAGCTACTCGGTGAGCTCCCAGGTGAGCTCAAAGGTGACCTTGTCAGTAATCTCTGAGGTGAGATTACATGTGAGCTACCAGATGAGCTCAAGGTGAGTTGGGAAGGTGAGCTCAAGGTGAGTTGGTAAGGCGAGATCAAGGTGAGTTGGTA
The DNA here is from genome assembly GCA_018340775.1 of Taxus wallichiana var. yunnanensis. Lineage (NCBI taxonomy): Eukaryota > Viridiplantae > Streptophyta > Pinopsida > Cupressales > Taxaceae > Taxus > Taxus wallichiana. Next base: position 27,863,209 of record CM031237.1, on the reverse strand, counting down.
AGGAAAGATTTGAGGCAAGTTCCTAGGTGAGTTCCCGTGAAAGTTACTCAATGCACTCCTGGGTGAGCTCAACTTGAGCCAATCGGTGAGCTCCCAGATCAGCTACTGGAGAGCTATTTGGCTAGCTCCTAGGTGAGTGCTAGGTGAGCTCCCAAGCGAGCTATTTGGCAAGCTCCGGTGAGGTCCTCAATAAGATACTCGGTGAGCTCACAAGTGGTGACGTCAAGTCAACCTACTCGGTGAGCTACTTGGTGAGAACCTAGGCGAGTTGTTAGGTGAGCTCCTAGGTGAGCAGTTAGTCAAGTTCCCTAGTGAGCTACTTGGTAAGTTGGTCGATGAACTCTAATAGGGGAGCTGATAGGGGAGCCCCCGTGAGAGTTGGTAAGGTAAGGTGTAAGGTGAGCTCCCACTCACATTTTTAGGTGAGCTACTTGATGATCTCCGGGTGAGTTAATTGACAAGATCTTGGGTGAGCTCAATTCAAGCTGATCAGTGAGCTCCCAAAAGAGCTCCTAGGTGAGCTACTAAGCAAGTTGTTCAGTAAGCTCCTAGGTGAGTTGCTAGGTGAGCTCCCAAATGAGCTACTTAGTGATCTCCCAAGTGAGGTCCCTGGCGAGCTCATAAGTGAGTTATTAGTTGATCTCCTAGGTGAGCTGTTATGTGAGCTCCTAGGTGAGCTATATTGTGAGATGCTCGACAAAATCTAAGGGGAGATACCGAGATGAGCTCAAGGAAAGCTACCAAGGTGAGCTCCCATATGAATTTTTGAGAAAGCTTCTTGATGAGCTCCTAGATGAGTGTTAATTCCCAAGTGAGTTACTCCACAAGATTTTAGGTGAGATCAACTTGAGATGATCGGCAAGCTCCCATAAGATCTCCTAGGTGAGCTACTTGAAAAGTTGTTGAAGAAGCTCCTAGGTGAGCTACTAGGAAAGCTCCCAAGTGAGCTACTTAGAGAACTCCCATATGAGGTCCCCAGTGAGCTACTCGGTGAGCTCACAAGAAAGCTTAAGTCAACCTACTCAACGAGCTAATTGGTGAGCTCCCTGTGCTAGTTGTTAGGTGACCTCCTAGGTGAGCTACTTGGGGAGCTACTCGATAAATTCTTAGGTGAGGTACCAGACAAGCTCAAGGTGAGTTGGCAAGGTGATCTCCTAAGTGAGTTCAAGGTGAGCTAGTAAGGCAAGGCGATGAGAGAGCTCCCACATGAGTTTTTAGGTGAGTTGTCGGTGAGATTCCATGTAACTTTTTGAGCGAGCTACTTGACAAGCTCCTCTGCGAGCTCAAGTCGAGCTACTTGGTGAGCTTCTATGTAAGCTCAAGGTGAGCTAGCAAGGCAAGTTGTTAGGTGAGCTCCTAAGTGACTTTTCGAGGCAAGCTCAAGTTGAGCTACTTGAGGAGCTCTTAGGTGAGCTACTTACCGAGCTTTGAGCTAAGTTCCTAGGTGAGCTGGTTGGTTAGCTCCCAGTTGAGCTCAAAGGTGAGCTTGTTAGCAATCTTTGAGTTGAGCTTACATGTGAGCTACCAGATTAGCTGAAGGTGAGTTGGCAAGGTGAGTTCAAGGGGAGTTGCGAAGGTAAGCTATCAGGCAAGCTCCTAGGTGAGTTCCCACATGAGTTACATGACAAACTCCTGGGTGAGATCAACTCAAGATGATCGTCCAGCTCTAAGAAGAGCTCTCAAGTGAGATAATTGGTGAGCTCTTAGGTGAGCTGCTAGGCGAGCTCCCAGTCGAGCTACTTGGTAAGCTACTCGATGAATTCTGAGGTGACCTACTAGACGAGCTCAAGGTGAGCTCCTTAGTGAGCTTAAGGTGAGCGGGGAAGGTGATCTAATAGGTGATATCCCATGCAATTTTCTGGGTGAGCTATCGGGTGACCTCCCATGCAATATTTTGGGTGAGCTATCGGGTGAGCTCGCATGTAATTTTTAGCATCGGCCTACTTAACAGTATCTCGGGTGAGCTCAAGTCAAGCTACTCGATGAGCTCCTGGGTGAGCTTAAGGTGAGCTAATAAGGAAAACTATTAGGTGAACTCCCGAGGTGAGTTTCGAGAAATCTCAAGTCGAGCTACTCGACGAGCTCCTAGGTGACTCTGTCAGGTGAGCTCCCAGCCGAGCTCCTAGGTGAGCTGCTCGGTGAGCTCAAAGGTGAGCTTGTTAGCAATCTCTGAGGTGAGATTACATGTGGGCTACCAGATGAGCTCAAGGTGAGTTGGCAAGATGAGATCAAGGTGAGTTGGTAAGGTGAGCTCAAGGTGAGTTGGTAAGGTGAGCTATCATGTAAGCTCCCAGGTGAGTTACTCGATGAGATGTTGGGTGAGCTCAACTTGAGCTAATCAGTGAGCTCCTAGAAGAGTTCCTAGGTGAGCTACTTGGTAACCTATTCGGCGAGCTCCTAGGTGAGCTTCTAGGTGAGATCCCAAGTGAGCTACTTAGCGAGCTCCTAGGTGAGGTCCTTGGCAAGATACTTGGTGAGATCACAAGCCACCTCAAGTCAACCTACTCGGTGAGCTTCTTGGTGAGTGCTTAGGTGAGCTATTAGGTGAGGTCCCAGGTGAGTTGTTAGTCAAGTTCCCTAGTGAGCTACTTGTCAATTTGCTCAATAAACTCGATAGGGAGCTAATAGGGAGCTACCATGTAAGTTGGCAAGGTAAGCTTTGGTGAGATCCCATGCACATTTTAAGGTGAGCTACTTGAAGAGCTCCCACGTGAGTTACTCGACAAGCTCTTGGGTGATCTTAATTCAAGATGATCGGAAAGCTCCCTAAGAGCTCCCGGGTGAGCCACTTAGTAAGTTGTTTGGTGAGATCGGGTGAGTTACTAGGTGAGCTCCTAAATAAGCTACTTGTTGATCTCACAAGTGAGGTCCTTGGAGAGCTCATAAGTGAGTTGTTAGGTGAGTTCCTAGGTGAGATGTTAGGTGAACTCCTAGGTGAGCTACTTTGCGAGTAGCTCGATGAAATCTGAGGTGAGATACCAGATGAGATCAAGGTAAGATATTATGGTGAGCTCCTTAGTGAGCTCAAGTTGAACTGGTAAGGCAAGCTCCCATACGAGTTTTCAAGCGAGCTACTTGATGAGCTCTTAGATGAGTTGTGAGTTCCTAGGTGAGTTACTTGATGAGATTCTGGGTGAGATCAAGTTGAGATGATCAGAAATCTCCCACAAGAGCTCCTAGGTGAGCTACTTGAAAATCCATTCGGTGAGCTTCTAGGTGAGCTACTAGGTGAGATCCTAAGTGAGCTACTTGGCAAGTGCAAATACAAGGTCCCTAGTGAGCTACTCAGTGAACTCACAAGAAAGCTCAAGTCAACCTACTCGACGAGCTACTCGGTGAGCTCCCGGGATAGTGTTTAGATGAGCTCCTAGGTGAGCTACTTGGGGAGCTACTCAATAAACTCTGAGGTGAGCTACTTGGACAAGCTCAAGATGAGTTAACAAGGTGATCTCCTAAGCCATCTCAAGGTGAGTTAGCAAGGCAAGCTAATAAGCGAGCTCCCATGTGAGTTTCTAGGTGAGCTATCAGGTGAGCTCCCATGTGAGTTTTCGAGTGAGCTACTTGACGAGATCCCATGTGAGGTCAAGTCAAGCTACTCGGTGAGCTCCTATGCTAGATCAACATGAGCTATCGGTGAGCTCCCAAGTGAGTTTTCAGAAATCTCAAGTCGAGCTACTCGAGGAGCTCCCTGGGTGAGATAATTACCAAACTCCAAGCTAAGCTCCTAGGTGAGTTGGTTGGTTAGCCCCTAGAGTGAGCTCAAAGGTGAGCTTGTCAATAATCTCGATGTGAGCTTTCATGTGAGGTACCATATGAGCTTAAGGTGAGTTGGCAAGGCAAGCTCAAGGGGAGTTGGCAAGGTGAGTGTCAGTCAGTGAGCTCCCGGTGAGTTCCCACACAAGTTACATGATGAGATCTTGGGTGAGCTCAACTCGAGCTGATTTGTGAGCTTCGAGAAGAGCTCTCAAGCAAGCTACTTGATGAGCTATTTGGTGAACTCCAAGGTGAGCTACTGGGAGAGCTACTTGGTAAACAGCTCACCAAGGAGCTCATCTAGTAGCTCAACTTGATATTTCCTAAAAATCACCTAATAGGTCACCTTGCTAGCTCGCCTTGAGCTCTCCTATGAGCTTACCGAGAAATTCACTGGGAATTCACATGGGAGCTTACGATAGATCACCTTACCAACTCATATGAGAACTCAGCTTGAGCTCATTGAGGAGCTCACCTTTGCAACTCACCTTGAGCTCGTATGGTAGCTCACCTCAGAGTTCGTCGAGTAGCTCACAAAGTAGCTCACCTAGGAGCTCACCTAACATATCACCTAGGAGCACACCTAACAGCTCGCTTGGGAGCTCACCGAGCAGCTCTTTGTGTAGGTTGACTTGAGCTCACATTTGAGCCCACCGGGAGCTTTCTGGGATCTCACCAAGTAGCTCACTTGGGAGCTTACCAAGTAGCTTGACGAACAACTCACCAAGTAGCTCACCTGGGAGCTCTTCTAGAAGCTCCCTGATCAACTCAAGTTGAGCTCACCCAGGAGCTCGTTGAGTAACTCACCTAGGAACTCTCCTAGGATCTTGCTTGATAGCTCACCTTACTAACTCACCTTGAGCTTTCCTTGCCAACTCACCTTGAGCTCACCTTACCAACTCACCTTGATCTCATCTAGTAGCTCGCATGTAAGCTCACCTCAGAGATTTCCAATAAGGTCACCTTTGAGTTCACCTTGGAGCTCGCCGACCAGCTAACCAAGGAGCTTGGTTGGGAGCTCGGTAAGTAACTCACTCATGAGGTTGTTGAGTAGCTCCACTTGATCTTTCCAGTAAACTCACCTGGGAGCTCCTTAATCAGTCAAGTTGAGCTCACCCAAGAGCTTGTCGAGTAACTCACCTAAGAACTCACCTGGGAGCTTATTTGACAGGTCACCTTGCCAACTTACCTTGAGCTTTCCTTACCAACTCACCTTAAGCTTCATCTAGTAGCTCACATGTAAGCTCACCTCAGAGATTACCAAAAAGGTCACCTGGGATCTCACCAAGTAGCTAACCTAGGAGCTTTCCGAACAACTCAACTTGATATTTCCTAGGAGCTCGTCAAGAAGCTCACTCGAAAACTCACATGGGAGCTCACCTAACAGCTCACCCAAAAACTTGGATGGGAGCTTGAGTATCAGCTCACCCAGAAACTCACATAATAGATCACCTTAGAGTTGATCAAGCAACTCGCCAAGTAGCTCACCTGGGAATTCAATGAGTAGGTTAACTTGAGCTCACTTGTGAGCTTGCCAAGTAACTCGATGGGGACCTCACCTGGGAGTGCACCAAGTAGCTCACTTAGGAGCTTGCTTAGGAGCTCACATAGTAGCTCACATGGGAGATCTTCTGGGAGCTCATTAATCAGCTTAAGTTGAGCTCACCAAGGAGCTCATCGAGTAACTCACCTAGGAACTCACCTAATCTGCTCACCTTGCCAACTCACCTTGACCTCGACTTGCCAACACACCTTGAGCTCATCTTGTATCTCACATGTAAGCTCACCTCAGAGATTACCGACAAGCTCACCTTTGAGCTCAACTGGGAGCTCACTGAGTAGCTCATGAAGTACCTCACCTAAGAGCTCGACTGGGAGCTTAACACGTAGCTCAACCAGAACTTGTTGAGCAGCTCAACGTAAGATTTCCCAAAAACTCAATTGAGAGCTTGCACGATAGCTCTCCTTTCCAACTCACCTTTATCTCACCTAGGAGCTAGTAAAACAGCTTGCCTAAAAACTCGCATGGGAGATTCCCTGAAAAATCACACAGAAACTCACATGGGATCTCACCTATCAGCTCACCTTATCAACTCTCCTTGAGCTGACTAAGGAGCTCACCTTGCCAACTAACGTTGACCTCATCTAGTAGCTCACCTTGGATTTCATCAAGTAGCTTGCCTAACAACTCACCTGGGAGCTCACAGAATGCTTGGCGAGCTAGGTTTACGTGAGCTAGCTTGTGAGCTCACCAAGTAACTCGCCAAGTAGCTCACTTGGGAACTCTTCTGCGAGCTCACCGATCAGCTCAAGCTAAGCTCACCTAGGAGCTCATTAAGTAACTCACCTGGGAACTCACTTGGGAGCTCGCTTGACAGCTCACCTTGCCACCTCGCCTTGAGCTCACCTTGCCAACTTACCTTGTGCTCATTTGGTAACTCACATGTAATCTCACCCAAGAGATTACCTACAAGCTCACCTTTGACCTCACCTAGGATGTCTTTGTGTAGTTCACCTAGGAGCTCGATTGAGAGTTCGATGAAGTAGCTCACCCAAGAGATCGACATGAGCTTGCCTGAAAACTCACCTAGAAGCTTACGACAAATTGCCTTACGAAATCACCTTGAGCTCACCGGGGAGCTCACCTGAGTAACTTGACTTGAGCTCACCTGGAAGCTCGTCAAGAAGCTCACGAAAACTCACATGGGAGCTCACCTAATAGCTCACCCAAAAAAACACATGGGAGCTTACCTATCAACTCACCTTGAGGTCACTAAAGAGCTCACCTTGCCAACTCACCTTGAGCTCATCTGGTGGCTCACATCAGATTTCATTAATTAGCTCACCAAGTAGCTCACCTAGGAACTCACCCAAGAGCTCAATGAGCAGCTTACAGAGTAGGTTTACTTGAGCACTCACCAAGCAGCTCACCTAAGAGCTCACCTAGTAACTCACTCGGGAGCTCATCAAATAGCTCACCATGTAGCTCACCTTGGAGCTCTTTTGGGATCTCGCCAATCAGCTCGAGTTGAGCTCACCTGGGAGCTCATCGAGTAACTTTCCTGGGAACTTGCATGGGAGCTCGCCTGATAGCTCACCTTGCACACTCGCATGGAGCTCACCTTACAACCTCAGCTTGAGTTCACCTTACCAACTCACCTTGATCTCATCTTGGTAGCTCGCATGTAAGCTCACCTCAGAGATTACTAACAAGCTCACCTTTGAGCTCACCTGGGAGCTCACCAAGAAGCTCACCTAGGAGCTTAGCTGGGAGCTTAGAAAGTAGCTCACCTAAGAGCTCTTCAAGTATCTCGACTTGAGCTTACTCGAAACTCACTTGGGATCTCTCACCTTGATCTCATCTTATAGATCACATGTAAGCTCACCTCATAGATTGTTGACAAGCTCACCTTTGAGCTCACCTAGGAGCTCACTAAGAAGCTCACCTACGAGCTCAGCTGGGAGCTCAGAAAAAATCTCACCTAGGATCTCATCGAGTAGATTAACTTTAGATTGCTCAGAAACTTACCTCAGATCTCACCGATAGGTCACCTTGCCAGCTCACCTTGAGTTCACCCAGGATCTCACCGAGTAGCTCAACTTGAGCTCGCCCAGGAGCTAATCAAGTAGCTCACCTGAAAACTCACATGGGAGCTCACCTAATAGCTCACCTTGCCAACTCGTATGGGAGTTCACCTATCGATCACATTGTTAGCTCACCTTAAGCTCACTGAGGAGCTCACCTTAAGCTCATCTAGTAGCTTTCCTCAGAGTTCATCGAGTAGCTCACCAAGTAGCTTTCCTAGAAGCTCACCTAATAACTCAACTGGGAGATCACTGAGTAGGTTAACTTGATCTCTTTTGTGAGCTTACCGAGTAGCTCACCAAGGACCTCACTGTGAGCTTTCTAAGTAGCTCACTTGGGAGCTCACCTAGTAGCTTTCCTAAGAGCTCTTCTTAGAGCTCACCGATCAGCTCGAGGTGATCTTACCCAGAGCTTATCGAGTAACTCATCTTGGAAATCACCTGGGAGCTCACTCTATAGCTCTGCTTGCCAACTCACCATGAGTTCACCTTACAAACTTGCCTTGAGCTCACCTTGCCAACTCACCTTGAGCTCATCTGGTAGCTCGCATGTAAGCTCACATCAAAGATTTCCGATAAGCTCACCTTTGACCTCACCTAGGAGATAACCAAGTAGCTCACCTAAGAGGTTAGCTAGGAGCTCGGTAAACAGCTTGTCCAGGAGCTCGTTGAGTAGCTCAACTTGAGCTTGCCCATAAACTCGCATGGGAGCACACTTGACAGCTCACCTTGTAAACTTTCCTTGAGCTTGCCTTGCTAACTCACCTTAAGCATATCTTATAGCTCACATGTAAGCTCACGTCAAAGATTTCCAATAAGGTCAGCTTTGAGCTAGCTTGGGAGCTCACCAAGTAGCTCACCTAGGAGCTCAGTTGGGAGCTCGACAAACAGCTTACCCAGGAGCTTATCAAGTAGCTCGACTTGAGCTTGCCTAGAATCTTGCCTGGGAGCTTACCAGATAGCTTACCTTTACAACTTGCCTTGAGCTCACCTAGGACCTCACTGAGTAGATTAACTTTATCTCACCTGGGAGGTCATCAAACAACTCTCCCGAAAACTCACATGGGAGCTCACCTGATAGCTCACCTTACGAACTCATATAGGAGCTTGCCTATCAGCTCGCATTACTAGGTCACCTTGAGCTCACTGAGGAGATCACCTTGTCAACTTACCTTGAGCTCATTTGGTACCTCCCTCGAGTTTGTCAAGTAACTCACCAAGTAGCTCACCTGAGAGCTTGCCTAACAGCTCACCTAGGAGCTCACCAAGTAGCTCAGCAAGTAGGTTGACTTGATCTCACCCGAGAGTGAGTAGGCTTACTTGGGAGATTGTCTAGGATCTCTCCGAGTAGCTCTACTTGACCTCACCTAGATCTCGTCAAATTGCTCACCTAAAAACTTACCTGGGACCTCACCTGAAATCTCACCTTACCAACTTGCCTTGAGCTCACCGAGCATCTCGACTTGAGCTCGTTTAGGAGCTCGTCAAGTAACTCACCCAAAAATTCACATGGGAGCTTTCCTTGAGCTTGTGAAGGAGATTACCCTACCAACTTACCTTGTACTCATTTGGTAGCTCACCTCGGAGTTCATCAAGCAATTCACCAAGTAGCTTACCTAGGAGCTCACCTAATAGCTTGTAGGGGAGCTCACCTAATAAATCACCTAGGAGCTCATCGAGAAGCTCACTGAGTAGGTTGACTTGAGATCACCTATGAGCTCACTGGGAACCTTGCTTGGGAGCTCACCAAGTAGCTCGCTTGGGAGCTCACCTAGCAGATCACCTGGGAGCTAGCCTAATATCTCGCTAAGTAGCTCACCTGGGAGCTCTTCTGGGAGCTCGTTGATCATCTCAAGTTGAGTTCACCCAAGAGCTCATCAAGTAACTCACTGGGAGCTCCCCTAATAGCTATCATTGGATCTCACCGAGAAGTTCACCAAGTAGGTTGACTTGAGGTTACTTTTGAGCTCACCGGGAAACTCACCTAGCAACTCGAGAAGTAGCTTGCTTGGGAGCTCACCTAGCAGCTCACTGGGAGCTCGCTAAACTAGATCACAAAGTAACTCACTTGGGAACTCACCTAGGAGCTCACCTAACAACTCCCCTTGCAAAATCACCTTGAGCTCACCTTACCAACTCACCTTGAGCTCACCTTACCAACTTACCTTAAGCTCATCTAGTAGCTCCCATGTAAACTCACCTCAGAGATTACCGACAAGGTCACCTTTGAGCTCGCATGGGAGCTCACTGAGCAGCTCACCTAGGAGCTTGGTTGGGAGCTCAGTAAGTAGCTCAGCCCAGGACCTCGTCGAGTAGATCGACTTGAGCTTCCTGAAAAACTCACTTGGAAGCTTTCCTGACAACTCATTTTTCTAGCTCACCTTGAGCTCACCCAGGAGGTCACTGAGGATCTCAACTTGAGCTCACCTGAGAGCTCATCACATAGCTTACCCAAAAACTCACATGGGAGCTCACCTAACAACTCACCTATAAACTCACCTTGCCAACTTGCCTTGATCTCATCTTGTAGCTCACCTCGAAGTTCGTCAAGTAGCTCACCTAGTAGCTTGCATGGGAGCTCACCTAACAGCACACCTGGGAGCTCACCGAGTATCTCACTAAGTAGGATGACTTGAGCTCACTTGTGAGCTCACCAAGTAGCTTGTTAGGGACCTCTCCTGGTAGATCACCAAGTAGCTCACTTCAGAGCTCACCTGAGAGCTCACCAAATAACTCACCAAGTAGCTCACCTAGGAGCTCTGGGAGCTCACCAATTAGCTTGAGTTGAGCTCACCTGGGAGCTTGTCAAGAAATTCACCTGGAAACTCACCTAGGAGCTCACCTTGGCAACTTACCTTGAGCTCATCTAGTAGCTCACATGTAAGCTCACCTTAGATATTGCTGACAAGCTCACCTTTGAGATCACTTGGGAGCTCATTGAGGAGCTCACCTAGGAGCTCAGATGGGAGCTTAGAAAGTAGCTCACCCAGGAGATCATCGAGCACCTCAACTTTAGCTTTCTTAAAATATCACTAGCTCACCCAGGAGATCATCGAGCACCTCAACTTTGCCAGCTCACCTTGAGCTCGACCAAGAGCTCACCGAGAAGCTCAATTGGAGCTCACCTAAGATCTCGTCAAGCAGCTCACCTGAAAACCCGTATGGGAGCTTTCTCGAGATCTCACCTTGCTAACTCGTATGGGAGCTCACCTTGAGCTCACTGAGTAGCTCACCAACTCACCTTGAGCTCATCTAGTAGCTCACATCAAAGTTCTTCGAGTATCTCGCCAAGTAGCTCACCTGGGAGCTCCCCGAGTAGCTCACCGAGTAGGTTGACTTGAGCTCACTTTTGAGCTCACCGAGTAGCTCACCGGGGACATCACTTAGGAGCTCACCAAGTAGCTCACCTAGGAGCTCACCTAGTAGCTCACCTAGGAGCTTGTCAAATAGCTCATTAAGTAGCTCACTGGGATCTCTTCTGGGAGCTCCTTGATCAGTTTGATTTGAGCACACCTAGGATCTCATCAATTAACTCACCTAAGAACTCAGCTGGGAGCATTCTTGACAGCTTTCCTTACCAACTCACCTTGAGCTTCCCTTGTCAACTTAGCTTGAGCTCACCTTGCCAACTCACCTAAAGCTCATCTGGTAGCTCGTATGTAAGCTCACCTTAGATATTTCCGACAAGCTCACTTAGGAGCTCACTGAGTAGCTAACCTAGGAGCTCAGCTGGGAGCTCGGTAAACAACTCTCTTAGGAGCTCGTTAAGTAACTCGACTTGAGTTTTCCCATAAACTCACCTGATAGCTCACCTGTCAGCTCACCTTGCTAGCTCACCTTGAGCTTTCCCAGGACCTCACTGAGTAAAAAGACTTGAGCTCACCTAGGAGCTCGTTAAGCAGCTCACCCAGAAACTCACACGGTAGCTCATCGAGAAGCTCATCGAGTACTTTGACTTGAACTCACTTGTGAGCTTGCCAAGATGCTCGATGGGGACCTCACCTGGGAGCTCTCCAAGTAGCTCACTTGGGAACTCACTAAGTATCTCACTTGGGAACTCACCTAGTAGCTTACCTAAGAGCTCACCGAATATCTTGCCAAGTAGCTCACCTAGGAGATCTTCTGGGAGCTCGCCAATCAGCTTGAGTTGAGCTCACCGAGTAACTCAATTGGGAACTCACTTGACAACTCACCTTACCAACTCACCTTGAGCTCACCTTGCCAACTCACCTTGAGCTCATCTAGTAGTTCACATGTAAGCTCACCTTAGAGATTTCCGATAAGCTCAACTTTGAGCTCACCTGGGAGCTCATCGAGCGGGACACCTAGGAGGTCGGTGGGAGCTCGATAAGTAACTCACCTAGGACCTCATCGAGTAGGTCAACTTGAGCTCACCTTTTCCAACTCACCTTGAACTCACCTATGATCTCTTCAAATAGCTCACTCAAAAACTCACATGGGAGCTTTCCTGATAGCTCACCTTGTCAACTCACCTTGAGCTCGCTCAGGAGATCACCTTGCTAACTTTCCTTGAGCTCATCTTGTAGCTTGCCTCAGAGTTCATCGATTAACTCACCAAGTAGCTCACCTGGGATTTTCCCTAACAGCTTGCCTAGGAGCTCACCTAACACCTCGCTTAGGAGCTCACCAAGCATCTCACTGAGTAGGTTAATTTGAGCTTGCTTGTGATCTCACTGAGTGGCTCACCAGGGACATCACCTAGGAGCTTGTCAAGTAGCTTGCTTAGGAGATCACCTAGTAGCTCTCTTGGGAGCTCACTAAATAGCTCGCTAAGTAGCTCACCTGGGAGCTCTTTTGGGAACTCACCGATTAGTTCAAGTTGAGCTCTCCTAGGATCTCATCGAGTAACTCACATGGGAGCTTGCCTAACAACTCTCCTAGGAGCTCACCAAGCATCTCATCGGGGACCTCACCTGGGAGCTCATCTAGCAGCTCACTTGGGAGCTCACTGAATAGCTCACCAAGTAGCTCACTTGGGAGCTCTTCTAGGAGCTCATCGATCAGCTCAAGTTGAGATCACCCGGGATCTCATTGAGTAACTCACCTAGGAACTCACCTAGGAGCTCACCTAATAGCTCACCTTACCAACTCACCTTGAGCTCACCTTGCCAACTTACCTTAAGCTCATCTAGTAGGTCACATGTAAGCTCACCTCAGAGATTTCCGACAAGGTCACCTTTGAGCTCACATGGGAGCTCATCGAGAAGCTCACCTAAGAACTTGGCTGGGAGCTCAGCAAGTAGCTCACGTAGGAGATCATCGAGCAACTTGACTCGAGCTTACCCAAAAACTTACCTGGGATCTCACTTGATAGCTCATTTTTCCATCTCACCTTGAACTCACCCAGGAGCTCATTGAGTAGCTCACCCAAAAATGTGCATGGGAGCTCACCTGATAGCTCACCTAGAAATTCACATGGGAGCTCACCTATCAGCTCACCTTGCCAACTCACCTTGATATCATCTGGTAGCTCACCTCGGAGTTTGTCGAGTAGCTCACCAAGTAGCTCACATGGGATCTCACCTAGGAGCTCACCGAGTAGCTCACCAAGTAGGTTTACTTGAGCTCACTTGTGAGCTTATCAAACAGCTTCGCAGGGACCTCACCTAGGAGATCGCCAAGTAGCTCACTTGGGAGCTTACCGAGAAGCTCACCTAGGTGCTCACCAAATAGCTCACCTAGTAGCTTGCTTGGGAGCTCTTATAGGAGCTCACCAATCAACTTGAGTTAAGCTTGCCAAAGAGCTCATTGAGAATTTCCCCTGGGAACTCACCTGGGAGGTCACCTTGGTAACTCGCCTTGAGCTCACCCGGTAGCTCACATGTATGTTCACCTCAGAGATTTCCGACAAGCTCACCTTTGAGCTCACTTGGGAGCCCACCGAGTAGCTCACATAGGAGCTCGGATGGGAGCTCAAAAAATAGCTCACCAAGGAGCTCATCAAGCAGCTTGACTTGAGCTTTCCTAAAAACTCACCTAACAGGTCACCTTGCTAGCTCACCTTGAGCTCTCCCAGGAGCTCACCGAGAAATTCACTTGGGAACTCGCATGGGAGCTCACCTAATAGCTCACCTTGCCAACTCACATGAGAACTCACCTTGAGCTCACTGAGGAGCTCACCTTTCCAACTCACCTTGAGCTCGTCTGGTAGCTCACCTCGAGTTCATCGAGTAGCTCACCAAGTAGCTCACCTGGGAGCTCACCTAACATCTCACCTGGGAGCTCACCGAGTAGCTCACTAAGTAGGTTGACTTGAGCTCACTTTTGAGCTCACCAGGGACCTCACCTGGGATCTCACTATGTAGCTTGCTTAGGAGCTTGCCTAGCAACTTACCTGGGAGCTTGCCAAATAGCTCACCAAGTAGCTCTTCTGGGAGCTTCCCGATCAGCTCGAGTTGAGCTCACCCAAGATCTTTTCAAGTAACTCACCTAGGAACTCTCCTAGGAGCTTGTCTGATAGCTCACCTTGCCAACTCACCTTGAGATTACCTTGTCAACTCACCTTGAGCTCACCTTACCAACTCAACTTGAGCTCATCTGGTAGCTCACATGAAATCTCACCTCAGAGATTGCCAACAAGGTCACCTTTGAGCTCAACTGGGAGCTCACCGAGTAGCTAATCTAGGAGCCTGGTTGGGAGCTCGTAAGTAGCTCACTCAGGAGCTCGTCAACTAGCTCCACTTGAGCTTGCCAATAAACTAACCTAGGAGCTCCTCGATCAGCTCAATTTGAGCTCACACGGGATCTTGTCATGTAACTCACCTAGGAACTCACTGGGAGTTTATTTGATAGGTTACCTTGCCAACTCACCTTGAGATTTCCTTACCAACTCACCTAAAGTTCATCTAGTAGCTCACATGTAAGCTCACCTCAAATATTATTAAAAAGATCACCTGGGAGCTCACCGAGCACCTAACCTGGGAGCTTTCCGAATAACTCGACTTGAGCTTTCCCAGGAGCTTGTCAAGAAGCTCACTCAAAAACTCACATGGGAGCTCACCTGACAGCCCACCCAAAAACTTGCATGGGAGCTTACGTATCAGCTCACCTAGAAACTCACATAATAGCTCACCTCAGAGTTCCTCAAGTAACTCGCTAAGTAGCTCACCTAGAAACTCACTGAGTAGGTTGACTTGAGCTCGCTTATGACCTCACTTGTTAGCTTGCCAAGTAACTCGATGGGGACCTCACCTAAGAGCACACCAAGTAGCTCACTTAGGAGCTTTCTTAGGAGCTCACCTAGTAGCTTGCATGGGAGATCTTCTAGGAGCTCATCGATTAGCTTAAGTTGAGCTCACCAAGGAGCTCATCGAGTAACTCACCTGTGAACTCACCTGACAGCTCACCTTGCCAACTCACTTTGAGCTCATCTTGTATCTCGCATGTAAGCTCACCTCAAAGATTACCAAAAAGCTCACCTGGGAGCTCACTGAGTAGCTCATCAAGTAGCTCACCTAGGAGCTTAGCTGGGATCTTGGCAAGTAGCTCACCTAGGAGCTTATCAAGTAGCTCAACTTGAGCTTTCCTAGAAACTCAATTAGGAGCTCGCCTGGGAGCTAGTAAAGCATCTTTCCCGAAAAATCACATGGGAGCTTCCCTTACGAGATCACCGAGAAATCGACATGGGAGCTCACCTATCAGTTCGCCTTACCAACTCACCTTGAGTTCACCGAGGAGCTCACCTTGCCAACTCACCTTGACCTCATCCGGTAGCTCACCTTGGATTTCATCAAGTAGCTTGCCTAAAAGCTCACTTGGGAGCTCACCAAATAGCTCAATGAGTAGGTTGACTTGAGATAGCTTCGAGATCACTAAGTAACTCACCAAGTAACTCACTTGGGAGATTGCTTGATAGCTCACCTTGCCACCTCGCCTTGAGCTCACCTTGCCAACTTGCCTTGTGCTCATCTGGTAGCTCGCATGTAATCTCACCCAAGAGATTGCCAACAAGCTCACCTTTGACCTCACATGGGAGCTCACCATGTAGTTCACCTAGGAGCTCGACTGGGAGTTTGATAAGTAGCTCACCCAGGAGCTCAACATGAGCTTACCTGAAAAATCACCTAGGAGCTTACCTGACAGATTGCCTTAGCAACTCACCTTGAGCTCACCCAGGAGATCACTGAGTAGCTCAACTTGAGCTCACTTGGATGCTCATCAAGAAGCTTGCCTAAAAAATCACATGGGAGCTCACCTAACAACTCACCCAAAAACACACATGGGATATTACCTATCAGCTCACCTTGAGGTCACTAAGGAGCTCACCTTGCCAACACACCTTGATCTCATCTGGTAGCTCGCCTAAAAGTTCATTGAGTAGTTCACCAAGTAGCTCACCTAAGAGCTCACCTAGTAACTCACTTGGGAGCTCATCGAATAGCTCACCGATCAGCTTAAGTTAAGGTCTCCTGGGAGCTCATCGAGTAACTTACCTAGGAACTTACATGGGAGCTTTCCGACAGCTCACCTTGCACACTCACCTTGAGCTCACCTTGCCAACTTGCCTTGAGCTCACCTTACCAACTTTCCTTGATCTCATATGGTAGTGTGCATGTAAGCTCACCTCAGAGATTACCAATAAGCTCACCTTTGAGCTCACCTGGGAGCTCACCAAGAAGCTTACCTAAGAGCCTAGCTAGGAGCTTAGAAAGAAGCTCACCTAAGAGATCGTCGAGTAGCTTGACTTGAGCTTGCTCAGAAACTCACTTGGGATCTCTCACCTTGAGCTCATCTTGTAGCTCACATGTAAGCTCACCTCATAGATTTTGATAAGCTCACCTTTGAGCTCACTTGGGAGCTCACCGAGAAGCTCACCTAGGAGCTCGGTTGGGAGCTAAAAAAATATCACCTAGGAGCTCATCGAGTAACTTAACTTGAACTTGCTCAAAACTCACCTCGGATCTCACCTGATAGGTTACCTTACCAGCTCATCTTGAGCTCACCCAAGAGCTCACCGAGTATCTTAACTTGAGCTCACCCGGGATCTCATCAAGTAGCTCACCTGAAAACTCACATGGGAGCTCACCTAATAGCTCACCTTGCCAACTTGTATGGGAGTTCAACTATCAGCTCACATTGTTAGCTCACCTTAAGCTCACTAAGGAGCTCACCTTGCCAACTCACCTTAAGCTCGTCTAGTAGCTTTCCTCAGAGTTCATCGAGTAGCTCACCAAGTATCTTTCCTAGGAGCTCACCTAACAACTCAACTAGGATCTCACCAAGTAGGTTGACTTGAGCTCATTTGTCAGCTTACCGAGCAGCTCACCAAGGACCTCACCTGTGAGCTTGCCAAGTAGCTCACTTGGGAGCTCACATAGTAGCTCACCTAGGAGCTCACTGATCAGCTCAAGGTGAGCTCACTTGGGAGCTTGTCAAGTAACTCAGCTTGGAACTCACCTAGGAGCTCGCTCTATAGCTACACTTGCCAACTCACCTTGAGTTCACCTTACAAAATTACCTTGAGCTCACCTTACCAACTCACCTTGAGCTCATCTGGTAGCTCACATGTAAGCTCACATCAGAGATTTTTGATAAGCTCACCTTTGACCTCACTTGGGAGCTAAATGAGTAGGTCACCTAAGAGATCGGCTGGGAGCTCGATAAGTAGCTCATCCAGGAGCTTGTTGAGTAGCTTGACTTGAGATTTCCCATAAACTCGCATGGGAGCTTGCCTAACAGCTCACCTTGCCAGTTCATCTTGAGCTCACATAGAAGCTCACCAAGCAGCTTGACTTGATCTCACCTAGGATCTCGTCAAGTAGCTCACCTGAAAAATCACATTGGAGCTCACCTGATAGCTCACCCATAAACTCGAATGGGAGCTCACCTTTCCATCTCACCTTGAGCTTGCTGAGAAGCTCACCTTGCCAACTCACCTTGAACTCATCATGTAGCTCACCTCAGAGTTTGTCAAATAGCTCACCAAGTATTTTACCTGTGTGCTCACCTAACGAGATCACCTAGGAGCTCAATTAGTAGCTTCATTGAGTATGTTGACTTGAGCTCACTTGTGAGCTTACCAATCAGCTCACCATGGACCTTATCTCGTGAGCTCACCAAGTAGCTCACTTGGGAGCTCAGCTAGCAGCTCACCTAGGAGCTCAACAAATAACTCACTGGGAGCTCTTCTTGGAGCTCACTGGTCAGCTCATGTTGAGCTCACCCGGGAGCTCATTGAGTAACACACATGGGAACTCACCTGGGAGCTCACCTGACAACTCACCTTGTTAACTCACCTTGAGCTCACCTTTCCAACTCACCTTGAGCTCATCTGGTAGCTTGCATGTAATCTCACCTTAAATATTTTTGATAAGCTTAGCTTTGAGCTCACCTAGGAGCTTGGTTGGGAGCTCAGCTAACAACTCACCTAGGAGCTCATCTAGCAGCTCAACTTGAGCTTTCCTAAAAAATCACCTTGGAGCTCACCTAACAACTTACCTTGTTAACTCGCCATTAGCTCACATAGGATCTCGCCAAGTAGCTTAACTTAAGCTCACTTGGGAGCTAGTGAAGCAGCTCACACGAAAACTCGCATGGGAACTCACCTGGCAGCTCACCTTGCCAACTCGCATGGGAGCTCACCTATCGCCTTTCCAGCTTACCTTGAGATCACTGAGGAGCTCACCTTGCCAACTCACCTTGAGCTCATCTGGTAGCTCGCCTCAAAGTTTTTCAAGCATCTTGCCAAGTAGATGACCTGGGAGATCACCTAATCACTCACCTGGGAGCTCACCGAGCTACTCGCCAAGTAGGTTGACTTGAGCTCACTTGTGAGCTCACCAAGTAACTCACTAGGGACCTCTCCTGCGAGCTCACCAAGTAACTCACTTGATAGCTTGCCTAGTAGCTTGCTTGGAGCTTACCTTGCCAACACACCTTTAGCTTGCCTTTCAAAATCAAGTTCAAAATGAAAATTCATCTTTAGGGAAAGATTTATTGATGTCCCTAAAATCTGTGCACATTCAGATACCGATAGGTTTCTTCTGGATAGGAACAATGTTTGATATCCATTCAGAATAATAAATTGGCCTGATGAATCCTACTACAAGGAACCTTTCCAACTCTTGTTTAACTAATAAGGCCACTCTCAGGTGCATCTTTTATATATTTTGTTTGATAGGCTTAGTGTCTGCATGCACAACTAGGTTGTGCACGACCAAAGTTGGATCTAAGTCGGGTATGTCTTTGTAAGACCATGCGAACACATCAATAAACTATTGCAGTAGAATATTGAATGTGTTTTGTTCTCTGGCCGAGAGTGATCCTCCCAATTTTAATATCTTGGGATCTTCTTCGGTACCAATATTGACATCAATGATTTCTTCAACTAAAAATTTTGATAAATCCTCCATACACGTAGGATCGAGAGGTAGGTTGAGATCTTCATTCAAGGATGTCTCTACGATATTTTCATCCTTGGCATGGTCACTTTTTTTTTCCTTTGATTTTCTCATTTGTTTATCAGCCAGTGCCTCAAAGAGGTTTTCACTGTGTGACTTGGACTTCAATTTTTCCAAGGATTTTCTTTAGAACTCTTGCCCTTTCTTTTCTTTAAATTTTGCTGACCATGAAGTTCAGCCTCCTGGATGAAGTAGGTGTAGGTGTCTAAGTCGATAAAGAAACCCTTCTTGTGATCTCCAATGGGAATTGTATCCCTTATTCCCATGAACTCTGCAATAGCCTCATCATTCTCAAATAAATATAGTGGCATGTGACATTGTTGGTCCCATTCAACAAGGGAAGGGTACACAAGGTCAAGGGTCGGTTCGGTGGGGGTTATGGTTAGGACAACATTGTTCATGAAAAGGTTTGTGGAGGCTAGATCCTCTTATAGGATACAATGGGAATCCGTATCATTGTCTAGGTACTCAGAGCTATCCTCATGCTTAGAACAAGTTGCATCTTGATCATTGGGGTGTGCTCGAAAAGGGTGAATCCTAATGCCATATGTTTCTATTTTGAAATGTGGAAGAGGGACTAGTTCTCTTTGTCCTTGTTCATTCCTCCCACATCCTAGGCCTTTGTAGCCCATGAAGTACATCATTTTGCTATATTTTTCATATTCTGGGGTTTGATAACAAGATGGCTGAGTGTCCTTAGGGACCCAAGTAGTAGGTGGATCAAGTAATTTATCCTCAGCTAATAAGCCTCCAGGTAGGAATGACATAATAGTGTGTTCCTCTCTAGGTCTCTTGAAGCGGTAGTTGGGTTGACCTCTAGTCTTGGGTGACAAGGAGAGGTTAGAAACCAAGAACACTTGTTGTATATTATACTCCCCACAGCCATATTCTAGAATTTTCATCTCCCATGAATCAAATTGAGTTATGGAAGTGGATGCCCCATGAGAAAAAAACCTAAGATAATTTGAATCCAGCTAGGATTCCATAGCCTCAGACTAAAAAGGAATGGCCATATCCATGAAGGGACATGCATATGTACCATTTCGTGTAAATCTATTGAGAGCTCTATAATGAGAAAAGGGCTATGAGTCTCCTGGTATTGTTACCATATGTCCCTCATGCTTTAGCTTGATGCATTGATGAAATGTTGATGGCACGGCCTACATGGCATGAATCCATGTTGGTCTAGAAGCCATATATATGGAAGTTCCAAGTCTAGGATGTGAAACTTTGTCTGATGGCAAGTGGGGCCCACCTCTATGGGTAGCGTAATGGTTCCTTACGAATCTCTTTCCATGTTTTCATATGCGGTGATAGTGACGATATGGGACTCAAAATATGCCTCTGTATGTCCCAATTTTTGACTAATTTAAGCGTGTAGATGTTCAATCTAGATCCGTTATCCACAAGCACCCATTTTTTTTTCTTCGGGTGAAAAATACCTCAATGTATAAGGGAAGATTATGTGTAGGATTCTCGGTAGGGACCTCCCTATGGTTGAAATTGAGATGCTCACTTCGTGCAATATTTTCCCCCCGTGGCTTGAAGGTACACAAGATCGACTTCTAAAGGTACTCCCAACCCTTGAAGAGTTTGATACAAAATTTCCTTATGCACATTGGATATCTTAAGAAGATCTAAGATCGAGATCTTAGCAGGTGTCCTCTCAAGTTGTTTTAAAAGGTTATATTTACCAATTTGTGGGGTCAACAAAGAGGGTTCTGGAATCACGAGGTAAGCACGCCTTATTACCCTAGTGTAATCCTTTCCCTTGATCCAGATGGTATTGACATGGTCAACAGGGGAGTGAATACATCTGATAAGAAAATAGTAATGATTGTTATCTCTTTTGGTATACAAGTAATTCGTGGCTTTATAGGTTTGGGATGACTCTCCATGATCCAGATTTGTCTTTTCTGAATTATCATGCTTAGGGAATGGTTCCTTATAAATCCCCATTTTCTCGTTAGGTGTTTGCATTTTGTCAGGATTATCCACCTCTATCTCCCCATTGTCAACGAGGTCCTAAATATAGTGGCGAATCCACAGACATTTTTCTATCTTATGACCTTTAACATGATGCATTTCATAGTATTCATGCTCCATATACCATGAAGGTTTATGAGCATTGTCATCAAATGGTTGCGTTGTAGGATAGGTCATCATGTGGGCCGCATCCAACTATTTTAGTATGATGGACAACGATACATTGAGGGAGGCGAATGTTCTTTGTTTTGTGGTGGTTGAATTGGGCTCTTGGTTATTTAAAAAGGTTGATTGGTTTGGACTATTTGAACACGTTTGGAATCGGTGAATCTATCTCCCACCACATTTTTTTGTTAAAGATCTTCACTTTTCGAGTGGGTTTGACAATTTGGTTTTCTTTAAAGCTGGGTTTTGAGGGTGACTTTGGCAATGAGATCATTTTCTATTTTAATCCCTTTCTTGATAACCTCCTCAAAGGTATAGATACAATGCATTTGGAGGTGGAAACCTATATCTGGGTTGAGATTAGGGACAAAAATATTGACCAGCTACTTCTTAGGGAAAGCGCAAGGGAAGTGACTAGCTATCCCTTTCCATTGTTGGAGGAAGCTGGGGAAAGTCTCATTTGGGTGTTGTTTTACGCCACACAAGTCTACCATGGTGACATCACTCTCTATGTTATATGAGAAATGACACATGAATCTTTTTGCCAATTCTGGCTAGGTGAAAATTGATCCTCGTGGTAAGCGCATAAACCATTCCAATGCTTGACCTCTAATACTCTTAGGAAAAAGTTTGATGAAGTAATTATCACTATAAGACACCTCTTGACATGCCATGTAGAAATCTTTAACATGAGCCCTTGGGTCTCCCTTTCCTATGTATTAGTCAAACTTTGGTGTATCAAATTTCTTTGGAAAGGGTTGAAGGGTCATTATCTTGTCCAAAGGATAGGGGCATAGTTCTTCATATTGGTATTTCCTAATACTCCTTATATTTCTCTCTTGTATGCTTTCAAGCATTGCTTTCATAGATTTCACTTCCTATGTGAGTAATTTTTCTTTATTGGGAGTAGCGGGGATGTAAACACGATGATACCCTATGTCTTCTTCTCCTTATTTTTCATGATGGAGTTTGTTGATCTTAACCTTAGGCCTTAACTTTTGAATGTTCTTGTTTGCATCTTTCTATACATGGGAAGAAAGTAAATCTAGTTGCTGGCTTAGGTTACTGATTTGTTGTTGGATTGTGGCTTGGTTTATAGCCTCTTCTTCTAAAGGTTCCTCCTCTTTGTACTATGGAGGTTCTTCCCTTGTCTCATGTTCTATCTTGTTTCTTCATGGAACTTTGATGAGGGGTATTCTATGCCCTACCACTTTATCATTTTCTACGTAAGAAGTGGAATCATGCCCACCTATTAAAATATCTTCCATATTGATAAGGGGGTGTTCTTCCTTAGTAGTATCATTTGTAGGTAATATTGGTTCATTCTCGATGGGAAATTTGGCCCCTAATTCCACGACCCGCACCAACATTCTATCTTTTTTTCTAAGGAGAAACTCATCTAGTAGATTGGGGTCAAAATCAAAGTTTGCATGTGGTGATCCTAATTCATTTCCACTATGATTGACCACCTCTTCGGTTTCCTTTTCTATAGAAAACAGTGGTCCTAGGTCATGTCCAATGAAGCGGTTTGACCCTTGTCTGTTAGAGGTTTCCCAAGATTACACTTGTTGGTCCTCATATGTGTGTTTCTTTCACCCTAGACATGTTTTAGGAGCCATGTTTTCATGATAGTTTCACTAGGGTAAGTTGTAAATAAGCGTAAAACTTAGTGACTACCCCTAAGTGAAATGTAAAATTAGAATACTAATGTTAGAATAATAATGTGATAGAGTGATAAATCACCCGTGATACAAGCATTTGGTATTAAAACCTACTTAAATGAAGTACCTCCTAGACTACATTTCAAAAAGTAGTTTACGTCGCAAGATGATCAACAAGATGTTTTCACTTATGCCAAGTTCAAGGAAATGAACAAAACGTAAGTAAATACAAGAAGTCAATGTGATCTCCCAATCAAGATATACGATGAGTGAGCTCAAACTTGATTAAGACCTATATCTCAAAAAGTGCTAATTATAATTCGTGAATGACACAACAATATCACCAAGATATGTTAACCCACTTTGCTAGAAAGTGAAGTATTGATATCGAGGTGTTATTGATATAACATGCACAAATGGTAGCACCTAGCAGTCTTTGAAATCAAGGTAATAATAGAACCAAACTAAAAATCTCAAAGTATAGCTAGGAATAGTTAAAAATGTGTGCAACGTAACCGTACAATATAGGTATTTATGTCAAGTTTACAATAAACAAGACGTGAATATTGATATTGTAGTGATACGATACAAACAAGATAACTCTTCTAAAGAAGTATGTGGTGATGAACCATGCCTAACTATAATGATGATCTTGACATGGGTATCAAGATCACAATGGCTACCAATGATGTGAAAACACCTCCACACACTTTAGACATTTAACTAACCCAGCCGCAAACATGGATGGGCGTAAATGGACATAAAAGTGAGAGAAATAGTCGATTGGTAACACAAAGGTAGTCACCCTTCTTTTGATCAACAAAGTGTCAAAATAATGTGAAGGAAGTAAATCAAAAAGGATGAAAAATGTTGGCTTCACTTTGGCAGAGTTTCGCCTTGCCCTAAGGCAAGTAAAAACTAGGTGAAAGTAACGTGTCACATGTTTCTCAATGAAAATATGGTTCACAACTCAACATTGTTTTAGAATGGTCAAAGTGGGCTCCTGGCCAAAGTATATCTTCCTAGGTGGTTCTCTCGTCCTAGGTGCTACAAAGATTATCCACGAGCAGGATGATTTACACAAAAGTCGTAATGACTAGTTTGGGAGTATCTCGACTTTGCCCCCTTCAAGCAAAATGGGAAATAAATGCATCCAAATATGGAATTAAAAGGGTCACGTAGGGACAATTTGTAACTCTATCTCACAAAGGATTTACTAGTCATATAGGTTGTGCAGAGCACTTCTCATTTTTTCCACAAGGTTCCCTCTTGCGTGGAATACTTTGGGGTTCCTAGAACCACCCCCATTGTTGTAGCTTAAGGCGTTATGCCAAAGGGGTTATGTTCCAGTTGAGCGGAGAGGGATGCACCCTTTTCCAAAACCTGCAATACAGAGTTTTGAATATGTGGTTATTTTTATCTTTTTTAATTAGATGTGGTTTTCTTAAACACTATTTTGCAACACCGTATAACAATTGTATTAGTAGTTTTTGACTTTTGTTTCGATTCCTCCTTTCTTTGATAAGTATTTTTGGGCCCTGAACTCAAGCGTTAGTAGTTCTCCAAGAAAATAACATTATTTAAAAGAGGATTAAGAGTTGCTTTTTATTCTCAAGATCATCCAAGGATGTAAGAGAAGAGCATACACAACCAATAATCCAACTAAAAAGTAAAGAAAATATCTTCAATCAATGAACCATACAAAATTCTTGAAAAATGTTCATTCCCTTAAACAAAAGTGAAAGATAAAGTTTCCAATTTACCAAATGTTATAAAATGAAGACTAAATTTACTTTTGATTCTCAAGATCGCCCTAAGATACAAGAGAAGAGCATACACAAAATTTATCCCAACTATATAGAAATAGAAAACTTCAAATCAAAGGACCATTGAAAAATACTTTGTAAAGGCTCATAGCAAAATGAATAATCAAATTTCCAAGTTTAATCCCAATGTTAACAAGATAGATATCAAAGTTGTTTTTGATTCTCAAGATCACCAAAAGGTGCAAGAGAATATCATACACACACTTTGGTCTAAATCGAGTAAGTATGGAAATACAACATTCATCAAAACATTAGACATGTTAAAAAAATGACCAGTTTTAAAATAATAGAAAAACCTACAATTTTTGTAAGTATAAATCCCAAATTTATGTTTTCATGGCATATTTAACTTCAATACCTTTCCAACGCAAAAAAATGGAGTCATTTTGAGTTTGAGAGAAAAATTATGGCCTTCGGAAGATGGGTTACGCATATGCTCTTATGCTCACGGGTATGCACTTGACATGCACTCAAAACATGTCAAAAACATCCCTTAATATGCAAAATGGGAAAAATTTTCTAGCCAAGATTCAATTTTGACAACAACCCATCACATTAATATATGAATAGAAGACTCAATACTATCAAACATTAACATACATGCTCAAGAATTTAAGATTTTCAAGAAATTGACAAAACTAACATGTAGAATGATGAAAAAGTAAACTCTAAAAATGAAAACATGATGAAATCTTGAAATTTTCTCCCCAAGATTAAATTTTGACATTAACCCACCACATTAATATGTATATAGAATACTCAACACTATCAAACACTAACCTACATGCTCAAGAATTTAAAATTTTCAAGAAATTGACAAAACTAGCATGTAAAATGTTGAAAAGTAAGCTCTAAAAATGAAAACATAGAGAAATCTTGAAATTTTCCCATTAATTCCAATTTTGACAACACTTCACCTCCTTCATACCTACAAGGAAGACTCAACACATGCAAACTCAACAAAACAAGTTAAGAAAAACAAGTTAGATCAACATGTGTAAAAGAGGGTTAGTAACCAAAAATGAAACTTAACTACAAAAACTTGAAATTAAGTGCAAAGGACAATGGAGTAAGTCCCACCAGGCATGCCAAATGTGTGCATGTGTTATTTTCAAAATAATGCTAATATGAGTAAAGAATAACACCTAAATAGCATTAACTTAGCAAGAATTGAACAACAAACTAAACACCATCAAGATAAGAATTAAAAAAGGGTTAGATGCTAGCATTCATAAATACAAACTTTGAAACTAACAATGCTAAATATCTAAACTCCTCTATTCTCTAACAAAAAATAAATAAATGGACCTAATTAAGCTCCATGGCTATCAAAATAGTTTTCCTTAGTATGCCAAGTAACCTAGGAATGAGGGCCTATCAAAGTTGGGCTACAAGACCCCTTTGACACCTCCCATATGACCTAAGCACTTAAGAAAGAGGCTTAACTCTTCAAGATGATGAACTCTCAAAAGGGTAAAAGGAAAGCTCTTAGTCTTTGCTATATGCTTTGCATTCACTCTCTTAGAAATTTTAGGTGTAGGTATAAAGGTAGAAGGAGGGCTCCTTATATAGCCCAATGGATAAAGGAAACACTTCATCCCTTTGCATGTGGGATAAAGGTAAAATATGATTAGGAATGGATCAGGTTGTTTTATTAAAGGTAACCTTACTTTAGAAGGGTTTAATTTATTTTTAGTAAGTCATGGGAGTTGAGGGGTATTTTAATTAATCAAAGGTGATTAACTAATAGGTAGATGTAAGCTTATAGAAGCTAATTAGAGGAATATTAGTATGATTTAGGCTATTAGAAAGGGATTAAATCAATTAAATATTGATTTATTGGTTAAATGGAAGGGAAAGCTAATTAATTAATAATAATTAATTAGTCTAGGTAGAAGGGTTGATTTATTAATAGAAGGTCATTAATTAGGGTATTTGTTGGATAGGTGACTTAAATAATTAGCTTAGTGTAATTAATTAATGATGATATGAGGGAAAATGAGTGCTTTTAACGATATGTCATTGATTTGAGAGAAAGAGGATAATTAGTGCAATTTAAGTATTTAAATTGCTTGGGCATAATTATAGGTGTCTACACAACTCACAGGAGCTCATTTGAGCAGACTCAATGAGTAGGTTGACTTGAGATTTCTTTTGAGCTCACCTGGGACCTCACCTCAGATCTCACCAAGTATCTTGCCTAGTAGCTCACCTTGAAACTCGCAGAATAGCTTACCAAGTAGCTCACCTGGGAGATCTTTTTGGAGCTCCTTGATCAGCTCGAGTTGAGCTCACCGGGAGCTCATTGATTTAACTCACCAAGAACTCACATGGGAGCTTGGTTGACATCTCGCCTTACTAACTCACCTTGAGCTCATCTGGTAGCTCACATGTAAGCTCACTTAGGAGATTACCGACAAGCTCACCTTAGAGCTCACCAAGCAGCTAACCTAGGAGCTCGGCTGGGATCTTGGCAAGCAGCTCGCTCAGGAGCTTGTTGAGCAGCTCGACTTGAGATTTCCCATAAAATCACCTAGGATATCACCAAACAACTTGACTTAAGCTCACCTAGAAGCTCATCAATAAGGTCACCTGAAAACTCTCATGGGAGCTCAAGCGACAGCTCACCTAGAAACTTGCATGGGAACTCACGTATCAACTCACCCAGAAACTTATATAGTAGATCACCTTACAGTTCATCGAGAAACTCGCCAAGTAGCTCACCTAGGAGCTCACCGAGTAGGTTGACTTGAGCTTTCTTGTGATCTTGCCAAGTAGCTCGATGGGGACCTCACCTGGGAGATCACCAAGTAGATCACTTGGGAGCTCACCTAGTAGCTCACCGAATAGCTTTCCAAGTAGCTCACCTGGGAGATCTTCTAGGAGCTCACCGATCAGCTTGAGTTGAACTCGCCAGGGAGCTCATCCAGTAACTCACCTAGGAGCTCACCTGACAGCTCACCTTGCCAACTCACCTTGAGCTCACCTTGCCAACTCACCTTGAGCTCATCTAGTATCTTGCATGTAAGCTCACCTTAGAGATTTCTGACAAGCTCACCTTTGAGTTCACCTGGGAGATCACCAAGTAGCTCACCGAGTAGCTCACACCTAAGAGCTCAGCTAGAAGCTTGGTAAGCAGCTCACCCAGGAGATCATCAAGTAGCTTGACTTGAGATTTCCTAGAAACTCAACTGGGAGATCACCTGATAGCTCTCCTTTCCAGCTCACATTAAGCTCATTCGAGCAGCTTGAATTGAGCTCGCTAGAGAGCTAGTCAAGTAACTCACCTGAAAAATTGAATGGGAGCTCACCTGACAGATCACCTAGAAACTTACATGGGAGCTCACCTATCAGCTCACCTTGCCATCTCACCTTGAGCTCACTGAGGATCTCACCTTGACCTCGTTTTTAGCTCACCTTGTATTTCATCGAGTAGCTCACCAATTAGCTTGGTTGGGAGGTTTCCTAACAACTCACCTGGGAGCTCACCTAATAGCTTACCTAGGAGCTCATCGAGTAGCTTAGTGAGTAGGTTGACTTGAGCTAGCTTGTGAAATCACTGAGTAACTTACAAAGTAGCTCACCTAGGAGCTCTTCTATGAGCTCACCGATCAGCTCGAGTTGAGCTCACTTGGGAGCTCATCGAGTAACTCACCTAGGAACTCACCTGGGAGCTCACCTAATAGCTCACATTACCACCTTACCTTGCCGACTTTCCTTGTGCTCATCTGGTAGCTCATGTGTGAGCTCACCTAAGATATTACCAACATGCTCACCTTTGAGCTCTCCTGGGAGCTCACCGTGTAGCTTACCTAGGAGCTCGGCTGGGAGTTCGGCAAGCAGACTCACCCAAGAGCTCAT
This sequence comes from Taxus wallichiana var. yunnanensis, assembly GCA_018340775.1. NCBI lineage: Eukaryota > Viridiplantae > Streptophyta > Pinopsida > Cupressales > Taxaceae > Taxus > Taxus wallichiana. Next base: position 27,834,952 of record CM031237.1, on the reverse strand, counting down.
CAAGTAGCTTGACATGAGCTTGCTTGAAAACTCACTTGGGAGCTTTCCTGATATATTTCCTTGCCATGAGCTCACCTTGAACTCGCTCAAAATCTCACCAAGCAGCTCGACTTGAGATCACCTGGAAGCTCGTCAAGAAGCTCACCTAAAAACTCGCATGGGAGGTCACCTGACAGCTCACCCAGAAACTCACATGGGAGCTCATCTATCAGCTCACCTTGAGCTCATTATGGATCTCACCTTGCCAACTCACCTTGAGCTCATCTTGTAACTAACCTCAGAGTTCATCAAGTATCTTGCCAAGTAGCTCAGCTAGGAGCTCACATAATAGTTTCATTAGGAGCTCTTCGAGTAGCTCACTGAGTAGGTTAACTTGACCTCACTTGTGACCTCACCGAGAAGCTCACTAGGGACCTTACCTAGGATTTCCAAGTAGCTCACTTGGGAGCTCAAATAGCAGCTCACCTAGGAGCTCACTAGAGAACTTGCCATGAAGCTCACCTGGGAGCTCTTCTGTGAGCTCGCCGATCAGCTCAAGTTGAGCTCACCCAAGATCTCATTGAGTAACTTATGTAGGAACTTGCCTGGGATCTCACCTAAAATCTCACCTTGGCCACTCACCTTGAGATCACCTTACCAACTTTCCTTGAGCTCACCTTGACAACTCACCTTGAGCTCATCTGCTAGCTCGCATTTAAGCTCACCTATGAGATTACTGACAAGCTCACCTTTGGGCTCACCTGGGAGCTCACTGAGAAGCTAACCTAAGAGCCCAACTAGGAGCTTAGCAAATAGCTCGCCCAAGAGCTCATCAAGCAGCTCAACTTGAGCTTGCTCAGAAACTCACCTTAGATCTCTCACCTTGCCAACTCACCTTGAGCTCATCTAGTAGCTCGCATGTAAGCTCACCTAAGAGATTTCTGATAAGATCACCTTTGAGCTCACCTTGGAGCTCACTAAGAAGATCACCTAGGAGTTCGGCTGGGAGTTCAACAAGTAGCTCGTCCAGGAGCTCGTTGAGTAGCTCAACTTGAGCTTGCTTGAAAACTCACCTCAGATCTCACCTCACAAGTTTCCTTGCCAGCTCACCTTGAGCTCACCCAAGATCTCACCGAGTAGCTTGACTTGAGCTTACTCAGAGCTCATTAATCAGCTCACCTAAAAACTCACATGGGAGCTCACCTAGCATCTCACTTTGCCAACTCATATGGGATTTCATCTATCAGCTCACATTGTCAGATTTCCTTGAGCTTACTAAGGAGCTCACCTTGCTAAATCACCTTAAGCTCATCTAGTAGCTCACCTTGGAGTTCTTCGAGTAGCTCACCAAGTAGCTCACCTGGGAGCTCACCTAATAACTCACCTGGGAGCTCTCCGAATAGGTTGACTTGAGCTCGCTTGTGAGCTTTCCAAGCAGCTTGCTAAGGACCTCACCTATGAACTCACCAAGTAGAAAACCTTAGAGCTCTTCATAGAGCTCTCTGATTAGCTCAAGTTGTGCTCACCTGGGAGCTCGTCAAGTAACTCACCTTGGAACTCACCTTGGAACTCACCTGGGAGCTCACCTTTTAAACTTTCCTTGAGCTCACCTTGCCAACTCACCTTGAGCTCATGTGGTAGCTCACATGTAATCTCACCTCAGAGATTGTGAATAAGCTCACCTTTGAGCTCACCTAAGAGCTAACTAAACAGCTCACCTAGGAGGTTAGTTGGGAGCTCGGCAGCAACTCACCTAGGAGCTCATCGACTAGCTCGACTTGAGCTTTCCTAGAAACTAACATGGGAGCTCACCTGACAGCTTGCCTTTCCATCTCACCTTGAGCTCACATAGAAGATCATTGAGCAGCTCGACTTGATCTAACCCAGGAGCTCCTCAAGTATCTTGCCTGAAAACTCACATTAGAGCTCACCTGACAGCTTACTCATAAACTTGCATGAGAGCTAACCTTGTCAACTCACCGTGAGCTTGCTAATGAGCTCACCTTGCCAACTCAACATGATCTCATCATGTAGCTTGCCTCAAAGTTTGTCAAATAGCTCGCTAAGTAGTTTACCTGTGAGCTCACATAATAGCTCACCTAGGTGCTCACCAAGTAGCTTATCGCGTGGGTTGACTTGACCTCACTTGTGAGCCCACTGAGCAGCTCACCATGGACCTCGCCTATGAGCTCGCAAAGTAGCTCACTTGGGAGCTCACCTAGTAGCTCACCTGGAAGATCTTTTGGGAGTTCACTTATTAGTTCGAGTTGAGCTCACCCGAGATCTCATTGAGTAACTTACGTGGGAACTTTCTTGGGAGCTCACCTGATAGCTTGCCTTGCCAACTCACCTTGAGCTCACCTTTCCAACTCACCTTGAGCTCACCTTGCCAACTAACCTTGAGCTCATCTGGTAGCTCACATGTAAGCTCACCTAAAACATTTATGACAAGCTCAGCTTTGGCTCACCAAGTAGCTCACTTAGGAGCTCGGTTGGGAGCTCAGCAAATAGTTCACGCAGGAGCTCATTTAGTAGCTTGATTTGAGCTTGCCCAAAAACTCACTTGGGAGCTCACCTAACAGCTCACCTTGCTAACTCACCTTGAGCTCATCTGGTAGCTCACCTTGGAGTTCGTCAAGCATCTCACCAAGTAGATCACTTAGGAATTCATGTAACATCTCACCTAGGAGCTCACCTAATAGCTCACCTAGGAGCTCAGTGAGTAGCTCGCCAAGTGGGTTGACTTAAGCTCGCTAGTGAGCTCCCTGAGTAGTTCACCTAGGAGCTTTCCAAGTAGCTCTCTTGGGAACTCACCTAGTAGGTCACCTGGGAGCTTACCAAGTATGTCACCTAGGAGCTCTTCTGGGAGCTCTCCGATCAGCTCGAGTTGAGCTCACCGGGAGCTCGTCAAGTAACTCACCTAGGAACTCACCGGGAACTTGCTCACATGATGCTCGCCTTGCTAACTCAGCTTGAGGTCCCCTTTTAACTCACCTTGAGCTCACCTTACCAACTCACCTTGAGCTCATCTGCTAGCTCACATGTAAACTCACCTCAGAGATTTCCGACAAGGTCACTTTTGAGCTCACCTGGGAGCTCACCTAGCACAGAAAGTAGCTCACCTTACTAGCTCACCTTGAGCTCACCTAAGAGCTCGCGAGTACCTCAACTTGATCTCACCCAAGAGCTCGTCAAGTAGCTCACCTGAAAACTTGCATGGGAGCTCACCTGACAGCTCACCTAGAAACTCACATGAGAGCTCACCTATCAGCTCACCTTACCAACTCACCTTGAGCTCGATGAGTATCTCACCTTACCAACTCTCCTTGAGCTTGTTTGGTAGCTCACCTTAGATTTTTTCAAGTAGCTTGCCAAGTAGCTCACTTGGGAGCTCACCTAACAGCTTGCCAAAGACCTCACCAAGTAGCTCACCAAGTAGGTTGACTTGAGCTCGCTTGTGAGCTCTCTTGTGAGCTCACCAAGCAGGTCACAAGGGACCTCACCTATAAGCTCACCAAGTAGATTGCTTGGTAGCTCACCTAATAATGCACCTAGGAGGTCACTAAACATCTCACCAATTAGCTCACCTGGGAGCTCTTCTGGGAGCTCGCAGATCAGCTCTTGTTGAGCTCACCCAGGAGCTCGTCAAGTAACTCACTTGGGAACTTACCTGGGAGCTCACCTTACCAACCCACCTTAAGCTCATTTGGTAGCTTACATGTAAGATCACCTCAGAGATTACCGATAAGCTCTCCTTTGAGCTCACCTGGGAGCTCACCGAGTAGCTTACCTAGGAGCTCGACAAGCAGCTCACCCAGGAGCTCATCGAGTAGCTCGACTTGAGCTTTCTTGAAAACTTACCTAGGAGCCTTCCTTACCAGCTCACCTTGAGCTCACCCAAGATCTCACTAAGTAACTCAACTTTAGCTCACCCAGGAGCTCGTCAAGTAGCTCACTTGAAAACTTGCATGGGAGCTCACCTGATAGCTCACATTACCAACTTACACAGGAGCTCACCTATCAGGTCACCTTGCTAGCACACCTTGAGCTCATTGAGGAGCTTACCTTACCAATTTTCCTTGAGCTCATCTGGTAGCTCACCTTGGAGTTCATCGACCATCTCATGAATTAGCTTACCTAGGAGCTCACCTAATAGCTCACCTGGGAGCTTGCCTAATAGCATATGTGGGAGCTCACCGAGTAGCTCACCGAGTAGGTTGACTTGAGCTTGCTTGTGAGCTCACCGAGTAGCTCACTGGGGACCTTTCCTAGGAGCTTGCCAAGTAGCTCACTTAATAGCTCACCTACCAGCTCACCTGGAGCTCTCCAAATAGTCACCAAGTAGCTTTCCGAGAGCTCTTCTAGGTGCTCACCGATCAACTCAATTTGAGCTCACCCTGGGAGCTCGTCGAGTTACTCACTTGGGAGCTCACATGATAGCTCACATTACCAACTCACCTTGAGCTTGGCTTACCAACTAACCTTGAGCTCACCTTGCCAACTCACCTTGAGATCATCTGTTAGATCACATATAAGCTCACCTCAAAGATTGTCAATAAGCTCACCTTTGAGCTCAAATGGGAGCTCACCGAGTAGCTCACCGACTTGAGTTTAACTTAAAAATCACCTTGGAGCTCACCTGATAGCTCACCTTGCCAGCTCACCTTGGAGCTCACCTGATAGCTCACCTTGCCAGCTCACCTTGAGCTCACCCAGGAGCTTGCCAATCAGCTTGACTTGAGCTCACCTAGGAGCTCATTAAGTAGCTCAACCAAAAACTAAATTGGGAGCTCACCTGATGCTCACCAAGAAACTCACATGGGAGCTCACCTATCAGCTCACGTTTCTAGCTTACCTTGAGCTCATTGAGGAGATCACCTTACCAACTCACCTTGAGCTCATCTGGTAGCTTACCTCAGATTTCGTCAAGTAGCTGACCAAGTAGCTTTCCTGGGAGCTCACCTAATAGCTCACCTGGGAGCTCAATGAGCAGTTCACCGAGTAGGTTGACTTGAGCTCACTTTTCATCTCACCGAGAAGCTCGATGGGGACCTTGCCTTAGAGCTTTCCTAGAAACTTACCTTGGAGCTCACTGAATAGCTCACTAAGTAGCTCGGCTAGGAGCTCTTGGGAGCTCTCCGATTAGCTTGAGTTGAGCTCACCCAGGAGCTCATCATGGAACTCACCATGGAACTCACCTAGGAGCTCGCTTGATATCTCACCTTACCAACTCACCTTTAGCTCACCTTGCTAGCTCAACTTGAACTCACCTTTCCAACTTGAATTGAGCTCATCTTGTAGCTCACAAGTAAGTTCACCTCAGAGATTACCAATAAACTCACCTTTGAGCTCACCAAGGAGATCATCGAGTAGTTCACCTAGGAGCTTGGCTGGGAGCTTGGGAGATCACCTAATAGCTCACCTTGTCAGTTCACCTTGAGCTCACCCAGAGCCCACCGAGAAGCTCAACTTGACCTCGCTCGGGAGCTTATCAAGCATCTCACCTAAAAAAATCTCATGGGAGCTCACCGATAGCTCACTCAAAAACTCACATGGAAACTCACCTATCTACTTGCCTTGTCAGCTCACCTTGAGCTCACTGAGGATCTCACCTTTCCAACTCACCTTGAGCTCATCTAGTAGCTTTCCTTGGAGTTCATTGAGTAGCTTTCCAAGTAGCTCACATGGGAGCTCACCTACCATCTCACCTAAGAGCTCATCGAACAGCTCACCAAGAAGGTTAACTTGATCTCACTTATGTGCTCACCGAGTAGCTCACTGGGGACCTCACCTAGGGGCTCACCAAGTAGCTCACTATGGAGCTCACCTAGAAGCTCACCTAGAAGCTCATAAAAATGCTCGCCAAGTAGCTTACTTGGGAGCTCTTCTGGGAGCTCACCGATCAGTTCGAGTTTAGGTCAGATAGGATCTTGTCGAGTAACTCACCTTGGAAATCACCTGACAAATCACCTTACCAACTCACCTTGAGATCACCTTGCCAACTCACCTTGAGCTCATCTGGTAGCTCATATGTAAGCTCACCTTAGATATTTTTGACAATCTCACCTTTGAGCTCACATGGGCACTCACCAACCAGCTCACCTTGAGCTCGACAAGTAGGTAGCCCAGTGTGCTCGTTGAGTAGCTTGACTTTAGCTTACCCGTAAACTCACCGAGAGCTAACTTGAGAACTAACCTTGCTAGCTAACGTTGAGCTCACCAGAGCTCGCCGAGTAGCTTGATTTGAGCTCGTATGGGATCTCATCAAATAACTCACTGAAAACTCACATGGGAGCTCACCTATCAGCTCACCTTGAGCTCGCTGATGAGCTCACCTTACCAACTCACCTTGACCTTGTAAGGTAGCTTACCTCAGAGTTTGTCGAGTAACTTGCTAAGTAACTCACCTCGGAGCTCACCTAATAGCTCACCTAGGAGCTCACCGACTAGCTCACCGAGTAGGTTGACTTGAGCTCACTATTGAGCTCACCAAACATCTCACTAGGGACCTCACCTGGGAGCTCACCAAGTAGCTCACTTGGGAGCTCACCTAGCTGCTCACCTAGGAGCTTGCTGAATAGCCCACCATGTATCTCACCTGGGAGTTCTTCTGGGAGCTCACTGATCAGCTCAAGTTGAGCTCACCTGGGAGTTCATCAAGTAACTCACCTAAGAACTCACCTGGGAGCTTTCCTGACAGCTGCCTTGCCAACTCACCTTGAGCTCACCTTGCCAACTCACCTTTACCTTGCCTTGCCAACTCACCTTGAGCTCATATGATAGCTCATATGTAAGCTCACCTCAGAGATTACCGAAAAGGTCACCTTTGACCTCACCGAGTAGCTCATCTAAAATCTCATTTGGGAGCTCCATAAGCAGCCTAGCCCAGAGCTCATTGAGTAAGCTTGACTTGATCTTACCCAAAAAATGCCTGGGAGCTCACCTGACAGATCACTTTTCCAGCTTACCTTGATCTCACACAGGAACTCACCGAGCAGCTCAACTTGAGCTCACCTAAAAACTCAAATGGGAGCTCACCTGAAAGCTCACACTAAAATTCCCATGGAAGCTTGACTATCAACTTGCCTTGCTAGCTCACCTTGAGCTTACTGAGGAGATCACCTTACCAACTCACCTTGATCTCATCAGGTACCTCACCTCTAAGTTGGTCAAGCAACTTGCCAAGTAGATTACCTAGGATCTAGCCTAATAGCTCACCTAGGAGCTCACCAAGTAGGTTGACTTGAGATCACTTGTGAGCTCACCGAGAAGCTCACTAGGGACCTCACTTGGGAGCTCGTAAAGTAGCTCACCTAGGAGCTCACTTTACAGACTTGCCAAGTAGCTCACCTTGCAGCTCTTCTAGGAGCTTGCCAATCTGCTCGTGTTGAGCTCACCGAGGAGCTCGTCAAGTAACCCACCTTAGAACTCAACTAGGAGCTAACCTCACACTCACCTTTCCAACTCACTTTGAGCTCATCTCATAGCTCACATCCAAGCTCACCTTAGATATTTCTTACAAGCTCACCTGGGAGCTCACCGAGAAGCTCATCTAGGAGCTCGGTTGGGAGCTCGACAAGTAGCTCACCCAGGAGATCATCTATCAGCTCAACTTGAGATTTACTAGAAGCTTACCTAGGGGCTCACCTGATAGGTAGCCTTTCTAACTCACCTTTAGCTCACCTATCAGCTCTCTGAGAGGCTTGAGTTGAGCTTACCTGAGAGCTTTCAAGTAGCTCACCCAAAAACTCATATGGGAGCTCACCTTGCCAACTCACATGGGAGCTCACCTTGAGCTCACTGAGGAGCTCACCTTTCCAACTTACCTTGAGCTCATCTGGTAGCTCACCTCAGAGTTCATCAAGTAGCTCACCAAGTAGATCACCTGGGAGCTCACCTAACATCTCATCTGGGAGCTCACCTAACAACTCACCTGGGAGCTCACAAAGAAGCTCACCAAGTAGGTTGACTTGATTTCACTTGTGAGCTCATCGAGTAGCTTACTAGGGACCTCTCCTAGGAGCTCACTAAGTATCTCACTTGGGAGCTCACCTGATATCTCACCTTTCTAACTCACCTTGAACTCACCTCTCTAACTCACCTTGAGCTCACCTTACCAACTCACCTTAAGCTCATCTGATAGGTCACATGTAAGCTCACCTCAGAGATTGTCGACAGAGGTCACCTTTGAGCTTGCATGGGAGCTCACCGAGTAGCTCACCTAAGAAATTTTTTTGGAGCTTGGTAAATAGCTCATCAAGGAGCTCGATGAGCATCTCGACTTGATCTTTCCCAAAAACTCACCTGGGAGTTCACCTGATAACTTGCCTTACCAACTCACCTTGAGCTCACCCAAGAGCTCACTGAGCAGCTCAAATTTAGATCACTTGGTAGTTCATGAAGTAGATCACCCAAAAAATCACATGGGAGCTATAACGCCCACAATTTCACATATGCTAACAACAAAAAAAATACATGATAACTTTTTTTTGACTTGCTTGACCTATGACATGACACAACATGCCATCACCAAGGTTACAACTAACTATGTGAACAACTTGATATAAGGATGACCACAAGGAAACACGAACATGTTCACACCCATAAAGGATAATACATTTTTTTTTAACAAGACAATGTATAAGGCCAACCACAGAACCACTTACAGTTAGAGCATACCACAATGAGAAAATTCTTGAAGGTTATTTATTTAGATAAAACATCCTAGAATTCTTGACTTACGTTTTTAGAGAGATTCAATATATGATTCACACAATTCATCTTACCAAACTGAGTTATTTTCTTATACACTGTAGAGTAGTTCACTTAAAGTCTTCTCCTTTACGTCAATTATTTGTTTAATTTAATTATTTGACAAAGGAGATAATTTAATTCCACAAGGCCATTCATTCATACTTATGCTACTAAAACTCGTTCATGCCCTCATGACAACATGGGTTCGCATTCAACACACTTAAGTGAAAATTACTAGGCACCTTGGAAAAAGTTAAAGGAAGAAGGTCAAGTTGAAATCATCTTGAGACATCATTAGTTATTACCAAGATTTTATTGGAGCTTGAGGTTTTATCTATATATATTAAAGATGTTACTTAGGCTTCCCTGAAGAGCTTACAAAAGGAAACTATTTACTTCCACAAGGCTGAGATATAAGTTTCGTGGTTTCCAAATTGTTTTCTCCTACTTATTAACCTTATTATCTTTCTAGGAACTAACCATTGATTTCCCTTAATCTCATTTAAGAATTCACCATATCAGGATAATGTTTGCTATCTTAGCTAGGGTTAGCAAGTTATAAAATTTTATTTTACAAGGATAGTTCCACCTTTGATTACTTAAGGAATTTCTTGTTCTCAAGTAGGTCACCTTTTCATTAATTTGTTGCATATAATTTTTTTTGTTTAGCTACTATAAGAGTTATCCAACCCATTTTATTTTACTTAAACACATTATTATTAAGTCTTAGAAAGATTTAACTTAACACTTTATTCTCAAGATCAAGGTTTTACAATACTCATGTCAATGTAAAGATTTGAATATCATTTCTCACAAAGATAAGTTTATAGTTTAACCATAAAAAGGACAAGACAACTTCATCATGTAGTTTCCGAACATTCCAAGGTAAGAGACCTTCTAAAATCCTTTGCAAGAAATGTTACAAAATTTACAACACATTGGACATTTTTACAAGGAACTTCATAAATTGTACTGATGAAACCTTTACACTTTTTCCTTTAATCTACTCGCATAATCCATCTGCATAAATATTAACTAGAGTCAGTTCAATAGAACTAAGCATGTTAAGACTACCCATTGCAACAGTAAGCTAACATTTTACAATATCATGAAAGGAATGTTCTAAATTCAAGAATGGGCCAAAGCACAACCCACTAATCCAAAATGCTTCACACGAGAAAGAGATTTATACCATCCAACAAGGAGGAAGCCAAAAAAAATACCAGTAAGAATAAAATCTCATTTATCAAGGCAAGACCTTATGGGTTGGGAATAAGAAGATCAAGAGTAAGGCAGAATGCCATTCGATATCACATAATATCTCAAACATACACACGTGAGTCTATCCTCGCTTGTAGCCAACAACACTTATAGTAGATTTTTCACCAAGTATATACTATTCATTTCCTAAGTCTTTATGTTGTCATGGTCAAGGTAGGTTAGAGGGCTTATTTGATGTATTTGAGTGTTGTTAGCCTTGTAAATATGTTAACTATAACATAGATTATTTTTAAAAAAACCATTGAACCAATCATATATATAGTTTAAGAGATCAGTACATATATCCAACAATCTTAATGTAATTGTTAATTACCTTGAACCATTCGATGACCCCAATTTCATCCTTTTTTCTAGTTTATCCACGTAAACCATCAAAGGAGTAACCACCACCAATCATGCATGAAATCTCTCAAGGATTTCTATATTTGGCATTTTATAGAAATTATTTCAAAGCCATAGCAACCACTATCAATTAAATGATCAATGACACCTCAGCCTCCAACATAATCTTAATTGATACCAAACTAAAGGAAAGAACTCAAATAGTTAAGCACGTAGGTGTTAGAGTGCCTTTAGTATTGACAATAATACTGGAAAAATTATACACTGATCTATCAAAACAGGTGTGGCTTAATCATTTCCATGGTCGAATCGACCTTTACACAAATAAAAAATAATCAAGACCAGTTGACAATGTTAAGGTAAATTTCATTTACCTTAACCATATCGAAACCCTTCAAAAACTTACAGCCACACTAAAAATGAAAGTCCATAATAGATAACATTGACCTTAATTGATATCAATATGATGGGTTCTCAACTATTTCCTAGAATATTTCCCATTAAATCATACTGAAAAATGGTAATAATCTATGCAAACATTCACAAAATATTCATAGCCTCACTAACATGCTAACAAAAGAGGAGATTCCAGGAAAGTAGCTTAATTTTTTTTTTTAAGCATATAATTAACAAGTTGAAGATCAATCATATAGATTACCCTTGTTATTTAAAGCCCCTGAATGGGTAACCAATCAATCAACTTTAAGGGACAAGAAAAATGGTAAGACAATACACTCTCCAAACTGGCGGGCTGGAATAACTTATTCAGAACTCTAGGGAACCTTATGGGTTTTGTCATAAAATTTGTTCCAGTTCCTAAACATGGAGTCGGCCTCATAGGTCTGAGAGAGAATATGAAAAACATAACAGTTTTAACCCTACGATGAAGCTAGAAGAAACCAATTTATATTTACCAGCCTAATTGCATACCATGAAATGGTAAGTTGGAATCACGATTCTTCTATCATTCTAGTAAAACCCATTTCAAACAATCAGTTCCTAGAACGTAAAACCCAAAGAAAAAAAAATCTTATTTATTCAAAACCCAAAGGCACTACGCACATTACCTGTCAATAAAGTAAGCCATAGAATATATACATACCATCACAGTTGCTATCTGGGTAAGATAAACAAACAAATCCCAATAGTATTTCCTTTCCTTCAAACTGGATTGATTCAAAAATAATGCGAAGCCCATTTATACTAACGTGAAATGGAGTAAGCCATTAAAAGGGAAAAGAGAGAAATTCATGCAAAACCAATGAATTTGGAAGGAGATTTAAAGGAACAACAAACACACTCAGGTAGTAATTTAAATAACCACGAAAACATTTTGTCTGGGTGTCATTTAAGGAAAGAAGAATATTCATTTCACGATATTAAAAGAAGGTAGCAGATTATTG
>CM031237.1:27731114-27823093 GCA_018340775.1 Taxus wallichiana var. yunnanensis | reverse complement strand
CAATGTACTTGTTCAATTTTGTACTGAAACTCTAGCAAACTCCTAGAAGTGACCTCACAGTGAAACTCAAGAAGTAGCCTTGCTCCAGCGTCTAAGTAAAACTTACATGCCAGACTACGAATGAAACTCTCAAGTGATTGCTTCAAGAGTAGGCGCTCAAGTTAGAGTGCAAAGGGGAAGCTAGATCCCGTGAAATCTACTTGGTGAGATGCTCGAAGAACTCCGAGGTGAGCTACTAAATGAGCTCAAGGTGAGTTGGTAAGGTGAGCTCCTCGGTGAGCTCAAGTTTAGCTAGCAAGGCGAACCCGATAGGTGAGCTCCCATGTGAGTTGGTAAGGTGAGTTGCCAAACGAGTTTCCCATGTGAGTTTTCAGTGAGTTGCTTGACGACCTCCCGGGAAAGTTGAAGTCAAGCTACTGGTGAGCTCCCGGGTGAGATAATGGCAAGTTGGAAAGGTGAGATATCGTGTGAGCTCCCAGAAATTTTTCTAGCAAGCTCAAGTCGAACTGCTAGATGAACTCCTAGGTGAGTTGTTTACTAAGCTCCCACCAAACTCCCGGTGAACCGCTTCTGAGCTTCCTAGTGAGCTCAAAGATGAGCTTGTTGGAAATATTTGAGCTGAGCTTACATGTGAGCTACTAGATGAGTTGAAGGTGAGTTGGCAAGGTGAGATTTCAAGCGAGCTCCCATGTGAGTTACCCGACGAGCTCCTAGGTGAGCTCAACTTGACCTGATTTGCAAGATCCCAGAAGAGCTCCTAGGTAAGTCTGTTTGTCGAAATCCTAGGTGAGCTACTAGGTGATCTCCCAAGTGAGCTACTGGTGATCTCACAGGTGAGGTACATGGTGATTTTCTCAATGAGCTCAAGTAAACCTACTCGGTAAGTCGCTCGCTCAAGTGAGCTCCCAAGTGAGCTGTTAGGTGAGCTCATAGGCAAACTACTTGGTGAGCTGTTCGATGAACTCTGAGGTGAGCTACATGATGAGATCAAGGTGAATTGGCAAGGTGAATTCCTCAACAAGCTCAAGGTAATCTAGAAAGGTGATATCCCATGTGATTTTATGGGTGATCTGTCAAGTGAGCTCCAATGTGAGTGTACAGGTGTGCTTCTTGCCAAGCTCCTAGGAGAGATCAAGTAGAGCTACTTGGTGAGCTTCTATGCAAGCTCAAGGTGATCTAATAAGTGGATCTATTAGGAAGCTCCTAGGTGAGTTTCTGGGTAAGCTCAAGTTGAGATTCTCGACAAGCTCCTGGGTGAGCTACTTGTTGAACTCCCAACCAACCTCTTAGGTGAGCTACTTGGTTAGCTCCCAGGTGAGCTCAAAGGTGAGCTTATAAGAAATCTCTGAGGTGAGATTACATGTGAGCTACCAAATGAGCTCAAGGCGAGTTGGTAAGGTGAGCTCAAGGTAATTTGGCAAGGTGAACTCAAGGTGAGTTGGCAAGGGGAGCTATCAAGTGAGCTCCTAGGTGAGTTCCAAGGCAGTTTATTCAATGAACTCTCAGGTGAGCTCAACTCGAGCTAATCAGTGAGCTCCAAGAAGACCTCCTAGTGAGCTACTTAGTAAGCTATTAGGTAATCTCCCAGGTGAGCTCCTAAGTGAGCTACTTGGCAAGCGAATAGGTGAGGTCCCCGGCAAGCTTCTGGTAAGCTCACAAGTGAGCTCAAGTCAACCTACTCGGTGTGCTCCCGTGTGAGTTGTTAGGTGAGCTCCCAGTGTGAGATGCTTAGCGAGTTGCTCGACAAACTTCGAGGCGAGATACTAGATGAGATTATGTTGAGTTTGAAAGGTGTGCTCCTCGGTGAGATCAAGGTGAGCTAATAGACAAACTCCAATACAAGTTGTTAAGGTGAGTTAGGAAAACTCCCATGTGATTTTTAGGTGAGTCGCTGACAAGCTCCCGAGTGAGCTCAAGTCGAGCTACTTGGAGAGCTCCTGGGTGAGCTCAAGGCGAGCCGGGCAAGGCAACCCGTCACATGAGATCCGAGGTGAGTTTCTAGGCTACTCAATGAGTTTCGTGTGTGCTACTTACTAAGCTCCTAGCTAAGCTCCTAGGTGAGCTTCTCGCTACCTCCCGGTGAGCTCAAAGGCAAGCTTGTTGGTAATCTCGAGGTGAGCTTACATGTAAGATACTAGATGATCTCAATTTGAGTTAGAAAGGGGAGCTTAAGGTAATTTAGCAAGGTGAGCTCAAGGTGAGTTGGCAAGGCAAGGCAAGCCGTAGATGAGCTCCCGGCAAGTTCCCAGGTAAGCTACTCAACGAGCTCCCGGGTGAGCTCAACACGAACTGATCGGTGAGCTCCCAGGGTGAGCTACATGGGAGGCTATTTGGTGAGCTTACATGTGAGTTGCTAGGTGAGCTCCAAAGTTAGATACTTGGCAAGCCTAGGAAAGGTCCCGGTGAGCTGCTCGCTCGGTGAGGTCACAAGTGAGCTCAAGTCAACCTACTCGATGAGTTGCTTAGTGAGCTCCCAGTGCTATCCTGTTAGGTGAGCTACTTGGTGAGCTACTCGACAAAATTCAAGGTGAGCTACCAGATGAGCTCAAGGAAAGTTACCAAGGTGAGCTCCTCAGTGAGCTCAAGGTGACCTAATAGGCAAGCTCCCATGTAAGTTACTAATTGAGATGTCAGGTGAGCTCCCATGCGAGTTTTCAGGTGAGATTCTTGAAGAGCTTCTAGGTGAGATCAAGTAAAGCTACTCGGTGAGCTCCTTGGTGAGCTCAAGGTAAGCTAGCAAGGTAATCTATCAGGAAAGCTCCCGGGTGAGTTTCCAGGCAAGCTCATGTTGAGCTACTTGATAAGCTCCTAGGTGAGCTACTTGCTGAAATCCCAGCCGAGCTACTAGGTGAGCTACACGGTGAGCTCCTAGGTGAGCTTATTTGTAATCTCTTAGGTGAGCTTACATGCGAGCTACCGATGAGCATAAGGTAAGTTGACAAGGTGAGCTCAAGGTAAGGTGGAAGGTAAGGTGTCGAGCAAGCTCCTAGGTGAGTTACTCGATGAGATCCCAGTGAGCTCAACTTGAGCCGATCAAGTGAGCTCGTAGAAGAGGTCCTAGGAAAGCTACTTTGTGATCTTCTTGGTGAGCTCAAAATCTAGCTCAAGTTAACATACTCATCGAGCTACTCAGTGAGCTCCTAGTGAGCTATTAGGTGAGCTCTCAAGTAAGCTTCCTGTGAGTAACCTCCCACCTGAGCTAATTGGTGAGCTGCTCGATGAAATTTGATGTGAGATACCGATGAGGTCAAGGTGAGTTGGCAAGGCTGAGATCCATACAAGCTCAAGGTGAGATGATAGGTGAGATCCCATGCGAGTTTCTTGGTGAGTCAGTCAGTGAGCTCCCATGTTAGTTTTTGAGCTACTTGATGCTCCCAGTGCGAGCTCAAGTCGAGCTACTTGGCATCTTAAGGTGAGCTTGCAAGTAGAGCTATTAGGAAGGCTCCCAGTTGATTTTCTAGGAAATCTCAAGTTGAGCTACTCAACGAGCTCCTAGGTGAGCCTGCTACTGGTCGAGCTCCCAACCGAGCTCCTAGGTGAGCTACTCAGTGAGCTACTCATTGAATTCCCAAGTTAGCTCACAGGTGAGCTTGTCGGTAATCTCTAAGGTGAGCTTTCATGTGAGATACTAGATGAGCTCAAGGTGAGTTAACAAGGTGTACTCAAGGTGAGTTGGCAAGGTAAGTTGTCAAGAGATTTTCCTGGTGAGTTACTTGATGAGCTCCCTGGTGAGCTCAACTCAAGCTTATTGGAAAGCTCCTAAAAGATCTACCAGGTGAACTACTTGGTGAGATATTTGGTGAGGTCCTAGGTGAGAATTTTGGTGAGCTCCCAAGCGAGCTACTGGTGAGCTCCCAGTGAGGTCCCCATCAAGCTACTCTCGGAAGCTCACAAGTGAGCTCACAAGTGAGCTCAAGTTAAACTACTTGGTGAGCTTACTCGGTGAGCTCCCAAGTGAGCTAATTTTGAGTTACTCAACGAACTCTTAGGTGAGCTACTATTCAATTTTCTGGGCAAGCTGATATAAAAGATCTCATGTGAGTTTCTGGGTGAAATGTCAAGTGAGCTCCCATGTGAGTTTTTGGGTGAGCTTCTTAACGAGCTCCTAGGTGAGCTCAAGTTGAGCTGTTCGGCGAGCTCCCAGGCTAGTTTACGGGAAATCTCAAGTTGAGCTACTCGATGAGATCCTGAGTGAGCTACTTGTTGAACTCCTAGCCAAGCTCCAAGGTTATCTTCTCGGTGACCTTTTTAGCAATCTCTGAGGTGAGCTTACATCTGAGCTACTAGATGAGCTCAAGGTGACCTATCGAAAAAGCTCCTAGGTGAGTTCCTAGGTGAGTTACTCGATGAGCTCCCAAGTGATCTCAACTCAAGTTGATTGGGGAGCTCCCAAAAGAGCTTCTAGGTGAGCTACTTGGCGAGCTATTTGGAAAGCTCCTTGGAAAGATACTAGGTGAGCTCCCATGCGAGCTACTTTGTGAGCTCCCAAGTGAGGTTCCTGGTGAGCTCAAAAGGGAGCTCAAGTCAACCTACTCACTGAGCTCCCAAGTGAGCTATTAGGTTAGGTCCTAGGTGAGATGTTAGGAGATATCCCAGGTGAGCTACATGGTGAGATGCTCGATGAACACCGAGGTGAGCTACCGATGAGCTCAAGGTGAGTTGGCAAGGTGAGATCCTTAATGAGCTCAAGGTGAGATCCTATGTAAGTTGGTAAGGTGAGCTATCGGTGAGCTCCCATGCATGTTTCGAGTGAATTTCACTTCCTCCTCGTGTGAGCTCAAGGCAGATCCTTGGTGAGATGGCAAGGTGAGCTTTTAGGTGATTTTTTGGGAAAGCTCAAGTCAAGCTACTGGATGAGCTCCTAGGTGAGTTACTTGTCGAGTTCCCATCCGAGCTCCTAGGTGAGTTACTCGGTGGGCTCCTAAGTGAGCTCAAAGGTGAGCTTATCGTAATATCTATGGTGAGCTTACATGCGAGCTACCAAATGAGCACAAGGTAAGTTGACAAGGTGAGCTCAAGGTAAGGTGGTCAGGTAAGCTCCTAGGTGAGTTACTCGATGAGATCCCGTGAGCTCAACTCGAGCCTGATCAGTGAGCTCGCAGAAGAGGTCCCAAGAAAGCTACTTTGTGATCTACTTAGTGAGCTCAAAATCTAGCTCAAGTCAATGTACTCATCAAGCTACTCAAAGTGAGCTCCTAGGTGAGCTATTAGGTGAGCTATTAGGTGAGCTCCAAGTAAGCCGGTAGGTAACCTCCCACCGAGCTAATTGGTGAGTTTCTCGATGAAATTTGATGTGAGATACCGATGAGGTCAAGGTGAGTTGGCAAGTTGAGCTCCTCAGCAAGCTCAAGGTGAGATGATAGGTGAGCTCCCATGCGATTTTCTTGGTGAGCTGTCAAGTGAGCTCCCATGTGAGTTTTTGGGTGAGCTACTTGACTGGACTCCCAGGCGAGCTCAAGTCGAGCTACTTGGTGAGCTCAAGGTGAGCTGGCAAGTAGAGCTGTCAGGAAAGCTCCCAGTTGAGTTTCTAGGAAATCTCAAGTTGAGCTACTCAATGAGCTCTTGGGTGAGCTACTTGCTGAGCTCCCAACCG
The DNA here is from genome assembly GCA_018340775.1 of Taxus wallichiana var. yunnanensis. Lineage (NCBI taxonomy): Eukaryota > Viridiplantae > Streptophyta > Pinopsida > Cupressales > Taxaceae > Taxus > Taxus wallichiana. The sequence goes on along the minus strand of CM031237.1, from coordinate 27,817,500 downwards.
AGCTCCTAGGTGAGCTACTCAGTGAGCTACTCGGTGAACTCCCAGGTTAGCTCACAGGTGAGCTTGTCGGTAATCTCTGAGGTGAGCTTACATGTGAGATACTAGATGAGCTCAAGGTGAGTTGACAAGGTGTACTCAAGGTGAGTTGGCAAGGAAAGGTGTCAAGAGATTTTCTAGGTGAGTTACTTGATGAGCTCCTGGCAAGCTCAACTCAAGCTTATTGGTAAGCTCCTAAAAGATCTCCCAAGTGATCTACTTGGTGAGCTCCTAGGTGAGCATTTTGGTGAGCTCCCAAGTGAGCTACTTGGTGAGCTCCTAGGTGAGGTCCCCATCGAGCTACTCGGCAAGCTCACAAGTGAGCTCACAAGTGAGCTCAAGTCAACCTACTTGGTGAGCTACTCGGTGAGCTCCCAAGTGAGCTACTTTGTGAGTTACTCGACGAACTCTTAGGTGAGCTACTATTCAAGTTTCTGGGCAAGCTGATATAAAAGCTCCCATGTGAGTTTCTGGGTGAGATGTCAAGTGAGCTCCCATGTGATTTTTTCAGTGAGCTTCTTGACGAGCTCCTAGGTGATCTCAAGTTGAGCTATTCGGCGAGCTCCCAGGCTAGTTTGCGGGCAAGCTCAAGTTGAGCTACTCGATGAGCTCCTGAGTGAGCTACTTGTCGAGCTCCTAGCCAAGATCCTAGGTTAGCTTCTCGGTGACCTTTTAGCAATCTCTAAGGTGAGATTACATCTGAGCTACTAGATGAGCTCAAGGTGACCTATCAGGAAAGCTCTGGGTGAGTTCCTAGGTGAGTTACTCGATGAGCTCCCAGGTGATCTCAACTCAAGCTGATTTGGGAGCTCCCAGAAGAGCTCCTAGGTGAGCTACTTGGAAAGCTATTTGGCAAGCTCCCTTGTAAGCTACTAGGTGAGCTCCCAAGCGAGCTACTTTGTGAGCTCCCAAGTGAGGTTCCCGGTGAGCTCAAAAGGGAGCTCAAGTCAACCTACTTAGTGAGCTCCTAGGTGAGCTATTAGGTGAGCTCCTAGGTGAGATGTTAGGTGAGATCCCAAGTGAGCTACATGGTGAGATGCTCGACGAACACCGAGGTGAGCTACCAGATGAGCTAAAGGTGAGTTGGTAAGGTGAGCTCCTTAATGAGCTCAAGGTGAGCTCCTATGTAAGTTGGTAAGGTGAGCTATCAGGTGAGCTCCCATGCATGTTCCTAGGTGAATTTCTCGGCGAGCTCCTTGGTGAGCTCAAGGTGAGTTGGCAAGGTGAGCTTTTAGGTGAGTTTTTGGGAAATCTCAAGTCAAGCTACTCGATGAGCTCCTAGGTGAGCTACTTGTCGAGTTCCCATCCAAGCTCCTAGGTGAGTTGCTCGGTGGGCTCCCAAGTGAGCTCAAAGGTGAGCTTATCGGTAATCTCTGTGGTGAGCTTACATGCGAGCTACAAGATGAGCTCAAGGCAAGTTGGCAAGGTGAGCTCCTAGGTGAGTTCCCAAGTGAATTTCTTGATGAGCTCCTAGGTGATCTCAACTTGAGCTGATTAGTGAGCTCCTAGAAGAGCTCCCAAGTGAACTACTTGGTGAGCTATTCGATGAGCTCCCAGGTGAGGTGCTAGGTGAGCTCCTAAGTGAGATACTTGGTGATCTTCTAGGCGAGGTCCCTAGCAAAATGCTCGATAAGATCACAAGAAAGTTCATAAGTGAGCTCAAGTTAACCTACTCGATGAGCTATCTAAGTGAGATCCCAGGTGAGCTCCCATGTGAGCTACTTGGTGAAATGCTCAAGATGAGCTCTTAGGTGAGCTAGTAGATGAGATCAAGGTGAGTTGGCAAGGGGGCTATTAGGTGAGCTCCCATACGAGCTACTTGGTGAGCTTCTCGACAAACTCTAAGGTGAGCTACTAAAAAATATCAAGGCAAGTTGGCAAGGTAAGTCATGAGGCAATTTCTTAGTAAAGTTCTAAGGTAAGTTACTTGACAAGCTCCCAAGTGATCTCAACTCGAGCTGATCGGTGAGTTCCTAAAAGAGCTCCCAGTGAGCTACTTGGTGAGAAGTTCTCATGAGCTCCCAGTGAACTACTTAACAAGCTCATAGGTGAGGTCCCCGGCAAGCTCACAAGTGAACTCAAGTCAACCTACTCGGTGAGCTACTCAGTGAGCTCCCAGGCGAGCTCTTAGGATAGCTCCCAAGTAAGCTACTTGGTGAGATACTCAACCAACTCTAAGGTGAGCTACTCAGATGAGCTCAAGGTGAGTTGGCAAGGTGAGCTCCTTAGCAAGCTCAAGGTGAGTTGGCAAGCAAGCTGATAGGAGAGCTTCCATGTGAGTTTTAGGGTGATCTATCAATTGAGCTCCCATTTGAGTTTTCAGGAAAGCTGCTTGATGAGCTCACGCGTGAGCCTAAGTCGAGCTGCTTGGTGAGCTCTTGTGCAAGCTCAAGGTGAGATGGTAAACCAAGCTATTAGGTGAGCTCCCGGCATTTTTCTAGGAAATATCAAGTTAAGTTGCTCGATGAGCTCCTAGGCTAGCTACTTATAGAGCTCCCAAAAGCTCTTAGATGAGTTACTCTCTGAGCTCCCAGGTGAGGTCAAAGGTAACCTTGTCGGTAATCTCTAAGGTGAGCTTACATGTGATCTACCATATGAGCTCAAGGTGAGTTGGCAAGGTGAGCTCAAGGTGAGTTGGCAAGACAAGCTGTCAGCTGAGCTCCCAGGTGAGTTCCCACGTGATTTATTCAATGAGCTCCTGGGTGAGCTCAACTTGAGCTGATCGGAGAGCTCCCAGGTGAGCTCACGTGATTTACTCAATGAGCTCCCAGAGCTATTTGGCGAGATCTGGCGAGCTATTTGAGCTAAGCTCCTAGGTGAGCTACTAGGTGAGCTCCTAAGTGAGGTACTTAGCGAGCTCCTAGGTGAGGTCCTCGGTGAGCTCACAAGTGAGCTCAAGTTAACCTACTCGGTGAGCTAGTCGGTGAGCTCCCAATTGAGCTATTAGGTGAGCTACTTGGTGAGCTACTCGATGAACTCTGAGGTAAGCTACCTGATGAGCTCAAGGTGAGTTGGTAAGGTGAGCTCCTCAGCAAGCTCAAGGTGAGATGATAAGGAAAACTGATAGGCAAGGTCCCATGCGAGTTGGTAAGGCCGCTTATCAGTGAGCTCCCATGTGAGTTTTTAGGTGAGCTCAAGTCGAGCTGCTTAGTGAGCTCCTGGGTGAGCTCAAGGTGACCTGGTAAGGTGAGTTGTCATATGAGCTCTCAGGTGAGTTTACAAGTAAGCTAAAGTCAAGCTACTCGATGAGCACATGGGTGAGCTGCTTACTGAGCTCAAGGTGAGATGGTTGTTGAACACCCATGTGAGCTCAAAGGTGAGATTGTCAAAAATCTCTGAGGTGAGCTTACATACGAGCTACCAGATGAGCTCAAGGAAAGTTAGCAAGGTGATCAAGGTGAGTTGGCAAGGTGAGCTGTCAGGTAAGTTCCTAGGCAAGTTACTCAATGAGCTCCTGGGTGAGCTCAACTTGAATTGATCGGTGAGCTACTTGATGAGATCCCGGTGAGCTCGGAGTCGAGCAAATCGGTGAACTCCTAGGTGAGCTCAAGGCAAACTGTCAAGGTGAGCTATCAAGTGATCTCCTAGGTAAGTTTTCAAAAATCTCAAGTCGGTGAGCTACTCGATGAGCTCCCAGTTGAGCTCAAAGGTGAGCTTGTCGAAATCTCTGAGGTGAGCTTACATGCGAGCTACCAGATGAGCTCAAGGTGAGTTGGCAAGGTGAGCTCAAGGTGAGTTGGCAAGCCAAGCTCAAGGTGAGCTATCGGGTGAGCTCCCAAGTGAGTTCCCAAAGTGAGTTACTTGATGAGCTCCCGGGTGAGCTCAACTCGAGCTGATCGGTGAGCTCCCAGAAGATCTCCTAGGTGAGCTACTTGGTGAGCTATTTGGAGAGCTCCAAGTGAGGTCCCCAATGAGCTTGTCAATGAGCTCACAAGAAAGATTAAGTCAACCAACTCAATGAACTACTCGGTGAGCTATTAGGTGAGCTCCTAGGTGAGTTATTAGGTGAGCTCCCAGAAAGCTACTTTGTGAGCTACTCGATGAACTCCAAGGTGAGATACCAGATGAGCTCAAGGTGAGTTGGCAAGGTGAGATCCTCAGTGAGCTCAAGGTGAGCTGGTAAGGTGATCTAACAAGTGAGATCCCATGTAATTTTACAAGATGAGCTGTCAGGCTAGCTCCCATGCAATTTTTTGAGTGAGCTACTTTACGAGTTCCCGACCGAGCTCAAGTTGAGTTACTTGGTGAGCTCTTGGGAAAGCTCAAGGTAAGATGGTAAGGAAGGCTCCCAGGAAAGTTTTCAGGTAAGCTCAAGTCGAGTTGTTTGATGAGCTCTTGGGTGAGCTGCTTACCGAGATCTCAGCTAAACTCCTAGGTGAGCTACTCGGTGAGGTCACAGGAGAGCTCAAAGGTGAGCTTATCAGTAATCTCGATGTGAGCTTACATGTGAGCTACTAGATGAGCTCAACGTGAGTTGGTAAGTCAAGCTCCCAGGTGAGTTACTCGATGAGCTCTTGGGTGAGCTCAACTCGAGCTGATCTGTGAGCTCCAAGAAGAGCTCCTAGGTGAGCTCCTAGGTGCGCTACTAGGTGAGGTACCAAGTAAGCTCAAGTTAACCTACTTAGCGAGCTACTCGGTGAGATCTCTAGCGAGCTATTAGGTGAGATCCTAGGTGAGCTACTTAGTGAGATACTTGATGAACTCTGAGGTAAGCTACTAGACAAGCTCAAGGTGAGTTGGTAAGGTGAACTACTCAGTGAGTTTTTGGGTGAGCTGTCAGGTGAGCTTCCATGTGAGTTTTTAGGTGAGTTGCTTGACAAGCTCCAAGGTGAGCTCAAGTTGAGCTACTTGGCGAGCTCTTGGGTGAGCTCAAGGTGAGCTGGTAAGGTGAACTATTAGGTGAAGTACTTTCTGAGCTCCCAAGTGAGCTCCAAGGTGACTTTATTGGCAATCTCTTAGGTGAGCTTACATGCGAGCTACCAAATGAGCTTAAGGTGAGTTGGCAAGGCAAACTCAAGGTGAGTTAGAAAGGGGAGTTCAAGCTGAGTTGGTAAGGTGAGCTATCGGTGAGCTCCTAGGTGAGTTCCTAGGTGAGTTTCTCGATGAGCTCTGGGTGACCTCAACTTGAGCTGATCGGCAAGCTCCTAGAAGAGCTCCTAGGTGAGCTACTGGCGAGCTCTCAGGTGAGCTGCTAGGTGAGCTCCCAAGCGAGTTACTTGGTGAGCTCCTAGGTGAGTTCCCTAGAAAACTTCTTGGTGAGCCTCATAAGTGAGATCAAGTCAACCCACTTGATGAGTTACTCAGTGAGTTCCCAGGTGATCATTTAGGCAATCTCCCAGGAAAGTTGTTATGTGAGCTCCTAGGTGATCTACTTGGCAAGATGCTCGATGAACTTTGAGGTGAGCTACCAAGATGAGCTAAAGGTGAGTTAGGCAAGGTGAGCACCTTAGTGAGCTCAAGGTGAGCTGGAAGGTGTGCTGATAGGTGAGTTCCCATTTGAGTTGGCAATGTGAGATGTCAGGAAAGCTCCCATGTGATTTTTTAGGTGAGCTGCTTGATGAGCTCCCAGGTGATCTCAAGTCAAGCTACTCGGTGAGCTCCTAGATGAGCTAATGGTGAGTTGGCATGGTGAGCTCCTAGGTAAGTTTTCAAGCAAGCTCAAGTTGAGCTACTAGATGAGCTCCTAGGTGAGCTATTTGCTGAGATCCCAGCCGAGCTCATAGGTGTGCTACTTGGTGAGCTCTCAGGACAGCTCAAAGCTAAGCTTGTCAGAAATATTTGAGGTGAGCTTACATACGAGCTACCAGATGAGCTCAAGGTGAGTTGGCAAGGTGAGGTCAAGGTGAGTTAGCAAGGTGAGCTATCAGGTGAGCTCCCAGGTGAGTTCCCAGGTGAGTTACTCGATGAGATCCCAAGTGAGCTCACCTCAAGCTGATCAGTGAGATCCTAGAAGAGCTCCTAGTTGAGCTATTTGTTGAGCTCCTAGGTGAGCTGTTAGGTGAGCTCCCAAGTGAGCTACTTGGTGAGCTCACAGTTGAGCTTCCAAGTGAGCTACTAGGCAAGCTCCCAAGTGAGCTACTTAGTGAGCTCACAGGTGAGCTCCTCTTCTGAATGAAAGATTATAGATGCCTTCAAACCCTCTACAAGAAATGAGGCCATGTATGATCAAAAGAGATCCCAAACACAAGATTACAACATGAGCATAAAACACAAATTGAAAACATACTAAAATACAAGTGTATGTAAGTTTTGCCAAGAGATAAAACCAGTCAATCCATAAATTTGATCAAATACACTAGCAAGGGAATGTTATTAAGACAATCTCAAAGCTTTTTGATGCCTTTATAGCTAAAACCAACTCACCATGATGAATATTTGATGCAAGAAGGAATTAAAAATGGCTCTCAGGTAGTTTCTCCAAAAGAAATGGATTACTTCCAGTTTTCCTCATGAAAATTCTTTTCTCTCTCAAAAAATATCAACAGGCCTTACAAAATGCTTGAAAATTACAACTTATACCCTATGCCAACTTGGATTCTTGCATCCCAAGGAAAGACTATCCTCCAAGGATCAATTTTTTACAAAACCCTATCCATTTAGTGAAAAATGATATTAAGGTGAGCTGGCAAGGTGAGCTGATAGGCGAGCTCCCATGCGAGTTTCTGGGTGAGCTATCAGGTAAGGTCCCAAGTGATTTTTCTAGGTGAGCTACCTAATGAGCTCCTAGGCGAGCTCAAGTCGAGTTACTTGGTGAGCTCCTTGGCAAGCTCAAGTGAGCTAGCAAAGTTCAGCTATTAGGTGAGCTCCCATGTGATTTTTCAGAAAGCTCAAGTCGAGCTACTCATCGATCTCCTGGTGTGCTACTTGATGAGATCCCAGCTGAGATCCTAGGTGAGCTACTCATTGAGCTCCCAGGTGAGCTTAAAGGTGATCTTATCGGCAGTCTTTGAGGTGAGCTTACATGTGAGCTACTAGATGAGCTCAATGAGAGGTCGAGGTGAGTTGGCAAGGCAAGCTTAAGGTGATTTTGCAGGGTGAGCTATCAGGTGAGTTCCCAGGTGAGTTCCTAGGCAAGTTACTCTTTGAGTTCCAAGGTGAGCTCAACTTGAGCTGATCGGAGCTCCTAAAGATTCCCGGCAAAAAGCTACTTCACAATTTTGTTTGGTGAGCTCTTAGGTGACCTACTAGGTGAGGTCTCAAGTGAGCTACTTGGTGAGCTCCCAGGTGAGCTCTCATGCGAGCTCAAGTCAACCTAAATGGTAAGCTGTTACGTGAGCTCCCATGTGATCTACTTGGCAAGTTACTCGATGAACTCTAAGGTGAGGTTCTAGATGATCTCAAGGTGAGTTACCAAGGTGAGCTCCTCAGCGATCTCAAGGCAAGCTGGTAAGGTGAGATGATAGGTGAGCTCCCATGCGAGTTAGCAAGGTGAGCTATCAAGTGAGCTCCCATGTAAGTTTTCAAGTGAGCTACTTGATGAGCTCCTGGTAATCTCAAGTCAAGCTACTCTTGGCAAGCTCCTTGGTGAGCTCAAGGTGAGTTGGCAAGAACAACTATCGTGTGAGCTCCCGGTGAGTTTTCAAGAAAGCTCAAGTCGAGCTACTAGAGGAGCTCTTAGGTGAGCTACTTACTTGCGAGCTCCTAGTTGAGCTCCTCGGTGAGCTACTTGGTGATCTCCCTAGTAAGCTCAAAATTGAGCTTATCAACAATCTCTGAGGTGAGCTTACATGTGAGCTACCAGATGAGCTCAAGGTAAGTTGACAACACGAGCTCAAGGTGAGTTGGAAGGTGAGCTATCAGGTGAGCTCTAAGTGAGTTCCCAGGTGAGTTACTTGAAGATTTCCCAGGTGAGTTACTCAAGAACTCCCGGGTGAGCTCAAATTGAGCTACTTTATGAGCTCCCAGGTGAGGTCCCTAGTGAATTGTTTGACAAGCTCATAAGTGAGCTCAAGTCAACCCACTTGGTGAGCTACTTGGTGAGCTCCTAGACAAGCTGTTAGGTGAGCTCCAAGATAAGTTGTTAAGTGAGCTCCCATGTGTTCTACTTGGTGAGATACTTGATGAACTCTGAGGTGAGCTACCAGACTAGCTCAAGGTGAGTTGGCAAGGTGAGCTTCTCAACGAGCTCAAGAGAAATGGGTAAGGTGAGTTGATAGATGAGCTCCCATGTGAGTTGGCAAGGTGAGCTATCAGGTGAGCTCCCATGTTAGTTTTCTAGAAAGCTACTTGACGAGCTCCTGGGCAAGCTCAAGTAAAGCTACTTGGTGAGCTCCTGAGTGAGCTAACAAATGAGTTGACAAGGTGAGCTATTAGTGAGATCCCGTGTAATTTTTTTCACAACCTCAAGTCGAGTTGCTATATGAGCTCTTAGATGAGATATTTGTAAAGCTCCCAGGTGAGCTCCTAGGTGAGTTACTCGGTGAGCTCCCAGGTGAGCTCAAATCTAAGCTTATCAGAAATCTGTGAGGTGAGCTTACATGTGAGCTACCAGATGAGCTCAAGGTGAGTTGGCAAGGTAAGTTATCAGGTGATCTCTAAGGAAAGTTCCCAGGTAAGTTACTCAATGAGCTCCTAGGTGAGCTCAACTTGACCCGATTAGCGAGCTCCCGTAAGAGCTCCTGTGTGATTTGTTTGTCGAGCTACTAGGTGAGTTCCCAAGTGAGCTACTTGGTGAACTCATAGGTGATCTCCTCTTCTGAATGAAATATTGTAGATACCTTCAAACCCTATATAAGAAATGAGGCCATGTATGATTAAAAGAGATCCCAAACACAAGATTACAACATGAGCATAAAATACAAATTGAAAACATACTGAAATATAAGTGTATGTATGTTTTTCCAATAGATAAAACTAGTCAATCCATAAATTTGATTAAATACATCAGCAAGGGAATGTTATTAAGACAATCTCAAAGATTTTTGATGCCTTTACAGATGAAACCAACTCACCATGATGAAAATTTGATGCAAGAAGGAATTTAAAATAGATCTCAGGTAGTTTCTCCAAAAGAAATGGATTAATTCCAGTTTTCCTCCTAAAAATTCTTCTTTTTCTCTCCACAAATCTCAATAGGCATTACAAAGTGCTTCAAAATTACAACTTATACCTTATGCCAACTTGGATCCTTATATCCCAAGAAAAGAATATGCTCCAAGGATCAAATTTGTTACAAAACCCTATCCATTTGATGAAAAATGATATTAAGGTGAGATGGCAAGGTGAGCTCCCATGTGAGTTTCTGAATGAGCTATTAGGTGATCTCCCAAGTGAGTTCTTGGGTGAGCTACTTGATGAGCTCCAAGGTGAGATCAAGTTGAGCTGCTTGGTGAGATCCTGGGAAAGCTCAAGGTAAGCTAGCAAGGTGAGCTTTTAGGAAAGATCCCAGGGGAGTTTTTAGGAAAGCTCAAGTCGAGCTGCTCATCTATCTCCTAAGTGAGTTACTTTCCAAGCTCTCAGTTGAGCTCCTAGGTGAGCTACTCGGTGAGCTCCCACGTGAGCTCAAAGGTGACATTATTGGTAATCTTTGAGGTGAGCTTACATGTGAGCTACTAGATGAGCTCAAGGGGAGGTAAAGGTGAGTTAGTAAGGTAAGCTCAAGGTGAGTTGGCAAGGAAATCTATTAGGTGAGCTCCCAGGTGAGTTCCTAGGTGAGTTACTTGACAAGCTCTTGGGTGAGCTCAACTCAAGCTGATCGGAAAGATCCAAAAAGAGCTCCCAGGTGAGCTACTTGGCGAGCTATTCTCTGAGCTCCTAGGTGACTATTAGGTGAGCTCCCAAGTGAGCTACTTGTCGAGCTCCCAAGGTGAGGTCCCTAGCGAGCTGCTCGGTGAGCTCACAAGTGAGCTCAAGTCAACCTACTTGGTGAGCTATTAGGAAATCTCCCATGCAATCTACTTGGTGAGATAATTTTTACCTAAGCCGAGCTACTAGACGAGCTTAAGGTGAGTTACCAAGGTGAGCTACTTAGTGAGCTCAAGGAGAGCTGGTAAGGCAAGCTGATTGATGAGCTCCCATGTGAGTTAGCAAGGTGAGCTATCAGGTGAGCTCCCATGTGAGTTTTTGGGTGAGATGCTTGATGAGATCCCTCGGCAATCTCAAGTCAAGCTACTCGGTGAGCTCCTGGGTGAGCTCAAGGTGAGTTGGCAAGGAGAGCTATCAAAAGATCTCCCAGGTGAGTTTCTGGGTAAGCTCAAGTCAGGCTACTCAATGAGCTCTGTGGTGAGCTACTTGCTGAGCTCCCAGATGAGCTCCTTAGTGAGCTACTCAGTGATCTCCCAGGTAAGCTCAAAATTGATCTTATCAGAAATCTCTAAGGTGAGCTTACATGTGAGCTACCAGATGAGCTTAAGGTGAGTTACTCAAGAACTCTCGGGTGATCTCAATTCGAGCTGATTTATGTGCTCCCATAATTTCTCCCATGTGAGCTACTTCACAAGATATTTTCTGAGCTCCCAGTGAGTCACTAGGTGAAATCCTAAGCAAGCTACTTAGCATGCTCCAAGGTGAGGTCCCCTGTGAGCTGCTCGGTGAGCTCACAAGTGAGCTCAAGTTAACCTACTTGGTGAGCTCCAAGGTGAGCTATTAGGTGAGCTCCCTAGCGAGCTGCTTTGCGAGCTACTCAATGAACTCCAAGGAGAACTACCATAAGATATCAAGGTGAGTTGGTAAGGTGATCTCCTCAGTGAGCTCAATGTGAGCTGGAAAGGTGAGCTCCCATGTGAGTTTTTGGTCGAGCTACTTGATGAAATCATGGGTGAGCTCAATTTGACCTACTCGGTGAGCTCCTAGGGGAGCTCAAGGTGAGCTGGCAAGGTGAGCTATCAGGTGAGATACCAAGTGAGTTTTTAGGAAAGCTCAATTCAAGCTACTCGTCAAGCTCCTAGATGAGCTACTTGCCGAGCTCCCAACTGAGCTCCTAGGTGAGCTTAAAGGTGACCTTGTCATCAATCTCTGAGGTGAGCTTACATGTGAGCTACCAAATGAGCTCAAGGGAAATTGGCAAGGTGAGATCAAGGTGAGTTAGCAAGGCAAGATGTCAGGTGAGCTCTCAGGTAAGTTCTTAGGTGAGTTACTTGACGAGTTCTCGGGTGAGGTCAAATCAATTTGATTGGTGATCTCCCAGAAGAGCTCCCATGTGAGCTACTTAGCGACCTATTCAGCAAGATCCCAGGTGAGTTGCTAGGTGAGCTCCTAAGTAAGTGACTTGGTGAGCTCCCATGTGAGGTCCTTGGCGAGCTGCTCGGTGAGCTCACAAGTGAGCTCAAGTCAATCTACTCACCAAGCTACTTGGTGAGCTTGCAGGTGAGATCCTAGAAGATCTACTTGGCAAGATGCTTAATGACCTCTCAAGTGATTTAGTAAGGTGAGATCCTCGGTGAGCTCAAGGTGAGTTGGCAATGAGATCTGATAGGTAAGCTCCCATGCGAGTTAGCAAGGTGAGATGTCAGGTGAGCTCCCATGTAAGTCTTTAGGTGACCTACTCAGTGAACTCCTAGGTGAGCTAAAGGTGACTTGGCAAGGTAAGATATTAGGTGAGCTCCCAAGAAAGTTTCTAGGAAAGCTCAACTTGAGCTATCAATGAGCTCCTAGGTGAGATACTTGCCAAGCTCCCAGCTGAGCTACTAGGTAAGCTACTCGGTAAGCTCCCAGGTGAGCTCATAGGTGAGCATTTCAGAAATCTCTAATGTGGCCTTACATGTGATGTACCAGATGAGCTCAAGGTGAGTTGGTAAGGTGAGCTTAAGGTGAGTTGGCAAGGTGAGCTCAAGGTGAGTTTGCAAGGTGAGCTCAAGGTGAGTAGGTAAGGCAAGCTCCCCGGTGAGGTCCCTAGAAAATTTTTGGTGAGCTCACAAGTGAGCTCAAGTCAACCCACTTGGCAAGATACTTAGTGAGCTCCTAGGTGAGCTGTTAGGTGAGCTCTAGGGTGAGTTATTAGGTGAGCTCCCAGGTGATCTACTTGGTGAGATGCTCGATGAACTTTGAGGTGAGCTACCAGACTAGCTCAAGGTGAGTTGGCAAGGTGAGCTACTCAACGAGCTCAAGGTGAGATGGTAAGGTGAGCTGATAGGTGAGCTCTCATGCGAGTTGGCAAGGTGAGTTGTTAGGTGAGCTCCCATGTGAGTTTTTGGGTGAGCTACTTGATGAGCTCTCGGGTGAGCTCGAGTCAAGCTACTCGGTGAGCTCCTGAGTGACCTAACAATGAGTTGACAAGGTGAGCTATCAGGTGAGCTCCTAGGAAAGTTTTTTAGCAAGTTGAATTTGAGCTACTAGATGAGCTCTTAGATGAGATATTTGTCAAGATCCCAGCCAAGCTCCTAGGTGAGTTGCTCGGTGAGCTCCCAAGCGCGCTCAAAGCTGAGCTTATCAAAAATCTTTGAGGTGAACTTACATGAATACCAGATGAGCTCAAGGTGAGTTAGCAAGGTGAGCTCAAGGTGAGTTGGCAAGGTAAGCTATCATGTGATCTCCCAAGTGAGTTCCCAAGTGAGTTACTCAATGAGCTCCTAGGTGAGCTCAACTTGAGTTGATCAATGGAACTCCAAGAATAGTTCTCAGTGAGCTGTTTGTCGAGCTCCCAGGTGAGCTACTAGGTGAGCTACTAGGTGAGCTCCCAAATGAGCTACTTGGCAAGCTCACAGTCGAGCTCCTAGGTGAGCTCCTGGTGAGCTCCTAAGTGAGCTACTTGGCAAGCTCATAGGTGAGGCTCTTTTCTAATGAAAGATTATAGATGCCTTCAAAACCTATACAAGAAATGAGGCCATTTATGATCAAAAGAGATCCCAAACAAAATATTACAACATGAGCATAAAACACAAATTGAAAACATACTGAAATACAAGTGTATGTAAATTTTACCAAGAGATAAAACAAGTCAATCCATAAATTTGATCAAATACACCAGCAAGGGAATGTTATTAAGACAATATCAAAGCTTTTTGATGCCTTTATAGCTGAAACCAACTCACCATGATGAACATTTGATGCAAGAAGGAATTAAAAATGGCTCTTAGGTAGTTTCTCCAAAAGAAATGGATTACTTCTAGTTTTCCTCCTAAAAATTCTTCTTTCTCTCTCCAAAAATCTCAACAGCCTTACAAAATGCTTCAAAATTACAACTTATACCCTATGCCAACTTGGATCCTTGCATCCCAAGAAAAGAATATGCTCCAAGGATCAAATTTGTTACAAAACCCTATCCATTTGATGAAAAATGATATTAAGGCGAGCTAACAAAGTGAGCTCCCATGCGAGTTTTTGAGTGAGCTGTCAGTGACCTCCCAAGTGATTTTTTGGGTGAGTTACATGACAAGCTCTAAGGTGAGCTCAAGTTGAGTTTCTCAGTGAGCTACTAGGCAAGCTCAAGGTAAGATAACAAGGTGATCTATTAGGCAAATCTCCTAGGAGTTTTTAGAAAGCTCAAGTCGAGTTGCTCGTCGATCTCCTAAGAAAGCTACTTACCAAGCTCCTAGCCGAGCTCCTAGGTGAGCTACTCGGTGAGGTCCTAGGTGAGCTCAAAGGTGATCTTGTTGGCAATATTTGAGGTGAGCTTACATGTGAGCTACTAGATGAGTTCAAGGGAGGTCAAGGTGAGTTAGCAAGATAAGCTCAGGTAAGTTGGCAAGGCAAGGCGTGTCGATCTCCAACACAAGTTCTTAGGTGAGTTACTTGACGAACTCCCTAGTGATCTCAACTCGAGCTGATCGGTGAGCTCCCATAAGAGCTCCCAGGTGAGCTACTTAGTGAGCTATTTGGTGAGCTCCCAAGTGACCTACTAGGCAAGCTCCCAAGTGAGCTACTTGGTGAGCTCCCAGGCAAGGTCCATGGCAAGCTACTCGGTGAGCTCACAAGTGAGCTCAAGTCAACCTACTTGGTGAGCTATTAGGTGAGTTCCCATGCAATCTATTTGGTGAGCTACTCATCGAACTCTAGGTGAGCTACTAGACAAGCTTAAGGTGAGTTGCCAAGGTGAGTTTCTCAGTGAGCTCAAGGTGAGATGCTAAGGAAATATGATTGGTGAGATCCCATGTGAGTTAGCAAGGTGAGCTATCAAGAATCTCCCATGTGAGTTTTTGGGTGAGCTACTTGATGACCTCCTGGGTAATTTCAAGTCAAGCTACTCTGTGAGCTCTTGGTGAGCTCAAGGTGAGTTGGAAAGGAGAGCTATCAGGTGAGCTCCCAGGTGCATTTATGGGTAAGTCAAGTCAAGCTACTTGATGATCTCCTGTGTGAGCTACTTGATAAGCTCCCAACTTAGCTCCTTAGTGAGATGCTTGATGATCTCCTAGGAAACCTCAAAATTGACCTTATCGGCAATCTCGAGGTGAGCTTACATGCGAGCTACTAGATGAGCTCAAGGTGAGTTACTCAAAGAACTCCCGGTGAGCTCAACTTGAGCTAATTTATGAGCTCCCATAAGAGCTCCCATGCGAGCTACTTCGTAGCTATTTTCTAAGCTCCCAGGTGAGCCAATAGGTGAACTCCTAAGTGAGTTACTTAGCGAGCTCCCAAGTGAGGTCCCCTACGAGCTATTTGGCGAGCTCACAAGTGAGCTCAAATTCTACCTACTTGGTGAGCTCCCACGTGAGTTAGTAAGGTGAGATAGCAATGAGAGCTGATAGGAAGCTCCCATGTGAGTTAGTAAGGTGAGATATCAGGTGAGCTCCCATGTGAGTTTTGAGGTGACCTGCTCAGCGAGCTCCTAGGTGAGCTAAAGGTGACTTGGCAAGGCAAGCTATCAGGTGAGCTCCCAGGAAATTTTCTAGGTAAGCTCAACTCGAGCTACTCGATGAGCTCCTGGATGAGCTACTTTCTAAGCTCCCAAAAGCCGCTAGGTAAGATACTTGGTAAGCTCCCAGGTGAGCTCATAGGTGAGCTTTTAAGAAATATCTAAGGTGACCTTATATGTGAGCTACCAGATGAGCTCAAGGTGAGTTGGTAAGGTGAGTTTGTAAGGTGAGCTCAAGGTGAGTAGGAAAGGTGAGCTCAAGGTGAGTTGGCAAGGGTGAGCTATCATGTGAGCTCCTAGGTGAGTTCCGAGGTGAGTTACTTGACGAGCTCCTAGATGAGCTCAACTTGAGCTGATCGGTGAGCTCCTAGAAGAGCTCCTAGGTGAGCTACCACATGAGCTATTTGGTGAGTTCCTAGGTGAGTTCATAGGTGAGCTACTTGGTGAGCTCATAGGTGAGCTACTCGGTGAGCTCACAAGCGAGCTCAAGTAAACCTACTCGGTGAGCTACTCGGTGAGCTCCCAAGTGAGATGTTAGGCAAGCTCCCAGGAAATCTACTTGCCAACCTACTCGATGAAATCCAAGGTGAGCTACTAGATGAGCCCAAGATGAGTTGGTAAGGTGAACTCCCATGTGAGTTTCAGTGAGGTATTTGAGTTTTCAAGCTTTTTTTGAAAAGCTACTTAGCGAGCTCCTGTGTGAGCTTAAGGTGAGCATTTAAGGAGAGATCCCAGGTGTGTTTCTGGGCAAGATCAAGTTGAGATGTGTAATGAGCTCCCGGCTAGCTACTTTTGGAGCTCCTAGCTAAGCTCCTAGGTGAGCTACTCAGTGAGCTCAAGCTCAAAAGCAAGCTTGTCGGTAATCTCTTAGGTGACCTTACATGTGAGCTACCAGATGAGCTCAAGGTGAGTTAGCAAGGTGAGCTATCAAGTGAGCTCCTAGTTGAGTTCCCAGGTGAGTTACTCGACAAGCTACAGGGTGAGGTCAACTTAACCTAATTGATGAGCTCCTAGAACAGCTCCCCAGGTGAGCTACTTATCAAGCTATTCAGTGATCTCCCATGCGAGCTTCTAGGCAAAGCTGTTAGGTGAGCTCCTAAGTGAGCTACTTTGTCATGTCCCCATTGAGCTACTTAGTGAGCTCACAAGTGAGCTCAAGTCAACCTACTTGATGAGCTACTCGGTGAGCTCCCAAGAGGGTTGTTAGACGAGATAATTGGTGAGATACTCGACAAAATTTAGGTGAGGTACCAGATAAGATCAATGTGAGTTGCTAAGGTGAGCTCCTCAGTGAGCTGAAGGTAAGCTGACAAGTCGAGCTAATAGGTGACCTCCCATGCGAGTTGGCAAGGTGAGCTATCAGGTAAGCTCCTCTGTGAGTTTTCATGTGAGTGGCTTGATGATCTCCTAGGTGAGCTCAAGTCAAGCTACTCGGTGAGCTCCTGGGTGAGCTCAAGGTGAGTTGAGAAGGTGAGCTCCCAGGTGAGTTTATGAGTAAGCTCAAATTGAGCTTCTTGACAAATACCTGGGTGAGCTACTTGCTGAGCTCCCATCTGAGCTCCTAGGTGAGCTAGTTGGTGAGCTCCCATCCGAGCTCAAAGGTGAGCTTGTCGAAATCTCTAAGGTGAGCTTACATATGAGCTACTAGATGAGCTCAAGGTAAGTTGGCAAGGTGATCTCAAGGTGAGTTGGCAAGGTGAGATCTAGGTGAGTTAGCAAGGAGAAATATTAGGTGAGCTCCCAAGTGAGTTCCAAGGTGAGTTAAATGACTTTCTCCTGGGTGAGCTCTCTCAAGCTAATCAGTGAGCTCCCAGAAGAGATCCTAGGTGAGCTACTTGGTAAGCTGTTCGGTGAGCTTTCTAGTGAAATGCTAGGAAAGCTCTCAAGTGAGCTACTTGGAGAGCTCCCAGGTGAGGTCCCCGGTGAGCTCAATTCAACCTACTCGGTGAGCTACTCAGTGAGCTCCCAGGTGAGCTATTAGGTGAGCTCCCAAGTGAGCTAATTGGTGAGCTACTTGATGAACTCTAAGGTGAGCTACAAGATGAGCAAGAGGTGAGTTGGTAAGGTGAGCTCCTTAGTGAGCTCAAGGTGAGCTTGTAAGGTAAGTAGATAGGTGAGCTCCTATTTGAGTTTCTGGGTGAGTGTCAAGTGAGCTCCCATGTGAACTCAAAGGTGAGCTTTTTAGAAAACTTTGAGGTAAGCTTACATGTGAGCTACAAGATGAGATCAAGGAAAGTTGGTAAGGTGAGTTCAAGGTGAGTTGGCAAGGTGATATTAAGGTGAGTTAGAAAGGCAAGCTATAAAGTGAGTTCCCAAGAAATTTCCCAGGTGAGTTACTCGACGAGCTCCCTGGTGAGCTCAACTGAAGCTGATCGGCGAGCTCACGAGAAGAGCTCCCAGGTGAACTACTTAGCAAGCTATTTAGTGAGCTCCTAAACAAGCTGCTAGGTGAGCTCCCAAGTGAGCTACTTGTAAGATCCTAGGTGAGGTCCCTATCGAGCTGCTCGGTGAGCTCACAAGTGATCTCAAGTCAACCTACTCAACAAGTCAGCTTGATGAGCTCTCAAGTGAGTTGTTAGGAAGCTCCTAGGTAAGCTACTTGGAAAGATACTTTATGAACTCCAAGGTGAGCTACCAGATGAGCCTCAAGTAGAGGTTACAAGGTGAGCTCCTTAGTGAGCTCAAGGTGAGCTAGCAAGGTGAGTTCATAAGTGAGATCCCATGTGAGTTTCTGGGTGAGCTGTAAGGCGAGCTCCGAAGAGACATTTCTAGTGAGCTAATTAACAAGCTCCCAAGTGAGCTCAAGTCAAGTTACTTGGTAAGCTCCTAGGTGAGCTCAAGGTGAGATGGAAAGGTGAGATGTTAGGTGAGCTCTGAATTGAGTTTTTAGAAAATCTCCTGGGTGAGCTACCTATCGAACTCCCAGCCAAGCTCCTAGGTGAGCTACTTGGTGAGCTCTCAGGTGATCTCAAAGGTGATCTTTTTAGAAATCTATGAAGTGAGGTTACATGCAAGCTACTAGATGAGATCAGGATGATGAGTTGGCAAGGAGAGCTAAAGGTGAGTTAGCAAGGAAAGCTTAAGGCAAGTTAGCAAGGCGAGGCTGTTAGGTGAGCTCCCAGGTGAGTTCCCAGGTGAGTTACTCAATGAGCTCCCAGGCTAGCTCAACTCAAGCTGATCGGTGAGCTCGAAGAAGAGCTCCCAAGTGAGCTACTTGGTGAGTTATTCAGCAAGCTCCTAGGTGTGCTGCTAGGTGAGCTCCCAAGCAAGCTACTTGGTGAGCTCCCAGGTGAGGTCCCTGGCGAGCTCACAAGTGAGCTTAAGTCAACCTACTCGGTGAGCTACTTAGTGAGCTCCCAGGTGAGCTGTTAGGCAAGATCGTAGGTGACCTATTAGGTGAGCTCCTAGGTGAGCTACTTAGAGAGCTTCTCTATGAACTCGAAGGTGAGCTCAAGGTAATCTCGCAAGGTAAGCTGATAAGTGAGCTCAAGGTGATCTAGCAAGGTCAGCTGATAGGTGATATCCGATGAGAGTTGGTAAGGAAAGATGTCAAGTGAGCTCCATGCAATTTTTTAAGTGAGTTTTTTGATGATCTCCCATGTGAGCTCAAGTCGAGCTGCTCAGTGAGCTCCTGGGTGAGCTCAAGGTGAGCTGAGAAGGTGAGCTATCAAGTTAGCTCCCAAGTGATTTGATGGGTAAGCTCAAGTCACGATGCTTGTGGAACTCCTATCTGAGCTCCTAGGTGAGCTAGTCGGTGAGCTCCCATATGAGCTCAAAGGTGAACTTTTCACAAATCTCTAAGGTGAGATTACATATGAGCTACGAGATGAGCTCAAGGGAAGTTGGCAATGCAAGTTCAAGGTGAGTTGGCAAGGCAAGCTAAAGGTGAGTTGGTAAGGTGAGCTATCAAGTGAGCTCCTAGGTGAGTTCCCAGGTGAGTTACTTGACGAGCTCCCAAGTGAGCTCAACTTGAACTAATTAACGAGTTCCCAAAAGAGATCCCAGGTAAACTATTTAGAGAGTTGTTTGGTGAGCTTCCAGGTAAGATTCTAGGTGAGCTCCCAAGCGAGCTAATTTAAGAGCTACTAGGTGAGATCATTGGTGAGCTACTCGGTGAGCTCATAAGTGAGCTTAAGCAACCTACTTAGTGAGCTTCTCGACGAGCTCCCAGGCGAGCTATATGGTAAGCTACTCAAAGATCTCTCTAAGGTGAGCTACCATATGAGCTCAAGGAAAGTTGGAAAGGTGAGCTCCTAAGTGAGCTCAAGGTGACCTAGTAAGGTAAGTAGACAGGTGAGCTCCCATGTGAGTTTCTGGGTGAGATATCAGGTTAACTCCCATGAGATTTTTCAGGTGAGCTACTTGGTGAGATCTTGTGTGAGCTCAAGATGAGTTAACAGAGCTTTGAGTTGAGTTCCTAGGCAAGTATTTGGGAAAGCTAAAGTCAAGTTACTTGATGAGCTCCTAGGCAAGCTACTTGTCGAGCTCCCAGTTGAGCTCTTTGGTGAACTACTCGATGAGCTCCCAGGTGAGCTCAAAGGTGAGCTTGTTGGTAATCTCTGAGGTGAGCTTACATGTAAGCTACTAGATGAGCTCAAGGTGAGTTGGTAAGGAAAGCTTAAGGTGAGTTGGTAAGGTGAGCTATTAGGTGAGATCCCGTAAGTTCCCATGTGAGTTACTCAACCAACTCCCACACGAGCTCAACTCGAGCTGATCGGTGATCTCCCAGAAGAGCTCCCAAGTGAGATACTCAGTGATTTTTTTGGTGAGCTCCCAGGTGAGCTCCCAGGCAAGCTCCCAAGCGAGGTACTTGGTGAGATCCCAGGTGAGGTCCCCTTCGAGCCACTTGGCAAGCTCACAAGCGAGATCAAAAGTGAGCTCAAGTCAACCTACTCGGTGAGCTACTCGGTGAGCTCCCAGGTGAGCTGTTAGGTGAGCTCTTAGGTAAGCTACTTGGCAAGCTACTCGATGAACTATGAGGTGAGCTACCAGATGAGATCAAGGCGTGTTGGTAAGGTGAGATCCTCAATGAGCACAAAGTGAGCTGGCAAGGTGAGCTGATAGGCAAGATCCCATGTGATTTTTTGGACGAGCTATTAGGTGAGCTCTAGCGAGTTTTCAGGTGAGCTACTTGACAAGCTCCCAGGTGAGGTCAAGTTGAGATGCTCGGTGAGCACCTAGGTAAGCTCAAGGTGATCTTGAAATGTTAGCTATCAGGTGAGCTCCCATGTGAGTTTTCAGAGAGCTCAAGTTAAGCTACTCAATGAGCTCCTAGGTTAGCTGCTTGTCGAGCTCCCAGACGCGCTCCTAGGTGAGCTACTTGGTGAGCTCCTAGGATAGCTCAAAGGTGACCTTATCAACAATCTCTGAGGTGAGATTATATGTGAGCTACCAAATGAACTCAAGGCGAGTTGGCAAGGTAATCTATCAAGTGAGCTCCCATGTGAGTTCCTAGGCAAGTCACTCAACAAGCTTCTAGGTGACCTCAACTCAACTTGATCGGTGAGCTCCTAGAAGATATCCCAAGTGAGCTATTCTATGAGCTCCCAGGTGAGAATCTACATGAGATCCTAGGTGAGCTACTTGGTGAGCTCCCAGTGAGTTCCCTAACAAGCTGCTTGATGAGCTCACAAGTGACCTCAATTCAACCTACTCGGCGAGCTGCTCAGTGAGCTCCCAGGTGATCTACTATGTGAAATTCTCAACGAACTCGAGGTGAGGTACCAAACGACCTCAAGGTGAGTTAGCAAGGTGAGATCCTTAGCGAGCTCAAGGTGAGCTAGAAAGGAGAGCTGATAGGTAAGCTCCCATGCAAGTTGGTAAGGTAAGCTGTCAGGTGAGCTCCCATGTGAGATTTTAGGCCAGCTACTTGATGAGATCCCAAGTGAGCTCAATTCGAGCTACTCGGTGAGCTCCTGGCATGCTCAAGGTGAGTTAGCAATGTGAGCTCCCAAGTGAGTTATTAGGAAAGTTCAATTCAAGCTTCTCGACGATCTCCTGGGTGAGATGATTACGAGCTCCTAACCGAGCTGCTGGTGAGCTACTAGGTGAGCTCAAAGGCAAGCTTCTCGGAATATCCGAGGTGAGGTTACATGTGAGATAGTAAATTAGCTTAAGGTGACTTGGTAAGGTGAGTTGTCAGGTGAGCTCCTAGGTGAGTTCCCAGGTGAGTTACTCAACGAGCTCCTGAGCGAGCTCAACTCAAGCTGATCAGAGAGCTCCTTCTAGGTAATCTCCTTGGTGAGCTATTCGGTGAGCTCCCAGAAAACTACTAGGTAAGCTCCCAAGTGAGATACTTGGCAAGCTCCTAGGTGAAATCCCTTATGAGCTACTCATTCAGGCGACAAATGAGCTCAAGTCAACCTACTCAGTGAGTTCCTAAGTGATCTGTTAGGTGAGCTCCCAGTCAAGCTACTTGGCGAGCTGCTCGATGAACTCTGAGGTGAGCTACCAGACAAGCTAAAGGCAAGTTCGTAACGTGAGCTCCTTAGTGAACTAGCAAGGTGAGCTGATAGGTGAGCTCCCATATGAGTTTCTGGGTGAGTTGTCAGGTGAGCTCCTGTAATGCACCGTTTATAACTCTTTTTTTTCTTTGTTCCTTCTTCTTCGATGACCATGTTCCTAAGTGTTTAACATTATTGTTCCCTGTTATTATTTTGTTGGATTTTCCCTTGTCGTAGAGAAAGATTTGAATTCTCCCTCTTCATCTTTCCTGCTTGTGTTGGTGTCGATGTTTTCTTTTATTGGCCCGTGTACGCTTCCTCACAATTATCCTATTAAAATAAAATATTGTTCTTACTTTCGATCTTTCCTATTAATTGTTATTACTATGATTAATTATTATCATTATTTTTATTTTTATCGTAAAAATAATAGAAAATAATAATAATAAATAATGGTAATAATAGTATTACAAATGTAATTTTCGATTGGTGATTATTTGATTTTAGTGTCAATTTTTATCAATACTATTATTAATTACCTTTAAGATGTTCTATTTTATTATTGATATTTTTTCATGTAGCGTGAACCTCATTTCACGTAAAGGAAGAGTTTTTCCGTTGCGGTGCCATAGTCAGTCGTTGCCTTGTGTTCCCATCATAATGACAATCTCTAGTTCTCCCATTGGTCATTTTAGCCTGCGATCGTGTTCTTTTTTCCTTATCATTTAAAGTAATCAAGAAACTAATTATTGCCCCCTTAGCTTGGTTGTATGGGTGTGATTTAATCTTCTTTTGTTGAATAGTAATCATACAAAATTTCTTATACCCTTTTAGCATATGTGAATTACTGGAGTAAGTTATTGTAATAATAATAATAATAATAATATTAACAACTCAACACAATAAGATGTGTTAAAAATAAATTGAGTAAATTAAATGAAGGGAAATTTATGGTAATCAATAAATAAAATAACCTTCCACATTAATAAAATAAGATAAAACAAAATAATAAATTAATCAAAAGTGAACATTTAGTGATTAGGATGAAGTGGTTGATTGGAAAAGTAAAGGAGATGGATTTTTTTATTTTTTTTTATTTTTTTGAAAACGTATTTATGGTCATTAATGTCTTACCTAGAGTGAGGGAGACGTGAAAGGCCTTGTTTGTTGTTTGTTGGCTAAAGGTGGGTGAAATTTAAATGGACTCCTACCTTTTTCCTTAAATGGTTTTGTTGAAAGCACACGCATTGGATTCTCTTCTACAAAATGAAATCCTGATAGTATGATGCCACAAGGACTGTAGTGCTCTAGTTTTATGTAGTTTTTTGTTGTGTTTTGAAGGGGCATTGATCCTATTGGGAATGCATATGGTTGGGAGGCACTTGGCTCGTTCTTGGGTCTGTGTGGCTGGGGAAAGGTAGACCATGTTTTTATTTAGGCCGCTTCCTTATCTTGCTTTGGCCGCATGAGTTTTTCTTGTGAGGATATTTTGAATCCTCGCTTAGGCTATGAACCTTGTTTCTCTCTAAATTTTTTTTCCTTAATCTTTTGGTTATTTCAGGTGGATATTTGTGTAGTAAAGATAACATGTGAAATCTATCGAATGGTGTAAATTGAGACAAATTTATGGTGCTTGGACGAAAGAATTCAAACCTGTTGCCTTACCGCTTGGCCACACTCCTTTTTAGTCAGATGCTACTTAATATTCATATTATTAAAAATTTGATTCTATATTTTGAATTAAATTCAAGGAATGTTTTATCGTCACCTGAATCACATTAGATAGGGGGTTATAGCTGTGGGGGAAGCTTTAGTAGAAATTTTGTAGTTCTGCTCAGGAGTATCTATTATATAACTTTGGGTTCCAAAGCACTATGTCAAGGATTGTGGCCTGAATTGGAGGTCTATAAATTTGAAAGAAATTTGGCTATTGCAGTGGATGTTGTCGACACAACTAAGTACTTGGTTCTCAATGTTTTGTTTGGGTGATGAAGGGTAAACTTGTCTCTTGGCACGTGGGACAACTTCTACAAAGGTCAAATTTCCATCCAATGTTGGTCTTGATGCAGAAGATGTTATAACTGGTGGATGTCACTACTTTTTTAGAAGCCCCATTTAGGCATGTTAAATATACACCTTGCAATAATCTGCTACCTTCTTTTAATATCGTGAAATGAATATTCTTCTTTCCTTAAATGGTGCCTAGAAAAAATGTTTTCATGGTTGTTTAAATTACTACCTGAGTGTGTTGGTTGTTCCTTTAAATCTCCTTCCAAATTCATTGGTTTTGCATGAATTTCTCTTTTCCATTTTAATGGCTTACTCCATTTCACGTTGGTATAAATGGGCTTCTGCATTATTTTGTGAATCGATCCAGTTTGAAGGAAAGGAAATACTACTAGGGATTTGTTTGTTTATCTTACCCAGATAGCAACTGTGATGGTATGTATATATTCTATGGCTTACTTTATTGACGGTAATGTGCGTAGTGCCTTTGGGTTTTGATTAAATAAGAATTTTTTTCTTTGGGTTTTACATTCTAGGAACTGATTGTTTGAAATGGGTTTTACTAGAATGATAGAAGAATCGTGATTCCAACTTACCATTTCATGGTATACAATTAGGCTGGTAAATATAAATTGGTTTCTTCTGCTTCATCGTAGGGTTAAAACTGTTATTTTTTCATATTCTCTCTCAAACCTATAAGGCCGACTCCATGTTTAGGAACTTGGAACAAATTTTATGACAAAACCCATAAGCTTCCCTAGAGTTCTGAATAAGTTATTCCAGCCCGCCAGTTTGGAGAGTGTATCATCTTACCATTTTTTCTTGTCCCTTAAAGTTGATCGATTGGTTACCCATTCAAGGATTTAAATAATGAAGGTAATCTGAACGATTGATCTTTAACTTGTTAATTATATGCTTAAAAAAATTTTAAGCTACTTTCCTGGAATCTCCTCTTTTGTTAGCATGTTAGTGAGGCTATGAATATTTTTGAATGTTTTCATAGATTATTACTAATTTTTTGTATGATTTAATGGGAAATATTCTAGGCAATAGTTGAGAACCCATCATATTGATATCAATTAATGTCAATGTTCTCTATTATGGACTTCCTGTTTTAGTGTGGCTGTAAGTTTTTGAAGGGTTTCGATATGGTTAAGGTAAATGAAATGTACCTTAACATTGTCAACTGTCTTGAGTTTTTTTATTTGTGTAAAGGTCGATTCGACCATGGAAATGATTAAGCCACACCTATTTTGATAGATCAGTGTACAATTTTTCCAGTATTATTGTCAATACTGAAGGCACTCTAACACCGCCTACGTGCTTAACTGTTTGAGTTCTTTCCTTTGGTTTGGTATCAATTAAGATTATGTTGGAGGCCGAGGTGTCATTGATCATTTAATTGATAGTGTTTGCTATGGGTTCGAAATAATTTCTATAAAATGTGAAATATAGAAATCCTTGAGATATTTCATGTATGATTGGTGGTGGTTACTCCTTTGATGGTTTACATGGATAAACTAGTTGGTGGCTGTATGTTTGTGTGACCATAGTAAAAAAATAAAAATGGATGAAATTGGGGTCATCGAATGGTTCAAGGTAATTAACAATTACATTAATATTGTTGGATATATGTACTTGATCTCTACTAATCTCTTAAACTATATATATATATATATATATTGGTTCAATGGGTTTGTTTTTTAAATAATCTATTTTATAGTTAACATATTTACGAGGCTAACAACACTCAAATACGTCAAATAATCCCTCTAACCTACCTTGACCATGGTAACATAAAGACTTAGGAAATGAATAGTATATACTTGGTGAAAACTCTACTATAAGTGTTGTTGGCTACAAGTGAGGATAGACTCACGTGTGTATGTTTGAGATATTATGTGATATCAAATGGAATTCTACCTTACTCTTGATCTTCTTGTTCCCAACCCATAAGGTCTTGCCTTGATAAATGAGATTTTATTCTTACTGGTATTTTTTTGGATTCCTCCTTGTTGGCTGGTATAAATCTCTTTCTCATGTGAAACATTTTGGATTAGTGGGTTATGCTTTGGCCCATTCTTGAATTTAGAACATTCCTTTCATGATATTGTAAAATTTTAGCTTACTGTTGCAATGGGTAGTCTTAACATGCTCAGTTCTAGTGAACTGACTCTAGTTAATATTTGTGCAGATGGATTATGTGAGTAGATTAAAGGAAAAAGTGTAAAGGTTTCATCAATACAATTTATGAAGTTCCTTGTAAAAATGTCCAATGTGTTGTAAATTTTGTAACATTTCTTACAAAGGAGTTTATAAGGTCTCTTTCCTTGGAATGTTCGGAAACTGCGTGATGAAGTTGTCTTGTCCTTTTTATGGTTAAACTGGTAACTCATCCTTGTGAGAAATGATATTCAAATCTTTACATTAATATGAGTATTGTAAAACCTTGATCTTGAGAATAAAGTGTTAAGTTAAATCTTTCTAAGACTTAATAATAATGTGTTATAAGTAAAATAAAATGGGTTGGATAACTCTTATAGTAAAGCTAAACAAAAAAATTATAATCAACAAATTAATGTAAAGGTGACCTACTTGAGAACAAGCAATTCCTTAAGTAATCAAAGGTGAAACTATCATTGCAAAGTAAAATTTTATAACTTGCTAACCCTAGCTAAGCTAGCAAACATTATCCTTATACGGTGAATTCTTAAATGATTTTAAGGGAAATCAATGGTTAGTTCTGGAAAGATAATAAGGTTAATAAGTAGGAGAAAACAATTTGGAAACCACGAAATTTATCTCTCAGCCTTTTGGAAGGTAAATAGTTTCCTTTTTTGTAAGCTCTTTCAGGAAGCCTAAGTAACATCTTTAATATATATAGATAAAACCTCAAGCTCCAATAAATCTTGGTAATAACTAATGATGTCTCAAGATGATTTCAACTTGACCTTCTTCCTTTAACTTTTTCCAAGGTGCCTTGTAATTTTCTTTAAGTATGTGTTGAATGCAAACCCATGTTGTCATAAGGGTATGAGTGAGTTTTAGTAGCGTAAGTATGAATGAATGGCCTTGTGGAATTAAATTATCTCCTTTGTCAAATAATTAAATAAAACAAATAATTTCATAAAAGAGAAGACTTTAAGTGAACTACTCTACTTTGTATAAGAAAAAACTTAGTTTTGTAAGATGAATTGTGCGAATCATATCTTGAATCTCTCTAAAAACATAAGTCTAAGAATTCCAAAGGATGTTTTATTAAATAAATAACCTTCAAGAATTTTCTCATTGTGGTATGCTCTAACTGTAAGTGGTTATGTGGTGGTTGGCCTTATACGTTGTCTTGTTAAAAAAATGTATTATCCTTTATGGGTGTGAACATTTTCGTGTTACCTTGTGGTCATCCTTATTTCAAGTTGTTCACATAGTTAGTTGTAACCTTGGTGACAGCATGTTGTGTCATGTCATGTGTCAAGCAAGTAAAAAAAAGTTATCCTGTTATTTTTTGTGTTGTTAGCATGTTTGAAATTGTGGGCATTACACTTGGTATGAGAGTGTAGGTTCATGATTTTGAACCTATGGGCCAAATTGGAGTCATGATGGTGATGGCATGATGGTGATGGTGTTACACGATGGGGATGTTTATTATATGGAGATGATGGTATTACATGAAGGTGGTTTTTATTGGAAGAGTAATGTGGTATAAGTGATGTGATTGATGTCGTAATTGTGATATTGTGAACGCACATGATGTGTATGTCACTTAGTGTGTATTTGTTATCATGTTGAGTTGTTGGGGATGGGAGTGTTCTCTCTCCTTCTTATGGATTCTATGAAGAGTTCATGTGTGAATTATAGCTTGTGATGTGTGAAAAGAATTCTAATGTGGATGACAGAGTGTTGGAACATTGTGGCTTATTATGATATGTGGGTGTGTCGATATGTTTTATGACTAGATTGATGTAAAGTGAATTGAGTTGTATCATGATGTTTTACCATGTTTTGAAGAAATGTGTGTATCACCTTATTATGTAGCAATTAATGTTATGTTGTGATGTTACTATGTTCATCATATGTATGATTGTGTAATGTGTAATGATTCATGTCATGATTTAGGGTCATACGGTGAGTGTATGAACCCTATCGTATAGTGATTGCACTTTGGGTGCAGAATGTGGTAAAGTGATGTATTACACCCAGTGAATGTATGATTGTGATCTACCCTATATACATACCATATGTAAGATGTTATGATAGTTATGTGTGTACCACCATTGTGTTAGTGATGTAGTTTCATGTTATGTTGTGAACCTTACGCTAACCGACCCTATGGGAAATCGGTAAACTATGTATGTTTGGAGTGAGAAAATGTGTACCATTGACTAGTCACTCAAGCTGAGTATGAGATAGGAAGTGGAGCCTTACATAGGCTGAAAACCCACTTTTGTTTGTTTGGTATGTGTGGCACTTGCTCAACGGGTGTCATGCATATTGTGTTTCGTGGACACCTTAGGCTCAATAGATGGTGACTTGTACTTCTTTCTCTCTCTAATATGGTTGTCGTATGGATTCAACCTATGTGATTTTGACTATGTTGAGCCTTGTTGAAGTTGTGGTGAGATGATTCAAATTGAGATGATGATAGTTGTACTATTGATATGTTATTTTATGAGCTGA
This sequence comes from Taxus wallichiana var. yunnanensis, assembly GCA_018340775.1. NCBI lineage: Eukaryota > Viridiplantae > Streptophyta > Pinopsida > Cupressales > Taxaceae > Taxus > Taxus wallichiana. Next base: position 27,789,609 of record CM031237.1, on the reverse strand, counting down.
GGCTCGATGTTAGTGCTAGCAACTCGTTGAGTACCCCTTTGGTGGCTAGATAAGGCCACACATTTATCGTAATGTGCCATTATTATAAGTGTATTTTATTTGTAAATTGAGCTTTTTACTTTATTTTTGTAAGGACCAACAATTTTTCTTGATTTCCATGCTTTACATTTTGGGCATTTCTTTGGTTTTTGGTACTAACACTCGGATTTTTGCACTAACTATGGCCATTTGGTCAGTTTTTTTGCTTGGTTTTGAATCTTCTTTTAAATTTTAAGATTTTACCACCTTGCCCAAGGCTTGTACTTCACCACTTGGCATTTTGGATTAGATTTTTATGCTTGGTTCTATTGTTGTGATGTGTGGAATAGGGTCATGGGATGCACCATGGAATGGTTGGACCTATGGAACCACTTCATTGTATGGGGGTATGCCCCAAGGAGTTACAGATAACTAGCGGGTTTTGAACCATGCATTATTATGTCACTTGGGTTAGGGTGTCCAAACCCTATGTGTCTTGGGCCATGGGACAACCTCTTTCTTTTGGGGGCATAAAAGGAATGCCAATGGCATCAATTTTATTATGAAAAAATTGCTTGAGGAGGCATAAGAGTTTGAGGGAGGCGTAAGGGCTTGAGGGAGGCATATGAGATTTGCATACTAGTAGGTGGTTATTTTCTGATGCTTCAGGAGGTATATGGTGATGTGTTATGATGTTTGGTTATGGTGTTATGATATATGTGTTACTCATATCAGTTGGATATATTTTGTGATGTTGTGGATATGGCATTGATGCCCTTGTGGAAACTATGTACCTGTAGCTTTTGTTTGGAGTTATGTGAATTTTTCATCTATGGAATTGAGGAAATGTCTGGATGTCATAGTACACCTTGTTCAAGTATTATATTTGTTAGTCATGGTTATGTGACAAGTACCATGTTATGTGGACCGTGCCTATTCACTTCCGTATTTGAGTAATCTTTTGTGGTGTAATATAGTCTTGAAGTCTATACTTGTGTGTTTGTGAATCTGTAGTGTCTTTCTGACCCCGAAGGGTGTTGTGTTAGTAGTTCATGTTGGGCACCCACAATAAGGAATAAACTAAAACTCTTCAACAATGAAATTATAAAGAAATTGAATTAAGAATAATGTTAATGGAAGGAGACTAATGAAATAGCGAGTAAAAGAGAACTTCCAATCTTCACAAAACCTTGAAATTTAAATAATCTACTAAATTTTCCAAGGCTACCCGTGACCATGCTTTTGCATCTGAAATCTTAACCTTAGAGTGTACCTTCATCCATACCTGTTCCTTGTTGCTTACCATTTCCTTTCCTCTGTGTTAGGTCGCATCGAGGACAATGCTTTCTTAAGGGGAGGAGAATGTAATGCCCCATTTATAATTCTTTTTTTTTCTTTCTCCCTTCTTCTTCGACGACCATGTTGCTAAGTGTTTAACATTGTTGTGCCCTTTTATTATTTTGTTGGCTTTTCCCTTGTCGTAGAGAATGATTGGAATTCTCCCTCTTCATCTTTCCTGCTTGTGTTGGTGTCAATGTTTTTTTGTTGGCCCATGTAACGTTCCTCATGATTATCCTATTAAAAGAAAATCTTGTTCTTGCTTTCTCAATCTTCCCTATTGATTGTTATTAATATGATTAATTATTATCATTATTTTTATTTTAATCCTAAAAATAATAGAAAATATAATAATAAATAATGGTAATAATAGTATTACAAAAGTAATTTTTGATTGGCGATTATTTGATTTTAGTGTCAATTTTTATCAATACTATTATTAATTACCTTTAAGATGTTATATTTTATTATTGATATATTTTCATGTAGTGAACCTCGTTTCATTAAAGAAAGAGTTTTTCCATTGTGGTTCCATAGTCATAGTCGTTGCCTTGTGTTTCCTTCATAATGACAAATATCTAGTTCTCTCGTCATTGGTCATTTTAGCCTGCGATCATGTTCTTTTTTTCCTTATCATTTAAAGTAATCAAGAAAATAATTATTGCCCCTCTTGCTTGGCTTGTTGTATGGGTGTGATTTAATCTTCTCGGGTTGAATTGTAATCATACAAAATTTCTTATACCCTTTTTATGTGAATTGGATGGATAAGTTATTGTAATAATAATAATAATAATAATATAAAAACTCAACACAATAAGATGTGTTAAAAATAAATTGAGTAAATTAAATGAAGGGTAAATTTACCCAAATCAATAAATAAAATAAATTAAAATAAGAAAAAATAATGAAAATAAGAAAATAAGATAAAACAAAATAATAAATTAATCAAAAGTGAACATTTAGTGATTACGGTGAAGTGGTTGATTGGAAAAGTAAAGGAGATGGATTTTTTTTTTTATTTTTTTTTTTTGAAAATCTTTATGGGTCATTAATGTCTTACCTTGAGCGAGGGAGACGTGAGCTCTAAGGCCTTGTTTGTTGTGGTCTTTGTTGGCGGTTGGGTGAAATTTAAATGGACTCATGCCTTTTTCCTTAAATGGTATTGTTGAAAGCACACACATTGGATTCTCTTCTGTAAAACAAAATCCTGATAGTATGATGCCGCAAGGACTATGGTGCTCTAGTTTTATGTAGTTTTGTGTTGTGTTTTGAAGGGGGTGTTGATCCTATTGGGAATGCATATGGTTGGGAGGAGCTTGGCTCATTCTTGGGTCTGTGTGGCTAGGGAAAGGTAGACCACGTTTTTAGTTAGGCCACTTCCTTATCCTATGTTGGCCATGTGAGTTTTTCTTGTGAGGATATTTTGAATCCTCGCTTAGGCTATGAACCTTGTTTCTCTCTAAAAAAATTCCTTAATCTGTTGGTTATTTTGAGGTGGAGATTTTTGTAGTAAAGATAACGTGTGAAATCTATCGAATGGTGTAAATTGAGACAAATCTATGGTGCTTGGATGGAAGAATTCAAACCTATTGCCTTACCATTTGGCCACACTCCTTTTTAGTCAGATGCTAATTAATATTCATATTACTAAAAATTTGATTCTATATTTTGAATTAAATTCAAGGAATGTTTTATTGTCACCTGAATCGCATTAGATAGGGGTTATAGCTGTGGGTGAAGCTTTAGCATAAATTCTATAGTTCTACTCAGGAGTATCTATTATATAACTTGGGGTTCCAAAGCACTATGTCTTGGATTGTGGCCTGAATTGGAGGTCTGTAAATTTGACAGCAATTTGGTTATTGCAGTGGATGTTGTCGACATAACTAAGTACCTAGTTCTCAATGTTTTTTTGGGTGATCAAGGGTAAACTTGTCTCTTTGCGCGGGACAACTTCTACAAAGGTCAAATTTCCATCCAACGTTGGTCTTGATGCAGAAGATGTTATAACTGGTGGATGTTACTACTTTTTCGGAAGCCCCATTCAGGCATGTTAAATCTACAACCTTGCAATAATATGCTACCTTCTTTTAATATCGTGAAATGAATATTCTTCTTTCCTTAAATGACACCCAGACAAAATGTTTTTGTGGTTGTTTAAATTACTACCTGAGTGTGTTGGTTGTTCCTTTAAATCTCCTTCCAAATTCATTGGTTTTGCATGAATTTCTCTCTTTTCCCTTTTAATGGCTTACTCCATTTCACGTTAGTATAAATGGGCTTCTGCATTATTTTTGAATCAATCCAATTTGAAGGAAAGGAAATACTATTGGGATTTGTTTGTTTATCTTACCCAGATAGCAACTGTGATGGTATGTATATATTATATGGCTTACTTTATTGACATGTAATGTGCGTAGTGCCTTTGGGTTTTGAATAAATAAGATTTTTTTTTCTTTGGGTTTTATGTTCTAGGAACTGATTGTTTTAAATGGGTTTTACTAGAATGATAGAAGAATCATGATTCCAACTTACCATTTCATGGTATGCAATTAGGCTGGTAAATATAAATTGGTTTCTTCTAGCTTCATCGTAGGGTTAAAACTGTTATGTTTTTCATATTCTCTCTTAGACCTATGAGGCCGACTCCATGTTTAGGAACCTGGAACAAATTTTATGACAAAACCCATAAGGTTCCCTAGAGTTCTGAATAAGTTATTCCAGCCTGCCAGTTTGGAGAGTGTATCATCTTACCATTTTTTCTTGTCCCTTAAAGTCGATTGATTGGTTACCCATTCGGGGCTTTAAATAACAAGGGTAATCTATATGATTGATCTTCAACTTGTTAATTATATGCTTAAAAAAAAAAAAAAAGTTAAGCTACTTTCCTGGAATCTCCTCTTTTGTTAGCATGTTAGTGAGGCTATGAATATTTTGTGAATGTTTTGCATAGATTATTACCATTTTTCGGTATGATTTAATGGGAAATATTATGGGAAATAGTTGAGAACCCATCATATTGATATCAATTAATGTCAATGTTCTCTATTATGGACTTCCTTTTTAGTGTGGCTGTAAGTTTTTGAAGGGTTTCGATATGGTTAAGGTAAATGAAATTTACCTTAACATTGTCAACCGGTCTTGATTATTTTTTTTATTTGTGTAAAGGTCGATTCGACCATGGAAATGATTAAGCCACACCTGTTTTGATAGATCAGTGTATAATTTTTCCAGTATTATTGTCAATACTAAAGGCACTCTAACACCTACGTGCTTAACTGTTTGAGTTCTTTCCTTGGTTTGGTATTAATTAAGATTATGTTGGAGGCCGAGGTGTCATTGATCATTTAATTGATAGTGGTTGCTATGGCTTTGAAATAATTTCTATAAAATGCCAAATATAGAAATCCTTGAGAGATTTCATGCATGATTGGTGGTGTTTACTCCTTTGATGGTTTACGTGGATAAACTAGTTAGTGGTTGTATGTTTGTGTGACCATAGTAAAAAAAAAAAAAAAGGATGAAATTGGGGTCATCGAATGGTTCAAGGTAATTAACAATTACATTAAGATTGTTGGATATATGTACTGATCTCTTAAACTATATATATGATTGGTTCAATGGGTTTTTTTGAGGTTTTAAAAAAAATCTATGTTATAGTTAACATATTTACAAGGCTAACAACACTCAAATACATCAAATAAGCCCTCTAACCTACCTTGACCATGGCAACATAAAGACTTAGGAAATGAATAGTATATACTTGGTGAAAACTCTACTATAAGTGTTGTTGGCTACAAGTGAGGATAGACTCACGTGTGTATGTTTGAGATATTATGTGATATCGAATGGCATTCTACCTTACTCTTGATCTTCTTGTTCCCAACCCATAAGGTCTTGCCTTGATAAATGAGATTTTATTCTTACTGGTATTTTTTTTTGGCTTCCTCCTTGGTGGATGGTATAAATCTCTTTCTCGTGTGAAGAATTTTGGATTAATGGGTTGTGCTTTGGCCCATTCTTGAATTTAGAACATTCCTTTCATGATATTGTAAAATGTTAGCTTACTTGTTGCAATGGGTAGTCTTAACATGCTTAGTTCTAGTGAACTGACTCTAGTTAATATTTATGTAGATGGATTATGCAAGTAGATTAAAGGAAAAGTGTAAAGGTTTCATCAGTATAATTTATGAAGTTCCTTGTAAAAATGTCCAATGTGTTGTAAATTTTGTAACATTTCTTGCAAAGGAGTTTATAAGGTCTCTTTCCTTGGAATGTTCGGAAACTACATGATGAAGTTGTCTTGTCCTTTTTATGGTTAAACTAGTAATTTATCTTTGTGAGAAATGATATTCAATCTTTACATTGATATGAGTATTGTAAAACTTTGATCTTGAGAATAAAGTGTTAAGTTAAATCTTTCTAAGACTTAATAATAATGTGTTTAAGTAAAATAAAATGGGTTGGATAACTCTTATAGTAGCTAAACAAAAAAAATTATATGCAACAAATTAATGAAAAGGTGACCTACTTGAGAACAAGAAATTCCTTAAGTAATCAAAGGTGGAACTATCCTTGTAAAATAAAATTTTATAACTTGCTAACCCTAGCTAAGCTAGCAAACATTATCCTTATATGGTGAATTCTTAAACGAGTTAAGGGAAATCAATGGTTAGTTCCTAGAAAGATAATAAGGTTAATAAGTAGGAGAAAACAATTTGAAACCACGAAAACTTATATCTCAGCCTTGTTGGAAGTAAATAGTTTCCTTTTATAAGCTCTTCAGAAGCCTAAGTAACATATTTAATATATATAGATAAAACCTCAAGCTCCAATAAAATCTTGGTAATAACTAATGATGTCTCAAGATGATTTCAACTTGACCTTCTTCCTTTAAATTTTTCCAAGGTGCTTTGTAATTTTCACTTAAGTGTGTTGAATGTGAACCCATGTTGTCATGAGGGCATGAACGAGTTTTAGTAGCATATGTATGAATGAATTCCCTTGTGGATTTAAATTATCTCCTTTGTCAAATAGTTAAATAAAACAAATAATTGACATAAAAGAGAAGACTTTAAGTGAACTACTCTACATTGTATAAGAAAAAAACTCAGTTTGGTAAGATGAATTGTGTGAATCATATCTTGAATCTCTCTAAAAATGTAAGTCAAGAATTCCAGGATGTTTAATCTAAATAAATAACCTTCAAGAATTTTCTCATTGTGGTATCCTCTAACCGTAAGTGGTTACGTGTTTGGCCTTCTATGTTTTCTTGTTAAAAATAATGTATTATCCTTTATGGGTGTGAACATGTTTGTGGTGCCTTGTGGTCATCCTTATATCAAGTTGTTCACATAGTTAGTTGTAACCTTGGTGATGGTATGTTATGTCATATCATAAGTCAAACAAGTCAAATAAAAGTTATCATGTATTTTTTTTGTTATTAGCATATGTGAAATTGTGGGCATTATAGCTCCCATGTGATTTTTTGGGTGATCTAATTCACGAACTACCAAGTGAGCCAAATTTGAGCTGATTGGTGAGCTCTTGGGTGAGCTCAAGGTGAGTTGGTAAGGAAAGCTATCAGGTGAACTCCCAGGTGAGTTTTTGGGAAAGATCAAGTTGAGATGCTCATCGAGCTCCTTGATGAGCTATTTACCAAGCTCCCAAAAAATTTCTTAGGTGAGCTACTCAGTGAGCTCCCATGCAAGCTCAAAGGTGACCTTGTTAACAATATCCGAGGTGAGCTTACATGCAACCTACCGAGATGAGCTTAAGATGAGTTGGAAAGGTGAGCTCAAGGTGAGTTGGAGAGGTGAGTTCAAGGTGAGTTGGAAAGGTGAGATATCAGGTGAGCTCCCAAGTGAGATACTTAGTGAGCTCCCGGAGAGGTCCCTAGTAAGTTACTCGATGAGCTCACAAGTGAAATCAAGTCAACCTACTTGGTGAGCTTCTTTGTGAGCTCCCAGGTGAGTTGTTAGGTGAGCTCCCAGATGAGTTGTTAGGTGAGCTCCCAGGTGATCTAGTTGGTGAGCTACTTGATGAACTCTGAGGTGAGCTACCAGATGAGCTCAAGGTAAGTTGGCAAGGTGAGCTCCTTAGTGAGCTCAAGGTGAGCTCCCATGTGAGTTGGCAAGGTGAGCTCCCATATGAGTTTTTGGGTGAGCTGCTTGAAAAGCTCTCAGGTAAGCTCAAGTCAAGCTACTCAGAGAGCTGATAGGTGAGCTAAAGGTGAGTTGGAAAGGCTACCTATCAGGTGAGCCCCTAGGTAAGCTTCTGGGAAATCTCAAGTTGAGTTGCTAGATGATCTCTGGGTGAGCTACTTGTCGAGCTCCCAACCGAGCTCCTAGATGAGCTTCTCGGTGAGCTCCCGGTTGAGCTTGCTGAAAGGTGAGCTTGTAAGAAATATCTAAGGTGAGCTTGGATGCAAGCTATGAGATGATCTCAAAGTGATTTGGCAAGGTGAGTGTGAGGTGAGCTCGTAGTCGAGTTCCAAGGTGGGTTACTTGACGAGCTCCCCGGTGAGCTCAACACAAGCTGATTGGTGAGCTCCTAGAAGAGTTGCAAGGTGAGATACTTGGTGAGCTGTATAGTTAGCTCTTAGGTGATCTACTTTATGAGATCCCAAGTGAGGTCCCTAGCGAGCTTTTCGGTAGTCTCACAAGTGATCTCAAGTCAACCTACTCGGTGAGCTACTCGATGAGCTCCTAGGTGAGCTATTAGGGTAGCTCCTAGGTAAGCTACTTGGTGAGCTGCTTGACCAACTTAGAGGTGAGGTACCTGATGAGCTCAAGGTGAGTTGGTAAGGTGAGCTCCTCAGTAAGCTCAAGGTGAGCTGGTAAGGCGAGTTGATAGCTGAGCTTCCATGGGACTTTCAGTGTGAGCTTTCAGGTGAGCTCCCATTTGAGTTTTTAGGTAAGCTCAAGTTGAGCTGCTCGGTGAGTTCCTATGTGAGATCAAGGTAAGCTGGAAAAGTGAGCTGTCAGGTGAGCTCCCAGGCATTTTCTGGGTAAGATCAAGTCAAGCTACTCAATGAGCTCCTGGGCTAGCTACTTACAGAGCTCCCAGCTGAGCTCTTAGATGAGCTACTCGTTGAGGTCAAAGGTGACCTTATCGGTAATCTCTGAGGTGAGCTTACATGCAAGCTATCATATGAGCTCAAGGTGAGTTGGCAAGGCAAGGTCAAGGTGAGTTGGCAAGGTGCACTCAAGGTGAGTTGGCAAGGCAAGCTGTCGGGAAAGCTCCCGGTGAGTTCTTAGGTGAGTTAATTGATGAACTCCCAGGTGATCTCAACTCGAGCTGATCGGCGAGCTCCCAGAAGAACTCCCAGGTGAGATACTTGGCGAGCTATTCAGCAGCTCCCAGGTGAGCAGCTAGGTGAGCTCCCAAGTGAGCTACTTGGTGAGCTCCCAGTGAGGTCCTTGGTGAGCTGTTTGGTAATTTCAATAGTGAGCTCAAGTCAACCTATTCGGTGAGCTAGTCGGTGAGCTCCTAGGTGAGCTATTAGCGAGCTCGAAGGTTATTTACTTAGCAAGGTACTCGAAAACTCGAGGTAAGCTACCTAACAAGGTCAAGGTGAGTTGGTAAGGTAAGCTCATCAACGCGAGATCAAGGTGAGCTGATAGGTGAGCTCCCATGTGAGTTTTCAGTGATTTTTTTGATGAGATCTCATACGAGCTCAAATCAAGCTGCTCGGGGAGCTCCTGGGTGAGCTCAAGGTTAGTTAGCAAGGTGAGTTGTCAAGTGATCTATCGGTGAGTTTACGGGTAAGCTAAAGTCAAGCTACTCAACGAACACCGGGTGACCTACTTGTCGAGCTCAAGGTGAGCTGGTTGGTGAGTGCCCATGTGAGCTCAAAGGTGAGATTGTCAAAAATCTCTAAGGTGAGCTTACATATGAGCTACCAGATGAGCTCAAGGTGAGTTGGCAAGGTGAGCTCAAGGTGAGTTGGTAAGGTGATCTGAGGTGATTTCCAAGGTGAGTTACTCGACGAGATCCTATCTGACCTCAACTCGAACTGATCGGTGAGCTCCCAGAAGAGCTCCCAAGCAAGCTACTTGGCGAGCATTTTTGTGAGCTTCTAGGTGAGCTTCAAGGTGAGCTCCATAGTGAGCTACTTGGTGAGCCCCCTAGTGAACTCCCCAATGAGCTACTCGGTGAGCACATAAGTGGGCTCAAGTTAACCTTCTTGGCGAGCTGATCGCGAGCTCTCGGTGAGATGGTAGGAGAGCTCCCATGTGATCTACTTGGCAAGCTACTCAATGAACTCCAAGGCAAGCTACCAGATGAGCTCAAGGTGAGTTAGCAAGGTGAGCTCCTCAGTGAGCTCAAGGTGAGCTAACAAGGAAAGTAGATAGGTGAGCTCCCATGTGAGTTTTTGAGTGAGCTATCGGTGAGCTCCCATGAGATTTTTCAGGTGAGATGCTTGATAAGCTCCCAAGAAAACTCAAGTTGATCTTCTCGGTGAGCTCTTGGGTGAGCTCAAGGTGAGCTGACAAGGTGAGCTATTAGGTGATCTCCCAAGCTCCTAGCCAAGCTCCTAGGTGAACTACTCGATGATCTCCTTGGTGAGCTCAAAGGTGAGTTTATTGGTAATCTCTGAGGTGAACTTACTTGTGAGCTACAAGATGAGCTCAATTCAAGTTGGCAAGGTGAGTTCATTGAGCTGGCAAGGTGAGCTAAAGGTGAGTTGGCAAGGTGAGCTATCAAGCGAGCTCCTAGGTGAGTTCCATGGTGAGTTCCATGGTGAGTTCCATGAGCTCCTGGGTGAGCTCAACTCAAGCTGATCGGAGAGCTCCCGGAAGAGCTTCCAACCGAGCTACTTAGTGAGCTATTCAGTGAGCTCAAAGGTAAGTTTCTAGGAAAGTTCTAGGGTAAGGTCCCCATCAAGCTTCTCGGTGAGATGACAAGTGAGCTCAAGTCAACCTACTCGGTGAACTACTCATTGAGCTCCCAGGTGAGCTATTAGGTGAGCTCCCAGGAAAGCTACTTAGTGAGCTACTTGACGAACTCTGAGGTAAGCTACCAGATGATATCAAGGTGAGTTGGTAAGGTGAGATCCTCAATGAGCTCAAGGTAAGCTGAAACGTGAGCTGATAGGTGAGCTCCCATGTGAGTTTCTTGGTGAGCTATCAGGTGAGCTCCCAATCAAGTTTTTGGGTGAGCTACTTAACGAGCTCCCAGGTGAGCTCAAGTCGAGCTAATTGGAAAGCTCCTGGGTGAGCTCAAGGTGAGTTGGCAAGGTGAGCTATTAGGTGAGCTCCAAGGTTATTTTTAAGGTAAACTCAAGTCGGTGAGCTACTCGGTGAGCTCCCATTTGATCTCAAAGGTGAGCTTGTCGACAATCTTTGAGGTGAGCTTATATGTGATCTAACAGATGATCTCAAGGTGAGTTGGCAAGGTGAGCTCAAGGTTAGTTGGTAAGCCAAGCTCAAGGTGAGTTGGTAATGTGAGCTATCATGTGAGCTCCCAAGTGAGTAACTCAACGAGCTCCCGGGTGAGCTCAAATTGAGTTGATCGGTGAGCACCTAGAAGAGCTCTCAGACAAGCTACTTGGTGAGCTACTTGGAGAGCTCCAGTGAGTGCTAGGTGAGATATTAAGTGAGCTACTTGGAGAGATCCCAGGAAAGGTCACCAGTGAGCTACTCGGTGAGCTCACAAGCAAGTTGAAGTCAACCTACTCAGTGAGCTGCTCGGTGAGCTCTGACACATGCTATTAGGCAAGCTCCCGGGGAGCTATTAGGTGAGCTCCTAGGTAAGCTAATTTGTGAGCTGGTCGATGAACTCCAAGGTGAGCTACCGATGAGCTCAAGCCAAGTTAGAAAGGTAAGCTCCTCAATGAGCTCAAGGTGTGCTAGCAAGGTGACCTGATAGGTGAGATCTTGTGTAAGTTGGTAATGTGAGCTATCAGCTGAGCTCCCATGCAAGTTTTCAGCTGAGCTGCTTGACGAGCTCCTGGGTGAGCTCAGGTTGAGTTACTTAGCAAGATATTGGGCGAGCTCAAGGTGAGCTGGTAAGGAAGGCTCCTAGGTAAGTTTTCAAGCAAGCTCAAGTCGAGCTACTCGATGAGCTCCTGGGTGAGCTTCTTGTCGAGCTCCTAGGTAAGCTACTCGGTGAGCTCCCAGGTGAGCTCAAAGGAGAGCTTATCGGTAATCTTTGAGGTGATCTTACATGTAAGCTACCAAATGAGCTTAAGGTGGGTTAGCAAGGTGAGCTCCCAGGTAAGTTCCCAAGTGAGTTACTTGACGAGTTCTCACGTGAGCTCAACACGAGCTGATCCGTGAGCTCCCAGAAGAGCTACAGTGCATTATTATTTTAGTGAGCTACCAAGCGAGCTACTTGGCGAGCTTATAGGTGAGGTCCCCATGACCTGCTTGGTGAGCTCAAAGAGAGCTCACAAGTGAGCTCAATTCAACCTACTTGGTGAGCTACTCGGTGAGGTCTTTGGCAAGCTGTTAGGTGAGCTCCCAAGTGAGCTACTTGGAAAGCTACTTGAAAAAATCTATGGTGAGCTACCAAACAAGCTCAAGGAGAGTTGGTAAGGTGAGCTACTCATCGAGCTCAAGGTGAGTTTGTAAGGAGAGCTGATAAGTGAGCTCTCATGTGAGTTTCTAGGTGAGCTGTCAGGTGAGCTCCCATGCAAGTTTTCCGGTGAGCGGCTTGACAAGCTCTGGGAAATATCAAGTTGAGGTACTCAGTGAGCTCCTAGGTGAGCTCAAGGTGAGCTAGTAAGGTGAGCTACTTTCTGAGCTACTAGGTGAGCTCCCAGGTGAGCTCAAAAGTGACCTTGTCGGCAATCTCTGAGGTGAGTTTATATGTGAGCTAGCAGATGAGCTCAAGGTGAGTTGGTAAGGTGAGCTCAAGGTGAGTTAAAAGGGGAACTCAAGCTGAGTTAGCAACGTGAGTGTCACTGTCGAGCAAGCTCCCGTGTGAGTTCCTGGTGAGCTCAACTCGAGCTGATCGGTGAGCTCCCAGAAGAGCTCCTAGGTGACATACTTGGTAAGCTCCCAGGTGACCTACTAGGTGAGTTCCCAAGAGAGCTACTTGGCAAGCTCCCAGGTGAACTACTCAGGGAGCTCACTAGTGAGCTTAAGTCAACCCACTTGGTGATCTACTCACTGAGCTCCTAGATGAGCTATTAGGTGAACTCCTAGGTGAGATGTTACATGAGCTCCTAGGTGATCTACTTGGTGAGATGCTCGACGAACTCCAAGGTGAGCTACCAGATGAGCTCAAGGTGAGTTAGCAAGGTGAGTTGTTAGGTGAGCTCCCAAGTGAGTTTTTGGGAAAGCTCAAATCAATCTACTAGATGAGATCCTAGGTAAACTATTTGCTGAGCTCCCAACCGAGCTCCTAAGTGAGCTACTTGGTGAGCTCAAAGCTGAGCTTGTCATAAATGTTTTAGGTGAGCTACCAGATGAGCTTAAGGTGAGTTGGCAAGGTGAGCTCAAGGTGAGTTGGCAAGGTGAGCTCAAGGTGAGTTGGTAAGGCAAGCTATCAGGTGAGCTCCCAAGAAAGTTCCCATGTAAGTTACTTGATGAGATCTTGGGTGAGCTCAACTCAAGCTAATCAGGGAACTCCCAAAAGAGCTTCCAGGTGAGCTACTAGGTGAGCTCCCAAGTGAGCTACTTGGTGAGCTCATAGGTGAGGTCCATGGTGAGCTGCTCAGTGGGCTCACAAGTGAGCTCAAGTCAACCCACTCGATAAGCTACTTCGTGAGTACCTAGGTGAGCTATTATGTGAGGTCACAGGTAAACTACTTAGTGAGCTATTTGAAAAAATCTGAGACAAGCTACATGATGAGATCATGTTGAGTTGGCAAGGTGAGCTCATTAGTAAGCTCACATTGAGTTGAAAAGGTTAGCTCTCATGTAAGTTTATGAGTAAGCTGTCAGGTGAGCTCTAATGTGAGTTTTCAGGAAAGATACTTGATGAGCTCCTGGGTGAGATCAAGTCAAGCTGCTCAGTGAGCTTCTATGTGAGCTCAAGGTGAGATGGAAAGGCAAGCTGTCAGGTGAGCTCCCATGTTAGTTTCTAGGCAAGCTCAAGTTGAGCTAGTCGACGAGCTCCTAGGTGAGTTGCTGCCGAGCTCCTAGCTAACCTCCTAGGTGAGCTGTTTAGTTAGCTCTAGGTGAGCTCAAAGGTGAGCTTATCCACAATCTTTGAGGTGAGATTAGATGTGAGCTACCACATGAGCTCAAGGTGAGTTGGCAAGGTGAGCTCAAGGCAAGTTAGAAAGGTGAGCTCCCAAGTGAGTTCCAAGGTGATTTACTTGACAAGCTCCCAGGTGAGAACAACTTGAGCTAATCAGAGAGCTCTATGAAGAGCTCTAAGGTTTGCCACTTGGTGAGCTCATAGGTGAGGTCCTTAGCGAGCTGCTCGGAAAGCTCACAAGTAAGCTCAAGTTAACCTACTCGGTGAGCTCCCGGGCGAGCTACTTGGTGAGCTACTCGACGAACTCCAAGGTGAGCTACTAGACAAGCTTAAGGTGATTTGGCAAGGTGAGCTCCTCAACAGAAGCTCAAGGAAATCTGACAATGTGAGCTGATAGATGAACTCCCATATGAGTTGGCAAGGTGAGATGTTAGGTGAGCTCCCATGTGAGTTTTTAGGTGAGCTAATTAATGAGCTCCCGAGTAAGCTGAAGTCAAGCTACTCGGTGAGATCTTGGGTGACCTCAAGGAAAGCCGGCAAGGAAACTTATGAGGTGAGATCTGAGGTGAGTTTTCAAGCAAGCTCAAGTTGAGCAGCTCAATGAGCTCCTGGACGAGCTACTTGTTGAACTCCCAGCCGAGCTCCTAGGTGATCTTCTTAGTGAGCTCTAAGGTGAGCTCAAAGGCGAGCTTATCAAAATCTCTTAGGTGAGCTTACATGCGAGCTACTAGATGAGCTCAAGGTGAGTTGGCAAGGTGAGAGATCTAAGGTGAATTTCTGAGCAAGCTCAAGTTGAGCTACTTGATGAGCTCTTGGGCGAGCTATTTGCTAAGATCCTAGTTGGGCTCTTAGGTTAGCTTCTCAGTGAGCTCACAGGTGAGCCCAAAGGTGAGCTTGTCAGTAATCTCATAGGTGAGCTTAAATGCGAGCTACCAGATGAGCTCAAGGTGAGTTGTCAAGGTGATCTCAAGGCAAGTTGGTAAGGTGATCTCAAGGTGAGTGGCCAAGGTGAGCTTTTAGGTGAGCTCCCAGGCAAGTTCCTACATAAGTTACTCAACGAGATCTTGGGTGAGCTCAACTCGAGCTGATCGAAAGCTCCCAGAAGAGCTCCCAGGTGAGCTACATGGCAAGTTGTCTAGTGAGCTCCTAGGTGAGCTACTATGTGAGCTCCCAAGTGAGCTACTTGGCAAGCCTAGGCAAGGTCCCCAGTGAGCTACTCGGTGAGGTCACAAGTGAGGTCAAGTTAACCTACTCAGTGAGCTACTCGAAGAGCTCCTAATCAAACTATTAGGTGAGCTCCTAGGTGAGCTACTTGGAAAGATACTTGACGAACTCTGAGGTTAGCTACAAGATGAGCTCAAGGTGAGTTGGCAAGGTGAGATCCATAATGAGCTCAAGGTGAGCTGATAGATGAGCTCCCATGTGAGTTTCTGGGTGAGCTATCAGGTGACCTCCCATGCGAGTTTTTAGGTGAGCTTCTTGACGAGCTTCCAGGTGATCTCAAGTCGAGCTGCTTGGTGATATTTTGAGCTAGTTCAAGGTGAGATGGCAAGGAAATCTATCAGGAAAGCTCCCAAGTGAGTTTTTAGGAAAGCTCATGTCAAGCTACTTGATGAGCTCTGGGTGATATGCTTGCCGAACTCCTAGCCGAGCTCCTAGGTAAGCTACACGGTGAGCTCCCAGGAGAGCTCGAAGGTGAGCATGTTGGTAATCTCTTAGGTGAGCTTACATGTGAGCTACCAGATGAGCACAAGGCAAGTTGGCAAGGTGAGGTGGTAATGTGAGCTATTAGGAAAGCTCCCAGGTGAGTTCCTAGGTGAGTTACTCAACGAGCTCCCAGGTGAGCTCAACTTAAGCTGATCGGTGAGCTCGTAGAAGAGCTCCTAGGTGAGCTACTTTGCAAGCTGCTCAGTGAGTTCACAAGCTAGCTCAAGTCAACCTACTCACCAAGCTGCTCGATGAGCTCCCGGTAAGCTATTAGGTGAGCTCCTAGGTAAGTTGTTAGGAAACCTCCCAACAAGGCTAATTGGTGAGCTAAAAAATGAGGTCAAGGTGAGTTGGCAAGGTGAGATCCTCAACGAGCTCAAGATGAGCCGGCAAGGCGAGCCGATAGGTGAGCTCCCATGCAAGTTTCTAGGTGATCTGTCAGGTGAGCCCCCATTCAATTTTTCAGGTGAGTTACTTGACTAGCTCTCTAGAAATCTCAATTCAAACTGCTCGAATGAGCTCAATGTGAGCTGGAAAGGAGAGCTATCGTGGTGAGCTCCCGAGTTGAGTTTCTAGGAAATCTCAAGTCAAGCTACTTGATGAGCTCCTGGGTGAGCTACTTACTGAGCTTCCAACTGACCTCTTAGGTGAGCTGCTCGATGAGCTACTTGGTGAGCTTGTCAGAAATCTCTAAGGTGAGCTTACATGTGAGATACCAGATGAGCTCAAGGTGAGTTGGCAAGGCGAGCTCAAGGTGAGTTGGCAAGGTGAGCTGTCAGGTGAGTTCCTAGGTGAGTTACTGGATGAGCTCCCTGGCGAGTTCAACTCATGCTGATCGGTGAGCTCCTAGAAGATCTCCCAGGTGATTTCAACTCATGTTGATCGGTGAGCTCCCAAGATCTCCCGGGCGAGCTACTTGGAGAGCTATTTGTTGAGCTCCCGGTGAGCTACTAGGTGAGCTCCCAAGTGAGCTACTTGGTGATCTCCCGTGAGGTCCCCATCGAGCTACTTGGCAAGATCATAAGCAAGCTCAATTCAACCTACTCGGTGAGCTCCCAGGTGAGCTACTTGGCAAGTTTCTCAATGAACTCTAAGGTGATCTACTATATAAGTTTCTGGGTGAGTTGATACGTGAGTTTCCATGCAAGTTTCTAGGTGAGCTGTCATCGGTGAGCTCCCATGAGAGTTTTCAGGTGACCTTATTGATGAGCTTCTAGGTGAGCTTAAGTCAAGTTGTTTGGTGATATCCTAGGTAATTTTATGGGCAAGCTCAAGTCGAGCTGCTCAACGAGCTCTGAGTGAGCTGCTTGCCAAGATCCCAGCCGAGCTCCTAGGTTAGCTGCTTGGTGAGCTCTAAGGTGAGCTTGTCGGTAATCTCCTAAGTGAGCTTACATGTGAGCTACCAGATGAGCTCAAGGTGAGTTGGTAAGGTGAGCTGTCAAACAAGCTCCTAGGTGAGTTGCTAGGTGAGTTAAATCAAAGAGCTCCCAGGTGAGCTCAACTCGAGCTGATCAAGGAGCTCCAAGAAGAGCTCCCAGGTGAGCTACTTGGTGAGCTATTCTGCGAGCTTCAAGGTGAGCTGCTAGGCAAGCTACTTGGTGAGATCTGAGGTGAGGTCCCCAGTGAGCTCAAAAGAAATCTCAAGTCAACCTACTCGCTGAGCTTCTCGACAAGCTCCCAGGTGAGTTGTGTAGACACCTATAATTATGCCCAAGCAATTTAAATACTTAAATTGCACTAATTATCCTCTTTCTCACAAATCAATGACATATTGTTAAAAGCACTCATTTTCCCTCATATCATCATTAATTAATTACACTAAGCTAATTATTTAAGTCACCTATCCAACAAATACCCTAATTAATGACCTTCTATTAATAAATCACCCCTTCTACCTAGACTAATTAATTAGCTTTCCCTTCCATTTAACCAATAAATCAATATTTAATTGATTTAATCCCTTTCTAATAGCCTAAATCGTACTAATATTCCTCTAATTAGCTTCTATAAGCTTACATCTACCTATTAGTTAATCACCTTTGATTAATTAAAATACCCCTCAACTCCCATGACTTGCTAAAAATAAATTAAACCCTTCTAAAGTAAGGTTACCTTTAATAAAGCAACCTGATCCATTCCTAATCATATTTTACCTTTATCCCACATACAAAGGGATGAAGTGTTTCTTTATCCATTGGGATATATAAGGAGCCCTCCTTCTACCTTTATACCTACACCTAAAATTTCTAAGAGAGTGAATGCAAAGCATATAGCAAAGACTAAGAGCTTTCCTTTTACCCTTTTGAGAGTTCATCATCTTGAAGAGTTAAGCCTCTTTCTTAAGTGCTTAG
The DNA here is from genome assembly GCA_018340775.1 of Taxus wallichiana var. yunnanensis. Taxonomy (NCBI): domain Eukaryota; kingdom Viridiplantae; phylum Streptophyta; class Pinopsida; order Cupressales; family Taxaceae; genus Taxus; species Taxus wallichiana. The sequence continues at coordinate 27,772,042 of CM031237.1, read as the reverse complement.
GTCATATGGGAGGTGTCAAAGGGGTCTTGTAGCCCAACTTTGATAGGCCCTCATTCCTAGGTTACTTAGCATACTAAGGAAAACTATTTTTATAGCCATGGAGCTTAATTAGGTCCATTTATTTATTTTTTGTTAGAGAATAGAGGAGTTTAGATATTTAGCATTGTTAGTTTCAAAGTTTGTATTTATGAATGCTAGCATCTAACCCTTGTTTAATTCTTATCATGATGGTGTTTAGTTTGTTGTTCAATTCTTGCTAAGTTAATGCTATTTAGGTGTTAGTCTTTACTCATATTAGCATTATTTTGAAAATAACACATGCACACATTTGGCATGCCTGGTGGGACTTACTCCATTGTCCTTTGCACTTAATTTCAAGTTTTTGTAGTTAAGTTTCATTTTTGGTTACTAACCCTCTTTTACACATGTTGATCTAACTTGTTTTTCTTAACTTGTTTTGTTGAGTTTGCATGTGTTGAGTCTTCCTTGTAGGTATGAAGGAGGTGAAGTGTTGTCAAAATTGGAATTAATGGGAAAATTTCAAGATTTCTCTATGTTTTCATTTTTAGAGCTTACTTTTCAACATTTTACATGCTAGTTTTGTCAATTTCTTGAAAATTTTAAATTATTGAGCATGTAGGTTAGTGTTTGATAGTGTTGAGTATTCTATATACATATTAATGTGGTGGGTTAATGTCAAAATTTAATCTTGGGGAGAAAATTTCAAGATTTCATCATGTTTTCATTTTTAGAGTTTACTTTTTCATCATTCTACATGTTAGTTTTGTCAATTTCTTGAAAATCTTAAATTCTTGAGCATGTATGTTAATGTTTGATAGTATTGAGTCTTCTATTCATATATTAATGTGATGGGTTGTTGTCAAAATTGAATCTTGGCTGGAAAATTTTTCCCATTTTGCATATTAAGGGATGTTTTTGACATTTTTGAGTGCATGTCAAGTGCATACCCATGAGCATAAGAGCATATGCGTAACCCATCTTCCGAAGGCCATAATTTTTCTCTTGAACTCAAAATGACTCCATTTTTTTGTGTTGGAAAGGTATTGAAGTTAAATATGCAATGAAAACATAAATTCAGGATTTATACTTACAAAAATTGTAGGTTTTTCTGTTATTTTAAAACTGGTCATTTTTTTAACATGTCTAATGTTTTGATGAATGTTGTATTTCCATACTTACTCGATTTAGAACAAATTGTGTGTATGCTCTTCTCTTGCACCTTTTGATGATCTTGAAAATCAAAAACAACTTTGATCTCTATCTTGTTAACATTGGGATTAAAATTAGAAATTTGATTATTCATTTTGCTTAAGGAATGAACCTTTTAAAGCATTTTTCAATGGTCCTTTGATTTGAAGTTTTCTATTTCTATATAGTTGGGATAAATTTTGTGTATGCTCTTTTCTTGTATCTTAGGGTGATCTTGAGAATCAAAAGCAACTTTAGTATTCATTTTATAACATTTGGTAAATTGGAAACTTTATCTTTCACTTTTGGTTTAAGGAATGAACATTTATCAAGAATTTTGTATGGTTCATTGATTGAAAAGATTTTCTTTACTTTTTAGTTGGATTATTGGTTGTGTATGCTCTTCTCTTACATCCTTGGATGATCTTGAGAATCAAAAGCAACTCTTAATCCTCTTTTAAATAATGTTATTTTCTTGGAGAACTACTAACGCTTGAGTTCAAGACCTAAAAATACTTGTCAAAGAAAGGAGGAATCGAAACAAAAGTCAAAAATACTAATACGGTTGTTATACGAGGTTGCAAAATAGTGTTTCAAGAAAACCACATCTAATTAAAAAAGATAAAAAGAACCACATATTCAAAACACTGTATTGTAGGTTTTGGAAAAGGGTGCGTCCCTCTCCGCTCAACTGGAACATAACCCATTTGGCATAACGCCTTAAGCTACAACAATGGGGGTGGTTCCAGGAACCCCAAAGTAGTCCATGCAAGAGGGAACCTTGTGGACAAAACGAGAAGTGCTCTACACAACCTATATGACTAGTAAATCCTTTGTGAGATAGAGTTACAAATTGTCCCTACATGACCCTTTTAAGTCCATATTTGGATGCATTTATTTCCCATTGTGCTTGAAGGGGGCAAAGTCGAGATACTCCCAAACTAGTCATTATGAATTTTTGGGTAAATCATCCTACTCGTGGATAATCTTTGTAGCACCTAGGATGAGAGAACCACCTAGGAAGATATACTTTGGCTAGGAGCCCACTTTGACCATTCTAAAACAATGTTGAGTTGTGAACCATATTTTCATTGAGAAACATGTGACGCATTACTTTCACCTAGTTTTTACTTTCCTTAGGGCAAGGTGAAACTCTGCCGAAGTGAAGCCAACATTTTTCATCCTTTTTGATTTACTTCCTTCACATTCTTTTGAAACTTTGTTGATTAAAAGAAGGGTGACTACCTTTGTGTTACCAATCGACTATTTCTCTCACTTTTATGTCCGTTTACGCCCATCCATGTTTGCAGCTGGGTTAGTTAAACGTCTAAAGTGTGTGGAGGTGTTTTCACATCATTGGTAGCCATTGTGATCTTGATACCCATGTCAAGATCATCATTGTAGTTAGGCATGGTTCATCACCACATACTTCTTTAGAAGAGTTATCTTATTTGTATCGTATCACTACAATATCAATATTCACGTCTTGTTTATTGTAAACTTGACATAAATACCTATATTATGCGGTTACGTTGCACACATTTTTAACTATTCCTATCTATACTTTGAGATTTTTAGTTTGGTTCTATTATTACCTTGATTTCAAAGATTGATAGGTGCTACCATTTATGCGTGTTATATCAATAACATCTCGATATCAATACTTCACTTTCTAGCAAAGTGGGTTAACATATCTTGGTGATATTGTTGTGTCATTCACAAATCATAATTAGCACTTTTTGAGATATAGGTCTTATTCAAGTTTGAGATTGCTCATCATATATCTTGATTGGGATATCACATTGACTTCTTGTATTTACTTACATTTTGTTCATTTCCTTGAACTTGACATAAGTGAAAACATCTTGATGATCATCTTGCGACGTAAACTACTTTTTGAAATGTAGTCTAGGAGGTAGTTCATTTAAGTAGGTTTTAATACCAAATGCTTGTATCACGGGTGATTTATCACTCTATCACATTATTATTCTAACATTAGTATTCTAATTTTACATTTCACTTAGGGGTAGTCACTAAGTTTTACGCTTATTTACAACTTACCCTAGTGAAAATATCATGAAAACATGGCTCCTAAAACATGTCTAGGGTGAAAGAAACACACATATGAGGACCAACAAGTGTAATCACGGGAAACCTCTAATGCAGACAAGGGTCAAACCCTTCATTGGACATGACCTAGGACCACTATTTTCTATAGAAAAGGAAACCGAAGAGGTGGTCAATCATAGTGGAAATGAATTAGGATCACCACATGCAAACTTTGATTTTGACCCAAATCTACTAGATGAGTTTCTCCTTAGAAAAAAAGATAGAGTGTTGGCATGGGTCATGGAATTAGGGGCCAAATTTCCCATCGAGAATGAACCAATATTACCTACAAATGACACTACTAAGGAAGAACACCCCCTTATCAATATGGAAGATATTTTAATAGGTGGGCATGATTCCACTTCTTACGCAGAAAATGATAAAGTGGTAGGGCATAGAATACCCCTCATCAAAGTTCCATGAAGAAACAAGATAGAACATGAGACAAGGAAGAACCTCCATAGTACAAAGAGGAGGAACCTTTAGAAGAAGAGGCTATAAACCAAGCCACAATCCAACAACAAATCAGTAACCTAAGCTAGCAACTAGCTTTGCTTACTTCCCATGTATAGAAAGATGCAAACAAGAACATTCAAAAGTTGAGGCCTAAGGTTAAGATCAACAAACTCCATCAGGAAAAATAAGGAGAAGAAGACATAGGGTATCATCGTGTTTACATCCCCGCTTCTCCCACTAAAGAACAATTGCTCACACAGGAAGTGAAATCTATGAAAGCAACGCTTGCAAGCATACAAGAGAGAAATATAAGGAGTATTAGGAAATACCAATATGAAGAACTATGCCCCTATCCTTTGGACAAGATAATGACCCTTCAACCCTTTCCAAAGAAATTTGATACACCAAAGTTTGACTAATACATAGGAAAGGGAGACCCAAGGGCTCATGTTAAAGATTTCTACATGGCATGTCAAGAGGTGTCTTATAGTGATAATTACCTCATCAAACTTTTTCCTAAGAGTCTTAGAGGTCAAGCATTGGAATGGTTTATGCGCTTACCACGAGGATCAATTTTCACCTAGCTAGAATTGGCAAAAAGATTCATATGTCATTTCTTGTATAACATAGAGAGTGATGTCACCATGGTAGACTTGTGTGGCATAAAACAACACCCAAATTCTCTTAGGTTTTGTGCTCATGGGGCTTCCACTTCCACAACTCAATTTGATTCATGGGAGATGAAAATTATGGAATATGGTGTGGGGAGTATAATATATAACAAGTGTTCTTGGTTTCGACTCCTTGTCACCCAAGACTAGAGGTTGACCCAACTACCGCTTCAAGAGACCTAGAGAGGAACACACTATTGTGTCATTCCTACCGGAGGATTATTAGGCGAGGAAAAATTACTTGATCAACCTACTACTTAGGTCCCCGAGGACACTCGGCCATCTTGTTATCAAACCCCAGAATATGAAAAATCTAGTAGAATGATGTACTTCATGGGCTACAAAGGCCTAGGATGTGGGAGGAATGAACAAGGACAAAGAGAACTAGTCCCTCTTCCACATTTCAAAATAGAAACATATGGCATTGGGATTCACCCTTATGGAGCACACCCCAATGATCAAGATGCAACTTTTTCTAAGCATGAGGATAGCTCTGAGTACCTAGACAATGATATGGATTCCCATTGTATCCTATAAGAGGATCTGGCCTCCACAAACCTTTTCATGAACAATGTTGTCCTGACCATAACCCCCACCGAACTGACCCTTGACCTTTTGTACCCTTCCCTTGTTGAATGGGACCAACAATGTCATGTGCCACTATATTTATTTGAGTATGACGAGGCTATTGCAGAGTTCATGGGAATAAGGAATATAATTCCCATTGGAGATCATAAGAAGGGTTTCTTTATTGACTTAGACACCTATGCCTACTTCATCGAGGAGGTTGAACTTCGTGGTCAGCAAAATTTAAAGAAAAGAAAGGGCAAGAGTTCTAAAGAAAAGCCTTGGCAAAAATTAAAGTCCAAGTCACACGGTGAAAACCTCTTTGAGGCAATCTTTGGTTGATAAACAAGTAAGAAAATCGAAGGAAAAACAAAGTTACCATGCCAAGGACGAAAATATCGTAGAGACATCCTTGGATGAAGATCTCAACCTACCTCTCGATCCTACGTGTATGGAGGATTTATCAAAATTGTTAGTTGAAGAAATTATTGATGTCAATATTGGTACCGAAGAAGATCCCAAGATATTAAAATTGGGAGGATCACTCTTGGCCAGAGAACAAAACACATTCAATATTCTACTGCAATAGTTTATTGATGTGTTCGCATGGTCTTACAAAGACATACCCGACTTAGATCCAACTTTGGTCGTGCACAACCTAGTTGTGCACGCAGACACTAAGCCTATCAAACAAAATATCTAAAAGATGCACCTGAGAGTGGCATTATTAGTTAAACAAGAGTTGGAAAGGTTTCTTGTAGTAGGATTCATTAGGCCAATTGATTATTCTGAATGGATATCAAACATTGTTCCTATCCAGAAGAAACCTATCGGTATCTGAATGTGCATAGATTTTAGGGACATCAATAAATCTTTCCCTAAAGATGACTGTTCATTTTGAACTTGATTTGGAAAGGTTAGCTAAAGGTGGCTTGGCAAGGTAAGCTCAAGGTGAGTTGGCAAGGTGAGCTATCGGTGAGCTTCGGGTGAGTTCTATGGTGAGTTACTCAACAATCTCCCGGTGAGCTAAACTCACCCTGATTGGTGAGCTCCCAGGTGAGCTGCTAGGTGAGCTCTAAGGTGAGGTCCCCATTGAGCTACTTGATGAGCCCACAAGAGAGCTCACCAATGAGCTCAAATCAACCTACTCAGTGAGCTACTTGTTGAGCTCCTGGGTGAGATGTTAGGCGAGCTCCCAGGTAAGCTACTTGGCGAGCTGCCTAACAAAATTTGAGGCAAGCTACCAAATGAGCTCAAGGTGAGTTGGCAAGGTGATCTCCTCATCAAGCTTAAGGAAAGCTAGAAAGGTGATCTCCCATGTGAGTTTTTGGGTGAGCTATCAGGTGAGCTCCCAATGAGTTTTTGGGTGAGCTACTTGATGAGATCCTGAGTGAGATCAAGGCAGGCTGGTCGGTGAGCTCCTGGGTGAGATCAAGGTGAGATGGTAAGGTGAACTATCGGTGAGCTCCCGGTGAGCTCCCGGAAAACTCAAGTTGGTGATCTACTCGGTGAGCTCCCGGTTGAGATTAAAGGTGAGCTTGTCGGTAATCTTTGAGGTGATCTTACATGCAAGCTACCAGATGAGGTCAAGGTGAGTTTAAGCCAAGCTCAAGGTGAGCTGTCAAGGGAGCTCCCGGGTGAGTTACTAAACAAGCTCCTAGGTGAGCTGAAACAATATCCCGAAGAACTCCCGGATGAGATACTTGGTGAGATGTTTGGAGAGCTCCAGGCAAGCTGCTAGGAAAGCTATCAAGTGAGTTACTTGGTGAGCTCGCAGGAGAGGTCCCTAGCGAGTTACTTGGTGAGCTCACAAGTGAGCTCAAGTCAACCTACTTAGCGAGTAGCTCGGTAAGCTCCCAGGTGAGTGATTAGGTGATCTCCCGGGTCATCTACTTGGCAAGATGCTTGAAATACTTTGAGGCGAGCTACCAGATGAGCTCAAGGTGAGTTGGCAAGGTGAGCTCCTCAGTGATCTCAAGGTAAGCTAGCAAGGCGAGCTGATAGGTGAGCTCCCATGCGAGTTGGCAAGGTGAGCTGCCAGGTGAGTTCCCATGCGAGTTTTCGTGTGAGCTACTTCACTAGCTCCCAGGAGAGCTTAAGTTAAGCTACTTGGCGAGATCCTATGTGAGCTAATGGCAAGTTAACAAGGCAAGTCATGTTAGGTGAGCTCCAGGTGATTTTTCGAGAAAAGCTCAAGTTGAGCTACTAGATGAGCTCTGGGTGAGTTGTTGGCCGAGCTCCCAACCAAGCTCCTAGGTGAGCTCAAAGCTAAGCTTATCGAAATATTTAAGGTGAGCTTACATGCAAGCTACCGAGATGAGCTCAAGGTGAGTTGGAAAGGTGAGCTCAAGGTGAGTTAACAAGGTGAGTATGTCGGTGAGCTCTCGGTGAGTTCCCATGTGTGTTACTCAATGAGCTCCCGGGTGAGTTCAACATGAGGTGACCGGTGAGCTCCAAGAAGAGCTCCAGGTGAGTTATTTTTGAGCTCCTAGGTGAGCTGCTAGTTGAGATCCAAATTGAGCTACTTGGTGAGCTCACGAGACGAGGTCCATGGTGAGTGATCGGTAAGCTCACAAGTGAGCTCAATTCAACCTACTCGAGTGCTACTTAGTGAGCTCCCGGGTGAGTGTTAGGCGAGCTCACGGTAAACTACTTGGCGAGCTAGTTGACAAACTCTGAGGTGAGCTACATGATGAGTTCAAGGTGAGTTGGCAAGGTGAGCTTCTTAGCAAGCTCAAGGTGAGATGGAAAGGTGAGCTCCCATTCGAGTTTATGGGTGAGCTATCAGGTGAGCTCCAATGTGATTTTTCAGGTGAGCTACTTGATGAGATCCTAGGTGAGATCAAGTCAAGCTACTTGGTGAGCTTCTATGTGAGCTCAAGATGAACTGGTAAGGTGAGCTATCAGGCAAGCTCCCATGCAAGTTTATGGGCAAGCTCAAGTCGAGCTGGTCGGTGAGCTCTGGGTGAGATCAATGTGAGATGGTAAGGTGAACTATCGGGTGAGCTCCCGGTGAGCTCCCAGAAAACTCAAGTTGGTGATCTACTCGGTGAGCTCCCGGTTGAGATCAAAGGTGAGCTTGTCGGTAATCTCTCGAGGTGATCTTACATGCAAGCTACCGGATGAGGTCAAGGTGAGTTTCCAAGCCAAGCTCAAGGTGAGCTATCAAGGGAGCTCCTAGGTGAGTTACTCGACAAGCTCCTAGGTGAGCTGAAACAATATCCCAGAAGAACTCCCAGATGAGCTACTTGGTGAGATGTTTGGAGAGCTCCGGAGCAAGCTACTAGGAAAGCTATCAAGTGAGTTACTTGGTGAGCTCGCAGGAGAGGTCCCTAGCGAGTTACTTGGTGAGCTCACAAGTGAGCTCAAGTCAACCTACTTGGCGAGTAGCTCGGTGAGCTCCCAGGGTGAGTGATGAGGTGATCTCCAAGGTCATCTACTTGGCAAGATGCTTGACAAACTTTGAGGTGAGCTACCAGATGAGCTCAAGGTGAGTTGGCAAGGTGAGCTCCTCGGTGATCTCAAGATAAGGCTGGAAAGGCGAGCGATAGGTGAGCTCCCATGCGAGTTGGCAAGGTGAGCTGCCAGGTGAGTTCCCATGCGAGTTTTCGTGTGAGCTGCTTGAGTAGCTCCCAAGAGAGCTGAAGTTAAGCTACTTGGCGAGATCCTATGTGAGCTAATGACAAGTTAACAAGGCAAGTGTTAGGAGAGCTCCAAGGTGATTTTTTAGAAAAGCTCAAGTTGAGCTGCTAGATGAGCTCCTGGGTGAGTTGTTAGCTGAGCTCCCAACCAAGCTCCTAGGTGAGCTCAAAGCTAAGATTATCAGAAATATTTAAGGTGAGCTTACATGCAAGCTACTAGATGAGCTCAAGGTGAGTTGGAAAGGTGAGCTCAAGGTGAGTTAACGAGGGTGAGTTGTCGGGTGAGCTCTCGGTGAGTTCCCATGTGTGTTACTCAATGAGCTCCCGGGTGAGCTCAACATGAGTGACCGGTGAGCTCCAAGAAGAGCTCCCAGGTGAGTTATTTTTGAGCTCCTAGGTGAGTGCTAGCTTAGCTCCAAATTGAGCTACTTGGTGAGCTCACGAGGCGAGGTCTATGGTGAGTGATCGATAAGCTCACAAGTGAGCTCAAGTCAACCTACTCAGTAAGCTACTCAGTGAGCTCCCAGGTGAGCTATTAGGTGAGCTCACGGGTAAACTACTTGGCGAGCTAGTTGAAAAAATCTGAGGTGAGCTACATGATGAGTTCAAGGTGAGTTGGCAAGGTGAGCTTCTTAGCAAGCTCAAGGTGAGATGGAAAGGTGAGCTCCCATTCGAGTTTATGGGTGAGTTATCAGGTGAGCTCCAATGTGATTTTTCAGGTGAGCTACTTGATGAGATCCTAGGTGAGATCAAGTCAAGTCGCTTGGTGAGCTTCATGTGAACTAGCAGGTGAGTATCGACAAGCTCCCATGCGAGTTTATGGGAAATCTCAAGTCGAGCTACTAAATGAGCTCCTGGATGAGCTACTTATCGAGCTCCCAGCCGATCTCTTAGGTGACCTACTCATTTAGCTCCCAAGGTGAGGTCAAAGGTGAGCTTATCGAAATATCTGATGTGAGCTTACATGTGAGCTACCAGATGAGATCAAGGTGAGTTGGAAAGGTGAGCTCAAGGTAATTTTGTAAGGTGAACTCAAGGTGAGTTGGCAAGTGTAGCTATAAAGCGAGCTCCTAGGTGAGTTCCAAGTTGTGTTACTTGACAAGCTCCCAAGTGAGCTCAACTTGAGCTGATCAGTGAGCTCCAAGAAGAGCTCCCAGGTGAGCTACTATGTGAGCTCCCAAGCGAGCTACTTGGCAAGCTCACAGGTGAGGTCCTTGGTGAGCTGCTCGGTAAGCTCACAAATGAGCTCAAGTCAACCTACTCGGTGAGATCCTAGTTGAGTTGTTAGGTGAGCTCCTAGGAAAGATACTTGGTGAGCTACTCGATGAACTCTGAGGAAAGCTACTAGACGAGCTTAAGGTGAGTTGGCAAGGTGAGCTCCTCAGCGAGCTTAAGGTGAGCTAACAATGTGAGCTGATAGCTGAACTCCCATACGAGTTGGCAAGGTGAGCTATTAGGTGAGCTCCCATGTGAGTTTTCAGGTGAGCTACTTGATGAGATCCTGGTGAGCTCAAGTTGAGCTACTCGGTGAGCTCTGGTGAGCTCAAGATGAGTGGCAAGGCACCTGTCGGTGAGATCGAGGTGAGTTTGAGCAAGTTCAAGTTAAGCTACTCGACGAGCCCTGGGTGAGATTTTTTCTGAGCTCCCAGCTGAGCTCATAGGTGAGCTTCTCGGTGAGCTCCCAGGTGAGCTCAAAGGTGAGCTTGTCAAAAATATATGAGGTGAGCTTACATGTGAGCTACAAGATGAGCTCAAGGTGAGAGATCCCAAGTGAGTTTCTGAGCAAGCTCAAGTAAAGCTACTCGACGAGCTCTTAGGTGAGCTGCTTTCGAGCTCCCGGCCTAGGCTCTTAGGTAAGTTTCTTGGTGAGCTCCCAGGCGAGCTCAAAGGTAAGATTTTCGGTAATCTCTGAGGTGAGCTTACATACACGCTACCATATGAGATCAAGGCAAGTTTGTAAGGTGAGCTCAAGGCAAGTTGGCAAGGTGAGCTCAAGGTGAGTATGCAAGGCAAGCTATCGGGTGAGCTCCCATGTAAGTTCCTAGGTAAGTTACTCGATGAGCTCCCAGAAACCTTAACTTAAGCTGATCGGTGAGCTCCCGGAAGAAGAGCTCTAAGGTGACCTATATGGTGAGCTATTCGATGAGCTCCCAAGTGAGTTACTAGGTGAGCTCTTAGGTGAGCTACTTGGCTAGCCCAGGCATGGTCCCTGGTGAGCTACTTGGTGAGCTACTCAATGAACTCTGAGGTGAGCTACCAGATGAGATCAAGGTGTGTTGGAAAGGTGAGCTCCTTAGTGACCTCAAGGTGAGCTGATAGGTAAGCTCCCATGTGTGTTTCTGGGTGAGCTGTTAGGTGAGCTCCCATGTGAGTTTTCAGGCAAGCTTCTTGACGAGCATCCAAGTGAGCTCAAGTCAAGCTGCTCAGTGAGCTCCTGGGTGAGCTCAAGGTGAGTTGGTAAGGAAATCGTCGTAGGTAAGCTCCTAGGTGAGTTTTCAGGTAAGCTCATGTCGAGCTCCTGGGCGAGCTACTTATCGAACTCCCAGTCAAGCTCCTAGGTGAACTACATGGTGAGCTCCCAGGTGAGGTCAAAGGTGAGCTTGTTGGTAATCTCTTGGGTGAGATTACATGTGAGCTACCAGATGAGCACAAGGCAAGTTGGCAAGGTGATCTCAAGGCGAGGTGGCAAGGTGAGCTATCAAGCAAGCTCCCAAGTGAGTTCTAGGTGAGTTACTTAACGAGCTCCCAAGTGAGCTTAGCTCAAACTGATCAGTGAGCTCACAGAAGAGCTCCTAAGTGAGCTACTTGGTGAGTTACTTAGTAAGCTAACAAGCTAGCTCAAGTCAACCTACTCACCGATCTGTTTGGTGAGCTCCTAGGTGAGTTTTAGGCAAGCTACTTGATGAAATCTAAGGCGAGTTGGTAAGGTGAGATCCTCGGTGAGTTCAAGGTGAGTTGGTAAGGTGAGATGATAGGTGAGCTCCCATGTCAGTTTCTGGGTGATCTGTAAGGGAAGCTCCCATGTGAGTTTTCGGGAAAGCTGCTTTACTAGCTCCCAGGCGAGCTCTTAATTGAGTTTCTAGGAAAGCTCAAGTCGAGCTACTCAATAAGCTCCTAGGTGAGCTACTTGCCAAGCTCCCAGTGAGCTCCTAGGTGAGCTACTTGATGAGCTACTCGGTGAGCTCCCAGTGAGCTCAAAGGTGAGCTTGTCGGTAATCTCTAAAGTGAGATTACATGTGAGATACAAGATGAGCTCAAGGTGAGTTGGCAAGGTGAGCTATCAGGTGAGTTCCCAGGTGAGTTACTCGATGAGCTCCTTGGTGAGCTCAACTTAAGCTGATCGATGAGCTCCTAGAAGATCTCCCATGTGAGGTACTAGGTGAGCTCTTAATAAAGCTCCTAAGTGAGCTACTTGGTGTGCTCTTAGGTGAGGTCCCCATTAATTTACTCGGAAAGCTCACAAGTGAGCTCACAAGTGAGCTCAAGTCAACCTACTCAGTGAGTTTCTAGGTGAGCTACTTGGTGAGTTGCTTGAGGAACTCTGAGGTGAGCTATTATGTGAGTTTCTAGGTGAGCTAATACATAAGCTCCCATGCAAGTTTTTGGGTGGGCTGTTAGGTGAGCTCCCATGTGAGTTTTTGAGTGAGCTTCTTGACAAGCGCCTGGGAAAGCTCAAGTCGAGTTATTCGGCAAGCTCCCGGTTAGTTTGCTGTGTGAGCTCCTGGTGAGCTTTTCAGATAATATTTGAGGTGAGCTTACATTTGAGCTACTAGATGAGCTTTAGGTGAGTTGGTAAGGAAATCTCAAGGTGAGTTGGCAAGGTAACATGTCAAATAAGCTCCCAAGTGAGTTCCTAGGTGAGTTACACGACAAGATCCCATGTGAGCTCAAATTGAGCTGATCGAGGAGCTCCTAGGTGAGTTTATTGGCAAGCTCAAGTGGAGCTAGTCGACGAGCTCCTGAGTGAGCTTCTTACCAAGCTCCCAACCAAGCTCCTAGATTAGCTACTCGATGAGCTCCCAGGTGAGCTCAAAGGTAACCTTGTTGGCAATCTCTGAGGTGAGATTACATGTGAGCTACTAGATGAGCTCAAGTTGAGTTGGTAAGGTGAGCTCAAGGTGAGTTGACAAGGTAATCTCAAGGTGAGTTGGCAAGGTGAGCTATCAGACAAGCTCCTAGGAGAGTTCCTAGGTGAGTTACTTGAAAAGATCTTGGGTGAGCTCAACTCGAGCTGATCGAGAAGCTCCCAGAAGAGCTACTTGGTGAGCTATTTGGCAAGCTCCCAGGTAAGTTGCTAGGAAAGCTCCCAAGCAAGCTACTTAGTGAGATCCCAGGTGAGGTCCCTGGTGAGCTCAAAAGTGAGCTCAAGTCAACCTACTCATTGAGCTGCTCGGTGAGCTCCCAGGTGAACTATTAGGTGAGATCCCATGTGAGATGTTAGGTGAGCTCCCAGGTGAGCTACTTGGTGAGCTACTCGATGAACTCCGAGGTGAGCTACCAGATGAGCTCAAGGTGAGTTGGAAAGGTGAACTCCTTAGTGAGCTCAAGGTGAGTTCTCATGTGAGTTGGTAAGGTGAGATATTAGGTGAGCTCCCATGCGAGTTCCCAGTGAATTTCTCGGTGAGCTCCTGGGAGAGCTGAAGGTGAGTGACAAGGTGACCTGTTAGGTGAGTTTTTAGGAAAGCTCAAGTCAAGCTGCTTGATGAGCTCCTTGGTGAGCTATTTTTTGAGCTCCCATATGAGCTCCTATGTGAGCTACTCGGTGGGCTCCCAAGTGAGCTCAAAGGTGAGCTTGTCGGAAATCTCTGAGGTGAACATACATGTGAGCTACCGGGTGAGCTCAAGGCGAGTTACGGAGGTGAGATCCTAGGTGAGTTCCTAGGGGAAATTCTCGATGAGCTCTTTGGCAAGCTCAACTTGATTTGATTGGTGAGCTCCCATAAGAGCTCCCAAGAAAGCTACTAGGTGAGCTATTTGGTGAGATCTAGGTGAGCTTCTCGGTAAACTCCCAAGTGAGCTACTTGGTGATCTCCTAGGTGAGGTCCCTGGCGAGCTGTTTGATAAGCTCACAAGTGAGCTCAAGTAAACCTACTTGGTGAGCTACTCGGTGAGCTCCCAGGTGAGCTCCCATGTGAGCTACTTGGTGAGCTACTCGACGAACTCCGAGGTGAGATACTAGATGATATCAAGGTGAGTTGGCAAGGTGAGCTGATAGGTGAGCTCCCATGTGAATTTCTAGGTGAGCTATCAGGTGAGCTCCCATGCACATTTTTGGGTGAGCTACTCAATGAGCTCCTGGGTGAGTTCAAGGTGAGATGGAAAAATGAGCTATCAAGTGAGATCCCAGGTAAGTTTTTGGGTAAGCTCAAGTCAAGTTGCTCGATGATCTCCTACGTGAGCTACTTTCTAAGCTCCCAACCAAGTTCTTAGGTGAGCTGCTCGATGAGCTCCCATGTGAGCTCAAAGGTGACCTTGTCAGAAATATCTGAGGTGAGCTTACATGCGACCTACTAGATGAGCTTAAGGTAAGTTGGCAAGGTGAGTTGGCAAGGCGAGCTCAAGGTGAGTTGGCAAGGTGAGCTATCAGGTGAGCTCCTAGGTGAGTTCCTAGGTGAGTTACTCAATGAGATCCTGGGTGATCTCAACTTGAGCTAATCGATGAGCTCCTAGAAGAGCTCCCAAGTGAGCTACTTGGTGAGCTATTCAGTGAGCTCCCAAGTGAGCTGCTAGATGAGCTCCCAGGTGAGGTCCCCGATGAGCTACTTGGTGAGCTCCCAGGAGAGCTGTTAGGCAAGCTCCCAGGTGAGTTACTCGATGAGATCCTGGGTGAGCTCAACTTGAACTAATCGGTGAGTTCCCAAAAGATCTCCCAGGTGAGCTACTTAGTGAGCTATTTGGTGAGATCCCAAGAGAGCTATTAGGTGATCTCCCAAGCGAGCTACTTGACAAGCTCCTAGGTGATGTCCCTGGTGAGCCACTCAAAAAGATCACAAGTGAGCTCAAGTTAACCTACTCAGTGAGATGCTTGGTGAGCTCCTAAGCGAGGTGTTAGGTGAGCTCCTAGGCAAGCTATTAGGCAAAATCCCAGGTGAGCTACTTGGCAAGTTAATCGATGAACTCTGAGGCAAGCTACCAGATGAGCTCAAGGAAAGTTAGCAAGGTGAGCTCCTCAGCGAGCTCAAGGTGAGTTGACAAGGTGAACTATCGGAAAGCTCCTGTGAGTTTTGAGTGAGCTATTTGATGATATCATGGGTGAGTTCAAGGTGAGTTGGCAAAGGCGAGCTCAATTGACCTACTCGATGAGGTCCTGGGTGAGTTACTTATCGCGCTCCCACCCGACCTCCTAGGTGACTGCTCGATGAGCTCCCGGTGAGCTCAAAGTTGAGCTTATCATAAATATCTAAAGTGAGATTACATGTGAACTACTAGATGAGATCAAGGTGAGTTGGCAAGTTGGTAAGGTGAGTTCCCAAGTGATTTACTTAGCGAGCTCAACTCAAGCTGATTGGTGAGCTCCCAGAAGATCTCCTAGGTGAGCTACTTGGACAGATATTCGGTGACCTCTTAGGTAAGCTACTAGGTGAGCTCCCAAGTGAGCTACTTAGTGAGCTCCCAAGTGAGCTACTTGGTGAGCTCCCAGGTGAGGTCCCCATCGAGCATCTTGGTAAGCTCACAAGTGAGTTCAAGTCAACGTACTCGGTGAGCTTCTCGATGAGCTACCGTGTGAGTTTCTGGGTGAGCTACTTAACGAGCTCCTAGGTGAGCTCAAGTCTTTTTACTCAGTGAGGTCTTGGGCAAGCTCAAGGTGAGCTAGCAAGGTGAGCTGACAGGTGAGCTATCGGTGAGTTTATGGGAAAACTCAAGTCGAGTTACTCAATGAGCTCCTGAGTGAGTTGCTTACCGAGCTCCGAGCCAAGCTCCTAGGTTAGCTACTCAGTGAGCTCCTAAGTGAGCTTGTCAGAAATCTCTAAGGAAAGCTTACATGTGAGCTACCAGATGAGATTTAGGTGAGTTGGCAAGGTGAGCGCAAGATGAGTTGGTAAGGGAAGCTCAAGGTGAGTTGGTAAGGAAAGCTGTCAGGAATGCTCCCAGCTGAATTCTTAGGTGAGTTAATCGAAATGTAACATCCTCAATTTATACCTTAGAACAAGTGAATTTTTTTTTTTTTGATAATTGCATCCTGGTTCTAAATACATAATTTAGAACTCACAAATCAAATAACCATTCTTATAACAGACAACCATATGCAGCTGTAATGACTCGGAGTACCTCCGATCTATTCATTCCATGACTCGGTAATCTACCGATCTATTCATGAGTAATAAGAGTTTGTGTTTTTATTTATCACTTTACTCTTGTGGTTCTCTTCCCTACTCTGGGATTCAGAATGCTCTGTCCAAGGAACCTAACTGAATAATCGTTACTATTATTCATCGGCATCTCATCCCTTAGACTAGGTGAATTAGGACAACGCAATCAGCAGCTTGCGATACTTTGGCCAAAGATTTGAAACATACTGTTTATGTCTCGTATTCCTTAACGGCATACTCATCAATCTGGAATACGTCCTTCACCCCATTCTTATGTTATATAGAATGTCTTATACTGACTACTGTCAGTCCTTCCTTTCACAACTGAATCACTCGGAGGTAGATTAACAAGGTGATAATGTTATATGGATGCCCTCGAGGATTAGGGATATGGTGACATACTGGTTCAACCTTGCAGTTCAACGAGTGTGTCATGATACCCCGAATCTCCTAGCAGCCTTATATCATGACCACGTTCTTAATCGGACCACTCGAGTAACTCGTGCGAGATCAAAGTGTAAATCTTAGCGATCAATGCAAAGGGTGTCGCCATAAGTCACCTGCATTGTTGTAACTTCGAGAAGATCCTAATCTTCTTAGA
Organism: Taxus wallichiana var. yunnanensis; assembly: GCA_018340775.1. Classification (NCBI taxonomy): domain Eukaryota; kingdom Viridiplantae; phylum Streptophyta; class Pinopsida; order Cupressales; family Taxaceae; genus Taxus; species Taxus wallichiana. Next base: position 27,755,478 of record CM031237.1, on the reverse strand, counting down.
GGTACAACCCTGCAGTTGACTTGTGTCGTCAACCTTTAAATCCGCCTCGAAAAGATCTACTTAATAACATGCATTACGCACTTGAGTTTAAATTACTTAAAAGACTTTTCCCTAAGGTTAGCCCTTCCCGATCCCTGGTTTCTTCGTCATAAGATAACCTTCCTCATTAAATCCAATTACATGGTAGAGGTATTAAGGTCATACTCTCATCAAGGAGTCATTAGAATATACTTGATTCTAAAATAACAGAATTGGACAATATCTCATAACCTTTACTTGAGATTACCATCTGAACCCCATTAGTTTTATATCAGTTCTCCTAACTGAATTTATATCATACTTATTAGTATAAAGATATAAATGGTTAAGAATCCAAGTAAGTGTTGTCCTGTCATAATCAAGACTAGGGATCAGTAATTTAATTCAGTTTGTTTAGCGTTCCGCTTAGGTTCATTTTTAACCTATCTTTTAGAAAGACAATTATTTAAATTCAATATTGCTTTCGGTAGATCAAATTAGAACTACTAAACACTCATAAGAATTCAATCTCAATATCTTGTAAGCTTTCATTGTCAATCACAAAAGCATCCAAATTACACAAAGATAACATTGCCACTCTGGTATATAAACCGAAGAAGGTCAACTATCAGAAATAGAATACAACACATAAGTATCAAACACTTATTTCCATTCCTTTCAAAATTATACAATTACATTTTATGCAAGCAGCATACTTGATACAATGCTTAACGGAAAAGAGACATCTTTCCACATTTAATACATTCGGAAATTCAAGTCGTAATTCATTTTAAATCAATTACTAGCAATCTAATCATCCTGTCGATCTGCATTGCTTTTACCTCTTACAAAGAACCATCTGCAAAAATAGTCAACATGAGTCAGTTCAATGAACTGAGCATGATAAGCACTAACTCTTAAAACAATTGCAATCCATCAATTGTTTTCATTAAACACCCTGTTTAAATGATATCAATAATCCAAACAAGTAAACATGATTCAGACTATGCCTTTGTAATCCAAAATGACTACAAATATGTAACTCTATCATCGTTACAGAATAGTCCTAATCACTTCTCAAATATTCCATCGAATATTAAGAATCAAGGAACGAATGTATACAAACAATCATTGAATCCAAAATCACAACATTGGACAGATCGTTTCATTCATCCAAAAAGGAAAATATCATAACAATTCGTGATTCCACCAATATGTTACAAAACAATTCCCACTGTTAGACAGATATCAACAAATATTAAAATAAAAGAAGAGAAAGAACCAAATCATTCATACTTCCTTTCACATAAGTTCATTACTGTACCGTCTACACATATGAATTGCATTCATCCAGTATGTATACGAATAAGTCCGTCAAACTATAAGAAGAATTACTTGTCATAATAAAAAATCGAACACATCAAGGATTTTCACCCAAGTTCGAAATCAAAGAACCTCTAGAATTTCGGTCAATGGACAACATTGCCTTAGGCAATTGGATGTTTCCCTACGACTATGCCAAGATAATCACAAAACTTCTTCCGACATGCTCGATCACAATCGAGGCAGGGGAGTAAACGGAAGGGAATATAACCAATCTATTCTTACCTTGGCGCATGCAAGTCTAAAGTGTGGTATTCACGACTCAACTCAACGAGATCCGAACACGAAATAATTATCCATACCCAAGGAACTCAATAGTGACAAACGATGCGTTGTCCAAGTATCGTGTTCAATAAGAGACAAATACAAGTTACCTTCCAGGAATTCAAATGATTCCAACAAAAGAGTAACAAGTCAAACAATTGCATATGATTCCATCCGAGCTCATCAACGGAGCATAATAAAAATCGAGCAAAGCAAATTTAATTACTGATTTCAACAAAGAATCTGGCCAACCCTTGCCAATCTTTTACACAAATTTACAGTCAAGACGTAAAAATATACCAAAAGAAACTGTACCATAGGATCTTTGCCACACAATGGTATTCTTACGAATAACAGAGATCAAAATACAAATTATTCCCTTAATTCGCTGGAACAACAATTTCCAAAATTCATCTATATTCAACCATGAATAGTGATTTAAACATATAAATCATTCAATTGACTCCACAGAGTCATTAAAAAAAAACAAATATAATTCTATATTTACATTGCATAATTACGGTTATTATCCATGACCTAACTCATAAAGATGATATACAAGATGTCAAACTATTCACAGAAATCCATCAAGGCCAAATAAACATCACGAGTTCAATCTCAGGCTTATACAGAAGCCAAAAGAAACAAGATACCCTCCACAGGGTCAAACAACAGAATAAACCCAACAGTCCTAATTTGAAGCGATCACACTGGTTGTTTATCAAGAATTCAACCGAGTCTATACAACAGTATTCAAGATAATAAAGAAGAATAATTAATGATTCCATCTACTCCAGTAATGATAAACATAAAAGAAACAAGGCTTCAATAATTACTGTTTTCGTAAAAAGTACCAACTGGACCTTCTTCAACATTTTGAACAAGTTACACAGAAGGAAACGAAACAGTACAACCGGGGAGTCTATACCCAAAATTTACTATAGTTAACAGAGGTCGAAAGACCTGTTACTTCTCAAGATTTCAAACAAATCATTGTCCAACATTCAAATATATAAACGTATAACTTCCACAGTAATCCATTTATACAAGTCATTCAATGGACTCTTACAGAGTCGTTCCAATATATAATATACATATATCCATAATGCATACTGTAACGGTTAAATCTCGTTACCCCAATGAAAAAGGAAAACAATTCCAAAGAGTTGCAATAAGATACTGTCACACCGAAAGATGTTTATACTCAAACAACCTTCAAGACAAAACGAAACCCAACAGTATCAATAACTACCATCATCAAAACCCACGACAGAGCTTACAAAGATTTCATAACACTGAACAATCAAACAGTTCCATCAATATTTCTTCCGACTGTTTCCAAAACAAGAATCGACGACCAAAAATCGACAGACATAACAATGGCCTATACCCATCACAGGAACGATTCATGGGCTCACGCCGAACAGGCCGAGCATTCATACATTTCACATGTTTCGCATAATTAAGCCAGAATGCAAACACAAGGAAATAATGCTACAGTTCGAATTTAATAAACACCCATCAAAGGATAAATGAAAATTCGAACCAGAAGAGATACAGTACCAAAAACACACAATGACATCCATAGAAAAACATCTAATTCCTTAAATCATTTGAACAGAGTTGTTCTAATGAAATCACTTGAAAGACAGCAAGATTTTTAAAGGTTAGGGCCTAACATGCCTGGATTTTTGCTCAAATTTCTCGAAGCAGACCACTGGAAGAGCTCAGACTTCCTTTTCCTTTTCCAAGTTAGAGCGACCAACAAAATTTTGCTATCTCCATGGCATATATATTCTCCTTGCCAGAGAAAAGAGCTAGATAACCTCATACTCGCCATGCAACTCCAAGAAGACTCAAAAGTAAGAACCAAAGAATAGGTAGAAAGAAAACCAAAAATCGCGACAAGCCAAACAAACCAACAAACTTCCCGTTTGCATGCCTTCTCGCGAGTTCCGAGCTCGTCTACCGAGAACATTGAATGCAATTACACCAACTTTCCCGCTCAAACTCCACTTCCACCGACCACCAAAATTAGCGACAGTCAAATAAAATCCCAAGTCCATTTCCAGTTTTGGCGAATCGCCACGTCGGCACAAGTTAGCCATTCCCAAAACCTCCACCAAGACCTGTCCTTCATCCTTATCCCATGCATTTAATAACATAGAAAACACCGCCCATGGTTTGCACCCCTCCATAGGCCCCTTTACATTCTTGATCATAGTTAGGTTAGTATCTTAGGTTAGAATTTAGGATAATACATATTCTAGCCACATTACATGTAGATACTAACTTAGGACATTAACACATAGCCTAGGTCTAGGTTAGATTAACACTAATCTAACCCCTAGGTTAGGTTTAGTCTTAGGTTACTAATCATTTAATAATTCCAGTTAGGTCTGCATTCTGTACACTCAGAAAAAGACCTACATCATACCTTCTTGAACAGGGTTAGCTCTTGTTCTGCCTTAGGCTACAGAATCGTATGTAAACGAATTATTACCTGGTCCACGATCGAGACCTTCCAGATATACTTCCATATCGGGAACCAATTCATTTCACTTGATCAGCCTGAGTCATACTCCTGACTAGCTTATTAAATGCTTCTAGACCTTGCAACCTGTTCAAGGTCTGTGATTTTAATTCATCATGAACAAACTTAAAGCATTACTTGGATCAACTCCATTGATCCAAGACTAGATCTTATAGATGGATAACTCTATAATTCATTCCGATATCGATTAATACTGCATACGTAATGAAAGAAATAAAAGAGTTTAATCATATTCCGACTCAGTCAAGATCTGCAATCTGCAAAGAAATTACAGTACATATCAAGCATGATTTCTAAATCGAGGAACACATCCTTTTACAAGAAATCACATATCAACACTTGTATGCTCAGGAGAAAGTAACAACAGTTCAGGGTGTTACATGCTTCCCTCCTAAAAAGATTCATCGTCCCGATGAATTACATATTAAATTAACCTTCAGGTCAATCAATTTATTAGTACACAAACAATGTGACTACTTCCATAATTGAATAGTTCCAGAAATCAATGTCACAACACATTTTATTCAACCTGAATAAAGTCTGCCTTCATCTGGCTTTCATAAATACTTAAAAACATTCAGTTCATAAAACTATGTTTTGTCAACAGATTTCATTCTGTTGAAAAAGAGAAGGAAAAGCAATTTTCATCTCTTCTAGATCTTCCCAAGTTGCACTTTCTTCGCTAAACTGGTCCCACTGGACCTTACATTGTTGTATATCATGATTTCTTAAATGCAAATGGCGAGTTTCTAGCACTCATGTGGGTTTAACCACGATTATTCCCGGGTCTTGGACTGTAAGGAATTCCAATTTAAAACATGTGACAGATCTGAAACGTATTTCTTAAGCAAAGAAATATGGAAAACATCATGCATGCGAGATAAAGCAGGTGGCAATGCTAAACGATAAGCTACAGGATTGATTATTTCGACAATTTCGAAAGGTCCCACAAATCGAGGTGACAACTTGGCAGCCTTGCTAAAAGTTATAGAACTCTTTAAGGTTTAACACGAAGGAAAACCTTATCACCAAGCTCAAACCTTCTATCAACCCGCTTAAGGTCAGCATAGCTCTTCTGTCTATCCGCTGCTTCCTTTAATCGTTCACGAATCAGCTTAACTTGTTGTTCCATTTCTGTGAGAATCTCTGGTCCAATTACCACTCTATCCTCAACACTGTCCCAACTAACAGGGGTTCTGCACTTTCTTCCATAAAGTGCTTCAAATGGTGCCATCTTAAGAGATGAGTGATAAGTGTTGTTGTATGCGAACTCAACTAATGGAAGATACTCTTCCCATTTATACTGTTGATCCATGCAATACATTCGCAACATGTCCTCCAACACTTGATTTACCCTCTCAGTTTGCCCATCCGTTTCTGGATGATATGCAGAACTGAAGTTTAGTTTCATTCCTAGGGCTGCGTTAAGCGTTTGCCAAAACCTTGACGTCATTCTAGGATCCCTGTCAGATATAATCAGTTCTGGTACACCATGTAATCTGAAAATTTCGTGTACGAATCTCTTGGCCAGCACTGGTGAATCATCCTTTAGATTTCCAGTGATGAAATGAGCTACCTTGGTCAGTTTATCTACAACTACCAGGATAACATCATGTTTATTCCTGGACATAGGTAGTCCTTGTACAAAATCCATGGTTATTACTTGCCATTTGTACTGCGGTATGCTATGAGGATATAACAGTCCAGCAGGGTGCATATGTTCTGCCTTCACCCGCTGACATTCCAGACAATGAGTCACAAAGTTAATCACATCCTTTTTCATACCTTTCCAGAAGTATTGCTGTTTTAAATCAGCAAGCATTTTTGTGATACCTGGGTGTCCAGAGAAAGGTGAATTATGAAATTCAACTAACAACTTCTTTCTCAAATCGTTCAACGCAGGTACATATACCCTGTTTTCATAACGCAAGATTCCTTCATTATCGAAATGAAAACCTTTATACCTTATATCCTTAGGTTCTGCATAAGCGCTGATTTTACTTGCTGAAAGTATGAATCTGATTACGAGGCACTTTTACCTCATCTTTAAACTTAGTTCTTAATGTTATAAGAGCAGAAATGTGCCTCCTACGACTTAGAGCAATAGCTACTTTATTCTCCTTCCCTTTGATATAGCTAATATCAAAGTCATATTGTGATAAAAATTCTAACCATCTTCTCTGTCTGGCATTCAGATTGGGCTGAGTAAAAATATATTTCAGTCCTAAGTGATCAATTTTTAACTCAAAAGGTTTCCCAAGTAAATAGTGTCTCCAGACTTGAAGTGCATGAACAATGGCAGCAAGTTCCAAATCATGAGGGGCATAATTCAGCTCATGTAACTTAAGTTTTCTACTTTCATATGCTATGACCTGATCATTTTGTAACAAAACACCTCCAAGGCCTTCCCCAGAAGCATCCGTTACAACAGTAAAATGCCCATTAGGGTATGGTACGGCTAATATAGGTGCAAGTCAACTGGTCTTTCAGACTTTTGAAAGCCGCTTCGCACTTGTCATTCCACATGAATTTCTTATCCTTCTTTTCAATGAAGTTATTGGTGCAAAATTACCTTAGAAAAATCCTTTACAAATTTTCTATAGTAACCAGTAAGACCCATGAAGCTTCTTACTTCATGCACATTCTTTAGTGCGAGCCACTCGAGTTATTGCCACTATTTTTGAAGGATCTACATGATTCCTTCTTTACTTATAACATGACCCAAATAGTGAACTTGAATCAAAGAAAGAACATTTGGATAACTTACCATACAACTTTCTCCTTCTCAATATTCCCAAAACTATCTTCAAATGCTCATTGTGCTCCTCAACACTTTTAGAATAAATGAGAATATCATCCAAGAATACAAGTACAAACTTGTCCAGTATTCTTGAAAGATATTGTTCATTAAATTCATAAAGGCTGCGGTGCATTAGTTAACCCAAAGGGTAGAACTGTGAATTCATAATGTCCGTACCTTGTTCGGAAAGCTGTTTTATGAATGTCTTCCTCTCTAATCCTTAACTGATGATAACCAGATCGAAGGTCTATCTTAGAATAAACCGCTGCTCCACGCATCTGATCAAACAGATCATCGATCCTAGGAAGTGGATATCGGTTCTTGACTGTTGCTTTGTTCAACATCCGATAATCAATACACAGCCTTAGTGTTCCATCCTTCTTTTTCACAAATATCACAGGTGCTCCCCAAGGTGAAACACTTGGTCTAATCAATCCTTTAGACAAAAGCTCTTGTAACTGTGCCTTAAGCTCGACTAACTCAGTAGTAGTCATCCGATAAGGCGCTTTGGAAATAGGTTCCGTTCCAGGCTTGATTTCAATGGTAAAGTCAAATTCTCTCTTGGGTGGTAACCCTGGTAATTCCTCAGGAAAAACATCCCTGAAACCTTGTAGCAGAGGGAATTGTTCCATGAAATCATCATCTTCTTCTGAAGATTCAGATATCTTTACCGCATAAAGGGTACATCCTTTATTTTTAGCCTTTTTAAGCTGCATAGCTGACAGTTTTCTAACTGAAATTTCTCGTTTCACACCTTGAATCTCTGCTGATTCCAGCTGATCATCTAAACATTTTATGTTCTTTTCATAGCAGTCTACTTTTGCTTTATGGTCAGCTAACCAATTGACACCGATCACAATGTCATACGATCCTAAAGGTGCGACATAGAGATCAACTTCCGTGGAAAAGTTAGGTAAGTCAAGGACTGCCCCAAAAAGACACATACTCACTGTATGAACAGAATTATTACCATACCGCTTTATACACGAGTCAAGATTTATCCATTTTTCCAGCTTTTCTTTTAAGTTTAGAAGCAAGTTTATTAGATATAAAACATTCAGTAGCTCCCGTATCAAAAAGAATAGTGACAGGTATGCCGAATAACTTACTCGGAACTTCTATAGGTGTCACTTGCTTTTAGCTTGCTTGTCCGCTACTACAAGATGTGTATCTTATGCTGCTGATTATGATCATCCTTCTTCAAAGGGCACTGATTTGCGTAGTGATCTTTACCACAATTGTAGCAGCCTCCTACAGGTCCCTTTTTAGGCTCAAAGTTGCCTCCAGTTTTGTAATTGTCACGCTGTCCTCCATAGGGCTTCTGCCCATTATTATAATTTTTAGCAAAATTATCCTTTACGTTTCCAGCAGGCTTATTTACTGCTGCTTTCTTATTGTTATCTCCTGGAAACTTACTCTTGTTTCCAAACTTTTTCCATGGTCCTTTTCTGGGTGCAAGAGAGGTTGAAGAAGGGTTTGCAGTCTTCTTCCGCACTTCCTCCTTATGGCGTAAATAGCCTTTAATTTCTGTTCTTTCCTTATGGCCTTTTCAACAACTCCTTCCATAGTGGTTGGGCTATGAACATCGACCTCTCCCCCTATCACAGGATTCAATCCCATGATGAATTTCCGTATTCTGAACTTCTCGTCAGTTTGATACTGCGGTACATACTTGAGGAGTTTTGTAAACCGCTCCCAGTATTCAGTTACCGTTAGCTTCCCTTGAGCTAAATTCTGAAATTCTGTCATTTTCTGATCATAGAAAAGTTGTGGCAGCCAACGTTGCCTAAAATAGCCTTTAAATTGATCCCAAGTAATATTGGTCTCATCAATGTTTAGTTCAGCTTTACGGCTATCCCACCACGAAGATGCTTTGTGGGAAAGCCGATAGGCTCCCAAATAGCCTTGGTTTCTCTCGAGAAGTTCCTTATTGCGAGTAATTCTCCATTTCAGCCAGCCGCTCAGCTCCATCTCCTAATGTGGTGCCATCATACTTAGGTGGACTTATCCTTTTTATATCATTAGTGAGTTCTGCTTGCTAACCCGCCTTTTTATTTTCTGTTTGGACAGTGCATTCCCAAGCATTAACATCAACACCCATTTCGGGGTTCTAATCGGGAGGTTTCTGATTATTATTATCGCTTCTTCATCCTCCTCATTCCCATCACCTGCTTTGTTCAAGTACGCCAAGCGATCTCTTGTGTCCAACAGGGCAGCAGGATCTCATCAAGTTTCGGGTTTTACCGCTCCTCCTTCGGGTGGAGCATTATTCGCATAACGTTCCCCTTGTTCTAACCATTTTATGTTATAAGAAAAATTCAGGTTTTTTTATCGATTATGGACTCAATAGGTCCAAGAGCATGCAACCTTCACTCGATACCAAGATGTAACATCCTCAATTTATACCTTAGAACAAGTGAATTTTTTTTTTTGATAATTGCATCCTGGTTCTAAATACATAATTTAGAACTCACAAATCAAATAACCATTCTTATAATGCATAAACCATATGCAACAGTAATGACTCGGAGTACCTCCGATCTATTCATTCCATGACTCGGTAATCTACCGATCTATTCATGAGTAATAAGAGTTTGTGTTTTTATTTATCACTTTACTCTTGTGGTTCTCTTCCTACTCGGGATTCGAATGCTCTGTCCCAGGAACCTAATCAATAATCGTTACTATTATTCATCGGCATCTCATCCCTTAGACTAGGTGAATTAGGACAACGCAATCAATGCACTTGCGATACTTTGGCCAAAGATTTGAAACATACTGTTTATGTCTCGTATTCCTTAACGGCATACTCGTCAATTTGGAATACGTCCTTCACCCCATTCTTATGTTATATAGAATGTCTTATACCGACTCTTTGTTAGTCCTTCCTTTCACAATCGAATCACTTAGAGGCATTAACAAGGTGATAATGTTATATGAATTCCCTCAAAGATTAGGGATATGGTGACATACTGGGTTCAACCTTGCGGTTCAACCATTGTGTCATGATACCTCGAATCTCCTAGGCAGCCTTATAACATGACCACGTTCTTAATCGGACCCGAGTAACTCGTGCGAGATCAAAGTGTAAATCTTAGCGATCAATGCAAAGGGTGTCACCATAAGTCACCTGCATTGTTGTAACTTTGAGAAGATCCTAATCTTCTCGGAGGTACAACCCTGTAGTTGACTTGTGTCGTCAACCTTTAAATCCACCTTGAAAAGATCTACTTAATAACATGCGTTACGCACTTGAGTTTAAATTACTTAAAAGAATTTTCCCTAAGGTTAGCCCTTCCCGATCCCCTGGTTTCTTCGTCATAAGATAACCTTCCTCATTAAATCCAATTACATGGTAGAGGTATTAAGGTCATACTCTCATCAAGGAGTCATTAGAATATACTTGATTCTAAAATAATAGAATTGGACAATATCTCATAACCTTTACTTGAGATTGCCATCTCCGAACCCCATTAGTTTTATATCGCTTCTCCTAACTGAATTTATATCATACTTATTGTATAAAGATATAAATGGTTAAGAATCCAAGTAAGTGTTATCATGTCATAATCAAGACTAGGGATCGGTAATTTAATTTAGTTTGTTTAGCGTTAAGCTTAGGTTCATTTTTAATCTATCTTTTAGAAAGACAATTATTTAAATTCAATATTGCTTTCGGTAGATCAAATTAGAACTACTAAACACTCATAAGAATTCAATCTCAATATCTTGTAAGCTTTCATTGTCAATCACAAAAGCATCCAAATTACACAAAGATAACGTTGCCACTCTGGTATATAAACCGAAGAAGGTCAACTATCAGAAATAGAATACAACACATAAGTATCAAACACTTATTTCCATTCCTTTAAAAATTATACAATTACATTTTATGCAAGCAGCATACTTGATACAATGCTTAACGGAAAAGAGACATCTTTCCACATTTAATACATTCAGAAATTCAAGCTGTAATTCATTTTAAATCAATTAGCAATCTGATCAGCCTGTCAGATCTGCATTGGTCTTACCTCTTACGGCAACCATTTGCAAAAATAGTCAACATGAGTCGAATGAATGGCCGAGCATGATAAGCACTAACTCTTAAAACAATTGCAATCCATCAATTGTTTTCATTAAACACCCTGTTTAAATGATATCAATAATCCAACAAGTAAACATGATTCAGACTATGCCTTTGTAATCCAAAATGACTACAAATATGTAACTCTATCATCATTACAGATTAGTCCTAATCACTTCTCAAATATTCCATCGAATATTAAGAATCAAGAACGAATGTATACAAACAACCATTGAATCCAAAATCACAACATTGACAGATCGTTTCATTCATCCAAAAAGGAAAATATCATAACAATTTGTGATTCCACCAATATGTTACAAAAAAATTCCCAATGTTAGACAGATATCAACAAATATTAAAATAAAAGAAGAGAAAGAACCAAATCATTCATACTTCCTTTCACATTAGTTCATTACTGTACCATCTTCACATATGAATTACATTCTTCCAGTATGTATATGAATAAGTCCGTCAAACTATAAGAAGAATTACTGTCATAATAAAAAATCAAACACATCAAGGCTTTTCGACCCAAGTTCGAAATCAAAGAACCTCTAGAATTGCGGTCAACAATGGACAACATTGCATTAGGCAATTAGATGTTTCCCTACGACTATGCCAAGATAATCACAAAACTTCTGAACATGCTCAGTCACAATCAGACAGGTGTAAACGGAAGGGAATATAACCAATCTATTCTTACCTTGGTGCATGCAAGTCTAAAGTGTGGTATTCACGACTCAACTCAACAGAGCGTAACATGAAATAATTATCCATACCTAAGGAACTCAACATCCACAAACGACAAAGTTGTCCAAGTATCGGAGTTCAATAAGAGACAAAAATACAAGTTACCTTACAGAATTCAAATGATTCCAACAGTGGTAACAAGTCAAACAATTGCATATGATTCCATCTGAGCTCATCAACGGAGCATAATAAAAATCAGGCAAGCAAATTTAATTACTGATTTCAAACAAAGAATCCGACTGAACCCTTGCCAATATTTTACACAAATTTGCACAGACTGAAGACGTAAAAATATACCAAAAGAAACTGTACCACAAAATCTTTGCGACACAATGGTATTCTTACGAATAACAGAGATCAAAATACAAATTATTCCCTTAAGTCGCTGGAACAACAATTTCCAATATTCATCTATATTCAACCATGAACAGTGATTTAAACATATAAATCATTCAATCGACTCCACAGAGTCATTCAAAAAATGAATATAATTCTATATTTACATTGCATACTGTTACGGGTTATTATCCATGACCTAACTCATAAAGCCGATATACAAGATGTCAAACTATTCACAGAAATCCATCAAGGCCAAATAAACATCACGAGTTCAATCTCAGGCTTATACAGAAGCCAAAAGAAACAAGATACCCTCCACAGGGTCAAACAACAGAATAAACCCAACAGTCCTAATTTGAAGCGATCACACTGGTTGTTTATCAAGAATTCAACCGAGTCTATACAACAGTATTCAAGATAATAAAGAAGAATAATTAATGATTCCATCTACTCCAGTAATGATAAACATAAAAGAAACAGGCTTCAATAATTACATGTTTTCATAAAAAGTACCAACTTGAGAAATCGCGAAGTGAACCAATGTAAGGTCCAGTGGGACCAGTTCAGCGAAGAAAGTGCAACTTGGGAGAATCTCGAAGAAATGAGATCTACTTTTCCACACCTGTTTAACTGAATTTGAAATTCGTGACAACTGAAAATTCTACCAAATTTAGACAATTATTAGTCTATTGTGCAGGTTGTCTTAAAACATTGTTTTTAAGAGAGAATCATGCTTTTGGTATGAACTTATGAAGGAAGGACAATAACTAAACTTTGTCCTAGGAACTCTTTGACTTGTTAATCTGATCATCGGGATGATGATTCTTTAAGGAGGAAGAATGTAACACTCGATTTTGTATGTTAACTTGGTAAATGTTTTACATCTTTGTTATAGCTCTTGGAATGAAAGAAAACATGTTAAGATACGTCTTGATCTTAAGAGAATGTGTTGCTAATTTGGATTCTTGCATACCGTGATTTATTGCATGGGACAGAAAATATTGTACTTGTGTGTTTGCTTGATGTGACGGCATGCAGTTGTCGTATAATTGCTTGCTCTTGTCTTTGATTGACAAGATACCCTGAATCAACTCCATTGATTCAAGTATGCTGAGGTCCTCTTGTGTTTTCTATGATTAATTCACACTTGAACTGGACTAGGATTATTATGAGCGTGCAGTGCACTGATTACAGGTGTGAATAGCTAGCACGAAAAAGCCAACGACAGGGGTTCGATTCTTGAACCCTGTACTGTCGAATTTGGGACCTCGTGAGGCAAGAAATGCCTGGACACGAGTGGCCTTGGCACGCAATCTGAAGGACGGAACGTCCTGCTCTGCATTAACGTGAATGTTAGTAAGGAGGCTGGATGGAAGTTGTTAGTGTTAGTGGTTAGTGTGAATTAAACCTAAACTAACCCTAAAGCCTAACATACATCCTACACTACTATCCTAAGTGGATTTTTAAATTCAAAAAAAAAAAAGGGAAAATAAACCTAAGTTCTAAAACCTAAGGTTAAACTAGGACCTAGGTTGAATACTACTTGCAACCTAAACTAATCCTAATCTAAGGGGTACGCAGACCCTTGGGAGGAAAGGGATAAGGATGAAGGAAGGGCATTCATTGGCATTTAATAGGCAGTCCTACGTGAAAAAACACCGTTTTGGTGGGGCAGGTAGGAATTAGAGGCATCTATTTGGAGATAGAGCCAACTTTGATTTGCATGGAAATTTGAAATTTAAAAAGCTCGCCAACTCAAGTGGCGGTGGCATGGAAAGTAAGGAAAAAGGCAAAGCCTTTAATGCATTAATGGTTTTTGGTCCTCGCGACCAGTTCGCCTTGGAAACAGCATGAGGAAAAATTGATTTTCATTTTTGTTGGTTCGAGCCTTTTGTAAAGTTGCTCTGCATTTGGTTTTTCTGACCTGGTTCGGTCGAACCAGCTCTTGGCATTTGACATTTTGTGGAGATTTGGAGGCTGTTGTTAAGCCTGAAGAAGGAAGGAAGTGTTGGAGAGATTGTGCTGTTGCTGTGGAAGGAAAAACGCGGCAAACAACGTTTTCTTCGAGTTCTGAAAGAGAGAATACAGGCACGTTAAGCCCTTCTCTTTAAAATCTTTGCTTGATTTAAATGTTTCATTAAAACAACCCTGCTCTTGGGTTTGGATTTCGTGATTGCTGTCGAGTCGATTTGACTTGGATTTTGTTGGTTCTTGCTTTCTTCTCTTTGGAAAATGATATGATGAATCGTTCTGGTTGCTCGGTTTTAATTTGTATTTGTTCGAATCAAATTGGAAATGAATTATTGTATTGGGTATTGACTGTATGGAGGTTGGAAATAGATATTTCCTTCACTGTTCGTGTTGTTGGAATTGGAACAGGCTGTTTAATTGTTTCCTTATAGTGTAATCATTTCTTTGCTGTTGTGAATAATCTGACCTTGCATTTTGATTGGTTGGGAACACTTCCACGACGTGCTGGTTTGTTGACAGTATGGTGTTTAAAATAGATGTTTTTCTTTCACTGTTCGCGATGTTTGAAAGTAGAACTGGTCGTGTAATCGTTCCTTGCTGTTGTGTCTGGAACTGCCATTGCATGTAAATGGAGGTTGAATATGGTTGGGTGTGTTGCCATAATTTGGGTTCGTTGACCCTTGCTGATTCTTTTCTTTTGAAATGATAGGGAATCATTTTTCTGTGCTGTGTTTAACTGCCTTGCTCTTCTTGCATGGAACTCCTCCATGTTGTGCTGGCTATTGACTTAATATGAAAATGCGAACTGGTTATTCTTGTGAAATAGAATGTGGAACTGTACAGGCAGTGTGGGTATTTTATTGCTGTACTATTGTTTTGCTGTCATCTGAACTTGTGTTATAATTGTATCGGCTGTGCGAGTTGCATGAGGTCGTTTCTATAATGAAATTTCTTTTACAAGAGGAAATAGATCTTCTCTCTTCTGCTGTGTTTGATTAGGATGAAGACAACATTCAATTTTGTCTGAATATAGGAAGTTGCCTTGGGAAAAGAAAAGATAACACATTATTGACTGTTCTTTCCTTTCTTGCTTAAAAGAGATAAGACTTCTCTCTTCCTTCTGCTGTTTCGAATTATGAGGAAATGGCATCTTGTATTTTAAAAGGAATGGGCATTAGACTTTTATATGAGTGTTCTTGGGAATTGGAAAAGAAATAGCTTTCCTTCTGAAATTATAATGAATAAAGGTGATCTTGCTAGGAAAGTATGATGATTAGTTATGTTGAACAATGCTAAACGGTCTTTGAGAATGGACTGTTTTGGTGGTTACGAATTAGCTTTGAATTGCTGGGCAAGGATTACATGCAATGAAATTTTGTCATGCAATGGGAGTTGTCTTGACTGTACTAGGTTCATGTTTTGCCACCCTGTACGGTTATTTTGCTAAAGGTAATGACATCTGATTTTGCATTCTGGAAGTTGTGCATACTGTTATGAAACTGGAAAATGGATTGGGTAGAATCATTGTTGGAAGGAAATCCTCCTTCTGCCTGCTGTTCTCACTTGGTGAAATTCATAGTCATGAGAACATTGGACTTGCTGTAGGTAACAACAATGAATAATATGTTATTTTGAACGGGATACGTTCATAGGATTATGAATTGATGTGATTTATTGACTGCATGATGAATAATTGTTTGTTTGGTTAATGATTCAGTGATAGAAATATGGTTCCTTATAATTATGGTAAATATAAGGTATGCAGCCTTATATTGTTTGATCTTGGGTGTACATAATGTTGTACTAACCTGTTTCGGATCTTTACATGAGTCTGACTCAAATGAAGTATGGATATGGATGATGAATTCTTCCTGTTTTCTTTTCAAAGCTGATTATAAATGAAATTATCCTTGTTGCCGGAAAGTGAATTCCAAATGGATTTTGTAAGTTCACTCTGAACTGTTATCTTGATCTATCTTTCGTTTGGATTCCACTGTTACGACAGTCATGCGGAAAGAAATAGAGATATGAATGAATGTCTTAGAAAAATGATCTTTCTTCTTTCATTCAGTTAGAAATCTGGAATTCGTGAATGAAGAATTTTATAGTGCTTAGATGGGAGCTACTATATGCATTGCTGTTCGCTTTCTTGTTTGTACTTGAATGCTTTAAATTTAACATGCTTCATGAACGGAAAGGAACGTAATGGATTTATATTCAGTTAGTTTCATCCTTTGCATTTGTTATTAATGAAAGGCGTGGAAAGGATAACTGTATGCTATATAGGCAGCAAACTACTTGTATTCCTAACGTTACAAATATTGTAAATTGATACTTGCAATGATTATGTGGAAACGGGACAGCAGTCCCTTGGCTGATTGTGATGATATTTTTCTGATAGTTCAGTTGTTATGCTGATCTCTCCTTTGTGCCTATTTTGAGATTGATGTTTTGCTGTCGTTTCATAAAAGCAGGGTTCTTTTATTGAAACAGTTAGTTGAAGCATCTTATTTTAAGGATAAGTGCTTAATGTGCTCAGTTCATTGAACTGACCCGTGCAATTCATTTTGCAGATGGAATTTGATTAGAATGAAGACTTGGCTGTCTTCTGATGCATCTTGATTAGATGTAAATTAAATTGTAACTGTTGCTTTCATTCCTCTTTGAGGAATTGTGAACGAAGAAAATGTATTCTTCTGTCCATGAGTTGTATGGATGCTTTGTAAAAAAACTATACCCAATCAGCTGGATTGGAAAATGTACAAATTATGACTTACAATATTGAATACAATTACAGGTGTGATATTTTCAATAATTATATCAGTTGATATTGTTGTTTAAATTGGAAATATGATGTTATTTCCTGATTTGGAATTGTTTCATTATCCTTGGATGGATGTTGAATTGAAACTGATATCTATTCTTACTTAAATACAACTTTTAAGTTGAACAATGCAATTAGTTCATACTTGGGTAAAGATGAATTTTTAAATTGACATTAAAAAGGATTAAGAAGAATATGATTTCATAATCAGAAGGTATTCAGGATTAGCTTAGGAGCTAAGGAATATCAATTCAATTTCGGAGTAATCGAACTTTGTTTTCGAACTCCATTAATGATCCCGTTTGATAAAATTCAGAATAAAGGATATAGGATAAATGTATCCATAACCAATGATCCTTAACTATATAACGTTAAGGAGAACAAATGAATTCATTTCTCGAAGATTAGACCTCGTTTGAATGACGTCTAATAAGTTAATATTCTGAAATTAGTTGCAGTTGGAAACATCTTGGTTAAGTTTAATAGGTTAAACTTATTACGTCCGTTGGTACGGGCTGCTTAATCCAATGATTAAGAAATGAACCAAGTAAGGAAATGTAGCCCTTCGATACGAAGGAGACGATACTTGGCAAACTAATGGACAGTTTAGTCCCTCTTAGTTATATACAATCTGCAAATGAAACGAGGATCAAGGATCGCGTGGATGCTGAAAATTGCTTAAACTATTAACTCGTGGCTAAGTCACTTGGGTAGGATGTGTATTCTCGATGGGAGGATTCTGCAGGACACTGGCATACACCAGCTACACCAAGGTGTCTTCATGAAGACGGGGTATTCATGATGACACAATGTTGTAGCCGACATATAACAATGCCCTCCCAAATTAAAACATTTAGAATACATAGGCTAATTTGAATGTGTAGATCTTAGGCCGGGTGGAGATAGGGTATGATCTCGGTATACGAGTGACTCCAAATACTAAAGATAATCGACACACGGAGTCGTGGGGTAACGACACCGTATGTCTGCGTATCTTTAGTTACCAGAGTGCCTTCCTATACCTTTCATATTACTAGCTGGAATTGAAAATTTAAAAGCGAACTTAAATGATGAGGATCGGTAGGAACCAGGAAAGACCATTCTAGATAATAGGTGAAGTGAAGTGAAGGACGTATTCCATAGATGTGTATCACATCCAGGAATATGATCATGCAAAGCATGTGAAAATCTTTGGCCAAAGTATCGCAATTGCTGGTTGTGTTGTCCTTATCACTTAATTTAAGATGCAGGATGTCAGATGAATATCAGTAACAGATATTCAGATAGGCTTCTTAAATGGATCACTTCGATAACCGGGGAAGGTTATGAGAACAAGTATATAAAATATACTATGCATAAACAAACATGAAGGATCGGTTGTTGCCGAGTCATGTACATGAAGGATCGGTTGTTGCCGAGTCATGAAATGAAGGATCGTTGAAACTCCGAGCCATGAAAATGGAAGGATCGGCAGTTCATCGAGTCATTTACAGCAGCATATAGAATCTGTTATAAGATTGAATGGCATTGAATGTGTGTTCCATATTGTAAATATGTGAATAGGGAACATTCATTTTAAAAAGAAATTGTATGATCCAAACTGTGTTGTTTGGGCAGAGAACAATTATTAAATCTTGAACGTGTGTTTGAATTTTATAATTCATAACAGAGAACGTTATATAAAAAAAAAAAAAAATTCCCTTGTTCTGGTGTTTTAAAATGGGGATGTTACATCTTGGTATCAGAGCTGAAGGTTGCAGCTCTTGGACCTAATGAGTCCACGTTATTAATAAAGTTTACATTTTCTTATTGAACAGAAAATGGTCAGGACAAGAGGGAATGCTGCGAATAACCCGTTGCAGGGTGGAGAAGCAGCAACTGCCCAAAAGCTGGATGAAATCCTTGCTGCCCTACTTGATACGAGGGATCGTTTGACTGTACTGGAACAGTAGTCAATGGGCAATGAAGAGGAGGGGAATGAAGCTGAAATAAATGATCAGCTACCTCCTGTGGACAACATCAACGGAGGGAATCCGGGTGTTGATGATAATAATGTAATTGCTCCTAATCCCCAAAAAATAAAAGGGCAAGATTAGCAATGAACTTAAAAATGATATAAAGAGAATAAGTCCTCCAAAGTTTGATGGAACAACTCTTGGGGACGGAGCGAGAACTGCTCAGTGAAATGGAGAAATACTTTGCAATAAGAAACTTCTCAGAAGAGACTAAAGCGATATGGGAGCATATCAGCTTTCTCATGAAGCATCATCTCGGTGGGACAACCGTAAGGTTGAGCTGAATATTGTCGAATCGACATAACTTGCGATCAATTTAAGGGTTATTTTAGGCAAAGATGGCTGCCTTAACTCTATTTTGATAGGAAAATGACCGAATTTCAGAATCGGTCACAAGGAAGGTCAGTGTCGGTGACGAGAATCTTGGGAAGGGTTTACTAAACTCCTTAAGTATGTGCCGCAGCATGCCAAGTGACGAGAAGTTCGAGAATACGGAAATTCATAATGGGACTAAATCCCATCATCGGTGGCAAAGTGGATGTCCACGGCCCAACCACCATGGATGGAGTTGTTGAAAAGGCAATCGAGACAGAACAGAAATGAGAGCAATATCTCGCTCACGGGGAAGAGATAAGGAAGAAGATTCCCAATCCTTCTTCGTCTCTTGCACCCTAAAAGGGGACCTTGAAAAGGTTTGGTGTGAAATTTTTTTTTGTAGATAACAACAAGAAACCTGTGATGAATAGACCTGTAAATAGCGTGCGGAACAGCTTCACAAAAGTTAATGGCATTGGACAGAAGTCCTATGGAAGCCAGAATGATAACTTCAAGGCTGGTAATAAATTTGAGCCTAGAAAAGGGCCAGCTGGAGGATGCTTCAACTGTGGAAAGGACCACTATGCGAATCACTGTCCTCTGAAGAAGGATGATCGCGGACAACAGCATAGGATACATGCTATATGTGGCTAATGCATGTCGAAAAGCAAGTGACGCCCATAGAAGTTGCGGGTAAGTTATTCTAAAACTCCGTAGTTGTACTTTGATCTTTGGAGCTACAGAATGTTTTATTTCTGCTAAACTTGCCTTGAAATTAAAAAGAAAGGCTGCAAGAATGGATAAAACATGGACAGTGCATTATGGGAATAATGCTGTCCATACAGTCGAAATGTGCCTTTTTGGGGCAATTCTTGACCTGCCTGGTTTCTCCACCGAAGTTGACTTGTATGTCACTCCTCTAGGATCATATGATATCATTATTGGAGTTAACTGGTTGGCTGAATATAAGGCAAGGGTTGATCGTTATGAAAAACAAATCGGGCTTGCCTTGATGACCTGCAAAGCGTGAGTCATTCAAGGTGTAAACGGGAAGTTGCGCTAGGAAATCGACGGCTATGCAACTAAAGAGGGCTAAAAACAGAGGCTGCACTTTGTATGCGGTAAAAATGACAGAAAATGAAGAAGAAGGTAATGATTTCATGGAAAGATATCCATTGTTGAGGGATTTCCGTGATGTGTTTCCGGAGGAATTGCCAGGTCTTCCGCCTAAACGTGAGTTTGACTTCGCAATAGAGATCAAACCAGGAACGGAACCCATATCTAAGGCACCTTATAGAATGACTACCATTGGTGGTAGAATCAAGGCTCGCTTATAAGAACTTCTGACTAAGGGGCTGATCAGACCGAGCGTCTCACCTTGGGGAGCACCGGTAATCTTCGTAAAGAAAAAGGATGGCACTTTGAGGTTGTGCATTGATTACAGAATGCTGAACAAGGTAACCATTAAAAATCGATACCCACTTCCAAGAATCGATGATCTGTTTGATCGAATGCGAGGAGCATCATCTATTCAAAAATAGATCTGCGGTCGTGGTACCATCACCGAGAATAAAAGAGGAAGATATTCATAAAACAACTTTTAGAGCGAGGTATGGGCATTATGAGTTCATGGTGTTGCCTTTTAGGCCGACCAATGCACACGCCTTCCTTCATGAATCTAATGAATAACATTTTTCAAGAATACTTAGACAAGTTTGTGCTTGTATTCTTAGATGACATTCTTATATACTCTAAAAATGTCGAAGAGCACCAAGAACATCTCAGGATAGTGCTGGAAATCTTAAGAAAGAGGAAGTTGTATGGCAAACTGTCTAAATGTTCCTTTTATGATGCGTAGGTGCATTATTTGGGACACGTTATAAGCAAAGACAGGATAGTTGTTGACCCTTCAAAGATCACAGCTATAACTGAGTGGCCTGCACCTAAGAATGTGCACGAAGTGAGGAGCTTCATGGGCTTGGCTGGATATTATAGAAAGTTCGTTAAGGACTTTTCAAAAATTGCTGCCCCAATCACTTCGTTGCAAAAGAAAGAAAAGAAATTTGTCTGGACAGACAAATGTGAATCTGCCTTTAAAAAGTTAAAGGAACAGTTAACTACAGCACCTATTTTGACTGTACCTGATCCAAATGGAGATTTTATGGTTGTAACGGATGCCTCAGGAGAAGGCCTTGGAGGTATTCTGTTACAGAATAACCATGTTATCACTTATGAAAGCAGAAAGCTTAAGTTACATGAACAGAACTATGCTCCACACGATCTTGAGCTCGCTGCCATTGTACATGCGCTTCAAATATGGAGGCATTACCTCCTTGGCAAGCCCTTTGAATTAAAAACAGACCATCTGGGGCTGAAGTATATTTTTACTCAGCCAAATCTGAATGCAAGGCAACGAAGATGGTTAGAATTTCTGTCTCAGTATGATTTTGATATAAGCTACATTAAGGGCAAGGAAAATAGAGTAGCAGATGCTCTGAGTCGAAGGAAGCATATCTCTGCTCTTATAACGTTAAGAACTCAATTTAAGGATGAGGTAAAAGATGCCTTGGAATCGGATCCTTATTTCCAGCAAGTCAAATCAGCACTTGCTGCAGACCCGCAGGACAGCAGGTATAAGGGATTTCGTTTTGATAACGAAGGAGTTCTGAGGTTCGAAAACAGGGTATATGTACCTGTGGCAAATGACTTAAGAGGGAAATTGCTAACTGAATTCCATAATTCACCTTTTTCTGGGCACCCTGGCATTACAAAAATGCTTGCTGATCTTAAGCAGCAATATTTTTGGAAGGGAATGAAAAAGGATGTGGTAGAGTTTGTAACACACTGCTTGGAATGTCAGCGTGTTAAAGCGGAACATATGCACCCTTCTGGATTATTGTATCCCCACAGCATTCCGCAGTACAAGTGGCAAGTGATAACGATGGATTTCATTCAAGGATTGCCTATGTCAAGAAATAAACATGACATTATCCTGGTTGTAGTCGACAAATTGACCAAAGTGGCACACTTCATTGCTGGTAATTTGAAGGACGATGCACCAGTTTTAGCAAGAAGATTCGTGCATGAAATCTTCAGGTTGCATGGAATACCGGAATTAATCATATCGGACAGAGATCCGAGGATGACATCAAGGTTTTGGCAAACGCTTAATGCAGCCTTGGGAACTAAATTAAACTTCAGTTCTGCATATCATCCAGAAACGGATGGACAGACTGAGAGAGTTAATCAAGTTTTAGAGGACATGCTAAGGATGTATTGCATGGACCAGCAGTATAAATGGGAGGAATACCTTCCACTGGTAGAATTTTCTTACAATAACACCTATCATGCCTCTTTAAAAATGGCGCCCTTTGAAGCATTATGCAGGAAGAAAATGCGGAGAACCCACACCGGTGGGAAAGCGTTGAGGACAGAGAGTAATTGGGCCGAAATCCTTATGGAAATGGAGAAAGAAATCAAAACGATTCGGGAACATCTAAAGGAGGCTGCCAATAAGGCGAGAAGAGCTATGCGAGACTTGAAGCGGGTTGCGACAGCATTATAAACTTGGAGAGAAGGTCTTTCTTCGGGTGAAGCCGAAAAAGAGCTCCATAACTTTTGGCAAGGCTGCCAAGTTGTCGCCACGTTACGTGGGACCTTTTGAAATTATTGAAATAATCAACCCTGTAGCTTATCGTCTAGCATTACCTCCTGCTTTGTCTCAAATGCATGATGTTTTTCATATTTCTTTGCTTAAGAAATACGTGACAGATTTATCACATGTGCTAAATTGGAATTCCTTGCAGGTCCAAGACCCAGGAATAATCGTGGTTAAGCCCATTCGAGTGTTGGGAACTCGCCAGTTGTACTTGAGAAATCGCGAAGTGAACCAATGTAAGGTCCAGTGGGACCAGTTCAGCGAAGAAAGTGCAACTTGGGAGAATCTCGAAGAAATGAGATCTACTTTTCCACACCTGTTTAACTGAATTTGAAATTCAGAGAACTGAAAATTCTACCAAATTTAGACAATTATTAGTCTATTGTACAGTTGTCTTAAAACATTGTTTTTAAGAGAGAATCTGTTTTTGGTATGAACTTATGAAGGAAGGACAATAACTGAACTTTGTCCTAGGAACTCCTTGACTTGTTAATCTGATCATCGGGACGATGATTCTTTAAGGAGGGAAGAATGTAACACTCTGATTTTGTATGTTAACTTGGTAAATGTTTTACATACTGTTATAGCTCTTGGAATGAAAGCAAACATGTTAAGATACGTCTTGATCTTAAGAGAATGTGTTGCTAATTTGGATTCTTGCATACTGTGATTTATTGCATGGGACAGCAAATATTGTACTTGTGTGTTTGCTGATGTGACGGCTGACATTGTCGTATAATTGCTTGCTCTTGTCTTGATTGACAACATACCACGAATCAACTCCATTGATTCAAGTATCTTTGAGGTCCTCTTGTGTTTTCTATGTTAATTCACACTTGAACTGGACTAGGATTATTATGAGCGTGCGAAGCACGATTACAGTGTGAATAGCTAGCACGAAATGCCAATGATAGGGTTCGATTCTTGAACCCCGTCTTGCCGACTTGGGGACCTCGTGAGGCAAGAAATGCCTGGACACGAGTGGCCTTGGCACGCAATCTGAAGGACGGAACGTCCTACTCTGCATTAACGTGAATGTTAGTAAGGAGGCTGGATGGAAGTTGTTAGTGTTAGTGGTTAGTGTGAATTAAACCTAAACTAACCCTAAAGCCTAACATACATCCTACACTACTATCCTAAGTGGATTTTTAAATTCAAAAAAAAAAAAGGGGAAAAAATAAACCTAAGTTCTAAAACCTAAGGTTAAACTAGGACCTAGGTTGAATACTACTATGAACCTAAACTAATCCTAATCTAAGGGGTAGTGCACTTGAGACCCTTAGGAGGAAAGGGATAAGGATGAAGGAAGGGCATTCATTGGCATTTAATGAGCAGTCCCTACGTGGACGCATTGCCAGTTTGGTGGGCGGTAGGAATTAGAGGCAT
>CM031237.1:27597402-27731014 GCA_018340775.1 Taxus wallichiana var. yunnanensis | reverse complement strand
CCCATGTGAGTTATTAGGTGAGCTACATGACAGAGATCAAGTTGAGCTACTCGGTGAGCTCCTAGATGAGCACAAGATGAGATCCTAGGTGAGTTTCCAAGTGAGGTCAAGTCAAACTACTCAACGAGTACTAGGGTGAGTTACTTGAAAGCTCCTAACTGAGCTCCTAGGTGAGCTGATCAGTGGACTCTTAGGGGAGCTCAAAGGTGAGCTTGTCACAAGAATGTTTAAGGTGAGCTTTTCGAGTGAATGTCTAAGGTTAGCTTATATGCATGCTAAAAGTTGAGCTTAAGGTGAGTTAGCAAGGAAATCTTTTAGGTGAGATCCTAGGTGAGTTAATCAATAAGCTCTCGGGTGAGCTCAACTCGAGCTGATTGGAAAGCTCCCAAAAGAGCTCCTATGTGAGCTATTTAGCAATTTTTTCAGTGATCTCCTAGGTGATTTGCTAGTGAGAGCTCTTAAAAGAGCTAATTAGTGATCTCCCAAGCGAGGTCCCCCGATGAGCTCATAAGTGAGCTATTAGGTGAGATCCTAGGTGAGATGTTAGGTAAACTCCCGAGGTGAGCTACTTGGTGAGCTCTTGAAGAACTCGAGATAAGCTACCAAATGAGCTTAAGGTAAGTTAGCAAGGTGAGCTCCTTAGTGAGCTTAAGGAGAGCTGGTAAGGTGAGCTCCCATGTGAGTTTTCGAAGTGAGTCAGCTTAATGAGCTCCCTGGATGAGTGTGAATTCTAGGTGAGTTTATCGATGAGATTTAAGGTGAGATCAACTTGAGATGATTAGAAAGCTCCCAGAAGAGCTCCTATGTGAGCTACTTGATAAGTTGTTTAGTGAGCTCCAAAGTGAGCTACTTGGTGAGCTCTCATGTGAGGTCCCCGGTGAGTTGCTCTGCGAGCTCACAAGTGAGCTTGAAGAAATCTCAAATCAACCTACTTGAGGATCTACTCTAAGTGAGCTTCGAGGTGAATCTGTTAGGTGAGATACTTATGGAGCTGCACAAAGAAATCCAAGGTGAGCTACAAGAAAAGCTCAAGGTGAGTTAGGAATGTGATCTCCTAAGCAAGCTCAAGGCGAGATGACAAGGCAATATGATAGGTGAGCTCCCATGTGAGTTTTGGGTGAGCTGTTAGGTGAGATCTGATGTAAGTTTTTAGGTGAGAAACTTGACGAGCTCCTGTGCAAGCTCAAGTGAAGCTGCTCAGTGAGCTCCTATGTGAGCTCAAGGTGAGCTGGAAAGGTGAGCTATTAGGTGATCTCCTAGGTGAGTTTTCAAGCAAGCTCAAGTCGAGCTACTCAAGGAGATCCTGGGTGAGATACTTGCTTTAAGCTCCTAGCTAAGCTACTTAGTTAACACCTTTCGCGAGCTTGTCAGCAATCTCTGAGGTGAGCTTACATGTGAGATACCAGATGAGCTCAAGATGAGTTAGCAAGGTGACCTCAAGGGGAGTTGGGAAGGTGAGTTGTTAGGTGAGTTCCCAGGTGAGTTACTCGACGAGCTACTCAGTGAGCTCTTGGCCGTGATTAAGGCGAGCAAGCAAGGTGACCTATCAGGCAATCTCCTAGGTGAGTTTCTAAGAAAGCTCAAGTTGAGGTGCTCCATGAGCTCCTAGGTGACCTATTTCTGAGCTCCCACCCAAGCTACTAGGATAACTGCTTGATGAGCTCTCAAGTGAGGTCAAAGGTGAGTTTGTCGGCAATCTCTAAGGTGAGATTACATGTGAGCTACCAGATGAGCTCAAGGTGAGTTGGTAAGGTGAGATCAAGGTGAGTTGGCAAGGTGAGCTCAAGGATAGTTGGCAAGACAAGCTATCAGGTTAGCTCCCAGGTGAGTTCCCAGACGAGTTACTCGATGAGCTCCCGAGTGAGCTTAACTTGAGCTGATCGGTGAGGTGAGGCCCAAGAAGAGCTACTTGGCGAGCTGTTCAGTGAGATCTTTGGTGAGCTCCTAGGAGAGGTCCTTAGTGAGCTAATTGGTGAGCTCCGGTGAGGTCCTCAATGAGCTACTGGTGAGCTCACAAGTGAGCTCAAGTTAACCTACTCAGTGAGCAACTTGGTGAGCTCCTAGGCGAGCTGTTAGGTGAGCTCCCAGGTGAATTGTTAAGCAAGTTTCCAAGTAAACTACTTGGGAAGATGCTCATTGAACTCTGGTAGGGGAGCTGATAAGGAGATGATAGGATCTCCCATGTGATTTGGCAAGGTAAGCTATCGGAGAGCTCCCATGCAAGTTTTCAGGTGAGTTACTTGACGATCTCCCATTTGAGCTCAATTCAAAATACAAGGTGAACTCCCAAAGTGAGCTACTTGGGCGAGCTACTTGACAAACTCTGAGGCAAGCTACTAGATGAGCTTAAGGTGAGTTAGCAAGGTGAGCTCCTCGGTGAGCTCAAGGCAAGTTGGTAAGTTGAGCTAATAGGTGAGCTCCCATCCAAGTTGGTAAGGTGGGCTGTGTGAGATCCCATGTGAGTTTTTACGTGAGATGCTTGACAAGCTCCTAAGTGAGCTAATTGATGAGCTCCCGAGTGAGCTCAAGTTGAACTACTTGGTAAACTTCTGGGAAAGCTCAAGGTTAGCTATCGGAGTGAGCTTCGAGGTGAGTTTTTGGGAAAGCTCAAGTCGACCCGCCGATGAGCTCTGGTGAGCCGCTTGTCAAGCTCCCAGCCCGAGCTTCTAGCTAAGATGCTTGGTGAGGTCCTAGGTGAGCTCAAGGTGAGTTAGGTGGAAAGGTGAGCTCAAGGCATATTGGAAAGGTGAGATGTAAGGTGAGTTCACGGTGTGAGTTACTCGACAAGCTAACGAGAGAGCACAACTCAAGATGAGCTCTGAGCCAAGTCAAGCCGATCGGTAAGCTACTTGGCGCGAGCCATTTAGTGAGCTCCCAAGTGAGCTGCCAAGTGAGCTCCCAAGTGAGCTACTTGGTGAGATCCAAGGTAATTTCCCAAGAAGCTACTTGAAGAGCTCACAAGTGAGCTCAATTCAACCTACTGCGATGAGCTCCCGGGTAAGCTATTAGGTGAGATCTCTAGGTGAGCTATTAAGCAAGCTCCTCGGTGAGCTACTTGGCAAGCTGATCAATAAAAATAAAGGTGAGCTACCTTCTGAGCTCAAGGTGAGTTGGCAAGGTGAGATCCTCAGTGAGCTCAAGGTGATTTGGTAAGGAAATATGATAGGGAGTTCCCATGCGAGTTGGTAAGGTGAGCCGTCTGGTGAGCTCCCATGCACATTTTTAGGTGAGCTATTTGATGAGCTCCCGGGTGAGTTCGAAGCCTGCCGCTGGTAAGCTCCCGGGTGAGTTCAAGATGTACTAGCAAGGTGATATGTAAGGTGAGTTCCCTGTGTGATTTTCTAGGAAAGCTCAAGTTGAGCTACTTACTCGAGCCCGTGTCAAGCTCCTAGGTGAGCTACTCAGAGAGATCCCGATGAGCTCAAAGGTGAGCTTGTTGGTAATCTCAGGTGAGCTTACACATGAGGTACCATACGAGCTCCAGGTGAGTTGGCAAGGTGAGCTCAAGGTGAGTTGGCAAGGTGAACTCAAGGTGAGTTGGTAAGGTGAGCTGTTAGGTGAGCTCCCAGGTAAGTTCCCAGGTGAGTTACTCAACAAGCTCCCAGGTGATCTCAACTCGAGTCAATCGGAAAGCTCCCAAAAAGAGCTCCTAGGTGAGGTACTTGGCAAGATATTCGGTGAGATCCTAGGTGAGCTATTAGGTGAGCTCCCAAGCGAGCTACTTAGCGAGCTTCCAGGCAAGGTCCCTAGTGAGCTACTCAGTGAGCTCACACACGAGCTCAAGTCAGCCTACTTGGCATTTTCTCTGATCTCCCATGCAAGATCTTAGGTGAGCTCCCATATGAGCTATTAGGAAAGCTATATAGTGAGTAACTTGAAAAATTCTTAGGTGAGCTACTGATACTTGAGCTCAAGGTGAGTTGGCAAGGTCAACTACTCAGCGAGATCAAGGCGAGCTAATATGTGAGCTCCCATGTGAGTTGGTAAGGTGAGTTTTCAGGTGAGCTCCCATGTGAGTTTAGTGAGCCGATTAATGAGCTCCGGGTGAGCTCAAGGTGAACTAGAAAGGTAACCTGTCAGGTGAGCTCCCAAGTGAG
Organism: Taxus wallichiana var. yunnanensis; assembly: GCA_018340775.1. NCBI lineage: Eukaryota > Viridiplantae > Streptophyta > Pinopsida > Cupressales > Taxaceae > Taxus > Taxus wallichiana. The sequence goes on along the minus strand of CM031237.1, from coordinate 27,726,917 downwards.
TTTCTAGGCAAGATCAAGGTGAGCTGCTTGAGAAACTCCTAGGTGAGCTAGTTGCCAAGCTCCCAGCTAAGCTCCTAGGTGAGCTATTTGGTGAGCTCAAAGGTGAGCTTGTCACGCTAATATTTGAGGTGAGCTTATATGTGAGCTACTAGATGAGCTCAATGTGAGTCGGTAAGGTGAGCTCAAGGTGAGTCGGGCAAGGTGAGATTTCCAGGTGAGCTCCCAAGTGAGTTCCCAGTGAGTTACTTGAAAAGCTCCCGAGTGAGCTCAACTTGAGTTTATCAACGAGCTCCTAGGTGAGGTCCCTAATGAGCGCTTAGTGAGCTCATAAGAAAGCTCAATTCAACCTACATGACGCTAGTCGGCTGAGCTCCCGTGTGAGTTGGTAGGAAAGCTTTGATGTGAGCTCTTAGTTGAGCTCCCATGAAAGCTACTGATGGTGAGTTTCTCAGAATAACTCGATGTGAGATACCGACAATCTCAAGGTGAGTTGTGAGCAAGGTGAGCTGATAGGAAGCTCCCATGTGATTTGGCAAAGTGAGCTATCAGGAGAGCTCCCATGTGAGTTTTCGGGTGAGCTTACTTGATGAGCTCCTCGCAAGCTGTTCGAGCTACAAGTTGAGCTACTTGATGAACTCCTAGGTGAGCTCAAGGTGAGCTGCAAGTGAGATATCAGGTGAGATCCTAGGTGAATTTTTGAGAAAGCTCAAGCTGAGTTGCTCGATGAGTTCCTAAGTGAGCTCTCTACCGATGAGCTCGAGGTGAGCTACTCTTAGGTGAGATCCAGTGAGGTTGTCAAGCAATCTCCGAGGTGAGCTTACATGTGAGCTACATCGATGAGCTCAAGGTGAGTTAGCAAGGAAAGCTCAAGGTGAGTTGGCAAGGTGAACTCTAGTTAGGCTAGCTCCTAGGTGAGTTACCTGGGTGAGTTGCTTGATGAGCACCCATCGGTGAAATCAATTCAAGCGGTGTAATCAGATGAGCTCCCAGTAAGAGCTCCTAGGTGAGCTACTTTGTGAGCTATTCAGTGAGCTCATAGGTGAGCTTCTAGGTGAGCTCCCAAGTGAGCTACTTGGTAAGCTCCTAGGTAAGGTCCCCGGTGAGTTGCTCGGGCAAAGCTCAATGAAGTGAGCTCTCAAGTGAGCTCACAAGTGAGCTCAAGTCAACCTACTGAGTTAAGTGAGCTACTTGATGAGATCCCAAGGTGTGAGCTACTTGAAAACTCCAAGGTAAGCTACTAGATGAGATCAAGGTGAGTTGGGAAGGTGAGATCCTCAGTGAGCTCAAGGTGAGATGTTAAGGTGAGCTCCCATGTGAGTTTCTGGGTGAGTTGTCAGGTGAGTTCCCATGCACGTTTTTGGGTGAGCTGCTTGATGAGATCCTAGGTGAGCCAAGTCAAGCTGATGGGTGAGCTCCTAATCAAGTTCAAAGTGAGATGACAAGGTGAGCTATCGTGCAAGTTCCTAGGTGAGTTTTCTGGGAAAGCTCAAGTCAATCTGCTTGACGAGCTCTGGGTGAGCTACTTATCGAGCTCCCATTAAAGCTCCTAGGTGAGATGCTCATTGATCTCTCAGAAAATATCAAAGGTGAGCTCAAGGCGAGTTGGCAAGGTGAGCTAAAAGAGAGTTGGGAAGGTGAGCTCAAAGTGAGTTAGTAAGGTGAGCTGTCAAGTGATCTCCTAGGTGAGTTACTTGACGAGCTCAACTTGAGCTAATTGGCAAGCTCCCATAAGAGTTCAAGGTGAGTTACTTGGTGAGCTATTTGGTGAGCTCCTAGGCATGGTGCTAGGTGAGCTCCTAAGAGAGCTACTTGGTGACCTCCTAGGTGAGGTCCCTGGTGAGTTGATCGGTGAGCTCACAAGTGAGCTCAAGTTAACCTACTTGGTGAGTTGCTTAGTGAGTTCCTGTAAACTATTAGGTTAGCTCCCCAGTGAGCCTGTTAGGTGAGCTACTTGGAGATTTACTTGATGAACTCTAAGGTGAGCTACCAGATGAGCTCAAGGTGAGTTGGTAATGTGAGCTCCTCAGTGAGCTCAATACGAGCTGGCAAGGTGTTCTCCCATACAAGTTGGCAAGGTGTGCTATCAGGTGAGCTCCCATGTGAGTTTTTAGGTAAGATACTTTATGAAATCATTCGTGATCTCAAGTTGAGTTACTTGGTGAGATCCTGGGCAAGCTCAAGGTAAGCTGACAAGGTGAGCTATAAGGTAAGCTCCCAGGTGAGTTTCCTGGTAAGCTCAAGTTGAGCTTCTCGATGAGCTCCTTGATGAGCTACTTACCAAGCTCCTAGGTGAGCTACTCTGTGATCTCCTAGGTGAGCTCAAAGTTGAGCTTATTGGTAATCTTGAGGTGAGATTACATGAGAGCTACCAGATGAGCTCAAGGCAAGTTAGCAAGGTAAGATTATGTAGAATTGGACAGTGAGTGTAAGGTGAGATGGCAAGGTGAGCTATCAGTGAGCTCCCAAGGTTCCTGAGTGATTTAATGGTGAGCTAACTTGTGAGCTCCCATGTGAGCTCAACTCGATCTGATCGGAGAGCTCCTTAAGAGCTACTGGTGAGCTATTTGGTGAGGTTCTAAGTGAGCTATTTGGTGAGCTCCCAGGTGAGGTCCCTGGTGAGCTACTAGGTGAACTCACAAGTGAGCTCAAGTCAACCTACTTAGAGAGCTTCTCGGTGATCTCCAATGTGAGCTACTTAGCGAGTAGCTCAAAAAACTCTGAGGTGAGCTACTAGATGAGATCAAGGTGATTTGGCAAGGTGAGATCCTTAGCGAGCTCAAGGCTCCCATGCTAGTTTCTGGGTGAGTTGCTCAGTGAGCTCTTTGTTGAGCTCAAGGTGAGCTAGTAAGGAGAGTTGTCAGGTGATCTCCAAGGTGAGTTTCAGGAAAATCTCAAGTCAAGCTACTTGCCAAGCTCCCAGCTGAGCTCCTTGGTGAGCTACTCGATGAGCTCCTAAGTGAGCTCAAAGGTGAGCTTGTCAGAAATCTCTGAGGTGAGCTTACATCTGAGCTACCAGATAAGCTCAAGGTGAGTTGGCAAGGCAAGTTCAAGGTGAGTCGGCAAGGTGAGCTCAATGTGAGTTGGTAAGGTGAGATGTCAGGTGAGCTCATAGGTGAGTTCCCAGGTGAGTTACTCGACGAGCTCTCAGGTGAGCTCAACTCGAGATGATTGGAGAGCTCCTAGAATATCTCCAATGCGAGCTACTTGGAGAGCTATTTAGCGAGATCCTAGGTGAGCTACTAGGTGAGCTCCCAAATGAGCTACTTGGTGAGCTCCTAGGTGAGGTCCCTGAAGAGCTACTCGATGAGGTCATAAGAAAGCTCAAGTCAACTTACTCGATGAGCTCCCATGTGAGCTGTTAGGCAAGCTCACAGGTGGGCTAAAATATGAGCTTATTGGTAATCTCTCGAGGTGAGCTTACATGTAAGCTACCTAATTGAGCTCAAGGTAAGTTTGCAAGGCGAGATCAAGTCGAGTTACATATGTGAGTGTATGGTGAGATGGAAAGTTGAGCTATCAGGTGATCTCCAAGTGAGTTCCTAGGTGAGTTACTCAAGTGAGCTCCCAGGTGAGATCAACTCGATCTCGATCGGTGAGCTCCCAAAAGAGCTCTCAAGTGAGCTATTTGGTGAGCTTCCAGGTGAGCTGCTAGGTGAAGTTCTAAGTGATCTACTTGGTGAGCTCCTAGGTGAGGTCCCTTGTGAGTTACTCGGTGAACTAAGAAGTGAGATCAATTCAACCTACTCAGAGAGCTACTCGGTGAGCTCCCAGTGTGAGATACTTGGTGAGTAGCTTGAAGAACTCGAGGTGAGCTACCGACAAGCTCAAGGTGAGTGAAGCTAAGGTGAGCTCCATAGTGAGCTCAAGGTTAGCTAACAAGTGAGCTCCTATGTGAGTTTCTAGGTGAGTTACTCGGTGAGCTCTTGGGTGAGCTCAAGGTGAGCTGGCAGGGAGAGCTATTAGGTGATCTCTGAGGTGAGTTTTAGGATAAGCTCAAGTCAAGCTACTTGTTAAGCTCCCAGCCAAAGTGAGCTACTTGATGAGCTCCAAGGAGTAAGCTCAAAGGTGAGCTCATTAGCAACCTCCGAGGTGAGCTTACATGTTAGCTACCAGATGAGGTCAAGGTGAGTTGGTAAGGTAAGCTCAAGGTGAGTCGGAAATGTGAGCTCAAGGTGAGTTGGTAAGGTGAGCTGTCAGGTGAGCTCCTAGGTGAGTTCCTAAGTGATTTACTCGATGATATCCAATTTGATCTCAACTCAAGCTAATCGAGAGCTCCCAAAAGAGCTCCCAGAAAGCTACTTAGTGTGTTCAAAGTGGTGAGCTCCCAGTGAGCTTCTAGGTGAGCTCCCAAGTGAGCTACTTGGCAATCTCCTAGGTGAGGTCACCAAGTGAGCTCGGTTAGGTCACAAGTAAGCTTAAGTCAACCTACTCAGTGAGCTTCTCGGTGAGGTCCCAAGAGAGCTGTTATGTGAGATCCTACGTGAGTTATTAGGTGAGCTCCTGTGTGAGCTACTTGGTGAGCTACTTGAGGAACTCTAAGGTGAGCTACCAGACAAGGTCAAGGTGGGTTAGTAAGGTGAGCTCCTAAGTGAGCTTAAGGTGAGCTAATAGGTGAGCTCCCATGTAAGCTGGTAAGGTGAGCTGCCATGTAAGTTTTTCGGTGAGCTACTTGATGATCTCTTGGTTGAGCTCAAGTGGAGTTACTCAAGGTGAGCTCCCCGGGTGAGTTCAAGGTGAGCTAGCAAGGTGAGTCTGTCAGTGAGATCCTTGATGACCTTCTTTCCAAGCTCCCAACCGGGCTCCTAGCTGAGCTACTCAGTGAGCTTCCAGGTGAGCTCAAAGGTGAGATTGTCGGTGACATCTGAGTTAAGATTACATGCAAGCTACCAGATGGGCTCAAGTTGAGTTGGCAAGGTGAGCTTAAAATGAGTTGACGAGGTGAACTCAAGGCTAGATGGTAAGGTAAGCTATTAGGTGATCTCCTAGTCGAGTTCTAGGTAAGTTACTTGACGAGCTCCCGTGTGAGCTCAACTCGAGCTGATCGGTGAGCTCCCAAAATAGCTCTAATGTGAGCTACTTGGTGAGCTATTTAGTGAGCTCTAGGTGAGCTCCTAGGCTGAGCTCCCAAGCGAGCTACTTGGCGAGCTCCTAGGTGAGGTCCCCAATGATCTACTCGATGAGCTCATAAGCAAGCTCAAGTCAACCTACTCGATGAGTTGTTCGGTGAGCTACTAGGTGAGCCGTTAGGCAAGCTCACAAGTGAGTGTTAGTCAAGCTCCTAGACGAGCTACTTGGTGAGCGATCAATGAACTCCGATGTGAGCTACCGTGACAAGCTCAAGGTGATTTGGAAAGGTGATCTCTCCTGAGACCTCAAGGTGACCTAGTAAGGCGAGCTGATAGGGAACCTCCAATGTGAGTTGGTAAGGTGAGATGTCAAGTGAGTTCCCATGCAAGTTTTTAGGCAAGTTGTTTGTCAAGCTCTTAGGTGAGCTCAAGTCAAGCTACTTGATGAGCTACTGTGTGAGCTCATGGTGAGCTGGTAAGGAAATCTATCAAGTGAGCTCCTAGGTGAGTTTTTGGGAAAGCTCGAGTCGAGCTTCTCAATGAGTTTTTGGGTGAGCTTCTTACCGACCTCCCAGCCAAGCTCCTAGATGAGCTACTTGGTAAGCTCCCAGGTTAGCTCAATGGTGAGATTGTCGGTAATGTTTGAGATGAGCTTACATACGAGCTACCAAATGAGCTCAAGGCATGTTGGTAATGTGAGATCAAGGTGAGTTGGTAAGGTGAACTTAAGGTGAATTGGTAAGGTGAGCTCTCAGGTGAGCTACTTACCAAGCTCCCAGATGAGCTCCTAGGTGAGCTCCTAGGTGAGCTCCCAAGTAAGCTTAAAGGTGAGCTTGTCAAAAATATGAGGTGAGCTTACATGTGAGCTACCAGATGAGCTCAAGGAAAACTGGCAAGGTGAGCTCAAGGTGAGTTGACAAGGTGAGCTATTATGAAAGCTCCCAGTGAGTTCCTAGGGGTGTTCCCAAGTGAGTTACTCAAAGATCTCCTAGGTGAGCTCAACTCGAGTAGATCGAAAGCTCCAAGAAGAGCTCCCAGGTGAGCTTATCAGAAATCTCTGACGTGAGCTTACATGTGAGCTACCAGATTAGCTCAAGGTGAGTTAGCAAGGTGAACTTAAGTTGAGTTGACAAGGCTAGCTCAAGGTGAGTTGGCAAGGTGAGCTATCAGGTGAGCTCCAAAGTGAGTTCCCAGGTGAGTTACTTGACAATCTTCTCGGTGCACTCACAACCAAGCTCAAGTTAACCTACTCAGAGAGCTACTTAGTGATCTCCCAGGTGAGTTGTTAGGTGAGTTCCTAAGTGAGCTGTTAGGTGAGATACTTGGTGAGCTACTCGATGAACTCTGAGGCAAGCTACCAGATGAGCTCAAGGTGAATTAGCAAGGTGAACTCCTCAGTGAGCTCAAGGTGAGAGCTCCCATAGTGAGTTAGCAAGGTGAGTTATCGGGTGAGCTCCCATGTGAGTTTTTAAGTGAGCTACTTGATGAGTGAGCAATTGAGCTCAAGTCGAGCTGCTTGGTGAGCTCAAGTTGAGTTGGCAAGGTGAGATTTCATGTGATATCCCAGGTGAGTTTCTCAGCAAGCTTAACTCGAGCTACTCAACGAGCTCATGGGTGAGCTACTTGTCGAGCTGAGCTCCTAAGTGAGCTACTCAGTGAGCTCCTAGGTGAGCTCAAAGAAAATATTGTTAGAAATCTCTATGGTGAGCTTACATGTGAGCTACTAGATGAGCTTAAGGTGAGTTGGCAAGGTGAGGTCAAGGTGAGTTTACAAGGTGAGTCATGTCAAGATAGATCCTAGGTGAGTTAGTGCAAGTTACTCGACGAAGCTCTGGGTGAGCTCAACTTGAGGTAATCGGTGAGATCCTAGAAGAGCTCCTAGGTGAGATACTTTATGAGTTTTTAGATGAGCTCCCAGGTGAGCTACTAGGTGATCTCGTAAGTAAGCTACTTGGTGAGCTCCTAGATGAGGTCCATGGTGATTTTCTCGGCAAGAAGGTCACTAGTGAGCTCACAAGTGAGCTCAAGTAAACCTACTCGGTGAGCTTCTAGGTGAGAATTTTGATAAGCTACTCAACAAACTCCAAGGTGAGCTACCAGATGAGCTCAAGGTGAGTTGGGAAGGTGAGCTCCTCAGTGAGCTATTAAGGTGAGCTCCCATGTGAGTTTCTAGGTGAGTTGTCAAGTGAGCTCCCATGGGAGTTTTTTGGGAGCTTGTTGATGAGCTCCGAGGTGAGCTCAAGTCAAGCTACTCGGCGAGCTCCTAGGTGAGCTCAAAGTGAGCTGGAAAGGTGAGCTATGAGATGAGCTCCTAGGTGAGTTTCTAGGCAAGCTCAAGTCAAGATACTCGATGAGCTCATCGGTGAGCTACTTGCTGAGCTCCCATTCGAGCTCCTAGGTGAGATGCTTGGTGAGCTCCTAGGTGAGATCAAAGGTGAGCTCAAGGTGAGTTGGCAAGGTGAGCTCAAGTGAGTTGGGAAGGTGAGCTCAAAGTGAGTTAGCAAGGTGAGATGTCAAGTGATCTCCCAGGAAAGTTATTCGACAAGCTCCTGGGTGACCTCAACTCATGCTAATTGGTAAGCTCTTAAAAGAGCTCAAGGTGAGCTACTTGGAAAGCTATTTGGTGAGCTACTTGGTGAGCTCCCAGGTGAGGTCTCTGGAGAGCTGATCGGTGAGGTCACAAGTGACCTCAAGTCAACCTACTCGATGAGCTACTTAGTGAGCTCCCAGGTGAGCTGTTAGGTGAGTTCCTAGGTGAGCTGTTAGGCAAGCTCCTATGTGAGCTACTTGGAGATTTGATCGATGAACTATAAGGTGAGCTACCAGATGAGCTCAAGGTGAGATAGAAATGTGAGCTCCTCAGTGAGCTCAATGTGAGTTGGCAAGGCATGTTGTCAGTGAGCTCTTGTGTGATTTTTTTAGAGCAAGCTACTTGATGAACTCATGGGTGAGCTCAAGTCGAGTTGCTTGGCCAGCTCTGGGCAAGCTCAAGGTAAGCTAGAAAGGTGAACTATAAGGTGAGCTCCCAGGAGAGTTTTTGGGCAAGCTCAAGTCAAGATTCTCGACGAGCTCCTAGGTGAAGTACTTCCTGAGCTCCCAGGGGAGATCCTAGGTGAGCTACTCTATGATCTCCTAGGTGAGCTCAAAGGTGAGCTTTTCGGTAAGGTGATTTGAGATACAAGTGAGATCAAGGTGAGTTGGAGAGATAAATGAAGATGAGCTCAAGGTGAGTTGGCAAGGTGAATATTTAGAAGAGATCCTAGGTGAGTTCCTCGGTGAGTTACTTGATGAGCTCCTAGGTGAGCTCAACTCAATTTGATCAGTGAGCTCCCATAAGAGCTCTAAGGCAAGCTACTTTATGAGTTTTTGGAAAGATTCCAGTGAAAGCTACTAGGTGAGGTTCCAAGTGAGCTACTTGGAGAGCTCCTAGGTGAGGTACCTGTGAGCTACTTGGTGAACTCACAAGTGAGCTCAAGTAAACCTACTCAGAGAGCTGCTCAGTAAGCTCCCAGGTGAGCTACTCAACAATGTTCGAGGTGAGCTACTAGATGAGCTCAAGGTGAGATGGCAAGGTGAGCTCCTTAGTGAGCTCAAGGGGAGCTGGCAATGAAAGCTCCCATGTGAGTTTCTAGGTGAGCTATAAGGTGAGTTTCAGGATGAGCTACTTGGAAAGCTCTTTGGTGAGCTCAAAGCAAGCTAATAAGGTGAGTGTCAGTGATCTCTAAGAAAAGTTTCAGGATAAGCTAAATTCAAGTTGCTTGTCGAGCTTCCAACCGAGCTCCTTGATGAGCTACTTAATGAGATCCCAAGTGAGCTTGTCAACAATCTCTAAGGAGATCTTACATGTGAGCTACTAGATAAGCTCAAGGTGAGTTGGTAAGGCAAGCTCAAGGTGAGTCGGCAAGGTAAGCTCAATGTGAGTTAGTAAGGTGAGATGTTAGGTGAGCTCATAGGTGAATTCCAAATAGAGTTACTTGATGAGCTCCTGTGTGAGCTCAAATCAAGCTGATCGGTAAGCTCCTAGAAGAGATCCTAGTTGAGAAACTTTGTGAGTTGTTCGGCGAGCTCCCTAGGCGAGCTGCTAGGTGAGCTCCCAAGTGAGATACTTGGAAAGATCCCAAAAAAGGTCCCCGGTGAGCTTTCGGTGAGCTCACAAGTGAGCTCACATCAACCTACTCGGTGAATTTCTCGGTGAGCTCCGTAGAAAGCTTTTAGGTGAGCTCCCAAGTGAGCTACTTGGTGAGCTACTCGATGAATTCGAGGTGAGCTACTAGATAAGCTTAAGGTGGGTTGGTAAGGTGAGATCCTAAGTGAGCTTAAGGTGAGATGATAGGTGAGCTCCCATGGAAGTTGGTAAGGTGAGCTCCCATGTGAGTTTTTAGGCAAGCTACTTGATGAGCTCCTAGGTGAGCTTAAGTCAAGATGCTATTAGGTGAGCTCAAGGTATAGGTGAGAGCTGAGCTCAGTGAGATTCTAGATGAGCTTTCTGAGCTCCTAGATGAGCTCCTAGGTGAGGTGCTCGGTGATCTCCAGTGAGCTCAAAGGTGAGCTTGTCGGTAATCTCGAGGTGAGATTACATGCGAGCTACCAGATAAGCTCAAGGTGAGTGGGCAAGGTGAGATTAAGGTTAGTTTGTAAGGGGAACTCAAGGTGAGTTGGTAAGGTGAGCTATAAGGTGAGATCCTAGTTGAGTTCCCATGTAGGTTACATGACAAGCTCCTGGGTGAGCTCAACTCAAGCTGATCGGTGAGCTCCTAGAATAACTCCCAGTGAGCTGTGAGGAGAGAGATGCTAGGAAAGCTTCTAAGTGATTTACTTGTGGAGTTCCTAGGCTAAGATGCCGATGAGCTACTTGGTGAGCTCGTAAGTGAGCTCAAGTCAACCTACTCAATGAGCTACTAAGTGAGCTCCCTAGTCAAGCTTCCAAGAAAGTCAGTTAGTTGAGCTCCCAAGTGAGCTACTTGGTGAGATGCTCGATGAACTCTAATGTGAGCTACCAGATGAGCTTAAGGTGATTTGGCAAGGTGAGCTCCTCACTGAGCTCAAGGTGAGCTGGTAAGGTGAGCTGATAGGGGAGCTCCCATGTGAGTTGGCAAGGTGAGCTGTCAGGTGAGCTCCCATGAAAGTTTTAAGTGAGCTAATTGATGATCTCCCAGGTGAGTTCAAGTCGAGCTACTCGGTGAGCTCCTGAGTGAGCTCAAGGTGAGTGCAAGGTGAGCTCAAGTGAGCTCCTAGGTGATTTTTTAAGCAAGCTCAAGTCAAGATACTTGATGAGTTCATGGGTGAGCTCCCAGCCAAGCTCCTATGTGTGATACTTGGTAAGCTCTCGAGATGATCTCAAAGGTGAGCTTATATTTATCTCTCGAGGTGAGATTACATATGAGCTACCAAATAAGCTCAAGGTGAGTTGGTAAGGTGAGCTCAAGGTGAGTTGGTAAGGTGAACTAAAGGTGAATTGGAAAGGTGAACTATCAAGAGAGCTCCCACTCGACGAGCTCCTAGGTGAGCTACTTTCCAAGCTCCTAGGTGAGCTCCCAGGTGAGCTCAAAGGTGATCTTGTAAGAAATCTCTAAGGTGAGCTTACATGTGAGCTACCATAGGAGCTCAAGGTGAACTGGCAAGGTGAGCTCAAGGAAAGTTGACAAGGTGAGGTGTTAGGTGAGCTCCCATATGAGTTCCTAGGGGATCTCCCATTTGAGTTACTCAAAGAGCTACTTGGTGATCTCAACTTGAGTGGATCAGTGAGCTCCCAAAAGAGCTCCTAGGTGAGCTTGTCGGTAATCTCTGAGGTGAGCTTACACGTGAGCTACTAGATTATCTCAAGATGAGTTGGCAAGGTGAGCTTAAGGAAAGTTGCAAAGGTGAGCTTAAGGTGAGTTAGCAAGGTGAGCTTTTAGGTGATCTCCAAGGTGAGTTCCTAGGTGAGTTACTCGATGAGCTACTCAGAAAGCTCACAAGCAAGCTGAAGTCAACCTACTCGGAGAGCTACTCGGTGATCTCCTAGGTGAGTATTAGGTGAGTTCTAAGGTGAGATGTTAGGTGAGCTACTTGGCGAGTTACTCAATGAACTCTCGAGATGAGATACCGGACGAGCTCAAGGTGAGTTGGAAAGGTGAAATCTCGGTGAGCTCAAGATGAGCTAAGGAAGTCGAGCGATAGGTGATCTCCTATGTGAGTTGGTCCCAAGAGAGCTATTAGTGAGCTCCTATATGAGTTTTTGAGTGAACTGCTTGACGAGCTCCCAATCGAGCTCAAGTTGAGCTGCTTGTTGAGCTCAAGACAAGTTAGCAAGGTGAGATGTCATGTGATCTCCTAGGTGAGTTTCTAGGAAAGCTTAACTTGAGATACTCGATGAGCTCCTTGGTGAGAGCTACTTTTACGAGCTCCTAGCTGAGCTCCTAGGTGAGCTACTCGGTGAGCTCCCAGGTGATCTCAAATGTGAGCTTGTCGGTAATCTCTGAGGTGAGCTTACATGCCAGCTACAAGATGAACTCAAGGTGACTTGGAAAGGTGAGCTCAAGGTGAGTTTTAAGGCAAATGTGAGCTCAAGGTGAGTTACCAAGTGAGTTACTCGATGAGCTCCTAGGTGAGCTCAACTCGAGGTAATTGGTGAGCTCCCAGAAGAGCTCCCAGGTGAAATACTTTTCGAGCTATTCAGTGAGCTCCCAGGTGAGCTGCTAGGTGAGATCCCAAGTGAGCTACTTTATGAGCTCCTAGATGAGGTCCCTAACGAGTTACTCAGCAAGCTCACTAGAGAGCTCACATGCGAGCTTAAGTTAACCTACTCAACGAGCTACTTGGTGAGTCCCGGTGAGCTCCTGAGGTGAGTGGGAAGATGAGCTCCTCAGTGAGCTCTAGGTGAGCTGTTAAGGAAAGGTCCCATGTGAGTTTCTAGGTGAGCTGTCAGGTGAGCTTCCATGTGATTTTTTGGGTGAACTGCTTGACGAGCTCCCAAGTGAGCTCAAGTTGAGTTACTTAGAGAGCTCTTAGGTGAGCTCAAAGTGAGCTGGCAAGGTGAGCTATTAGGTGAGCTCCCATGTGAGCTCCTAGAGTTTCCAAGAAAGCTCAAGTGGAGCTACTCAATGAGCTCCTAGGTGAGTTACATACCGAGCTCCCAGTTGAGCTCCTAAGTGAGATGCTCGGTGAGCTCTCGGGTGAGGTCGAAGGTCAGCTCAAGGTGAGTTAGCAAGGTGAGCTCAAGGTTAGTTGGGAAGGCAAGCTCAAATTGAGTTGGCAAGGTGAGCTTTCACACGAGCTCCTAGGTGAGTTACTCAATGACCTCCTAGGTGAACTCACTTCATACTAATCAAAAAGCTCCCTAAGATCTCAAGGTGAGCTACTTGGCAAGCTATTTGGTGAGCTCCCATGTAAGCTATTAGGTGAGATCCCAAGTGAGCTACTTGGAGAACTCCAACATGAGGTCCCAGGAGAGCTGATTGGTGAGCTCAAAAGTGAGCTCAAGTCAACCTACTCGGTGAGCTACTAGGTGAGCTCCCAGGTGAGCTGTTAGGTGAGCTCCTAGGCAAGCTACTTGGATATTTACTCGATGAACTCTGAGGTGAGTTACTAGATGAGCTCAAGGTGAGTTGGTAATGTGAGATCCTCAGTGAGCTCAATGTGAGCTGGCAAGGTGAGCTCCCATGTGACTTGGTAAGGTTTGATGTCATGTGATCTCTTGTGTGAGTTTTCGGGTAAGTTTCTTTTGACGAACTCACTAGCGAGCTTGAGTCACATTACTGGTGAGCTCCTAGGTGAGTTTTCAAGAAAGGTCAAGTGAGCTATAAGGCGAGCTCCCAGGTGATTTTTCAGGAAAGCTCAAGTTGAGCCGCTCAACGAGCTCCTAGGTGAGCTACTTGGTGAGCTTCTAGGGGAGCTCCTAGGTGAGCTACTCTATGAACTCCTACGTGAGCTTGGTAATAATGTAAGAGGTGAGCTTACATGTGAGCTACCAGATGAGCTCAAGGTGAGTTGGTAAGGCAAGATCAAGTCAAGTTGGAGAGGTGAACTCAAGGTGAGTTTGCAAGGTGAGTTATTAGGTGAGCTAAGGTGAGTTCTTAGGTGAGTTACTCAATGAGCTCCCAGATGAGCTCAACTCGATATGATCTCATGAGCTCTAGAAGAGCTCCTGTGTGAGGTACTTGGTGAGCTATTCAATGAGCTGCTAGGTGAGGTTCCAAGTGAGCTACTTAGCAAGCTCCCAGGTGAGGTCCCGAGTTGCTGAGTTTCAATGAGCTCCTAGGTGAGCTACTTTGTGAGCTCTCGGTGAACTCCGAGGTGAACTACCATATGAGATCAAGGTGAGTCGGTAGGTGAGATCCTTAGTGAGCTCAAGGCGAGATGGAAGGTGAGCTGAAATGTGAGTTTCTAGGTGAAAGCTATGATGAGTTTCTAGGTGAGCTACTTGGTGAACTCTTGGGTGAGCTTAAGGTGAGCTGGCAAGGTGAGCTATCAGGTGATCTCTGAGGTGAGTTTTAGGACAAGCTCAAGTCGAGATACTTGCTCGAGTTCCAAGCTAAGCTCCTAGGTGAGTCTACTTGATGAGCTCCCGGAGTGAGCTCAAAGGTGAGCTTGTTTTCAATATATGAGGTGAGCTTATATGCAAGCTACTAGATGAGCTCAAGGTGAGTTGGCAAGGCAAGCTCAAAGTGAGTTAAAAAGGTGAGCTCAAGGTGAGTTGGTAAGGTGAGCTATTATGTGATCTCCTACGTGATTCCTAGGAGAGTTTCTCAATGAGCTCCCACACGATCTCAACTTGAATTGATCGGTGAGCTCCCAGAAGAGCTCCCAGATGAGATACTTTGTGAGTTATTCGGTGAGCTCCTAGGTGAGCTCCCAAGTGAGCTACTTGGCAAGCTCCCAGAAGAGGTCCCCGGTGAGCTACTTGGCAAGCTCAAGAGTCATCTCAAGTCAACCTACTCGGTGAACTTCTCAGTGAGCTCCCAAGTGAGTTGTTAGGTTAGCTCCAAGTGAGTTGTTAGGTGAGCTCTAAAGGGAGCTACTTGGTGAGCTGCTCGACGAACTCTCGAGGTGAGTTAGTAGAAAAGCTCAAGGTGGGTTTGCATGGTGAGCTCCCATGTAAGTAAAGTAAGGTGATCTCCCGTGAGTTTTAAGAAAGCTCCTTGATGACCTCGGGAAAGCTACTTGATGAGTCGAGTGAGCTCGGAAGAGTTCTCGGTGAGCTTTTGGTGGGCTGAAAAGGTGAGCTATCAAGTGAGCTCTTCTTTGGTGATTTACATTTCGAGCTCCCAGCTGAGCTCCTAGGTGAGCTACTTGGTGAGCTCCCAGGTGAGCTCAAAGGTGAGCTTGTCAGTAATCTCTGAGGTGAGATTACATGTGAGCTACTAGATGAGCTCAAGGCAAGTTGGCAAACTAAGCTTAAGGTGAGTTAGTAAGGTGAACTCATGGTGAGTTGGTAAGGTGAGCTGTCAGGTGAGCTCCTAGTCAACTTCCCATGTGAGTTACTCAATGAGATCTGGGCGAGCTCAACTCGGTGAGCTTATCGAGCTCCTGAACAGCTCCCAGGTGAGCTACTTGGTGATATTTTAGGTGAGCTCCTAGGTGAGCTCCCAAGCGAGGTACTTGGGACTTTCTAGAGAGGTCCCCGATGAGCTGAGCTGAGCTCATAAGAGAGCTCTACTTAACCTGAACTCAACTACCTGAGCTCCCAAGTGAGTAATTAGGTGAGCTCCCGGGGGAGTTAGGCGAGTCCCGGGGAGCTATTAGTCAAGCTCCTAGGAAACTACTTGCAGAGCTGCTCGATGAACTCTTATGTGAGCTATCAAATGAGCTCATGGTGAGTTGGTAAGGTGAGCTCCTCGGTGAGCTCAATGTGAGCTTATATGTGAGTTCCCAGGCGAGCTGCCATGTAAGTTAGCAAGGTGAGCTATCATGTGAGCTCCCATGTAAGTTTTCAAGTGAGCTACTTGATGAGATTCTAGGTGAGCTCAAGTTAAGCTACTGATGAGCTCTAGGTGAGCTCAAGGTGAGCCGGCAAGGGAGGTATCAGTGAGTGCCTGTGTGAGTTTCTAGGAAAGCTCAAGTCAAGTTGCTCGATGAGTTCCTATGTGAGCTGCTTGCCGAGCTCCTAGCCAAGCTCCTAGGTGAGCTTCTCGGTAATCTCCCAAGTGTGCTCAAAGGAAAGCTTATCGGTAATCTTCGAGGTGAGATTACTTACAACTACCAGATGAGCTCAAGGTGAGTTGGAAAGTTAAGCTCAAGGTGAGTTGGTAAGGATAATTAAAAAGGTGAGCTATCAAGAAATCTCCCAGGTGAGTTACTCGATGAGCTCTTGGGTGAGCTCAACTTGAGCTTATCAGTGAACTCCTAGAAGAGCTCCTAGGTGAGCTACTTGGTGACCTATTTGGTGAACTACTAGACAAGCTCCCAAGTGAGCTACTTGGCGAGATCCTAGGTGAGGTCCCCGGTGAGCTACTTAGTGAGCTCACAAGTGAGCTCATGTCAACCTACTCGGTGAGCTACAAGGTGAGTTACCAGGTGAGATATTAGGTGAGCTCTGAGGTGAGCTACTAAGTGAGCTACTTGGTGAGCTATAAGGTGAGCTCCCAGGTGAGTGCTAGGTGATCTCAAAAGTGAACTACTTGGTGAGATACCTAGTTCGAGGTCCTGGAGATTTGTTTAGTGGGCTTACAAGTGAGATCAAGTCAACCTACTCAGTGAGTTACTCAGTGAGCTTCCAAACAAGCTGCTAGGAAAGATCCCAGGTGAGCTACTTGGTGAGCTACTTGACAAATCATATGTGAGCTATCGATATGCACTCAAGGTGAGGTTACAAGGTGAGCTCCTTAGTGAGCTCAATGCAAGATGGCAAGGTGAGCTCCCATGCAAGTTGGAAAGGTGAACTATCAAGTGAGCTCCCATTTGAGTTTTCAGGCGAGCTACTTGATGAGCTCCCGGGAAAGCCTCAAGTCGAGCTACTCTAAGAGCTCCTGGGTGAGCTACATGCCAAGTTCCCAACCCATCTCCTAGGTGAGCTACTTGTGAGCTCCCAAGTGAGCTCAAAGGCAAGCTTGTCAGCAATCTCTAAGGTCAACTTACATGCGCGCTACTAGATCAGCTTAAGGCGAGTAGGCAAGGTGAGCTTAAGGAGAGTTGGCAAGGCAAGCTCAAGGTGAGTTGGAAAGGTGAGCTATCAGGTGAAATCCCAAGTGAGTTCCCAAGTGAGCTCCCTGACGAGATCTCCCAAGTGATCTACTTGGCAAGTTGTTCCATGATCGGTGACCTCCCAAAAGATCCCCATGTGAGCGAGCTGACCTCACAAGAGAAAGCTCATTCCACGAGTTCCTACTGCAAGATACTAGGTGAGCTCCCAAGTGAGTGGTTAGGAAAGCTCCCAGGTGAGCTACTTGGTAAGCTACTTGATGAAATCTGAGGTGAGCTACCCTGATGGCAAGGTGAGATCCTCCGAGCTCAAGTTTAGCTCAAGGTGACCTCACAAGAGAGCTCCCATGTGAGGTCAAGTTAACCTGAGCTCAAGTGAGCTACTCGGTGAGCTCTGGGTGAGTGGTGAGCAAGCTGAGCTTTTCTAGGTAAGCTCAAGCAAGCTACTCGATGAACTCTAAGGTGAGCTACTTGAGAGATCTCAAAGGTGAGCCACTTGGTGAGCAAGGTGAGCTCCTCAACGAGCTCAAGGTGAGCCGATGCAAGGTGACCTTATAGGTGAGCTCCCATGTGAGTTTTTAGGTGAGGTGGTGAGCTTAATGAGCTTCATGAGAGTGAGCTCTCAAGGTGAGCTCAAGGTCTCAAGGTGAGCAAGGTGAGCCGTGAGCTTTAGGTGAGTGGCGGTGAGCTAGGTGAGCTATCTAGGTGAGCTCCTAGGTGAGTTACTCGATGAGCTCCCAAGTGATCTCAACGTGAGCTAATCAATGATCTCCTAGAAGACCTCTAAGGTTATCTAATTGGTGAGATTTTTAGTAATCTCCCAAGCAAGCTGCTAGGTGAGCTCCTAAGTGAGCTACTTGGCGAGCTCCTAGGTGAGGTCCCTGATGAGCTCACAAGTGAGCTCAAGTAAACCTACTCATTGAGATGCTCGTGAGCTCCTAGGTGAGTTGTTAGGCTAGCTCCTAGGAAAGCTCCTAGGTGAACTATTAGGTGAGCTTCTAGGTGAGCTACTTTGGGAGCTACTTGATGAACTCCGAGGTGATCTACTAGATAAGCTCAAGGTGAGTTGGCAAGGTGAGCTCCTCAGCACGCTCAAGGAAAGATAGCAAGGTGAGTTGATAAGTGAGCTTCCATGCAAGTTGGCAAGGTGAGCTATTAGGTGAGCTCCCATGCAAGTTTTTAGGTGAAATACTTGACGAGTTCTTAGATGATCTCCTAGGTGAGCTACTTGGTGAGTTGAAAGTGAGCTTATCAGTGATCTCTGAGCTGAGCTTACATGTGAGCTACCAGATGAGCTCAAGGTGAGTTGGCAAGGTGAGGTTTTAGGAAACCTCCCAAGTGAGTTCCCAAGTGAGTTACTTGGTGAGCTCCTAGAAGAGCTCCCAGGTGAGCTACTTGACGAGCTATTCGGTGAGCTCCTAGGAGAGCTACTAGGTGATCTCCTAGGAGAGATACTAGGAGAGCTCCCAAGTGAGCTCCCCGACGAGATGCTTGGAATGCTCACAAGTGAACTGACAAGTGAGATAAAGTTAACCTACTCAACGAGCTACTCAGTATGCTCCCAGGTGAGATGTTAGGTGGGCTCCTAGGTGAGCTACTTGGTGAGCTTCTTGAAAAAATATGAGGAAAGCTACCAAATGAACTCAAGGCAAGTTGACAATGTGAGCTCCTCAGCAAGCTCAAGGTGAGATGGGAAGGTGAGCTCCCATATGATTTTATAAGGTGAGCTCCCATGTGAGTTTTCACATGAGCTGCTTGACGAGTTCCCGGGTGAGGTTAAGTTGATTTGCTCAGTGAGCTCCTGGGAAAAGTCAAGGAAAGCTAGAAAGGAGAGCTCCTAGAAGAGCTACTTCATGAGCTCCCAGAAGAGCTACTTGGCAAGCTGCTTGATGAACTCCGAGGTGAGCCACCACATGAGCTTAAGGCCAGTTGAGAAGGTGATCTCCTCCATGAGCTCAAGGTGAGATGGCAAGCCAAGCTCTCATCTAATTTTATAAGGTGAGCTCCCATGTGAGTTTTCACATGACCTACTTAATGAGCTCCCGGTGAGCTCAAGTTTAGCTACTCGAAGCGAGCTCTGGGAAATCTGTCAAGGAGAGCTCCCAGGTGAGTTTTTAGGCAAGCTCAAGTCGAGCTGGTCAACGAGCTCTGTGGTGAGCTTCTTGCCCAGCTCCTAGGTGAGCTACTTGCCAAGCTCCCAGCCTAGCTCCTAGGTGAGCTGCTAGGTGAGCTCCCAGTGAGCTCAAAGGTGAACCCTTTGGCAAGGTGAGCTCAAGGTGAGTTGGCAAGGTGAGTTGTAGGTGAGTTCCTAGGTGAGTTCCTAGTGAGTTACTCGATGAGCTCCCAAGTGAACTTAACTCGAGATGCTCGACAAACTCTAAGGTGAGCTACATTTTGAGCTTAAGGTGAGTTGGCAAGGTGAGCTCCTCATGGAGCTCAAGGTGAGTTGGCAAGGTGAGATGATAGGCGAGCTCCATGTGATTTATCAAGTGAGCTCCCATGTGAGTTTTTAGGTGAGCTGCGAGCTAGCAAGGTGATCTATCAGTGAGTTCCTAGGTGAGTTTTTAGAAAATATCAAGTTGAGCTACTCAAAAGCTCCTAGATGAGATACTTGCTAAACTCCTAGCTGAGCTCCTAGGTGAGCCGCTTGATGAGATGTAAAGTGATCTCAAAGGTGAGCTTTTCGGTAATTTCTTAGGTGAGCTTATATGAGCTACCAGATGAGCTCTAAGTTAGTTGACAAGGTGAGCTCAAGGTGAGTTAGCAAGGCAAGCTCAAGGTGAGTTTTCAAGGTGAGCTGGCAAGGTGAGCTCTTAGGTGAGTTCCCAAGTGCGTTAATCAATAATCTCCCAAATGAGCTCAACTCGAGTTGATCGGTAAGCTTGCAGAAGATGTCCCAAGTGAGCTACTTAGCAAGCTATTTGGTGAGCTCCCAAGTGAGCTACTAGGTGAGCTCCCAAGTGAGCTACTTAGCAAGCTCCCAGGTAAGGTCCCTGGTGAGCTACTTGGTAAGCTCACATGCAAGCTCAAGTCAACCAACTCAGTAAGCTACTTGGTGAGCTCTAAGGTGAGCTCCCAAGCGAGCTGTTAGGCAAGCTACTCAAAAAAATATTAGGTGATCTACCAGATGAGCTCAAGGAAAGTTGGCAAGGTGAGATAAATGAGCTGATAGGTGAGTTGATAGGTGAAATCCCATGCGACTCAAGCAAGGCGTGTTGTTAGGAGAGCTCCCATGTGAGTTTTTGAGTGAGCTCTTGGGTGAGCTCTGGGTGAGCTCAAGGTGAGCTAGCAAGGTGAACTCCTAGGTTAGTTTCTGGGTGAGCTACTAGGTGAGCTCCTGGGTGAGCTCAAGGTGAACTAGAAAGGTGAGCTGTCAGTGAGCTCCTAGGTGATTTTTTAGGGAAGCTCAAGTTGAGATGCTTGACGAAATCTTAGGTGAGCTTGTCATTAATCTCTAAGGTGAGCTTACATGTGAGCTACCAGGTGAGCTAAAGGTGAGTTGGCAAGGTGAGGTTAAGGTGTGTTGGCAAGGAAAGCTCAAGAAGAGTTGGTAAGGTGAGCTATCAGGTGAGATCCCATGTGAGCTACTTCGTAAGTTCCCAGGTGAGGGCCCCAATGAGCTCAAGTCATCTTACTTGATGAGCTATTTGGTGAGCTCCTAGGTTAGCTATTAGGTGAGCTACTTGATGAACTCCGAGGTGAGCTACCAGATGAGCTCAAGGTGAGTTAGTAAGGTGAGATCCTTAGTGAGCTCAGGGTGAGGTGGCAAGGTGAGCTGATAGGTGAGTTCTAATGTAAGTTGTTAGGGTGAACTATCAGGTGAGCTCCTATGTGAGTTTTTCAGGTGAGCTACTTGATGAGCTCTCAGGTGAGCTTAAGTCAAGGTGCTCGGCGAGCTCCTGGGTGAGCTCAAGGTGAGCTAGTAAGGTGATCTATCAGGTGAGCTCCCATGAAATTTTCCTAGGAAGCTCAAGTCGAGCTACTCGAAAAGCTCCTAGGTAAGCTACTTGTGAGCTCCCCACCAATCTACTAGGTGAGCTACTCGGTGAGCTTCCAGGTGAGTTCAAAGGTGATCTTGTCAGGAATATTTGAGGTGAGCTTATATGTAAGCTACCAGATGACTCAAGGCAAGTTAAGGCAAGGCAAGGTGATCTCAGGAGGTAAGTTAGCAAGGTGAGCTGTTAGGTGAACTCCCATGTAAATTCCAAGGTGAGTTACTTGATGAGCTCCCAGGTGAGCTCAACTTGAGCTGATCGTTGACCTCCTAGAAGAGCTCCCTAGTGAGCTACTTTGTGAGTTTTTCGGTAAGCTCCCTAGGTGAGCTGCTAAGTGAATCCCAAGTGAGCTACTTGGTGAGCTCCAAAGTGAGGTCCCTAGTGAGCTTCTCAATAAGCTCACAAGCTAGCTCAAGTCAACCTACTCGATGAGCTTCTCATTGAGCTCCTAGGTGAGCTCCTAGGTGAGCTACTTGGTGAGCTACTTGATGAACTCAGAGGTGAGCTACCAGATGACCTCAAGGTGATTTGGAAAGGTAGGCTCCTCAGTGATCTCAAGGTGAGCTAGTAAGGAAAGATCCAATTCAAGTTGTAAGGTGAGCTATTAGGTGAGCTCCCATGTGAGTTTTTGGGTGAGCTACTTGACGAGCTCAAGGCGAGCTCCCAGGTGAATTTTCATGAAAGATCAAGTCAAGCTGCTCGATGAGCTACTTGTTGAGCTCCCAGCTGAGCTCCTAGGTGAGCTAATTAGTGGGCTCTTAGGCAAAACTCAAAGGTGAGCTTCTAGGTAATGTATGAGTTGAGATTATATGTGAGCCACCGGTTGAGCTCAAGGTGAGTTGGCAAGGCAAGCTATCAGGTGAGCTCCTAGGTGAGTTACTTGACAAGCTCTTGGGTGAGCCCAACTCGAGCTGATTAGTGAGCTCCCAAAAGATCTCCTATGTGATGTACTTAGTGAGTTATTCAGAGAGCTTCTAGGTGAGTTGCTAGATGAGCTACAGAATCATCTACTTGACGAGCTCCTAGGTGAGGTCCTTGGTGAGATGCTCATTAAGCTCCAAGGTGAGATACTTGGCGAGCTACTCGATGAACTCCGAGGTGAGCTACTAGATGAGATCAAGGAAAGTTAGCAAGGTGAGATCCTTAGTGAGCTCAAGGTGAACTGGCAATGTGAGCTCCCATGCGAGTTTCTGGGTGACCTATATGGTGATTTTTTGGGTGAGCTACTAAGTGAACTCTTGGGTGAGCTCATGGTGAGCTTGGAAAGGTGAGATGTTAGGTGATCTCTAAGGTGAGTTTCAGGATAAGCTCAAGTCGAGATACTTTCTAAGCTCCTAGGTGAGCTACTTGATGAGCTCCCAGCTGATCTCAAAGGTGAGCTTGTTGGTAATCTCGAGGTGAGACTTACATGCAAGATACTAGATGAGATCAAGGTGAGTTGGTAAGGCAAGCTCAAAGTGAGTCGACAAGGTGAGCTCAAGGTGAGTTGGTAAGGTGAGTTGTTAGGTGAGCTATTACATGAGTTTCTAGGAGAGTTACTCAATGAGCTCACACGTGAGCTCAACTCGAACTGATCGGTGAGCTCTAGAAGAGCTCCCTGTGTGAGCTATTTGGCAAGTTGTTTGGTGAGCTCCCGGTGAGCTCCCAAGTGATCTACTTTGTAAGATCCCAGGTGAGGTCCCGGTGATCTACTTGGTGAGCTCATTAGTGAGCTCAAATCAACCTACTTGACAAACTTCTCGGTGAGCTCCCAAGTGAGCTGTTAGGTGAGCTCCTAGGTGAGTTATTAGGTGAGCTCCAAAGGGAGCTACTTGGTGAGCTTCTCGACAAACTTTGAGGTGAGCTACTAGAAAGCTCAAGGTGGGTTGGCAAGGTGAGCTTAAGCTAAGCTGATAGGTGAGCTCCCATGTAAGTTGGTAAGGTGAGCTCACATATGAGTTCTCAGGTAAGCTACTTGATGAGCTCCTGGGTGAGCTCAAGTCGAGCTACTCAGTGAGCTCCTGGGTGAGCTCAAGGTGAGCTGGCAAGGCCACCTATCACGTGAGCTCTTGGGTGAGCTAATTTTTGAGCTCCGAGCTAAGCTTCTAGGTGAGCTACTCGGTGAGCTCCCAGGTGAGCTCAAAGGTGAGCTTGTCGGTAATCTCTGAGGTGAGATTACATGTGAGCTACTAGATGAGCTCAAGGTGAGTTAGCAAGGTGAGCTCAAGGTGAGGTGGTAAGGTGAGCTGTCAGGTGAGCTCCCAGGTGAGTTCCCATGTGAGTTACTTGACAAGCTCCTGGGTGAGCTCAACTTGAGATGATCGGTGAGCTCCAAGAAGAGCTGCCAGGTGAGCTACTTGGCAAGTTATTGGGTGAGCTCCCGAGTGAGCTGTTAGGTGAGCTATCGAGTGAGCTACTTGGTGAGCTCCCAAGAGAGGTCCCCGATGAGCTACTCAGCAAGCTCACAAGTGATCTCAAGTTAACCTACTCGGTGAGCTACTTGGTGAGCTCCTAGGTGATTTTTTAGGTGAGCTCCTAGGTTAGCTGTTAGTCAAGTTCCCAAGCGAGCTACTTGGCAAGCTATTTGATGAACTCTTATAGGGGAGCTCCCATGTGAGTTAGCAAGGAAAGCTGTCAAGTGAGCTCCCATGCATGTTTTTGGGTGAGTTATTTGATGAGCTCCCAGGTGAGCTCAAGTTCATTGAGCTCCTAGGTGAGCTCCCAGACGAGCTACTTGGTGAGCTGCTTGACAAATTCTGAGGTGAGCTATAAGATGAGCTTAAGGTGAGTTAGTAGCGTGAGCTCGTCAAGCTTAAGGTGAGCTCCTCATCAAGCTTAAGGTGAGCTATCAAGGTGAGAGGATAGGTGAGATCCCATCTAAGTTGGTAAGGTGAGTTGTTAGGCAAGCTCCCATGTGAGTTTTCTTGTGAGCTGATTGACAAGCTCCCAAGAGAGCTACTTGACAAGCTCCTAGGTGAGCTCATGTTGAGCTATTTGATGAGCTCCTAGGTGAGATCAAGGTGAGATGGCAAGGTGAACTATCAAACAAGCTCCTAGGGGAGTTTTTAGTAAATCTCAAGTCGATCCTAGTCAACGAGGTCCTAAGTGAGCTACTTGCCGAGCTCCATACTGAGATCCTAATTGAGCTACTTTGTGAGCTACCAAGTGAGCTCAAAGGTGAGCTAGTTTGCAAGGTGAGATCAACTCGAGTAAATTGGTGATCTCCCAGAAGAGCTCCCATGTGAGCTACTTTTTGAACTATTCAGTGAGCTCCTAGGCAAGCTTGCTAGGCAAGCTCCCAAGTGAGCTACTTGGTGAGCTCCTAGGCGAGGTCCCTAGCAAGCTGCTTGATGAGCTCAAAAGTGAGCTCACAAGTGAGGTCAAGTAACCTACTTGGTGAGCTCCTAGGAAAGCTGTTAGGTGAGATCTCAAGTGAGCTATTAGGAAAGGTCCCAGGTGAGCTACTTAGAGAGCTACTTGACAAACTCTAAGGTGAGCTACCTTCCAAGCTCAAGGTGAGTTAGCAGGGTAAGCTCCTCATTGAGATCAAGGTGAGTTGGTAAGGTGATCTCCCATGTGAGTTTTTAGGTGAGCTCCCATGTGAGTTTTTGGGTAAGTTGTTTGATGAGCTCCCTGGTGATCTAAAGTTGAGTTGCTTGGTGAGCTCCTGGGTGAGCTCAAGATGAGCTAGGAAGGTGAGCTATAAGGTGAGTTCCTAGGTGAGTTTCTAGGAAAGGTTAAGTCGAACTACTCGATGAGATCCTGGGTGAGCTTCTTGTCGAGCTCAAAGTTGAGATCTTAGGTGAGCTACTCGGTGAGATCCCAAGTGAGCTCAAAGGTGAGCTACTCGGTGAGATTAGTGAGCTCAAAGGTAGGTGAAATCTCTTAGGTGAGCTGACATGTGAGTTACCATATGAGCTCCAGGTGAGTTGGAAAGGTGAGCTCAAGGTTAGTTGGCAAGGTGAGCTCAAGATGAGTTAGTAAGATGAGTTGTTAGGTGAGCTCCCATGAGAGTTCCCAGGTGAGTTACTCGATGAGCTCTTAGGTGAGCTCAACTCAATTTGATTGGTGAGCTCCCAGAAGAGCTCCCAAGTGAGCTAATTGGTGAGCTATTTGGCGAGATCCTAGGTGAGCTATTACGTGAGCTCCTAAGTGAGCTACTTAGTGAGCTCCCAAGTGAGGTCCTCGGTGAGCTGCTTGGAAAGCTCACATGCAAGCTCATGTTAACGTACTTGGTGAGTTGCTCGGTGAGCTCCTAGGTGAGTTATTAGTTGAGTTCTTAGGAACCCGATAGCAAGCTACATGGTGATCTACTCAACAAACTCTTAAGTGAGCAACCAGATGAGCTCAAGGTGAGTTGGCAAATTGAGCTCCTCAGGGAACTCAAGTCGAGCTGGCAAGGTGAGCTCCCATGTGAGTTTTTAGGTGAGATGAGTTGGTAAGGTGAGTTATCAGGTGAGCTCCCATGAATTTTTTTATGTGATCTTCTTGACAAGCTCCCGAGTGAGATCAATTTGAGCTACTCGGTGAGCTCCTGGGTGAGCTCAAGGTGAGCTAGAAATGTGAGCTATTAGGTGACCTCCGTGTGAGTTTCGGGAATGCACAAGTCGAGCTACTTGAAGAACTCCGGGTGAGCTACTTTCCAAGCTCCCATCCAAGCTTCTAGGTGAGCTATTTAGTGAGCTCCCAGAAAGCTCAAAGGTGAGCTTGTTAGCAAGAATCTCCGAGGTGAGCTTACATATAAGCCACCTAGATTGAGCTAAGGGTGTGTTGGCAAGGTGAGCTCAAGGTGAGTTAGTAAGGTGATCTCAAGGGAGTTGGAAAGGTGAGCTATCAAGTGAACTCCCTAGGTGAGTTACTTGATGAGATCCTAGGTGAGATCAACTCGAGCTTATCAGCAAGCTCCTAGAAGAGCTCCTAATCTAGCTACTTAGTGAGCTATTTGGTGAGCTCCCAGGTGAGCTGCTATGTGATCTCACAAGTGAGCTACTTGGTGACCTCCCAGGCAAGGACCCCAATGAGCTACTCCGTGAGCTCACAAGTGAGCTCAAGTCAACCTACTCACAAAGTTTCTCAGTGAGCTCCTAGGTGAGCTATTACGTGAGCTCCCATGTGAAGCTGTTAGGTGAGATACTCTACGAACTCGAGGTGAGCTGCCAAAAAGCTCAAGGTGAGATGGCAAGGTGAGCTCCTTAGTGAGCTCAAGGTGATGGCAAGGTGAAATCCCATGCGAGATGACAAGGAAAGCTATTAGGAAAGCTCCTATGTGAGTTCTTAGGTGAGCTATTTGACAAGCTCTTGGGCGAGCTCCTGGCAAGCTCAAGGTGAGCTCCCGGGCAAGGTGAGGTAGTAAGGTGAGGTGAGTCAGTGAGCTCCTAGGTGAATTTCTAGGGAAGATTAAGTTGAGCTGCTCGACAAGCTCCTAGGAAAGCTACTTGTTGAGCTCCCAGCTGAGATCCTAGGTGAGGTGCTCGATGAGCTACCAGGTGAGCTCAAAGGTGAGCTTGTTAAAAATCTCTAAGGTGAGCTTACATGTGAGCTACCGGATGAGCTCAAGGTGAGTCTCAAGGTGAGCTCAATGTAAGTTTGCAAGGTGAGCTCAAGGTAAGTTGGCAAGGGGAGCTATCGGTGAGATCTCAGGTAATTTCCTAGGTGAGTTACTTGATGAGCTCCTAGGTGAGCTCAACTCGAGTTGATCATTGAGCTCCCAGAAGAGATCCCTAGTGAGCTACTTTATGTGCTATTCGGTGAGCTCCCAGGTGAGCTACTAGGTGAGCTCCCAAGTGAGCTACTTGGTAAGCTCCCAGGTGAGGTCCTTGGTGAGCTAATAGGTGAGCTCACAAGTGAGCTCAAGTCAACCTACTCAGTGAGATTCTCGTTGAGCTCCCAGGTAAGTTGTTAGACAAGCTCCCATGCTAGCTAACTTGGTGAGCTTCTAATGAAATTAGAGGTGAGCTACAAGATGAGCTCAAGGTGAGTTGGTAAGGTGAGCTCCTCAGTGAGCTCAAGGTGATCTGGTAAGGTGAACTGATAGGTGAGCTCCCATGCAAGTTGGTAAGGTGAGCTCCCATGTGAGTTTTTGTTGTGCATTTTAACGTGCTCAAGTTAAGATACTTAGTGAGCTCCAGGTGAGCTCAAGGTGAGGTGGAAAGGTGACCTATAGGTGAGCTCCCAAGTGAGTTTCCATGCAAGCTCAAGTCAAGTTGCTAGATGAGCACCTAGGTGAGCTACTTGCCGAGCTCCCAGCTGAGCTCTAGGTGAGCTGCTCGGTGGGCTCTTAGGTGAGCTCAAAGGAGAGATTTTAGGAAATGTCTAAGATGAGATTATATATGAGCTACTAGATGAGCTCAAGGCAAGTTATCAAGGCAAGATGTCAAGTGAGGTGAGTTCCCAAGTGTTTTTCAACAAGTTCTTGGGTAAGATTAATTCGAGCTGATCGGTGAGCTCCCAAAAGAGCTCCTAGGTGAGCTACTTGGTGAACTATTCGGCAAGCTCCTAGGTGATTTTTTAGGTGAGCTCCCAAGTGAGCTACTTAGTGAGCTCCTAGGTGAGGTCCCCAGCAAGCTCACAAGTGAGTTGTTAGGTGAGCTCCGAGGTGAGTTCTTAGGTGAGCTCCTAGGTGAGCTACTTGGTGAGATACTCGATGAACTTTGAGGTGAGCTACTAGATGAGCTCAAGGTAAGTTGTCAATGTGAGCTCCTTAGTGAGTACAAGGTGAGCTGTTAAGGAAAACTCCCATGTGAGTTTTTAGGTGAGCTACTTAACGAGGCTCTTGGATGAGTTGTGATTTCCCAGGTGAGTTACTCTATGAGCTCCTAGGTGAGATTAAATTGAGATGATTGGTGAAGAGATCCTAGGTGATCTACTTAACAATTTTTTGTGAGCTTCTAGGTGAGCTATTAGGTGAGCTCCTATGTGAGCTACTTAGTATACTCCCATGTGAGGTCCTCGGTGAGCTCACAAGTGAGCTCAAGTCAACTTACTCGACGAGCTACTCAGTGAGCTCCTAGGTGACCACTTAAGTGAGCTACTTGGGAAAATACTTTAAAATATTTGAGGTGAACTATAAGAAATGCTCAAGGTGAATTGGCAAGGTGATCTCTAAGAAATCTCCCATGTGAGTTTATGGGTGAGCTATCGAGTGAGCTCCCATGTGATTTTTCGGTCGAGCTGCTTGACATGAGGTGAGCTCAAGTCAAGCTGCTTGGTGAGCTCCTATATGAGCTCAAGGTGAGTTGGCAAGGTTAGCTGTCAGGTGAGCTCCCAGGTGATTTTTTGGGTAAGCTGTCAGGTGAAATCCAATACAAATTTTTAGGTGAGCTACTTCATGAGCTCCTAAATGAGCTATGAGTTCCTAGGTGAGCTACTTGATGAGCTCCTGCGTGAGATCAAATCAATATGATTGGAGAGCTCCCGGAAGATCTCCTAGGTGAGTGACTTGACAAGGTATTTGGTGAGATTCTAGGTGAGTTGTTAGGTGACTCCCAAGTGAGCTACTTGGTGTGTTCCCATGTGACGTCCCCAAGAAGCTCAAAAGTGAGCTCAAAGTGAGCTAGAGTCATCTTACTTGACAAGCTACTTGGTGAGCTCCTAAGTGAGCTCTTAGGTGAGCTACTTAGTGAGCTACTTAATGAACTCTAAGGTGAGATACTAGATAAGCTCAAGGTGAATGGCAAGGTGATCTCCTAAGCAAGCTCAAGGTGAGTTGGCAAGGTGAGCTGATAGTGACCTCCCACATGAGTTTCTGGTTGAGCTATCAGGTGAGCTCCCATGCGAGTTTTTGGGTGAGTTTCTTGATGAACTCCTAGGTGAGCTCAAGTCAAATAGCTAGCAAGGTGATTTATCAAGTGAGTTCCTAGGTGATTTTCTGGGAAAGCTCAAGTTGAGCTACTTGAGGAGATCCTAGGATTGCTGCTTATTGGTAATATTTTAGGTTAGTTTACATGTGAGCTACCAAATGAGCTAAAGGTGAGATGGAATGAAATTTAAGGGGTGTTGGCAAGGTGAGATTTCAAGCGAGCTCCCACGTGAGTTCCCAGGTGAGTTACTTGATGAGCTCTCAGGTGAGCTCAACTTGAGATGATCGGTGAGCTCTCAGAAGATCTCTCATGCAAGTTACTTGGCGAGCTATTCCATGAACTCTAAGGTAAGCTATTAGGAAAGCTCCCAAGTGAGCTACTTGGTGAGCTCCCAGTCGAGTCCCTAGTGAGCTGCTCGTGAGCTCACAAGAGCTCAAAAGTAAACCTACTCAGTGAGCTGCTTGGTGAGTTCCTAGGTGAGCTGTTAGGTGAGCTCTAGGTGAGTCATTAGGTGAACTCCCAGTGAGGTACTTGGCTACTCGATGAACTTTATGGAAAGCTACCAGATGAGCTCAAAGTGAGTTGGAAAGGTGAGATCCTCAGCAAGCTTAAGGTGAGCTAGCAACGTGAGCTAATAAGTGAGCTCCCATTTAAGTTTATAGGTGAGCTATCAGGTGAGCTCCCATGTGAGTTTCCAAGTGAGGTATCAGGTGAGTTCCCATGTGAGTTTTAGGGTGAGTTTTTTAATGAGCTCCCGGGTGAGCTCAAGTCGAGCTATTCAGTGAGCTCCTAAGTGAGCTTAAGGTGAGGTGGCAAGGTAAGCTATCAGGTGAGCTCTCAGGTGAGATTGTGGGAAAGCTCAAGTCAAGATACTCGATGAGCTCCTTGGTGAGAGCTGCTTGATGAGCTCCCAGCTGAGCTCCTAGGTGAGCTACTTGGTGAGTTCCCAAGTGAGCTCAAAGGTGAGCTTATCATAAATATTTGAGGTGAGCTTATGTGTAAGATACCAGATGAACTCAAGGTGAGTTGGCAAGGTGAATTATAGGTGAGCTCCCAGGTGAGTTCCTAGGTGAGTTACTTGACAAGCTTCAGGTGACCTAAACTTGAGCTGATCGGTGAGCTCCTAAAAGAGCTCCCAGGTGAGCTACTTAGTGAGCTCCTAGGTGAGGCTTTAGGGGAGCTCCCAAGTGAGCTGTTAGTCAAGTTCGTAAGTGAGCTACTTAGTGAGATGCTTGATGAACTCTGATAGGGGAGCTTATAGGGGAGCTCCCAGGTGAGTTGGCAAGGCAAGCTGTCATGCAATCTCCCATGCACATTTTTCAAGTGAGCTACTTGAAGATCTCCCAAGAGAGCTCAAGTAAAGCTGCTAAAAATCTCCTTGATGTGCTCAAGGTGAGCTTGAAGGTAAGATATCGGTGAACTCCCTAGGTGAGTTTTTGGGAAAGCTCAAGTCGAGCTACACGATGAGCTCCTAGGTGAGCTACTTACGAGCTTCCATCCGAGCTCCTAGGTGAGCTCAAAGGTGAGCTTTTCAGGAATATCGAGGTTAGCTTACATGTGAGCTACAAGATGAGTCAAGGTGAGCTAGCAAGCAAGGTGAGCTCAAGGTGAGTTAGCAAGGTGAGCTGTTAGGCAAGCTCCTAGGTGAGTTCCCAGGTGAGTTACTCGAAGAGATCTAGTGCGAGCTCAACTCGAGATGATTGGTGAGCTCTCAGAAGATCTCCCAGATGAGCTTGTTAGTAATCTCTGA
The DNA here is from genome assembly GCA_018340775.1 of Taxus wallichiana var. yunnanensis. Classification (NCBI taxonomy): domain Eukaryota; kingdom Viridiplantae; phylum Streptophyta; class Pinopsida; order Cupressales; family Taxaceae; genus Taxus; species Taxus wallichiana. The sequence goes on along the minus strand of CM031237.1, from coordinate 27,697,210 downwards.
GGTGAGCTTACATGTAAGTTACCGATTAGCTCAAGGTGAGTTAGAAAGGTGAGCTCAAGGCAAGTTGCAAGGTGAGCTCAAGGTGAGATTGCAAGGTGAGCTGTCAAGTGAGCTCCAAGACGTGTTCATAGGTGAGTTACTTGATGAGCTGCTCAATAAGCTCACAAATAAGCTCAAGTCAACCTACTCGGTGAGCTACTCGGTGATCTCCTAGGTGAGTTGTTAGGTGAGTTACCAGGTGATCTGTTAGGCAAGCTTCTTGGTGAGCTGCTCGATGAACTCTAAGGTGAGCTATGACATGAGCTCAAGGTGAGTTCACAAGGTGAACTCCTAGTGAGCTCAAGGTGAGCTAGTAAGCTGAGCTGATAGGTGAGCTCCCATGCAGTTGGCAAGGTGATCTCGTCAAGAGAGCTCCCATGTGAGTTTTTAGGTGAGATATTTGATGAGCTCCCGATTGAGCTCAAGTCAAGATGCTCAACGAGCTCAAGGCAAGTTGGAAAGATGAGCTCCTAGGTGAGCTACTTTCCAAGCTCCCAGCTGAGCTCCTTGGTGAGATTCTCAGTGAGATATTAGGTGAGCTAGAGGTGAGCTTGTTGGTAATCTCTAAGGTGATCTTACATGTGATCTACTAGATGAGCTAATGTGAGTTGGAAAGGCAAGCTCAAGGTGAGTTGGCGATGTGAGCTATCAGGCTATCTCCCAGGTGAGTTACCAAGTGAGTTACTGACAAGCTCCCAGGTGAGCAGCTAGGTGAGCTCCCAAGTGAGATACTTGGTGAGCTCCCAAGTGACGTCCCCAGTGAGTTACTTGATGTGCTCACTAGTGAGCTCACAAGTGAGCTCAAGTTAACCTACTCGGTGAGCTTCTTGATGAGCTCTTAGGGAGCTAATTGATGAGCTACTCAAAAACTCTGAGGTAAGCTACAAGATGAGTTCAAGGTGAGTTGGGAAGGTGAGCTCCTCATAGAGCTCAAGGCGATCATATAGGTGAGCTCCCATGCAAGTTTCTGGGTGAGTTATTAGGTGAGCTCCCATGTGAGTTTTTGGGTGAGCTACTTGATGAGCTCTAGGTGAGCTCAAGTCAAGCTACTCAACGAGATTCTGGGTGAGCTACTGTCAAGCTCCTAGGTGAGCTACTCTGAACTCCCATGTGAGCTCAAAGGTAATCTTATCAGCAATCTCTGAGGTGAGCTTACATGCGAGGGACTAGATGAGCTCAAGGTGAGGGACAAGGAAAGATCAAGGTGAGTTATCAAGGTGAGCTCAAGGTGATTTCACTTGGTGAGTTATCAAGTGAGCTCCCAAGTGAGTTACTTGATTTGATCCTAGGTGAGCTCAACTTGAGCTAATCGGCTAGCTCCTAGAAGAGCTGCAGGTGAGCTACTTGAAGAGCTATTCGGTGAGCTCCCAGGAAAGCTGCTAGGTGAGCTCCCAAGTGAGCTACTTGGTGAGCTCCTAGGCGAGGTCCCGGTGAGCTGGTGGTAAACTCACAAGTGAGCTCAATTCAACCTACTCAATGAACTCCCGGATGAACTCTAGATGAGCTATTAGGCAAGCTCCTAGATGAGCTACTTGGTGATTTTCTTGATGAAATATGAGGTGAGATACCACATGAGCTCAAGGAAAGTTGTAATGTGAGCTTGAGCTCCACGTGAGTTGGCAGTTGAGAAAGCTATTAGGTGAGCTCATCAGGTGAGCTCCCATGTGAGTTTTTGGGTAAGCTTCTTGATGAACTCACGGGTGAGCTCAAGTCAATTTGCTCGGTGAGCTCGGTGAGCTCGGGTGAGCTCAAGGTGAGTGGCAAGGCAAGCTATAAGGTGAGCTCCTAGTCGAGTTTCCAGGAAAGCTCAAGTCGAGCTGCTTGATGAGCTCCTGGGTGAGCTACTTGTCAAGCTCTTAGGTGAGCTTCTCTGTGAGCTCCTAGGTGAGCTCAAAGGTAAGCTTTTTAGTAATATTTGAGGTGAGATTACATATGAGCTACTAGATGAGCTCAAGTTGAGTTGGCAAGGTGAGTTCAAGTTAAGTTGAAAATGTGAGCTCAAGGTGAGGTGGTAAGGTGAGCTATCGATGAGCTCTTAGGTGATTTTCGCAGTGATTTACTAGATGAACTCCTAGGTGAGCTCAACTCGATTTGATAATGAGCTCCCTAAAGAGCTCCTAGGAGAGCTACTAGGCTAGCTTCTAGGTAAGCTGCTAGGTGAGCTTCCAAGTGATCTACTTGGCAAGCCTAAGTGAGTCCCCGGTGAGCTGCTCGGTGAGCTCACAAGTGAGCTCAAGTCAACCCACTCAAAGACCTTCTCAGTGAGCTCTCGAGTGAGCTACTTGGTGATTTACTCGATGAACTCCAAGGTGAGCTACCAGAAATGAGCTCAAGGTGAGTTGGCAAGGTGACCTCCTTACTAAGCTCAAGGCGAGCTAACAAGGTGAGCTCCCATGTGAGTTTTTAGATGAGTCTGTAGGTGAGTTTTAGGTGAGCTACTCGGTGAGTCTCTTGGGTGAACTCAAGGTGAGCTGGCAAGTTTGAGCTATCGAGGTGATCTCTAAGGTGAGTTTTCGAGACAAGCTCAAGTTGAGTTACTCGAGGCACTGATGAGCTCTATCTGATCTCCTAGGTGAGTACTCGAGTTGAGCTCCTAGGTGAGCTCAAAGGAAAGCTTATTAGTAATCTCTAAGGTGAGCTTACATGCAAGCTACAAGATGAGCTAAAGGTGAGTTGGCAAGGTGAGCTCAAGGTGAGTTGGAAAGGTGAGGTAAAGGTGAGTTGGCAAGGTGAGTTGTCAAGTGAGCTCCTAGAAAGTTCCCAGGAAAGTTACTCAATGAGCTCCCGGGTGAGCTCAACTCAAGATGATTAGTGAGCTTCCATAAGAGCTCCTAGGCAAGCTACTTGGTGAGCTATTTGGTGAGCTCCTAGGTGAGCTACTAGGTGAGCTCCCAAGTGAGCTCAAGTCAACCTACTCAGTGAGCTGCTCGGTGAGCTCCCATGAAAGCTGTTAGGTGAGCTCCAGGTGAGCTACTTGGTTAGCTACTCAAAGAACTCTGAGGAAAGCTACCACACAAGATCAAGGTGAGTTAGAAAGGTGAGCTCCTTAATGGGCTCAAGGTGAGCTAGCAAGGTGAGTTGATAGTTGAGCTCCCATGTGAATTAGTAAGGTAAGCTATCAGGTGAGCTCCCATACAAGTTTTCAAGTGAGCTGCTTGAAGAGCTCTTGGGAGAGCTCAAGTTGAGCTACTCGGCAAGCTCTGGGTGAGCTCAAGGTGAACTAGCAAGGTGAGCTATCACGTGAGCTCCCAGGTGATTTTCTTGGTAAGCTCCATTCGAGCTGCTTCATGAGCTCCTAGGTGAGCTACTTGCCGAGCTACTCGGTGAGCTCCAAGAAAGCTCAAAGGTAAGCTTTTGGAAATCTCTGAAGTGAGCTTATATGTGAGCTAGTAGATGAGCTCAAGGTGAGTTAACAAGGTGAGCTTTTAGGTGAGCTCCTAGGTGAGTTCCCAGGTGAGTTCTCGCGAGCTGAGTGACTCAACTTGCTGATGAGCTCCTAGAGGAGCTCCCAGGTGAGCTATTCAGTGAGCTCCCATGCATGCTGTGAGGAAAGCTCCCAATTGAGCTACTTGGTGAGCTCCCAGGTGAGGTCCATGGCAATCTACTCGGTGAGCTCACAAGTGAGCTCAATTCAACCTATTCGTTGAGTTACTCGGTGAGCTCCCATATAAGCTTTTAGGAAAGATACTTGGTGAGCTACTTGAAAATCTCGAGGTGAGATACCAAACAAGCTCAAGTTGAGTTGGCAAGGTAAGTTCCTCATTGAGCTCAAGGTGAGATTCCATGCAAGTTTTCAGGTGAGCTACTTGGTGAGCTCCCGAGCAAGCTCAAGTCGAGATGCTTGGTGAGCTCCTAGGTGAGTTCAAGATAACTTGGCAAGGTGAGTTGTAGGCGAGCTTCCAGGTGAGTTTCAGGAAAGCTCAAGTCAAGCTACTCGATGAGGTCATAGGTGAGCTACTTATCGAGCTCCTAGCCAAGCTCCTAGGTGAGCTTCTCATGAGCTCCCAGGTGAGCTCAAAGGTGATCTTGTCATTAATCTCTGAGGTGATCTTACATGTGAGGTACCAGATGAGCTCAAGGTGAGTTGGCAAGGTGAGCTCAAGGTGAGTTGGCAAGGTGAGCTAGAGGTGAGTTGGTAATGTGAGCTATCAAGTGAGCGAGCCTGTGTGAGTTCCTAGGTGGTGAGTTACTCCATGAGCTCCTAGGTGAACTTAACTCAAGTTGATCCGTGAGCTCCCAAAAGAGCTCCTAAATAAGCTACTTGGTGAGTTGTTAAGTGAGCTCCCACGTGCATTTCTATGTGAGCTCCCAAGTGAGGTACTTGGTGAGGTGCTGGTGAGCTCACAAGAAAGCTCAAGTCAACCTACTTAGCTGAGCTACTTGGTGAGCTACCAAGTGAGCTATTAGGTGAGCTCCTAGGCAAGCGTTATGTGAGATCCCAAGAGAGCTAATTAGTGAGATGCTCGATGAAATTCTAATGCTAGGTACCAAATGAGCTCAAGGCAAGTTGGGAAGGTGAGCTTCTCTGTGAGCTCAAGGTAAGTTGGCAAGGTGAGTTCCCATGTGAGTTAGCAAGGCAAGCTATCAAGTGAGCTCCCATTTGAGTTTTAAGGTGAGACTTGACGAGCTCCTAGGTGATCTCAAGTCAACCTACTCGGTGAGCTCCTTGGTGAGCTCAAGGTGAGTTGGCAAGGTGAGCTGTCAGGAAAGCTCCTAGGTGAGTTTCTGGGAAATATCAAGTTGAGCTACTCGATGAGTTCTGGGTGAGCTACTTGTAGAGCTCCTAGTCAAGAAACTAGGTGAGCTACTTGGTGAGCTCTTAGGTGACCTCAAAGGTGAGCTTTTTAACAATCTCTTAGGTGAGCTTACATATGAGCTACCAGATGAGCTCAAGGTGAGTTTGAAAGGTGAGCTCAAGGTGAGTTGGTGAGGTGAGATTCCAAGAGCTCTCGGGTGAGCTACTTGGTGAGCTATTTAGTGAGCTCCTAAGAGAGCTACTAGGCAAGCTCCCAAGTGAGCTACTTGGTGATCTCCCATGCAAGGTCCCTAGCGAGCTGCTCATTGAACTCACAAGTGACCTTAAGTAAACCTACTTGGTGAGCTCATAGGTGAGCTGTTAGGTGAGTTGAAAAGATGAGCTCCTTAGTGAGCTTAAGGCAAGCTAACAAGGTGAGCTCGTATGAGAGTTAGAAATGTAAGCTGTCAGGTGAGCTCCCGTGCAAGCTTTCAGGTGAGCTACTTGACGAGCTCCCAAGTGAGCTCAATTCATGCTACTTGGTGAGCTCCTAGGAAAGCTAAGGTAAGGCTGGAAAGGAAAGCTATTAGGTGAGCTCCTAAACAAGCTCAAGTCAAACTACTCGATGAGCTCCTAGGTGAGCTACTTTTCGAGCTCCCAGCCGAGCTGCTAAGTGAGCTTCTCGGATGAGCCCAAGGTGAGCTCAAAGGTGAGCTTATCGGTAATCTCTGAGGTGAGCTTACATGCAAGCTACTAGATGAGCTCAAGGTGAGTTGGCAAGGTGAGTTCAAGGTGAGTTGCAAGCTAAAGGTGAGTTGCAAGGTGAGTTATCAGGTGACCCCCAAGATGAGTTACTTGACAAGTTCCCGGGTGAGCTCAACTTGAGTTGATCAGTGTGATATAAGAAGAGCTCCCATGTGAGCTACTTCGTGAGATTTTGGCAAGTTCCTAGGTGAGATGCTAGGTGAGATCCCAAGTGAGCTACTTGGAAAGCTCCCAAGTGATGTCCCTAACATGATTCTCGGTGAGTGACAAGAGAGCTCACAAGTGAGCTCAAGTCAACCTACTTGGAGAGCTACTCGGTGAGCTCCCAGGAGAGCTTTTAGGTGAGCTCCCAAGCTAGCTACTTGGGGAGCTACTCGAAAAACTCTGAGGTGAGCTACAAGATGAGCTCAATGTGAGTTAGCAAGGTGAGCTGCTAAGCGAGCTCAAAGTGAGTGGGTAAGGTGAGCCCCCATGTTAGTTTCTAGGTGAGCAATCAAGAAAGCTCCCATGCAAGTTTTCATGAGCTACTTGAGGAACTCTGGTGAGCTCAAGCTGAGCTTGAGGAACTCCTAGGTGAGCTCAAGTTGAGAGCAAGGTGAGCTATCGGTGAGCTCCTAGTGAGTTTCTAGGAAATCTCAAGTTTAGTTTATTTGATGAGCTTCTAGGAGAGCTTCTTGCTAAGGTCCCCACCGAGCCCCTAGGTGAACTACTTGGTGAGCTCCCAAGAAAGCTCTAAGGTGAGCTTATCAAATATCCCTAAGGTGAGCTTACATGCAGCTACGAGATGAGCTCAAGGTGAGTTGGAAAAGGGACCTCAAGGTGAGTTAGCATGGTGAGATTAAGGTGAGTTGGTAAGGTAAGCTATCGTGAGCTCCTAGGTGAGTTCCTAGGTGAGTTACTCGATGATCTCATGGGTGACCTCAACTTGATATGATCGGTGAGCTCCCAGAAGAGCTTCTAGGTGAGCTACTTGGTGAGTTGTTTGACAAGCTCCCAGGTAAGTTGTTAGGTGAGCTCCCAAGTGAGCTACTTGGTGAAATCCTAGGTGAGGTCCACGGTGAGCTGCTCGGTGAGATCACAAGTGAGATAAAGTCAACCTACTCGGTGAGTGGCTCGGTGAAATCCCAAGAGATATTTTAGGTGAGATCCCACACGAGCTATTAGGTGAGTTCCTAGGTGATCTGCTCGATGAACTCTGAGGTGAGATACTAGATGAGCTCAAGGTGAGTTAGCAAGGTGAGCTCCTCAATGAGCTAAAGGTGAGCTGGCAAGGTGAGCTAATAGGTGAGCTTGATATGTGAGTTTCTAGATGAGTTGTGAGGTAAACTCCCATGCAAGTTTTTCGTGTGAGCTACTTGATGAGCTCTTGGGTGAGCTCAAGTTGAGCTACTCATCGAGCTCCTAAGTGAGCTCAAGGTGAGATGGCAAGGTGATATTCCAGTTGATTTTTCAGGAAAGCTCAAGTTGAGATTCTCGATGAGCTCCTAGGTGAGCTTGGCAAGCTGCCAAGCTCCTAAGTGAGTTGCTAAGTGAGGTCTAAGGTGAGTTTGTCAAAATCTCTGAGGTGAGCTTACATGTGAGCTAACATATGAGATCAATGTGAGTTAGTAAGGTGAACTCAAGGTGAGTTAGTAAGGTGAGCTATAAGGTGAATTCTTAGGTGAGTTCCCAGGTGAGTTACTCGATGAGCTTCCAGGGAAGTTCAACTCAAGCTGACCAGTGATGCTTTCTGCGAGCTCCCAGGTGAGCTACTTGGTGAGCTATTCTATGAGATCCTATGTGAGTTGCTAGGTGATCTCCCAAGTGAGTTACTGTTGCAAGCTCCCAGTGGAGATCCCTGACTAGCTACTCGGTTTTCTCACAACCGAGCTCAAGTCAACCTACTTGGTGAGTGTTAGGTGAGCTCCCAGAGAGCTACTTGGTGAGTTTCTCGATGAACTCTAAGTTGAGATACTAGATGAGCTCAAGGTGAGTTGGTAAGGTGAGCTCCTTAGCAATCTAGGTGGTAAATTGGCAAGGCGAGCTCTAATGTGACTCATCGAGGTGAGCTTTCAAGTGAGCTCCCATGTGAGTTTTTAGGTGAGCTACTTGATGAGCTCCTAGGTGAGCTCAAGTGAACTACTCAACGACCTCCTTAGAAATCTCAAGGCAAGTTGGTGAGGCAAGATATCATGAAATCTCCCAAGTGAGTTTCGGGAAAGCTCAAGTTGAGCTACTCGACAAGCTCCTGGGTGAGCTGGTAAGTGAGCTCTCAGGTGAGCTTGTTGCTAAATCTCTGAGGTCATCTTACATTTAAGATACCATTTGAGCTTAAGGAGAGTTGGCAAGGTGAGCTCAAGGTGAGTTGGCAAGGTGAGATCAAGGTGAGTTGGCAAGGTGAGCTATTAGGTGAGCTCCTAGGTGAGTTCCCAGGTGAGTTACTTGACGAGCTCCCAGGTGAGCTCAACTCGAGTTGATCGGTGAGCTCCTAGAAGAGCTCCCAAGTGAGCTACTTGGAAAGCTCCCAAGCGAGCTCCTAGGTGAGCTCCCAAGTGAGCTAATTGGTTAGATCCCAGTGAGGTCCCCGGTGAGTGCTAGATGAGCTCACAAGTGAGCTCAAGTCAATGTACTCGGTGAGTAGCTAGGTGATCTCCCAGGTGAGCTATTAGGTAAGCTCCTAGGAGAGCTTCTTGGTGAGTTACTTAAAGAACTATGAGGTGAGGTATTAGATGAACTCAAGGAAAGTAAGTAAGGTGAGCTCCTTAGTGAGCTTAAGTTGAGCTGAAAAGGTGAGCTGATAGGTGAGTTCCCATTTGAGTTGGCAAGGTGATTTATCAGGTGAGCTCCCATGTGAGTTTTAGGTGAGTTACTTGATAAATTCCTAGGAAAGATTAGATCGAGCTACTCGACGAGCTCCTGGGTGAGCTCAAGGTGAGCTGGCACAGCAAGATGTCAGGTGAGATACAAGGTGAGTTTTCAGGAAATCTCAAGTCAAGCTGCTCGATGAGCTCCTGGGTGAGCTACTTTTCGAGATTCCAGCTAAGCTTCTAGGTGAGCTAGTCGGTGAGTTCCCAAGTGAGCTCAAAGGTGAGATTGTCGGAAATCTCGAGGTGACCTTAAATGTGAGCTACCAGATGAGCTCAAGGTGATCTCGAAAAGGGAGCTCAAGGTGAGTTAACAAGGAAATCTCAAGGTGAGCTATCGGTGAGCTCGCAAGGTGAGCTATCAGTGAGCCCGGGAGAGTTCCAGTGAGTTACTCGATGAGCTCTCGGTGAGAGCTCAACTCGAGATGATCGGAGAACTCCCAAAAGATCTCCTAGGTGAGCTACTTGGTGAGCTCCCAGGTGAGCTACTAGATGAGCTCCCAAGTGAGCTACTTGGAAGCTCTCATGTGAGGTCCCATCAAAGCTACCGGAGAGCTCACAAGTGAGCTCAAGTCAACCTACTCAGTGAGCTACTCAGTGAGCTCCCACGTGATCTGTTAGGTGAGATCAAGTCAAACTACTTAGCAAGCTACTCGATGAACTACTTGGTGAGCTACTCGATGAATTACTTGGGTGAGCTTCTCAATGAACTACTTGGCAAGCTACTTGACAAACTCTGAGGTGAGCTACCAGTGGAGCTTAAGGTGAGTTGGCAAGGTGACCTCCTCAGTGAGCTCAAGGTGAGTTAGCAAGGTGATCAAGTGAAAGATGAGCAAGCAAGACAAGCGATAGGTGAGCTCCCAGTGAGTTTCTAGGTGAGCTACCATGTGAGTTTTTGGGTGAGCTACTTGAAAATCTCCAGGAAAGCTCAAGTCAAACTACTCAAAACTATCTCTGGGTGAGTTCAAGGAGAGATAGCAAGGAAATTTGTCATGTGAGCTCCCATGTAAGTTTTGGGCAAGCTCAAGTTGAGCTACTCGATGAGCTCTTGGGTGAGCTACTTCCCGAGCTCCCAGGTAAGCTCTTAGGTGAGCTGCTCAATGAGCTCGTTGGTGACCTAAAAGGTAAGCTTATCAGAAATATCTGAGGTGAGCTTACATGTGAGCTACTAGATGAGCTCAAGGTGAGTTGGAAAGGTGAGTTCAAGGTGAGTTGGCAAGGCTAGCTAAAGGTAAGTTGGCAAGGTGAGCTATCAAGTGATTTCCCAGGTGAGTTACTCGACAAGCTTGCGGGGAGCTCAACTCAAGCTGATTGGTAAGCTCTCGAGAAGAGCTCCCAAGTGAGTTACTTGGCTAGTTATTTGGTGAGCTATCAAGTGAGCTGCTAGGTGAGCTCCCAAGTGAGCTTCTTGGTGAGCTTATAGGCAAGGTCCCCTAGGAACTACTCGGTGAGCTCAAGTTAACCTACTTGGTGAGCTGCTCCATGAGCTCCCAGGTGAATTGTTAGGTGAGCTCCTAGGTGAGCTACTCAATGAAATCTAAGGTGATTTGAGCTCAAGGTGAGCTCCTCAGTGAGCTAAAGGTGAGCTAGTAAGGTGAGCTGATAGGTGAGCTCTCATGTGAGTTTCTGGGTGAGTTGTGAGGTGAGCTCCAATGCATATTTTTAGGTGAGCTGCTTGATTGAGATCCTGGGTGAGCTCAAGTCAAGTGGCTCATCTAGCTCCTAGGTGAACTCAAGGTGAGCTAGCAAGGTGAGCTCCCAGATGATTTTTTGGGCAAGCTCAAGTTAAGATTCTCGATGAGCTCTTAGGTGAGTTGCTTACCAAGCTCCAGTGGATCTGCTAGGTGAGCTACTCAGTGAGATCCTAGGTGAGCTTACCAGCAATCTCTGAGGTGAGCTTACATGCGAGCTACCAGATGAGCTCAAGGTGAGTTAGCAAGGTGAATTCAAGGTGAGTTGTAAAGGTGAGCTGTCAGGTGAGCTCCCAGGTTAGTTCCTAAGTGAGTTACTCAATGAGCTCCCGGGGGTTCAACTCATGCTGATCAGCGAGCTCCTAGAAGAGTTCCCAGGTGAGTTACTTAGTGACCTATTTAGTGAGCTTCCTTACAACATGATAGGTGAGCTCCTAAGCAAGCTACTTGGCAATTTCCCATCTGAGGTCCCCGGCTAGCTTGCTCGGTGAGCTCACAACTGAGCTCAAGTCAACCTACTCGGTGAGCTGTTAGGTGAGCTCCCAAGTGAGCTACTTGGCGAGTCACTCAATGAACTGTGAGGTGAGCTACTAGATGAGCACAAGGTGAGTTGGCAATGTGAGCTCCTCATCGAGCTCAGGGAGAGCTAGTAAGGTGAACTCCCATGCGAGTTGGAAAGGTGAGCTATCAAGTGAGCTCACATGTGAGTTTTTAGGTGAGATACTTGATGAGCTCCGGGTGAGCTCAAGTCAAACCTCTCGGTGAGCTCCTTGGAAATCTCAAGGTGAGTTGGCAAGGCAAGCTGGCAAGGTGAGATATGAGGTGAGCTCCGAGGTGAGTTTCTAGGCAAGCTCATGTCGAGCTACTCAACGAGCTCCTAGGAGAGCTACTAGGTGAGCTCTAGGTGAGATCTAAGTGAGCTCCCAGTTGAGCTCAAAGGAAAGCTTGCTGGTAATATCTAAGGTGATCTTACATTCAAGCTACCATTTGAGCTCAAGGTGAGTTGGTAAGGTAACCTTAAGGTGAGTTGGCAAGGCAAGCTGTTAGGTGAGCTCCCAAGTGAGTTCCTACACGAGTTACTTGAGACGAGAGCTCCTGGGTGAGCTATTCGGTGAGCTCCCAAGTGAGATGTTCAATGAGATCTTAGGAAGCTACTTGGCAAGCTACTTGATGAACTCGAGGTGAGGTACTAGATGAGCTCAAGGAAAGTTAGCAAGGTGAGCTCCTCAGTGAGCTCAAGGTGAGCTGGCAAGGCGAGCTGATAGGTGAGATCCCATGTGAGTTGGCAAGGTGAGCTATCAAGTGATCTCCCATGTGAGTTTTTAGGTGAGCTGCTTGATGAGTTCCTGGGTGAGTTTAGGTTGAGCTACTCGGTGAGCTCCTAGGTGAGCTCAAGGTGAGCTAGCAAGGTGAGTTGTTAGGAAAGGTCGCGGCCATGTTTATGGGTAAGCTCAAGTCAAGATTCTCAATGAGCTCTTAGGAAATTTGTTTTCCAAGCTCCCATCAAGCTCCTAGGTGAGCTTCTTGGTGAGCTACTTGGTGAGCTACATGGTTAGCTCTAAGGTGAGATCAAAGGCAAGTTTTTAGTAATCTCTGAGGTGAGCTTACATGAGAGCTACCAGATGAGCTTGAGGTGATTTCCACAAAGCTTAAAGTTGGCAAGGTGATTTATTAGGAGAGCTCCTAGGTTAGTTCCAGAGTGAGTTACTCGATGAGCTCCCTAGTGAGATCAACTCGAGCTGATGGAAAGCTTCCAGAAGAGCTCCCAGGTGAGCTTTTCGGTGAGCTCCCAAGCTAGGTCCCCGGTGACCTGGTCATTGAGCTGACAAGTGAGCTCAAGTCAACCTACTTGGCAAGTTACTCAGTGAGCTCCCGGGTGAGCTACTTGGTGAGCTACACAATGAAATCCGAGGTGAGCTACCAGATGAGCTCAAGGCGAGTTGGTAAGGTGATCTCCTCAGTGAGCTCAAGGTGATCTAGTAAGCAAGCTGATAGGAAAGCTCCCATGTGAGTTGGTAAGGTGAGCTATGTTGGTATCAATTTTAGTCTCCTTCACAACTTAAACAAAGCATCATGAACTAGCACAAGACACTTCAAGAGTAGATAGATGGTTTGTGTGTTGTTTGTGCTATTTTATGTTGTGCCTATCAACCAAGGCAAGAGAACCTATATTGCAGCCCTTGTATGGTTAAGGAGGTAGAGATATCCTTGTGTTTTGCATATGATATGAAAGAGGCCTTGTGAAAACATGATCAAGTATCCATTATCCAAACTCAAAGGAGTTGTCACTACTAAATGATGGATATGCTTTCAAAACAAAGCTAGGGCTGCTAAAGACATAATGAAACCCTGATATACTTTGTGCATTTTGGTGGAAGGATTGTATTCTTTTGTTGACACACAATGCAATGCAGGGGTAGTATCAGGTAGGATGAGTTAGTTTGAATGAAATTATGTGGGAGAAGTTTAGACAAGACAAGATAAGAAATTACCAACTTCTTTGGGAACCTTTGCAAAATAATTACAACACCTAAACAATAGAGATGTTTCAATGAGTTTGAAGTGCTCTTTCAACCAAGATGTGTGCACAAATGGAGGCCCAAATCTACACTATTCCACACAAAACTTTGATAACCTACCATAAAATCTTGAAGCAAAATATCAATGAAGCATCTAGAAACCCTTATTTGATCATGACCTGAGGTACACCCAAAGGTTTACAAACACCCTCAATATTCAAGGAAAGTAAGATGAATTTAAATCTATTTATCTTCACTCAAATGAATGCTCTTCTAAATGAAATATTATAGATGCCTTCAAACCCTCTACAAGAAATGAGGCCATGTATGATCAAAAGAGATCCCAAACACAAGATTGCAACATGAGCATAAAACACAAATTGAAAACATACTGAAATACAAGTGTATGCAAGTTTTTCCAAGAGATAAAACCAGTCAATCCATAAATTTGATCAAATACACCAACAAGGGAATGTTATTAAGACAATATCAAAGCTTTTTGATGGCTTTACAGCTGAAACCAACTCAACATGATGAACATTTGATGTAAGAAGGAATTAAAAATGGCTCTCAGGTAGTTTCTCCAAAAGAAATGGATTACTTCTAGTTTTCCTCCTGAAAATTCTTCTTTCTCTCTCTAAATATCTCCACAGGACTTACAAAATGGTTCAAAATTACAACTTATACCCTATACCAACTTAGATCCTTATATCCCAAGCAAAGAATATGCTCCAAGGATCAAATTTGTTACAAAACCCTATCCATTTGATGAAAAACAATATTAAGGTGAGATGGCAAGGTGAGCTCCCATGCGAGTTTCTAGGTGAGCTGTCAGGTGAGCTCTAAAGTGAGTTTTGAGTGAGATGCTTGACGAGATCCCGGGTGAGCTCAAGTCAAGCTATTGGGTGATCTCCCTGGCAAGCTCAAGGTAAGCTAGAAAGGTGAGGTTTTAGGTGAGCTCCCAGGTGATTTTTTTGGAAAGATCAATTCAAGCTACTCGTCTATCTCCTGGGTGACCTACTTACTAAGATTCTAGCAAAGCTCCTAGGTGAGCTACTTGATGAGCTCCTAGGTGAGCTCAAAGGTGATCTTGTCAGTAATCTTTGAGGTGAGCTTACATGTGAGCTACTAGATGAGCTCAAGGGGAGGTCAAGGCAAGGTTGTAAGGTAAGCTCAAGGTGAGTTAGCAAGGTGAGCTATTAGGTGAGATCCCAGGTGAGTTCCTAGGTGAGTTACTCGATGAGCTCCTGGTGAGCTCAACTCGAGCTGATCGGTGAGCTACCAGAAGAGCTCCCAGGAAAGCTACTTGGCAAGCTATTTGGTGAGTTTCCAAGTGTCCTGCTAGGTGAGCTCCCAAGTGATCTACTTGGTGAGCTCCCATGCAAGGTCCTTGGCAAGCTACTCAGTGAGCTCACAAGCGAGCTCAAGTCAACCTAATGGGTGAGTTATTAGGTGAGCTTCTAGGTGAGCTCCCATGTGATCTACTTGGTGAGCTACTTGAAAACTTTGAGGCGAGCTACTAGAAGAGCTCAAGGTGAGTTTCCAAGATGAGATCCTCGCAAACTCAAGGTGAGCTGAAAAGGAAAGCGATAGGTGAGTTCCCATGTGAGTTAGCAAGGTGACCTATCAAGCGAGCTCCCATGTGAGTTTTTAGGTGAGCTACTTGATGAGCTCCTGGGTGATCTCAAGTCAAGCTACTAGTGAGCTCTTGGGTGAGCTCAAGGGGAGTTGGTAAGGAGAGCTATTAGGTGAGCTCCCTAGGAGAGTTTCTAGCCAACCTCAAGTCAAGCTACTCTCAATGAGCTCCTGGGTGAGATGCTTGTCAAGCTCCTAGCTGAGCTGCTCAGTGATCTCCCAGGTGAGCTCAAATTTGAGCTTATCATAAATCTCTGAGGTGAGCTTACATGTGAGCTACTAGATGAGCTCAAGGTGAGTTAGAAATGTGAGCTCAAGGTGAGTTGGAAAGGTGAGCTATCAAGCGAACTCCTAGGTGAGTTCATAGGTGAGTTACTCAAAGATCTCCTAGGTGAGCTCAACTTGAGATGATTTTCAAGCTCCCAGAAGAGCTCCCATGCAAGTTACTTCATGAGCTATTTGGTGAGCTCCTGAGCTCCCTAGCTAGCCGTTAGGTGAACTCCCAAGCGAGCTACTTAGTGAGATCCCAGGTGAGGTCCCCTATGAGCTGCTCGACGAGCTCACAAGTGAGCTCAATTTAACCTACTCGAGTGAGCTCCCAAGTGAGCTTTTAGGTGAGATCCCAAGTGAGCTACTTGGCAAGCTACTCGATGAACTCCAAGGTGAGCTACCACATGAGCTCAAGGTGATTTGGTAATGTGATCTTCTCAGTGAGCTCAAGGTGAGTTCTCATGTGAGTTTTTGAGTGAGATAATTGAGGAACTCTTGGCCGGGTGAGCTCAAGTTGAGATTCTTGGTGAGCTCCTAGGGGAGCTTAAGGTGAGCTATCATGTGAGATCTTAGGTGAATTTTTAAGAAAGCTCAAGTCAAGCTACTCATCAAGCTCCTGGAAGAGCTACTTTCCAAGCTCCCATCTAAGCTCCTAGTGAGCTACTCAGTGAGATCTCGGGTGAGCTTAAAGGTGTCCTTGTCAGCAATCTCGAAGTGACCTTACATGTGAGCTACGAGATGAGCTGAAGGAAATTTGGCAAGGTGAGCTCAAGGTGAGTTGGAAAGGTGAGCTCAAGGTGAGTTGGAAAGGCAAGATGTCAGGTGAGCTCCCAAGTGAGTTCCGAGGTGAGTTACTCAATGAGCTCCTGGGTGAGCTCACTCGAGCTGATCAATGAGCTCCTAGAAAAGAGATCCCATGCGTAAGCTACTTTCTGACCTATTTGGCTAGCTCCCAGGTGAGTTGCTAGGTGAGCTCCAAATCGAGTGAGCTAGCGAGATCCCATGCGAGGTCCCTGGTGAGCTACTCGATGAGCTCACAAGTGAGCTCAACTCAACCTATTCGCCAAGATACTTTGTGAGCTCCCAGGCATGATGTTTGGTGAGCTCCCAAATGAGTTGTTAGGTGAGATCCTAGGCTATCTACTTTGCAAGCTACCCATGAACTCAAGGTGAGTTAGTAAGGTGAGCTCCTCAGTAAGCTCAAGTTGAGTTAGCAACGTGAGCTGATACGTAAGCTCCCATGTGA
Organism: Taxus wallichiana var. yunnanensis; assembly: GCA_018340775.1. Lineage (NCBI taxonomy): Eukaryota > Viridiplantae > Streptophyta > Pinopsida > Cupressales > Taxaceae > Taxus > Taxus wallichiana. The sequence continues at coordinate 27,681,467 of CM031237.1, read as the reverse complement.
GTTAGCAAGGTGAGCTGTCAGGCGAGCTCCCATGCGAGTTTTTAGGTGAGCTACTAAGTAAGCTCCTAGGTGAGCTAAAGGTGAGTTGGCAAGGTGAGTTGTCAGGGAAGCTCCCAGGTAATTTTCTAGGCAAGCTCAAGTTGAGCTACTCCATGAGCTCTTGGGTGAGCTATTTTCCAAGCTCCCAGCTGAGCTGCTAGGTGAGCTACTTTTTTTAAGCTCCTAGGTGAGCTCATAGTTGAGCTTGTCAGAAATATCTAAGGTGAGCTTACATGTGAGCTACAAGATGAGCTCAATGTGAGTTGGCAAGGTGAGCTCAAGGTGAGTTGGCAAGGTGAGCTCAAGGTGAGTTTGCAAGGTGAGCTCAAGGTGAGTTGAGTGAGCTCAAGGTGAGATGGCTTGGTGATTTCAAGAAGAGCTCCCAGGTGAGCTACTTGGCAAGCTATTTGGTGAGTTCCCAGGTGAGCTACTTGGTGAGCTCACAGGGGAGCTGCTCAGTAAGCTCACAAGTAAGCTCAAGTAAACCTATTCGGTGAGCTGCTCCAAGTGAGCTCTTAGGAAAAGCTATTAGGTGACCTCCGGGAAAGCTACTTGGTGAGCTAATCGATGAACTATGAGGTGAGATACCAAATGAGCTAAAGATGAGTTGGCATGGTGAGCTCCCATGAGAGTTTCGAGTGAGCTGGCTCCCATGAGCTGAGCTCTCGAGTGAGCTCAAGTCAAGCTACTCAACAAGCTCCTATGTGAGCTTAATGCAAGATGGCAAGGTGAGCTCCGAGATGTGTTTCCATGTAAGATCAAGTCAAGCTACTTAACGAGCTCCTGGGCTAGCTTCTTATGGAGCTCCCAGCCAAGCTCCTAGGTGAGCTACTCGGTGAGCTCCCAGGTGAGCTCAAAAGTGACCTTGTTGGTAATCTCTAAGGTGAGCTTACATGTGAGCTATCAAATGAGCTCAAGGTGAGTTGGCAAGGTGAGGTCATGGTGAGTTGGCAAGGTGAGCTCAAGGTGAGTTGGCAAGGTGAGCTATTAGGTGAGCTCCTAGGTGAGTTACTTGACGAGCTCCCAGGTGAGCTCAACTCGAGATGATCAGCGAGGTCCCAGAATATCTCCCAGGTGAGCTACTTACTAAGCTATTCGGTGATCTCCCAGGAAAGTTTGTAGGTGAGCTCCCAAGTGAGCTACTTGGCTAGCTCCTAGGTGAGGTCCTCGGTGAGAGCTGCTCAGTGAGCTCATAAGCAAGCTCAAGTCAACCTACTTGGTGAGCTACTCGATGAGTTCCTAGGTGAGTTGTTAGGTGAGCTCCCAGGTGAGCTGTTAGGTGAGAGCTCCCAGATGAGCTACTTGGTGAGTTTCTTGACAACTATAAGGTGGTACCAGACAAGCTCAAGGTGAGTTGGTAGGTGAGTCAAGTGAGCTAGTAAGGTGAGTTGATAGGTGACCTCCCATGCCATTTGGCAAGGTGAGCTATCAAGCAAGCTCCCATGTGAGTTTTCGTCATTTGAGCTGCTTGATGATCTCTCATGTGAGCTCAAGTTAAGCTACTCAGTGAGCTCTTGGGTGCCCTCAAGGTGAGCTAAGAAGGTGAGTTATCAGGTGAGATCCCAGGAGAGTTTATAGGTAAGCTCAAATCAAGTTGCTCGACAAGCACCTGGGTGAGCTACTTGTTGAGCTCCCATCGGAGCTTTTAGGTGAGCTGGTTAGTGAGCTCCCATATGAGCTCAAAGGAAATCTTGTTGGAAATCTCTAAGGTGAGGTTACATACGAGCTACTAGATGAGCTCAAGGTAAGTTGGCAAGGTGAACTCAAGGTGAGTTGGAAAGGTGATCTCAAGGTGAGTTGGAAAGGCAAGATGTTAGGTGAGCTCCTAGGTGAGTTCCCAGGTGAGTTACACGATGAGCTCCCAAGCGAGCTCATCTCGAGCTAATCAGTGAGCTCCCAGAAGAGCTCCCAGGTGAGCTACTTGGTGATCTATTCGACGAGCTTCTTGGCAAGTTATTAGGTGAGCTCACAAGTGAGCTACTTGGAGAGCTCCTAGGTGAGGTCCCTAATGAGCTACTCAACAAGCTCAAGTCAACCTAATTAGTGAGCTACTTGATTAGCTCCTAGGTAAGCTATTAGGTGAGCTCCCAAGTGAGCTACTTGGTGAGCTAATCGAAAACTCGAGGTGAGCTACCCGATGAGCTCAAGGTGAGCTCCTTAGTGAGCTCAAGGTGAGCTAGGAAGGCAAGTGGATAGGTAAGCTCCCATTTGAGTTTCTGGGTGAGCTATCAAGTGAGCTCCCATGTGATTTTTGCACTAGTTTCTTGATGAGCTCTGAGGTGAGTGAGCTAAATTCAAGCTATGAGGTTTGGTGAGCTCTTAGGTGAACTCATGGTGAGCTAACAATGTGAGCTGTTAGGTGAGCTCCCTAGTGAGTATTTGGGTAAGCTCAAGTCGAGATGCTTGATGAGATCTTGGGTGAGCTATTCGGTGAGCTCAAGTCAACCTACTTAGTGAGTATTCGGTGAGCTCCTAGGTGAGCTCCTAGCCAAGCTACTTGGCGAGCTAGTGAAAAATTGAGGTGAGCTAACGAGATGATATCAAGGTGAGGTTGCAAGGTGAGATCCTCGGTGAGCTCAAGGTGATCTAGCAAGGTGAGTTGATAAGTGAGCTCCCATGCTAGTTTTAGGTGAGGCTGTCGGGTGAGCTCCCAAGAGAGTTTTGGGCAAGCTACTTGATGATATCCGGGTGAGATCAAGTCAAGTTACTTGGTGAGCTCCTAGGCAAGCTCAAGGTGAGCTGGTAAGGTGAGTTGATCAGCGAGCTCCTAGAAGAGCTTCTAAGTGAGCTACTTAGCGAGATATTTGGTGATCTCCCAGATGAGCTTCTAGCTAAGCTCCCAAGAAAGCTCCTAGGTGAGGTCCCCGGTGAGCTCACAAGTGAGCTCAAGTAAACCTACTCGGTGAGCTACTTAGTGAGCTCTTAGGTGAGCTATTAGGTGAGCTCTGAGGTGCAAGCTCAAGGTGAGCTACTTGGCAACTTACTCGATGAACTCCGAGGTGAGCTCAAGGTGATCTTCCAAGGTGAGATGATTGGTTAGCTCCCATGTGAGTTAGTAAGGTGACTTATTAGGTGAGCTCCCATGTGATTTTTGAGGTGAGTTACTTGATGATCTCTTGGGTGACCTCAAGTCAAGCTACTCGGTGAGCTCTTGGGTGAGCTCAAGGTGAGCTGAGAAGGTGAGCTATCGGTGAGCTCACATGTGAGTTCACGCGTAAGCTTAAGTGGAGCTATTTGTTGAACCCCCATCCGAGCTCCTAGGTGAGTTGGTTGGTGAGCTCCCATACAAGCTCAAAGATGAGCTTGTCAGTAATCTCTAAGGTGAGCTTATATATAAGCTACCAGATGAGCTAAAGGGAAGTTGGTAAGGTGATCTCAAGGTGAGTTGGCAAGGTGAGATGTCAGGTGAGCTCCTAGGTGAGTTCCTAGGTGAGTTACTCGATGAGCTCTTGGGTGAGCTAAACTCAAACTGATCGACGAGCTCCCAAGTGAGATACTTGGAGAGATTTTTGGTGAGCTTCCAGGTGATATTTTAGGTGAGCTCCCAAGTAAGCTACTTAGAGAGCTCTCAGGCGAGGCTGTCAGTGAGCTACTCCGTGAGCTCATAAGTGAGCTCAATTCAACCTAATCAGTGGTGGTAGTGAGTGAGCTCTAAGGCAATCTATTAGGTGAGATCCCAGGTGAGCTACTTGACAAACTCTGTGGTGAGATACTAGATGACCTCAAGGTGAGTTGGCAAGGTGAGCTCAAGGTGAGTTGGCAAGGTGAGCTCCTCAATGAGAGCTCAAGGTGAGCTAGCAATGCAAGTGGATAGGTGAGCTCCCATGTGAGTTTTTGGGTGAGCTATCGGGAAAACTCCTATGTGAGTTAGGTGAGTGCTTGGCTTGACAAGGTGAGCTCTTGGGCAAGCTCTTAAGGTGAGCTAACAGAGTGGTCAGCTGAGCTCCCAAGTGAGTATTCGGGAAAGCTCAAGTCAAGCTACTTGACGAGATCTTGGGCAAGCTGCTTGCCAAGATCCTGCCAAGCTCCTTGGTGAGCTACTCGATGAGGTCCCAGGTGAGCTCAAAGGTGAGCTTTTCATCAGCAATCTATATGAGGTGAGCTTAAATGCAAGCTAGTTTAGATGACATCGGTGAGTGAGTTGGTAAGGTGAGCTATGAGGTGAGCTACGAGCTCAAGGTGAGTTCCAAGGCAAGTTTCTATGATGAGCTCCCGGGTGAGGTCAACTCGAGCTGACGCTCTGACCGGTGAGCTCCTATGTGAGCTCAAGGTGAGCTAGCAAAGTGAGCTATCAGGTGAGCTCCTAGGTGTTTTTTTGGTAAGATCAAGTCAAGCTACTTGATGAGCTCTTGGGCTAGCTACTTACGGAGCTCCTAGCTGAGCTCTTAGATGAGCTACTCGGTGAGCTCTCAGGTGAGCTCAAAGGTGACCTTATCAGTAATCTTTGAGGTGAGCATACATACAAGCTACTAGATGAGCTCATGGTGAGTTGGAAAGGTGAGGTTAAGGTGAGTTGGTATGGTGAGCTATCAAGTGGTGAGTTCCCAGGTGAGTTACTCGATGAGCTCTCAGGTAAGCTCAACTCAAGCTGATCGGTGAGCTCCTAGAAGAGCTCCCATGTGAGCTACTTGGAAAGCTATTCGGCGAGCTCCCAGGTGATCTACTAGGTGATCTCCCAAGTGAGCTACTTGGTGAGCTCCTAGGTGAGGTCCTCGGTGAGCTCACAAGCGAGCTCAAGTCAGCCCTACTCAGCGAGCTAGTCGGTGAGCTTCCATGTGAGCTATTAGGTGAGCTCCCAAGTGAGCTATTTGGTGAGTTGCTTGATAAACTCTGAGGTGAGCTACCTGATGAGATTAAGGTGATATTGTAAGGTGATCTCCTCAGCGAGCTCAAGGTTAGATAACAAGATGATCTCACATGTAAGTTGGTAAGGCAAACTATTAGGTGATATCCCATGCGAGCTTTCAGGTGAGCTCCTTGATGAGCTCCCAGGTGAGCTCAAGTTGAGCTGCTTGGTGAGCTCTTGGGTGAGTTCAAGGTGAGCTGGAAAGGTGAGTTATCAGGTGAGCTCTCAGGTGAGCTGGTATGTGAGCACCCATGCAAGCTCAAAGGTGAGATTGTTGGAAATCTCTGAGGTGAGCTTACATACGAGCTACCGAGATGAGCTCAAGGCAAGTTGGCAAGGCGAGCTCAAGGTGAGTGTACAAGGTGAGCTATCAGGTGAGTTCCTAGGTGAGTTACTTGATGAGCTCCTAGGTCAACTCAACTCAAACTGATCAGTGAGCTCCCAGAAGAGCTCCCAGTGAGTGAGCTAGTTGGTGAGCATTTCATGAGCTTCTAGGTGAGCTTCTAGGTGAGCTCCATAGCGAGCTACTTGGTGAGCTCCCTAGGTGAGGTCCCTGGTGAGCTACTCGGTGAGCACACAAGTGAGCTCAAGTCAACCTTCTCAGTGAGCTACTTGGTGAGCTCCTAGGTGAGATGATAGGTGATCTCCTAGGTGAGCTATTAGGTGAGCTCCTAGATGAGCTAATAGGTGAGCTCCCATGTGATCTCCTTGACAAGCTACTCGATTAAATCGAAGGTGAGCTACCAAATGAGCTCAAGGTGAGTTGGCAAGGTGTGATCCTCAGTTAGCTCAAGGTGAGCTCCCATGCGAGTTGGCAAGGTGAGACTCCATGTGAGTTTTTGGGTGATTACTTCACAAGCTCCGAGGCGTGCTCAATTTGAGCTGCTTGGTGAGCTCTTGGGTGAGCTAAAGGTGAGTTGACAAGGCTACCTATCAGGTGAGATTGTAGGAAAGTTTTTGAGCAAGCTCAAGTTGAGCTGCTCGATGAGCTCCTGGGTGAGCTGCTTGTCGAAGCTCCCAGCCGAGCTCCTAGGTGAGCTTCTTGGTGAGCTCCCAGGTGAGCTCAAAGGTGAGCTTGTTAGAAATATCTAAGGTGAGCTTGGATGTGAGCTACTAGATGAGCTCAAGGTGAGTTGGCAAGGTGAGTTGTGAGGTGAGCTCCCAGTCGAGTTCTAAGGCAAGTTACTTGATGAGCTCCCGAGTGAGCTCAACTTAAGCTGACCGGTGAGCTCCTAGAAGAGCTCCATGCAAGCTACTTGGTGAGGTCACAGGTGAGGTCCCTGGTGAGCTTCTCAGTTAGCTCACAAGTGAGCTCAAGTTAACCTACTCAATGAGCTACCATTGAGCTCCTAGGTGAGTTGTTAAGCTAGCTCCTAGATAAGCTACTTGGCGAGCTACTCGACCAACTCCGAGGTGAGCTTCTAGATGAGCTCAAGGTGAGTTGGTAGGGTGAGCTCCTCAGCAAGATCAAGGTGAGTTGGTAAGGTAAGTTGATAGGTGAGCTTCCATGTGAGTTTTAGGGTGAGCTATCAGGTGAGATCCCATTCAAGTTTTTGAGTGAGATGCTTGACGAGCTCATGGGTGAGCTCAAATTGAAATGCTCGGTGAGCTCCTGTGTGACCTCAAGGTAAGCTGGAAAAGCAAGCTATTAGAAGAGATCCTAGGTGTTATTTTTGGAAATATCAAGTTGAGTTGCTTGATGAGCTCCTGGGCTAGCTACTTATGGAGATCCCATCTGAGCTCTTAGATGAGCTACTCGGTGAGCTCCTGAGTGAGCTCAAAGGTGACCTTATCGGAAATCTCTGAGGTGAGCTTACATATGAGCTACCAAATGAGCTCAAGGTGAGTTGGCAAGGTGAGGTCAAGGTGAGTTAGCAAGGTGAGATGTCAGGTGAGCTCCAAGTTGAGTTCCCAAGTGAGTTACTCAACGAGCTCCTAGGCAAGCTCAAATCAAGATGATTGGTGAGCTCCCATATGAGCTCCATGTGAGCTACTTGGCGAGATGTTTAGTGAGCTCCTAGGTGAACTAATAGGTGAGCTCCCAAGCGAGCTACTTGGCAAGCTCCCGGAGTGAGGTCCTTGGTGAGCTACTTGGTGAGCTCACAAGCGAGCTCAAGTCAACTACTCAACAAGCTAGTTTGTGAGCTCCCAGGTGAGCTATTAGGTGAGCTCTCATGTGAGATATTTGGTGAGCTACTCAATGAACTTTTAGGAAAGCTACCTGACGAGCTCAAGGTGAGTTGGTAAGGTGGCTCCTCATCGAGCTCAAGGTGATCTGATAAGGTGAGCTAATAGGTGAGCTCCCATGCAAGTTGGAAAGGTGAGCTATCACGTGAGCTCCCATGTGATTTTTTAGGTGAGCTACTTGAAGAGCTCCCAGGTGAGCTCAAGTTGAGCTACTTGGTGACCTCCTGGGTGAGCTCAAGGTGAGCTTGAAAGGTGAGTTTTAGGTGGGCTCTCAGGTGAGCTAGTAAGTGAGTACCCATGTGAGCTCAAAGCTGAGATTGTCAAAAATCTCTAAGGTGAGCTTACATACGAGCTACCAGATGAGCTCAAGGTGAGTTAGAAAAGTGAGCTCAAGGTGAGTTGGCAAGGCAAGCTATCAGGTTAGTTCCCAGGTGAGTTACTTGATGAGCTCCTGGGTGAGTTCAACTCGAACTGATCAGTGAGCTCAGAAGAGCTCCCAAGTGAGCTACTTGGTGATCATTTGGTGAGCTTCTAGGTGAGCTTCTAGGTGAGCTCCATAGTGAGCTACTTGGTGAGCTCCTAGGTGAGGTCCCCGGCGAGCTGCTCGATGAGAACACAAGCAAGCTCAAGTCAACCTTCTCAGCGAGCTACTTGGTGAGCTCCCAGGTGAGATGGTAGGTGAGCTACTTGGTAAGCTACTCAATGAACTCTAAGGTAAGCTACCAGATCAGCTTAAGGCCAGTTAGCAAGGTGAGCTCCTTAGTGAGCTAAAGATGATCGACAAGGTAAGTAGATAGGTGAGCTCCCATGAGAGTTTCTGGGTGAGTTGTCAAGTGAGCTCCCATGTGAGTTTTTGGGTGAGCTACTTGATGAGCTCCCAAGTGAGCTCAAGTTGAGTTACTTGGTGAGCTCAAGGTGAGATGACAAGGTGAGCTATCATGTGAGCTCCCAAGCTCCTAGCCAAGCTCCTAGGTTAGCTGCTTGATGAGCTCCAAGGAAAGCTCAAAGGTGAGCTTATCGGTAATCTCTGAGGTGAGATTACATGTGAACTACAAGATAAGCTCAATTTAAGTTGGAAAGGTGAGCTCAAGGTGAGTTGGCAAGGTGAGCTCAAGGTGAGTTAGCAAGGTGAGCTATTAGGTGAGCTCCCAGGTGAGTTCCATGGTGAGTTACTCGATGAGCTCCTGGGAGAGCTAAACTCAAGATGATCGGTGAGCTCCCAGAAGAGCTCCCAGCTGACCTACTTAGCGAGCTATTCAGTGAGCTCCCAGGCAAAGTAATAGGTGAGCTCTAAGGTAAGGTCCCCATTGAGCTACTCGGTGAGCTCACAAGAGAGCTCAAGTCAACCTACTGGGTGAGCTGCTTGTTGAGCTCCCAGGTGAGCTCCCAGGTAAGGTACATGGTGAGCTACTCGAAAAACTCCGAGGTGAGCTATTAGACACGTTCAAGGTGATTTTGCAAGGTGAGCTCCTCAGTGAGCTCAAGGTGAGTGATAAGTGAGCTCCCATGTGAGTTTTTGGGCAAGTTGTCGGGTGAGCTCCCAAGTGAGTTTTGGGTGAGCTACTTGATGAGCTCCTAGGTGAGCTCAAGATTTGAGTTGATCATCAAGCTCATGGGAAAGCTCAAGGTGAGATGTTAGGTGAGTTTCTAGGTGATTTTTTTAGGTAAACTCAAGTCGATGAGCTACTTAGTGAGCTCCCGGTTGAGCTAAAAGGTGAGCTTGTTAGTAATCTCTGAGGTGAGCTTACATGTGAGGTACCACTCAAGGTGAGTTGGCAAGGTGAGCTCAAGGTGAGTTGGCAAGCAAAGCTCAAGGTGAGTTGGCAAGTCGAGCTATCAAGTGAGCTTCCAAGTGAGTTACTCGATGAGCTCTAAGGTGAGCTCAACTCAAGCTGATCACCGAGCTCCCAGAAGAGCTCCCAAATGAGCTACTTGGTGAGCTATTTGAGAGATCTCTAGGTGAGCTACAAGGTGAGCTATCAAGTGAGCTACTTGGTGAGCTCCCAGGTGAGGTCCCCGGTAAGTTTCTCGGTGAGCTCACAAGTGAGCTCAAGTCAACCTACTGACTAGCTGCTTGGTGAGCTCCCAGGTGAGCTATTAGGTGAGCTCTAAGGTGAGCTCCCAGGTGAGCTGCTAGGTGTGCTCCTAGGTAAGCTACTTCATGAGCTGCTCGATGAACTCTAAGGTGAGCTACAAGATGAGTTCAAGGTGAGTTAGCAAGGTGAACTCCTTAGTGAGCTCAGGTGAGCTGGCAAGGTGACTTGATAGGTGAGTTCCCATTCAAGTTGGCAAGGTGAGCTATCAGGTGAGCTCATATGCAAGTTTTTGGGTGTGCTGCTTGATGAGCTCCGGGTGAGCTCAAGTGGAGTTACTCGGCAAGCTCTTGGCTGAGCTAGTAGGGAAGGCTCCCAGGTGAGTTTTCAGGCAAGCTCAAGTCAAGCTACTCGACAAGATCCTGGGTGAGTTGCTTATTGAGCTCCCAGCCGAGGTCCTATGTGAGCTACTCGGTGAACTCCCATGCGAGCTCAAAAGGCTTATCGGTAATATCTGAGGTGAGCTTACATGTGAGCTACTAGATGAGCTCAATGTGAGTTGGCAAGGTGAGCTCCTAGGTGAGTTCCCATGTGAGTTACTCAACGAGCTCTCGGGTGAGCTCAACTTGAGCTGATTTGTGAGCTCCAAGAAGAGCTCCCAAGGTGAGCTACTTTGGTGAGCTATTTGGTGAGCTCCCAAGTGCACTACTAGGTGAGCTACCAAGTGAGATACTTGGTGAGCTCCAAAGTGAGGTCCCCTACCATCTACTCGGTGAGCTCACAAGAGAGCTCACAAGTGAGCTCAAGTCAACCTACTTGGTGAGCTACTCGGTAAGCTCCCGATGAGCTCCTAGGTGAGATACTTAGTGAGCTACTCGATGAACTCCGAGGTGAGCTACCAGATGAGCTTAAGGAGAGTTGGTAAGGTGAGCTACTCAGTGAGCTCAAGTGAGCTGGTAAGGAGAGCTGATAGGTGAGCTCTCATGTGAGTTTCTGGGTGAGTTTTAGGTGAGCTCCCACATGAGTTTTTGGGTGAGCTGCTTGACGAGCTCCTAGGTGATCTCAAGATGAGCTACTAAGCGAGCTCTTGGGCAAGCTCAAGGTGAGCTGGTAAGGTGAGTGTTAGGTGACCTACTTTCCGAGCTCCCAACCGAAATCCTAGGTGAGCTCCCAGGTGAGCTCAAAGGAAACCTTTTTGCTAATCTCTAAGGTGAGCTTACATGTGAGCTACCAGATGAGCTCAAGGTGAGTTGGTAAGGTGAGCTCAAGGTGAGTTGGAAAGGGGAGCTCAAGCTGAGTTGGCAAGGCGAGCTGTTAGGTGAGCTCCCAGGTGAGTTACTCGATGAGCTCTCGGGTGAGCTCAACTCGAGCTGATCGATGAGCTCCCAGAAGAGCTCCCAAGTGAGCTACTTGGCGAGCTCCCAAGCAAGCTACTAGGTGAGCTCCCAAGCAAGCTACTTAGGTGAGCTCAGGTGAGGTCCCTAGTGAACTACTTAGTGATCTCACAAGTGAGCTCAAGTCAACCCACTCGGTGAGCTGCTCAGTGATGTCCTAGGTAAGCTCTCAAGTGAGCTGTTAGGTGAGCTCCCAAGTGATCTACTTGGTGAGATGCTCAAGAACTCTGAGGTGAGCTACCAGATGAGCTCAAGGTGAGTTGGCAAGGTGAGCTCCTCAGCGAGTTCAAGGTGAGCTCCTCAGTGAGTTTAAGGTGAGCTGATAGGTGAGCTCCCATGTGATTTTGCAAGGTGAGCTGTCAGGTGAGCTCCCATGTGAGTTTTCAAGTGAGCTACTTGATGAGCTCCCATGTAAGCTCAAGTCAAGCTACTAGTGAGCTCCTAGGTGAGCTAACATAGTGAGTTGGCAAGGAGAGCTATCAGGCGAGCTCCCAGGTGAGTTTTCTAGCAAGATCAAGTTTAGCTACTAGATGAGCTCCTGGGTGAGCTATTTGTTGAATCTCCAGCCGAGCTCCTAGGTGAGCTACTCGGTGAGCTCCCAAGTGAGCTCAAAGTTAAGCTTGTTGGAAATATTTGAGCTGAGCTTACATACAAGCTACCAAATGAGCTCAAGGCAAGTTGGCAAGGTGAGATCAAGGTGAGTTAGCAAGGTGAGTTGTTAGGTGAGGTCCTAGGCTAGTTCCCAAGTGAGTTACTCGACGAGCTCCCATGTGAGCTCAACTTGAGCTGATTGGAAAACTCTCAGGTGAGCTATTTTTTGAGCTCCCAGGTGAGTTACTAGGTGAGCTCTCAAGTGAGCTACTTGGAGAGCTCACAGGTGAGGTACATGGTGAGCTACTCAGTGAGCCCATGGGAAAACTACTTGGTGAGATGTTCGATGAAATCTGAGGTGAGCTACATGACAAGATCAAGGTGAGTTGGTAAGGTGAGCTCCTCAAGCAAGCTCAAGGTGAGTTGTCAAGGTGAGCTCCCATGTGAGTTTATGGGTGAGCTATCAGGTGAGTTCTAATGTGAGTTTTCAGTGAGCTGCTTGATGAGCTCCTGGGTGAGATCAACTCGAGCTGCTCGGTGAGCTTCTATGTGAGCTCAAGGTGAGCTAGCAAGGTGACCTATCAGGTGAGCTCCCAAGTGAGTTTCCAGGAAATTTCAAGTCGAAGCTACTCGATGAGCTCCTGGGTGAGCTACTTGCTGAGCTCCTCGCTGACCTCCTAGGTGAGCTACTCAGTTATCTCCCAGGTGAAAGCTCAAAGGTGAGCTTATTGGTAATCTCTTAGGTGAGCTTACATGTGAGCTACAAAATGAGCTCAAGGTGAGTTGGCAAGGTGAGCTCAAGGAAAGTTAGAAAGGTGAACTCAAGGTGAGTTGGCAAGGGGAGTTATCAAGCGAGCTCCCAGGTGAGTTCCAAGGTGAGTTACTCGATGAGTTCTCACGTGAGATCAACTCGAGATGATCAGAGATCTCTAAGAAGAGCTCTCTAGGTGAGCTACTTGGAAAGCTATTAGGTAAGCTCCCAGGATGAGCTGCTAGGTGAGCTCCCAAGTGAGCTACTTGGTGAGCTCACAGGTGAGGTCCCTAGTGAGTTTTTGACAAGCTCACAAGTGATCTCAAGTCAACCTACTCAACGAGCTCCCAGTGAGTTGTTAGGTGTGATCCCAAGTGAGCTAATGGTGAGCTACTTGATGAACTATGAGGTGAGCTACTAGATGAGCTTAAGGTGAGTTAGCAAGGTGTGCTCCTTAGTGAGCTCAAGGTGAGCTAGCAATGTGATCTAATAGGTGAACTCCCATATGAGTTGGTAAGGTGAGTTGTTAGGCGAGCTCCCATGTGAGTTTTAGGTGAGCTACTTGGTGAGATACCAAGTGAGCTAATTGGCAAGCTCCCAGGTGAGGTCCCCTGTGACCTACTTGGCTAGCTCATAAGAGAGCTTATTGGTATCAAGATTTACTCTCCTTCCCAACTTGAACAACATCATGAACTTGCAAAAGACACTCAAGGATAGATAGATGTTTTGTATGTTGTTTGTATCCTGTGAAGCACACCTATCTACTTGTTTGCATTCAAGAATTGAGGGAGTGGATAGCACCTTCAAGAGGGTTTTGATCTAACCCTCACTATTTTAGGTTGTGCCTATCAACCAAGGCAAGAGAACCTATATTGTAGTGCCTGTATGGTAAGGAGATAGAGATATCCTTATGTTTTGCATATGATGTGGAAGGGGCTTTGTGAAAACATGATCAAGAATCCATTATCCAAACTCAAAGGAGTTTTCACTACTAAATGATGGAAATGTTCTCAAAACAAAGCTAGAGCTGCTAAAGACATGATAAAACCCTGATCAACTTTGTGCATTTTAGTGAAAGGATTGAATTCTTTTGTGGACACACAATGTAAATGCAGGGGTATTGTAGGTAGGATGAGTTAGTTTAAAATGAAATTTTGATGAGAGATCTTGGGACAAGAGCAACTATAAATCATCACCTTCTTTAGGAATCTTTGCAAATGAATTACAACACCTAAACAATAGAGATGTTTAAATGAATTTGAAGTGCTCTTTCAACCAGGATGTGTGCACACATGGATGCCCAAATCTACACTATTCCATACGAACTTTGATAACCTACCACAAAGGCTTGAATCAAAATATCAATGAAGCATTTAGAGATCCTTGTTAGATCATGACCTAAGGTACACCCAAAGGTTTACAAACACCCTCAATTTACAAGGAAGGTAAGATGAATTTAAATCTATTTATCTTCACTCAAATGAATGCTCTTCTGAATGGAAGATTACAAATGCCTTCAAACCTCTAAGAAATGAGACCATGTATGACCAATAAAGATCCCAAACACAAGATTGTAACATGAGCATGAAACACAAATTGAAAACATACTGAAATACAAGTGTATGTAAGCTTTGCCAAGAGATAAAACCAATTAATCCAAGAATTTGATCAAATATATCAGCAAGGGAATGTTATTTAGACAATCTCAAAGCTTGTTGATGGATTTATAGCTGAAACCAACTCAACATGATGAACATTTGATGCAAACAGAAATCAAAATGGCTCTCAGGCAGTTTCTCCAAAAGAAAATGGACTTCTTCTAGTTTTCCTTGTGAAAATTCTTCTCTTTCTTTCTCAAAATTCTCAACAGACTTTACAAAATGCCTCCAAATTACATAATATACCCTCTACCAGCTTGGATCCTTGCATCCCAAGCAAAGAATATGCCAAAGGGATCAAATTTGTTACAAAACTCTCATCCATTTCATGAAAATGACATCAAACTATAAAACAGCTCGCATATTGCCAGGGATGCACAAATATTTTAAAATATTGCATGAATTCAGATCCTTATCCATCCCAAGGTCATGTTTTTGGCATTTAGACATGCCAACATGCTTTTGCAATCATTTTCACCTTTTTCCCTCATCATTTTTAACTTTGCAACTTTTTATTTTCACCTTTCACATTTTTTCATGGGTCTAGGGTAAAATTTCATCAAAAACATCATAAGCCATCAAATTAGCTCCCAAAAATTATGCCATTGTTCTTAGAAGGCTGAGGGGACTCAAAATCATATAAGGTTTGATGAATTTTGATGAAGAAATTCGATTTCCAAGTTTCTTGGAGTTCTCATGGCACCTAAAAATGAAAATGCACAGCAACCATTGATTTAAAATCAACTTTAAATTTATACCCTCCACGTGTCAGATGAGATCTCGAATATTCTCCCTTTTTGTCTTTGGATGAGGTGGGACACATGCCCAAATACCATTGGACTGGACCTTTACCTTTAAAAATGCATTTTAAACCTTTTTTTTTGACTTGGGGAAATTTTGAAAATTTTCCCGCTCGCCCCCTGGACTCACCATGTGTCCACCTATGGGCCCCACCAAGAACCATGAGCCAAATTTATGAATTTTTCTCCTTTTTTGAAAAAGGAAAATTTTCTCAAAATTCTCCATGCCCCTAAACACCCGCTACTCCTTCTGCCACGTGGTGGTCTCCCATTCACTATGGAGCCAACCTTTCCATTTTCCCTTCAACCCTCTGCGAGGATAAAAACCTCTTATGGGCTCGTGCTCCCTTTTTACCTTTGAAATGTGCCACATGTCTCTATCCTATTGGATGTGGAGTCCCCTCCAAATTTTCCATGGATCAATTTTTCACCTTGAGATTTTTCACCAAATTTGTAATTTTTTTCATTTTCTCCATGCGCTCCACTTCTCTACCAAATCGAGACATGTGTCCTCCTTTCATTGGTGGTGGGACTTTGGCCCCAAAATTTTATTTTTACCTTTTGAAGTTTAAAACTTCAAATTTCTCCAAACCTCCACCCCTCCATTTCATCCCCTGCATACGTGTCACTTTCCTATTGGATGCGGGCTCGTGGGTCAAAAATTTTTTTCCTAGCATTTTGAAGCCAAAAACTTCAAAAGATTTTCTAACTCCCGACTTTTCCTTTTGACTTCACTAGAGATGTGTCAATTTCTTATTGGTGGCGGGCCTTTAGGTAGAATTTTGACATTGAGAAATTCAGAAAATGAAGGCAAAAATTTTTAAATGACCTCCGCCACCTGCCTGATCATCCTGGACAAGTGTCGCCTTCCCATTGGGCATGGGCTCATGGGCCAAATTTTTTCTCTGACACCTTGAGCCAAAAAACATCAAAAAAATTTCCAAGTCCTTTTCCATCACCTGACCTTTCCATGCCACATTTCATCATGCCATTCGTTGCGGGCCTTTGGGAAAAAATTTGATTTTGAGAAATTTTCCAAAATGGAAGAAAATTTCCTAAGTGTGGCCCGCCACCCACCGATCCATCAACCAATCAAATCATGCCACATAGGCACATCACTGTAGCACTGCGGGGCTATGGACAAAAATTTTCCCTTCACCAAAATTTCAAAAATGACAAGTTATAACATTTTTTGACCTTCCTCGGCCAATGAGAGCCTGCCACGTTAGCATAAAGGTTACAATGATAATTTTGACGGCTGGGTGACACCCGTATGACCATCAATATGTCAAAAATGTAGAATATGCCCTAGAAATCAAAAATTTTGACAAGGAGGGTAGATTTCTTGATCTCAAACCAACTGAATCATTTTTTGACATCATTTGCGACCTTGGGATTGGGGAAATACTTGCACAAATTCAGGATTTGATCAATTTCGAGTTCTTTCATGATTTGACAAAGGAGAAATGATACAACCCATGCAAATAAAAAAATAGGGCACAAAAGAGGGGAAGTTGGAAATTTGCTTCAATTTAAGGCAATATGAGGGCACTTTCAATGCATCCAACTAGAAAAAATGAGTTTTAGACCCTCAGATAGAACAAATGAACATTTTGGAGCAAAAATGGAACATGGAAATCTAGAGAAAAGTGTGCAAACTTAGAATTTGCACCAACATTGGCTCCTTCCTGGGGATGGGCACTCCAACAAGTGCCACAAGATCACAACGTAGACCAAGTGCCAAAAATCCATTGGGAAAGGAGTCTAAAAATGCAGAGCAACCCAAAAACTAGAATTTTCACCAAAAAGGACCGAGAAAACTAGACCAACAATGGTTTCCAAGGACAAAAGGGCAAACCACAAGCCAACAATAGAAAAAGACAAAACAAAAACAAGGACTATACAAAATGTATAACTTGTGCATACCTCACATGGGGATTTAATCCAAGAAATGTTTTAAATGTGTGTCATTAATAGAGGCAACTCTAGAAAATCCCATACAAATCTTTGAGAAAAAATGTATTTTCTCCAATCCTGATATCAATGGCATAAGGGCCCATCCATAGAGCATCAAACTTTCCATGCTTTCCCTTGTCTTCATGCCTACTATCCCATAGCAAAACCAGATCTCCAACACTAAAAGCTCTAGGGGTGACCTTCTTATCAAACAACTTCTTCAATTTCTCCCTAAATCTGACATGCCTTTGATGAGAGGCTCTCCTTTCTTCATCCAACTCAATGATCTAATTGATTCTTGATTCATATGGGCCATGTTCTTGATCTTCCAACTACTAGGCAAATTGAAAAGTGGATAATTACAGGTGTAATAGCAGTAAAGCCTGAGTTCCATACACCAATTCAAATGGAATTTTACCAGTTTCTCTTTTTGGAGTTATTCTATCAGCCCATACTACAAATTTCAATTGCTCTCCCCACTTCTTCTTGTTTATTTCCAAAGTCCTTATAATGATCTTGAGCAAGTTCTTGTTACTTGATTCAGCTTTTCCATTACCTTGTGGATTGTAGTTTGAAGAATAAGTTAGATTTATCCCATATTCATTACACATTGCCATCAAAGGCTTGGCTCTAAAACACATGGCATTATCAGATACAATCTTAACTAGAACCCCAAATCTACATATGATATGATTCAATAAGAAATCCATTACCACTTGGTGTGTTGCCTTTCTAGATGGAATTACCTCAACCCATTTTGTAAAATAATCAGTTGCTACAAGGATCCATTTATGACTAGCACTAGAAGGATCTAAAATCTCACCAATGAAATCCATTCCCCATTGTTTGAAAGGAGATTCAATTGATATAGGCTACAAAGGAAGGGATCCTGAAGCTTTCAATCTTCCTGAGAAGCGTTGGTAACTATCACATCTTCTAACTAGCTGGTTTGCATCTTTAAAAAGAGTTGGCCACCAATAACTAGCTCTTAAAATCTTATGTGTTATCACTCTCCCAAAAAAATGTCCTCCAAAATTCCCCATGGAAATCAAAATCAACTTGGGAGCTTCATCTTCAGTTATGCATTTCAAGAGGACACCTTAGGGTTCTTCCAAGCCAGCCCAAGGTCTATTATGATATATTTTTGAGAAGCCATCTTGAGGGATCTTTTCTTATTTTTATTCAAGTGACTAGGATAGCATAGGTGCTTGAGGTAGAAGACCACATCCTTGTACCATTCAGAATTCATCAATTTTTCAAGAAGATCTTCCCTTTCTTCCTCTAGCTGATTTACTTCTACATTTTACAAATTACTCTCAGCCATGAGCTTGGCAAGACCCAAACCTCTTACCATACTTTGTTGTTTGGATATCCATATCATACTCTTGTAATTTGTTGACCCATCTACATCTCTTGCTTGATATCTCCATGTTTGATAAGATGTCTTTAACCATGGTGTGGGGAACATAAGCAACAACCTTTGAACTCAAAATGTAAGGCCTAAAAATCTTTGTTGCTTTTACCAATGCAAATGCTTGTTTCTCCATAATTGTGTACTTCAGTTCAGCTGCTTGTAAAGCCTTGCTAAAGAAATCAATAGGCCTCTCAGCTCCATTTTCATCCTTTTGTAACAAAACTGAAGCAATAGTAAATTCAGATGCAAAAGAGAAGATTTGGAAAGGTCTCTTGTAGTTTGGGGCTGCTAAAATAGGTGCATGCTTAAGTGCATCCTTTATTCCTTCAAAATCTTAAATGGAATCTCCTCCCACTTGATAACTTGATCCTTTCTTAGAATGCTTGTGATTGGGAGAGTTAGCTCAACAAAATTAGAAACAAACCTTCTAATGAAATTGATTTGGCCAAAGAAAGATTGGATACCTTTCTTGGTTCTTGGAATGGGCACTTTGTTGATTACTTCCACTCTCTCAGGGTCTATCATAACACCTTCTTTAGACACAATATGCCCCAACAACTTGGCCTTTTTCACACCAAAATGAAACTTCTTTGGATTAAGTGAAATGCCATACTCTCTACATCTGATTAGCATCTTCTCTAGGTGTTGCAAATGGTCTGCTCGCTGCCTTGAAAAAATAGTCACATCATCTTGGTAAACTACAATAAATTCATTGATATAACTAGCAAAGGCAACATCCATCACCCTTTGAAAAGTAGCACCAGCATTCATCAATCCAAAAGGCATCCTTACAAAAACATAATTCCCCCAAGGAGTAGTGAAGGCTTGTCTTAAGTCTTTCTGATTCTTTGACAACTACTTGATTGTATCTGGAGAAACCATCCAAAGTAGAAAGCATTTCTGACCCTGTTACAAGATGCAACATATTCTCCATGTTTGGAAAAGGATAGTTGTCCTTCATAGATGCTTTGTTTAGATTCCTAAAATCCACAAAAATTCTGATATCTCGTTCTTCTTTCTAACTGGGACAAGGTTTGCCACCCAAGATGAGTATCTAGTAGGTTGAATGATGCCACCATCTCTCAATTTCTTCAACTCTTCCTACATTTTCATGGAAATCAAGTGGGTTAATAGGCCTTTGTTTTTGTCTAAATGGATTGGTTTTGGCCTCAAGAGGGATCTCATGCTGAAATAAATCTTCTCTATATGCCTTCAGCTCTGAATAAGACCAGGCAAGGTAGTCTTGATACTTCTTTAGGAGTTGGGCATAGGACTATTTTTCCTCTTTGCTGAGATGGCTGCCCAACTAGATCTTCCTTGGTTTGTCCTTGGTTCCCAAGTTTTTCTCTTCCACATCCCTTGAAGTAGACATCCTTCTATTTATGATGGAATCAACGTTATTAAAATTGGATTCAAGTGCAACAAGACCTTTGGGAATGGTATTTGTCTTCAATTGTATAATATCCTTATCAAAAAAAGTTTATCTACCTTCATTCATGCATACCATTGGTTCCAATCAATATTCTGACCAGAAAACTCACCTTGGCATTGTAAGAACCTCAACACTTGTGCATCATCATCAAAAATCTGCCAATGCTTCACATTATCGGGACAATTGGCCTTGTTAGCACTTCAATGTCATATTCACAAAAGGGTGAAATGGTGCAATTATCAAATCTAGAACCAAGGAAATCCAACTTATTAGTAGCAACATTAAGACTTCTATCGTGGTAAACAATGTTAAAGGAATCAAACATTTCAATCAAGTCCCAAACAACATGCTTATATTGTTTCATACGCTGATTTTTTGTGGCATATAATTTTCTTACTTGCTTGACAACCAGCTCTGAATCTCCTTTAGCAATAATATCCTTTACTCCATACTTCCATGCAATCCTTAATCCCAATAATAATGCCTCATACTCAAAAATGTTGTTAGTGCATTCAAAATTGAGCTTGAAGGAGAAAGGAAACTCTTCCAAACTAGGAGAAACCAACAATATACCAGCACCATTTCCAACTTTGGAGAAAGCTCCATCAAATAGTAATGTCCATGGAGAACCTACCATACCAAGGCACTCTAATTTTTCCATCTTATTCTATTTTCCATTATAAAAACCAATGAAGTTGTCAACATCTACATCAGCAAACAACACTTCATAAGAAGCATTGTTGGGATCTTTAATCAAGTGTAACATCTTTTTTCACCATAGAGTTTGACAAGGCTACCCTCAATGGGAATAGTGGAAAAAGACATGTCCATTTGAACACTACTACCAACACTTGTAGCTCACTTTCTTGACAAAATCATACCCCATTTGGTAGGGTAATCAACAATTACAACATCAAGTTTTAAATTCTTACTTGGATAGGCTGCAAGTTGCACTACTAAACCCTTCACACATCCAACAACTAGAACTTCCCTTGAATCCATGGTTGTACACTTCCCATATGTTTTTCACCTTGATATCTAACTCATTCATGACTTCTAGAGGCATGACATTACATGATGCACCAGAATCAAACATACAATTGTGAAGCAACCTATCTTTTATGAGAAAAGTTGTGAAGAATGGATCAACATTCAATTGGGAATCAACCAAGGATGTCCCCAAATATACTTCAGGTGCCTCTCCAAGATATTCCATTGGTGGTGGTGTTTCAAGGCCAGCAATGCTTTGAAGAGGATTCTCAACAACATTTATATTTCTACTTGGGGTAATCTTTTCTTCTTTCAATCCCAAGTACTCGAATGCTCTCTTCTTATGCTCAGGAATTCTAAGAAATTCAATAATTGGAACACTCACTTTAATTTGGCTCAAAACTTGGGCTATATCATATGGAACATTCTTTGGTAAGACAACATTGGAAGGGAGACAAGAAGGTTCATCAAATGGAGAAGTATTCTTGGTAGCCTGGGCATGAAGAGGACTGATATTTTGCATGGGACGGAAGGGTTCTTGGCAATTGTTTCTTTTCTAGGATTGTATTTTGGAATGCTTGTGAGAAAGGGTGTCTTTGGCTTGGCTTGAGGACCAGATCCTCTAACAACTTTACTTCTAGTATTGTACTCTTTCTCTTGACCAACCACAACATTCATTAACAATTGTCTATCTTCCTCGAAGGAATACCACCATCATACTTCTTGATCATTAAAGCCCTTAGATATTCAAAGTCATTATTAGGAATTTCAAAGGCCTAAACTACATCTACATCATGAGTTTGAGGAAGAGAAAGAAATGGTACCCTCTTTATGTAATCCCAAAAGGTTACATCAGTCCTTGCACTTATCACATTTATTGATGTTACTTCTTGTTGTGAGCTGAAGAGCTACCCATCATACAAATGTCATCATCCATTTCATTCTCATTATCATCATCAATATCTTTCTGGTCCATTTCACATGGAGGATGAGGAAGAAAACATCTATCACACCAATCCATATCAGAAATTTCTTGAACAACAACAACTCTTATAGTTAGAGGGTCAGGCACCACTCTATTTTCACGTGCTTGGGGTTGTCTATTTATAGATCCAATAGGCCCTTTACCTCTATCATCTTGTCTTTGATCACCCCTAGGATGATTACCAAATCTATCATGGTTTTGAGTTCTTTTTTGTCCTTGTGAACTTTTCCCAATTCATTTCTCCACTTGGGCTAATTTGTAATAAATTTCTTTGATAGCCCCTACCAAATTCTTGACAACATCTTCCAAATCAGCACCCTTGCTAGCTTGAGGCTTCTCAAGGTTTATCAGCTTCACACCATCCCTCTTAAGTGGTTTACCAACAACTTTAATATTATTTTCAATTTGAAGTGCCATGGTGAAAAGCTTTCCTGAGTTTGTAGGATTTTTGTCTCTCAAGTAATAGGCTACCTTTTTATCAAATGCATCTACATATTTGATCAAGCAAGATTCATCACAAGGCCTCAAAATTATAGGCACCTTCTCAATGTCTTATTAAATCTTGTATTGAAGTCATGGACTATCTCATTAGGGTTCTTCTTGATGTTTTCAAACTCAAATAAAAGGAACCTTGGGTCTGTTTTGACTCCATATTGTAATCTGAATGCATTACTCATCTTAGTCCATGAATCAATAGAGTTATCAAGTAGAGCTTTGTAGCAATTTCTTGCATCTTCCTCAAGTGTATGGATAAACAAATTGATATACACATCCTCAAATTCTATCTCAAAGTCTTCCATCATGTTAACAAAGAGTTTGAGATGTTGATCTCCAATAATGGCATTGTTACCTTGGAATTTTGGTAACCTATTTCTCACATCCTGTGGGACAACATTTGGATAACCATCCATTCCTCCAAAATTTATAGGACCAAAGGTGTTTACAACAAATGGAGGTCTAGGTTGAGCCATATTGTTTGGTGGGGGTGATCTTGGAGGTGAAGCAAGATGATGAGGAGTAGTAATGGGTCTGATTGGAATAGATGAATGATCTCTAAAATGACAACCCCCCAAAGGCTCTCTTTCGTGATAAACTTTAGCAAACTTAGACACCAAAAGAGTAGATCTAGGAGTAATATTTTTAAATACACAAGAAGTTCCCTCACCTGATGGAGAATTAAAATCAGCAAGGAGATTACTTGACTCAGATCTACTTGAAGAAGAATTATAATCTTCAATAACAGGCTGCTCTCCTTCAAATTCAACTATGGGGATCTCTTTCCTTGCAACCAAATCACCAACCACTTTCCACACTCTTCTTCCCTCTAGTTCTGAGCTTCTCGATTCGGTGACCAACTTCCTGAAAGAGTCCTTGATGAAGAGGTATCTCCTTCCCTCCAATTTGACAAATTTAAACAACAAGTTTCAAATGATAGAAATGTGTAAGACAACTGGTATTTCAAGATCCCAATAGCATGGAGTCACCACTAAGGATTTTCACCTTAGTTGTGCAAGAAAGCACTAAAATATTCTATCAAATGTATGCTATGACTGAAAACTTTGCAAGGATTTACAAATTAGATCTTCTTCTTCTTAATTCAACCAAAAACAATGCATCCAAATCATATAAACTACTGGTAAATGAGAAGAGCAGGCTGAGTTTGAAATCTTTTTTACCCAAAACATCCAGATCTGAAGTATGAAATGATATCTCAAGAATGTAACAACTCAAATACTTGATCACACAAATGCTCAAACCTTTCAAATACTTCAAAACCACCAATAAATTGCAAGAAGTCCCTAGAACGATGCACCACTTGGGTGTTGGTATCTAGATTTACTCTCCTTCACAACTTGAACAACATCATGAATTTGCACAAGACACTCAAGGATAGATAGATGTTTTGTATGTCATTTGTAGCGAGGAAGCACACCTATCTACTTGTTTGCATTCAAGAATTGAGGGATTGGATAGCACCTTCAAGAGGGTTTTGATCTAACCCTCACTATTTTAGGTTGTGCCTATCAACCAAGGCAAGAGAACCTATATTGCAGCCCCTGTATGGTAAGGATATAGAGATATCCTTGTGTTTTACATATGATGTGGAAGGGGCTTTGTGAAAACATGGTCAAGTATCCATTATCCAAAATCAAAGGAATTTGTCACTACTAAATGATGGAAATGTTCTCAAAAAAAGCTAGATATGCTAACGACATGATAAAACCTGATCAAATGTTTGCATTTTAGTGAAAGGATTGAATTCTTTTGTGGACACATAATGCAAATTGATCTGAAAACCAAATTTAACTAGCAATTGTGCACACACATTTTTCTTGCTTTGTATTGATTTTTGATGTAAAATTTGAGCATTATATCCTTTTTGTATTTTTAATAAAAGAATAAAAACTAAAGTACTGTGCAAATATTGAAATAAATGAAGAGGATTCACCAGCAATTTGACGCAAGAATTGATAACGGAGTTTGGCACTTGAGGCCTACATCTCTGGGTCCAGTTGAATGGGACCGATCTATTAAAATATTGAAAATAATTCTTTACAAATAATTCTACAAAATTATAACCTTCTCACAGTCTTCCTCTATCAAAAATAATAGGGGTTACTTTTTACATCTCCTCCAAATTCCACTCCTAGCTCAAGTTATGAGCATTACAATAATTTTACAGTCCCGAATACTATACAAATATGATATACCTCCTTTTATATTGTTTCCAAATAGCTGGCGCATTGGTTAGGTGCCTATACTTTTGGATGGGAGGTCAACTATTCCAATCCCCTCCACTTCTCCTCCTTCTCCTTAGGCACATTTTAAGAGTTTTATCCCACATTGTGGGGGCGTTAGAATAGGTAAGCATTTATTAAGGCATGGTGGGGGCGGTTGAATTGGCTTAAGAGCCACCTATATGCTTATGTGGAGGGCGCATTACTTGGGAACAACGCATGGTTTTTATTTTAGGTGCTAATAATAGATAATGGTTTAATCAATATGTAATGCATGGATAGTTTGGTTGAGGATATGGACAGCGCGTGGATATTGGTTTAATAAATATGCAATGCATGTGCAATTGGAAATAGATAATGCATGGAAATGGTTAATAATAAATAGGCATGGATAATTTAAATAATGCATGCCTAAATGTCCCACATGCATGGCACAAAGGCAATTATAGGAGTTTATATACACAAGTTGGTTTAATGATTAAATGAGAAGGAGGCCAAGGCACCCCTCCATAATCGAGTGTGTTGAACCTGGCTGAGGCCCCCAGCCAGTAAATAGTGGGGTCCATTTGTCCGAGAACGAGTGTCCAAGACCGGCATTCCAAAACCCATTTTTTTAGTACATCACACAATTTGTCCACGTGTCACAATATAATCAAAACACTTGGCAAGCGTGCACACGTCCAACCTGCACAAAACTCCAAATTTTTCCAGTTGCCCAAAAATTTCAGCGGGCTATAACTTTTGCAAACAAGCTCGTTTCCTGCAAACAAGATGTCATCGGAATCGTATAATTTTTCTCCACGCTTTAAAAATGACTGCAACTTATTCTGAGAAGATCTTAGATCGGTGTTTCTTTGTGAGGATCCTCTGGATCATTCCTCCCCACTGAGAAACTTTTGGACCCAAAAATTCAACCTAATTGGTGAATAGGTGAGGGTATTTCTCCCTCACCTTTCTAGTTTCCATCCATTTAGCCTTGTTCGGATGCATGCCTTTGAACCCAACATGAAGATACTCAATATCATGAAGTTCTTACTTTCCTGTCCAAAATGATGTCTTCCTGCAACTCATCAAGATACTCAGGAGAAAAATCATCAATGGAAGGCATAATGTTAGAATCATCATGATCAACAATCATAGGTGGTTCATACAATCTTAAATTCTCAACATTTACAACTGAGTAGATTTGCATATATGGAGGTAAATCTAACCAGAAAGTGTTGTTACCAATTTTTTCCAATATTTGGAACGGACCATACCGTATAGGTTTCAATTTTTTACCTTCACCTATCAGTCTTTCCTTTCTGATGTGAAGCCAAAATGAATCACCAAATTTGAACTTGTGATCAGTTCTATGTTTATCATGCCTAGCTTTGTACTTAGCCTGGCTTTTCTCCAATTGTTCACGGACATACTGATGAACCTGTTGTATTCTCTGCACAAATATTTTAGCCTTGTCAGAATCACTTGCACCATTAACAACAGTTTCATGTCCATAATATATATCTAATGGAGAATTAGGTAGATATCCATAACAAGTCTCAAATGGAGACTTCAAAGTAGAAGAATGTAAGGCACGATTATAAGCATGTTGCACATAATAAAGATGTTCATCCCACAATTTAGGATGTTTGTTACTATAGCCCCTAAGTAATTGTACCACTGTGTGGTTTACAACCTCTGTTTGACCATCAGTCTGTGGATGAAAAGCAATGCTCTTTTTCAGTTTTGTGTCCATTAACCCCACAATGTTGACCAAAATTCCCCAAGAAATCTAGAATCCCGATCAGATATGATTGAAGTAGGTAAACCAAAATGAACCCAAACAAACTGAAAGAATAAATGTGCAGTTCCCTCACCAGTTATTTGTTTAGTACATGGAACCAACACACACATTTTGCTAAATCTGTCCACTACCACATATAAGTAATCATGTTTTTCCGTGTCATGGGCAAGCCTCCTACAAAGTCCATGGAAACACTTTCCCAAGGCCGTGTTGGAACAAGAAGAGGAGTGTAAAGTCCTAATTTCCTGTTACTTGGCTTGCTTGTGGCACAAAGAACACATCCCTTAATATATCGGTTTACATGTTCATGCATTCTAGGCCAATAGCAATATTTTTGTAAATGTGCAACTATCTTACTAACACCAAAATGCCCTGAAATAAGAGAAGTATGTGCTTCCCTAATCATATGCACACGCTCATTTTCTGGAATACAAAGTTTTCCAGAATGATATAACAATCCTTCATGCAAATGATAATCTTTTTCTCCTACTTGTTTCCCACTTACTAGATCCTCATACACTTCTCTAAAATCAACATCATTTGCATATTGTTCCTTGTAACTAACATGAGCCAAAGAACTATGCTGCAAAAGGATAGATGCTACTACCACTGGTGGTCTGGATAACATGTCGGCAACCTTGTTTTGAATACCTTTTTTATACCTGATTACAAGATGAAATTGTTGCAAAAATCCCATCCACCTGAAATGTCTAGACTGCTGCAATTTGGTTTGTGTTTGTAAGTATTGAAGCGGTTGATGGTCAGTATGGATAATTGTTTCTTTTCCCATTAAATAATGCTTCCACTTTTTAACACTTTGAACCAAAGCATACAACTCTTTATCATAAGTTGGATAGTTTCTTACCGCACTTGTAAAGGTTTCTGAATGGTAACACACTGGTCGTTTGTTCTGCATCAAAACTGCCCCCATTGTGTAGTCACTAGCATCCATCTCAATCTCAAATGAATGTTGTAAATCCGAAGTGCCAAGATCGGAGCGGTACTTATCTTCTCTTTCAGTGTATCAAATGCTTTTTGTTGTTTTCCTCCCCACTGAAAGACCTGTTTAATACTTGTCAAAGCATGCAAAGGAGATGCAATATATGAGAAGTTAGCAATAAATTTTCTCTAGTACTAAACTACACCTAGAAAAATTCTAACTTCCGTCACATTTGTGGGTCTAGGCCATTTCACAATAACCTCTATTTTTGTAGGATCAATTCTCAATTCTCCATTTCCTACAATATACCCCAAGTAAATTAAATATGTTTTTCCAAATTCACATTTTGACATCTTCAAATACAATTTCTCTTTCCTTAGTGCATCTAAGACTTTTTGGATGTGTTTAACATGTTCATCCCATGATTTACTGAAAATAAGAATATCATCTAAGTAGACAATAACAAAATTATCAATGAATGGTCTAAAAATTTCATTCATAACTCTCATGAATGTTGCCGGTGCATTACACAAACCAAAAGGCATCACTAACCATTCAAACAATCCTTGTTTCATTTTAAAAGTAGTTTTCCAAACATCACCTTCTGCAATTCTTACTTGGTGATAACCACTTCTTAAGTCTAACTTAGTGAAATAAATTGCATTCCTTAATTGATCCAGTAAATCATCTATTCTAGGAAGAGGGTAACGATTCTTTATAGTAATCTTGTTTAAAGCACGGAAATCAACACACATTCACCAAGTTCCATCCTTCTTAGGAACCAATATAATTGGTGAACCACATGGGGATGTACTTGGATGAATTATACCTTGAGCCAAAAGTTCCATTACCTGTCTCTTGATTTCCTCATTCTCTACTACTGACAACCTGTACATTCCGATATTGGGAAGAGGTGCATCCTAAAGCAACTGTATCTCATGTTGAACCCCTCTTTTGGGAGGTAGACCTTGTGGATCCTGAAAAACATCATCAAAATGAGAAACAATTTTTACCAATTCATCCTTATGTTTTAGATCACAAGTCTCAAAAGCCATCTCATTTTCTTTTTCCTTGGCTTTGACCACCATGAGCACAAAACTTTTTCTTGAGTTTACAAGCCTTTTCATTTGACCTGCAGTTACCAAGGATAGATTATTATTTTCACGGTGAGCTCTAATAATAAACTCAATTCCATCCTTTATAAGCAAATATTTATTTTCTTCCCTATAGAATATTGCTTTATGATCATACAAATAAGGACTTCCCAAAACCACCCCACAAATATCCAAAGGAACTACATCCAATTCAACCTCATCAATAAACTTGTCTATAATGGCAAATCTAAAAGTACAAGTTTTAGTTACTTGTAGTTTTGCATCATCACAAACCCAACCCAAAGGATAAGGCTTAGGATGTGGTTTAGTTTTGAGTCCTAGTTTCTTAACAACCTCCTTAGAAATTAGATTAGCTTGAGATCCACTATCAAAAAGAGTATCAATTTTTGTATGCTTTGAAATTACTCTAATGTGGAAAAGCTCATTTCTTTTCTTATCATCATGTATAGTTTGTTTACTAGAAGAAGATGCAACATCTGTAGTGCTATTGTTGGAAATTGAAAGAGTTGATTTACCTTGTAAACCCATAGCTATGATTTTGGTTTCATCACCTGAATCAGAACCAAGATCATGCACTACGGTGTTTGTTTTATTTTCTTTTCCTTTCTTAACCATCCATTTAGGATTCTTTTCAAGATGTAATTTCCAACATTTAGACTCATCATGGTTTTTTTTACAATGATTACAAAATGGTTTTTCATCTTCCTTCTTAAATAAAGAGAGTTTGTTTTATGCTTACCCTTTCCTTTTCCTTGTTCTTTCGAACCTTTTCCTTCAGATTGCTTGTTCTTATGATTAAAAGAAGAGAAAGAGGACTCCTTTGTCATTTTCCCTCATGCTTCCAAATGGGTTTCTTGAACACATACTGCATCAAGATTAGTAGGACCTAAAACAAGTATCATATGCCTTAGATAACTATGCAATCCACCAATATATTTAAGCAAAGTGTTTCTTCTGTGTTTAGGGAAATTCCTGAATTAGAGCCCTTTTCCTAAATTCTTGTGTGTATTCTTGAACACTTTTTCCCTTAGTTTGTCTTAATGTTTATCAATCCATCATAGCTTGTTACTTATAACCAAGAGGATAAAATTTTTGCCTAAGATTTGAAACAAATTCAGACCAAGAAGTGATTTCTATACCTTTGGTTTCTTCCACTTCCTGAAGCTTACTCTCCCACCAAATGAGTGTTGTGCCACCCATCCGAAGAGTTTCCAAATGAATCCTTTCTTCATCATCAAAAATTCTCTGAACCCTGCAATATACTTCTATTTGCTTGACCTAGTTATCCAACTTCTCTACATTTAGCTCTCCAGTATACATAGGCAATTCAAACTTGATATCTAACTTTAATGAAAGAAAATCAGATTTTAAAGAGTCTCTTTTTGGAATGTCAGAACTAGAGCTTTCTTCTTTCTTACCTTCTCTAGTCCCCTTTTCCCTTTTCCTATCTTGGTACATTTCTTCCACCATTTCCTTCATCTGTTGGAAGGATTGACGAAAGTTTTGTTCCACTTCCTCTCGATCCGCCATTGTAGGACTTCGAGATCATCTGGTACCAATTTTGGGATCTCCTTCAACTAATTCTCCTTCACCCTTCTTAGATCGAGACCTTGTTAACATCCAACACACAACTTGCAATCCAAAACATGTTAAACTGAACCAAAAATCAGTCAAAACCAGCTCTGATACCAATGATCTGAAAACCAAATTTAACTAGCAATTGTGCACACACATTTTCTTGCTTTGTATTGATTTTCGATGTAAAATTTGAGCATTATATCCTTTTTGTATTTTTAATAAAAGAATAAAAACTGCAAGTACTATGCAAATATTGAAATAAATGAAGAGGATTCACCAGCAATTTGATGCAAGAATTGATAATGAGTTCGGCGCTTGAGGCCTACGTCTCCGGGTCCGGTTGAATGGGACCGATCTATTAAAATATTGAAAATAATTCTTTAAAAATAATTCTACAAAATTATAACCTTCTCATAGTCTTCCTCTATCGAAAATAATAGGGGTTGCTTTTTACATCTCCTCCAAATTCCACTCCTAGCTCAAGTTATGAGCATTACAATAATTTTACACAGTCTCAAATACTATACAAATATGATATACCTCCTTTTATATTGTTTCCAAACAGCTGGCGCATTGGTTAGGTGCCTATACTTTTGGATGGGAGGTCAGCTGTTCCAATCCCCTCCACTTCTCCTCCTTCTCCTTAGGCACATTTTAAGATTTTTATCCCACATTGTGGGGGTGTTAGAATAGGTAAGCATTTATTAAGCCATGGTGGGGTGGTTTGAATTGGCTTAAGAGCCACCTATATGCTTATGTGGAGGGTGCATTACTTGGGGAAAGCGCATGGTTTGTATTTTAGGTGCTAATAATAGATAATGGTTTAATCAATATGTAATGCGTGGATAATTTGGATGAGGATATGGACAGTGCGTGGATATTGGTTTAATAAATATGCAATGCGTGAGTAGTTGGAAATAGTATATGTGTTAAAATGGTTAATAACAAATAGGTGTGGATAATTTAAATAATGCATGCCTAAATGTCCCACATGCATGGTGCAAAGGAAATTATAGGAGTTTATATACACAAGTTGGTTTAATGATTAAATGAGAAGGAGGCCAAGGCACCCCTCCATAATCAAGTGTGTCAACTCCGTGAGGGCCCCCAACCAGTAAATAACGGGGTCCATTTGTCCGAGAACAAGTGTCCAAGACCAACATTCCAAAACCCATTTTTTTAGTACATCACAAAATTCATCCACATGTCACAATATAATTAAAACACTTGGCGAGCGTGCACATGTCCAACCTACACAAAAATCCAAATTTTTCCAGTTGCCCAAAAATTTCAGCGGGCTATAACTTTTGCAAACAAGCTCCGTTTCCTGCAAACAAGATGTCATCGGAATCATATAATTTTTCTCCACGCTTTAAAAATGACTGTAAATTATTCTGAGAAGATCTTAGATTAGTGTTTCTCGGTGAGGATCCTCTGGATCAAAAATGTAGGGGTATTGTAGGTAGGATTAGTTAGTTTAAAATGAAATTTTGATGAGAGATCTTGGGACAAGAGAATCTAGAAATCTTTGGGAAGCTTTGCAAATGAATTACAACACCTAAACAATAGATATGTTTCAATGAATTTGAAGTTCTCTTTCAATAGGATGTGTGCACACATGGATGACCAAATCGGCACTATTCCATACAAACTTTGATAACCTACCACAAAGTCTTGAAGCAAAACATCAATGAATCATTTAGAGATCCTTGTTAGATCATGACCTAAGGTACACCCAAAGGTTTACAAACACCCTCAATTTACAAGGAAGGTAAGATGAATTTAAATCTATTTATCTTCACTCAAATGAATGCTCTTATGAATGGAAGATTGCAGATGCCTTCAAATCCTCTATAAGAAATGAGACCATGTATGACCAATAAATATCCCAAACACAAGATTGCAAGATGAGAAAGAAACACAAATTGAAAACATACTGAAATACAAGTGTATGCAAGCTTTTCCAAGAGATAAAACCAATTAATCCAATAATTTGATCAAATACATTAGGAAGGGAATGTTATTTAGACAATCTCAAAGCTTGTTGATGGCTTTACAGCTGAAACCAACTCAACATGATGAAAATTTGGTGCAAAGAGAAATAAAAATGGCTCTCAAGGAAGTTTCTCCAAAATAAAATGGAATTCTTCTAGTTTTCCTTGTAAAAATTCTTCTCTTATTTCTCTAAAATTCTCAACAGACTTTAAAAAATGCCTCCAAATTACATAGTATACCCTCTGCTAGCTTGGATCCTTACATCCCAAGAAAATAATATGCCCAAGGGATCAAATTTGTTACAAAACTCTCATCCATTTCATGAAAATGACATCAAACTATAAAACAACTCACATATTGCTAGGGATGCACAAATATTTTAAAATATTGCATGAATTCAGATCCTTATCCATCCCAAGGTCATGTTTTTGGCATTTAGACATGCCAACATGCTTTTGCAATCATTTTTCACCTTTTTCCCTCATCGTTTTTAACTTTGCTACTTTTTATTTTCACCTTTCACATTTTTTCACAAGTCTAGGTAAAATTTCATTAAAAACATTATAATCCATCAAATTAGCTCCCAAAAATGGTTCCATTGTTCTCAGAAGGCTGAGGGGACTCAAAATCATATAAGGTTCAATGAATTTTGATGAATAAATTTGATTTCCAAGTTTCTTGGAGTTCTCATGGCACCCAAAAATGAAAATGCACAACAACCATTGATTTAAAATCAACTTTAAATTTCTTCCCTCCACGTGTCAAATGAGATCTCGAATATTCTCCTTTTTGTCTTTGGATGAGGTGGGACATGTGCCCAAATACCATTGGATTGGACCTTTTCCTTCAAAAATGCATTTTAAACCTTTTTGACTTGGGAAAATTTTGAAAATTTTCCCCACTCCCCTGGACTCGCCACATGTCCACCTATGGGCCCCACCAAGAACCGCATGGGCCAAATTTATGAATTTTTCTCCTTTTTTGAGAAAAGGAAAATTTTCTCAAAATTCTCCATGCCCCTAAACACCTGTTGCTCCTTCTACCACGTGGAGTCTCCCATTTCTAAGGAGTGACACCATTTTCACCTTCAACCCTCCGCATGAGGATAAAAACCTCTTGTGGGCCCACGCTCCCTTGTTTACCTTTGAAATGGGCCACATGTATCTATCCTATTGGATGTGGAGCCACCCCTCCAAATTTTCCATGGATCAATTTTTCACCTTGATATTTTTGCCAAATTTGTAAATTTTTTCATTTTCTCCGCGCGCTCCACTTCTCCACCAAATCCAGGACACGTGTCCTCCTTTCATGGTGGTGGGAACTTTTGCCCCAAAATTTTATTTTTACCTTTTGAAGTTTAAAACTTCAAATTTCTCCAAACCTTCACCCCTCCATTTCATCCCCTACATATGTGTCACTTTCCTATTCGATGCGGCTCATGGTCAAAAAAATTCCTAGCATTTTGAAGCCAAAACTTGAAAAGAATTTCTAACTCCTGCTTTGCCTTTTGAATTCACTGGAGACGTATAAATTTAATATTAGTGGTGGGCCTTTGGAAAAATTTTGACATTGAGAAATTCACAAAAATGAAGGAAATTTTTTTAAATGACCTCGCCACCCACACGATCATCCGGACACGTGTTGCCTTCCCATTGGGTGCGGGCTCGTGGGCCAAATTTTTCCCCTGACACCTTGAGCCAAAAACATAAAAAAATTCCAAGTCCTTTGTCATCCACCAAACCTTCCCATGCCACGTGTCATCATGCCATTCACTATGGGCCTTCGGGAAAAATTTTGATTTTGAGAAATTTTCCAAAATGGAAGAAAATTTCCTAAGTGTGGCCTGCAACCGCCGATCCATCAACCAATCAAATCATGCCATGTAGGCACATCACTGTAGCACTTGTGGGGCAATAGACAAAACTTTTCCCTTCACCAAAATTTCAAAAATGACAAGTTATAACATTTTTCGACCTTCCTCGGCCAATGAGAGCCTGCCACATTAGCATAAAGTATTGATAATTTTGGTTTGTGGTCAGGTGACACCCGTATGACCATCAATACGTCGAAAAATGTATAATATGCCTTAGAAATCAAAAATTTTGACAAGGAGGGCAGAATTCTTCATCTCAAACCAAATGAATCATTTTTTGACATCATTTGCAACCTTGGGATTGGGAAAATACATGCACGAATTCAAGTTTTGATCAATTTCAAGTTATTTCACAATTTGACAAAGGAGAAATGATACATCTCATGAAAATAAAAATATTAGGACAAAAAAGAGGGGAAGTTGGAAATTTGCTTTAATTTAAGGCAATATGAGGACACTTTAATTACCTCCAACTGAAAAAAATGAGTTCTGAGACCCCCAGATAGAACAAATGAACATTTTGGAGAAAAATGGAACATAGAAATCTCAGAGAAAAATATACAAACTCATAATTTTCACCAACAGATCTCACAAGCAAGATCAATTCAACCTACAAGGCGAGATACTCGGTGAGCTCTCCAGTGAGTTGTTAGGTAAGCTCCCAGGTGAGCTACTTGGTGAGCTACTTGATGAACTTTGAGGTGAGCTACTAGATGAGCTCAAGGTGAGTTGGTAAGGTGGTGAGTGGCAAGGTGAGTTGATAGGTGAGTTCTTATGTGAATTTTAGGTGAGCTCCCATGTGAGCTTTTGAGGTGAGCTACTGATGAGCTCCTAGATGAGCTCAAGGTGATCTAGTAAGGTGAGCTCTTAGTTGATCTACTTGCCAAGCATCAATGAGATCCCAAGTGAGCTCAAAGGTGACATTATCGAGTAATCTCTAGGTGAGCCTATATTTGAGTTACAGATGAGCTCAAGTGAGTTGAAGGTTGAAAAGGGGACATCAAGCTGAGTTGGTAAGGTGAGCTGTCAAGTGAGCTCCTAGGTGAGTTCTTAGGTGAGTTACTTGATGAGCTCCCAAGTGAGCTCAACTTGAGTTGATCGGTGAGCTCCCAGAAGAGCTCCTAGGTGAGCTACTTGGCGAGCTCCCAGTAAGGTTTTAGGTGAGCTCCCAAGAGAATTACTTGGTGAGCTCCTAGGTGAGGTCCTTGGAAAATTACTTGATGAGCTCACAAGTGAGTTCAAGTCAACCCACTTGGTTAGATGCTCAGTGAGCTCCCAGGTGAGCTCCCAGGTGAGTTATTAAGTGAGCTCCCAGGTGATCTACTTGGTGAGATACTCGATGAACTCTAAGGTGATCTACCAGACTAGCTCAAGGTGAGTTAGCAAGGTGAGATCCTCAGTGATCTCAAGTTGAGTTGGTAAGGTGAGATGCTTAGGTGAGCTCCCATGTGAGTTGGTAAGGTGAGTTGTCAGGTGATCTCCCATGTGATTTTTTAGGCAAGGTTCTTGATGAGCTCCCATGCAAGCTCAAGTCAAGCTACTTGGTGAGCTCTGAGTGAGCTAATAGTGATTTGGCAAGGCGAGCTATTAGGTGAGATCCGGGAAAGTTTTTGGGAAAGCTCAAGTCGAGTGCTAGAAGAGCTCTTAGGTGAGCTATTTCTAAGCTCCCAGTGAGCTCCTAGGTGAGCTACTCGGTGAGCTCCCGGGTGAGCTCAAAGATGAGCTTATCGAAATCTTTGAGGTGAGCTTCCATGTGGGCTACTGAGGATGAGCTCAAGGTGAGTTGGGAAGGTGAGCTCAAGGTGAGTTGGCAAGGTGAGTTCAAGGTGAGTAGGCAAGGCGAGCTCAAGGTGAGTTGGAAAGGTGAGTCAAGCGAGCTCCTAGGTGAGTTCTAGGGGAGTTTCTTGACAAGCTCCTAGGTGAGCTCAACTCAAGTTGATCAGGAAGCTCCTTAAAGAGATCCTAGGTGAGCTGTTTGTCGAGCTCCTAGGTGATCTACTAGGTGAGCTCCCAAGTGAGCTACTTGGTGAGGTCACAATTGAGCTCCTAGGTGAGTCTGCTAGGTGAGCTCCCAAGTGAGCTACTTGGCGAGCTCACAGGTGAGATCCTCTTCTGAATGAAAGATTATAGATGCCTTCAAACCCTCTATAAGAAATGAGGCCATGTATGATCAAAAGAGATCCCAAACACAAGATTACAACATGAGCATAAAACACAAATTGAAAACATACTGAAATACAAGTGTATGTAAGTTTTGCCAAGAGATAAAACCAGTCAATCCATAAATTTGATCAAATACACCAGCAAGGGAATGTTATTAAGACAATCTCAAAGATTTTTGATGGCTTTATAGCTGAAACCAACTCAACATGATGAACATTTGATGCAAGAAGGAATTAAAAATGGCTCTCAGGTAGTTTCTCCAAAAGAAATGGATTACTTCTAGTTTTCCTCCTGAAAATTCTTCTTTCTCTTTCCAAAAATCTCAACAGGCCTTACAAAATGCTTCAAAATTACAACTTATACCCTATGCCAACTTGGATCCTTACATCCCAAGTAAAGAATATGCTCCAAGGATCAAATTTGTTACAAAACCCTATCCATTTGATGAAAAATGATATTAAAGTGAGCTGGCAAGGCAAGATGATATGTGAGCTACCATGTGAGTTTTTGTAGGTGAGCTCACAAGTGATTTTTTGGGTGAGCTACTTGATGAGCTCCTAGGTGAGCTCAAGTTGAGCTACTCGGTGAGATCTTGGGCAAGCTCAAGGCAAGCTATTAAGGTGAGTGTTAGGTGAGCTCCCATGGGAGTTTTCGGGGAAAGCTTAAGAGCTACTAGCTCATCGATATCTAAGAAAGCTACTTGCCAAGCTCCTAGGTGAGCTATTTGGTGAGCTCCCAAGTGATCTCAAAGGTGACCTTATCGGTAATATTTGAGGTGAGCTTACATGTGAGCTATTAGATGAACTCATGGGGAGGTCAAGGTGAGTTGCAAGGAAAGCTCAAGGTAAGGTGGTAAGGTGAGTGTCAGGCAAGCTCGGGTGAGTTCCTAGGAAAGTTACTTGACGAGGATCCTACGTGAGCTAAACTTTAGCTTATCGGTGAGCTCCGTAAGAACTCCCGGGAAAGCTACTTGGTGAGCTGTTTGGTGAGCTCCAGGTGACTGCTAGGTGAACTCCTAAGCAAGATACTTGGTGAGCTCCCAGGTGAGGTCCCTGGTGAGCTTCTCGGTGAGCTCATAAGTGAGCTCAAGTCAACCTACTTGGTGAGATATTAGTGAGCTCCCAAGTGAGCTCCCATGTAATCTACTTGGAGAGCTACTCGATGAACTCTAAGGAGAGCTACTAGATGAGCTTAAGGTGAGTTACCAAGGTGAGCTGCTTAGTGAGCTCAAGGTGAGCTAGTAAGGAAATCTGATAGGTGAGCTCCCATGTGAGTTAGCAAGGTGAGCTATAGGTGAGCTCCCATGTGAGTTTTCAGGTGAGCTACTTGATGAACTCTCAGGAAAGCTCAAGGGGAGTTGACAAGGAGAGCTATCAGGTGAGCTCCGTAGTGAGTTTCTAGGTAAGCTCAAGTAAGCTACTTGATGAACTCCTGGGTGAGCTACTCACTGAGCACCCAGTTGAGCTCCTCGATGAGCTACTTAGTGATCTCCTAGGTGAGATAAAAATCAAGCTTATCGGTAATCTCTAAGGTGAGCTTACATGTGAGTTACTAGATGAGCTCAAGGTGAGTTGGCAAGGTGAGTGCAAGGTGAGTTAGCAAGGTGAGCTGTCAAGCGAGCTCTTAGGTGAGTTCCTAGGTGAGTTAATCAAAGAGCTCCTAAGTGAGCTCAACTCGAGCTGATTTTGAGATCCCAAAAGAGCTCCCATGTGATCTACTTTATGAGTTATTTGGTGAGCTCCCAAGGTGAGCCGTTAGGTGAACTCCCAAGTGAGCTTCTTAGCGAGCTCCTAGGTGAGGTCCCCTATGAGCTGCTTGGTAAGCTCACAAGTGAACTCAAGTCAACCTACTCAGTGAGCTCCCAGGTGAGCTGTTAGGTGAGCTCCCTAGTGAGCTACTTGGTGAGCTACTCGATGAACTCCAAGGTGAGCTACCACATGAAGTCAAGGTGAGTTGGTAAGGTGATGTCCTTAGTGAGCTCAAGGTGAGTTAGTAAGGTGAGCTGATAGGTGAGATCTCATGTGAGTTTTTAGGTGAGCTACTTAATGAAATCCTGGGTGACCTCAAGTTGAGCTACTAAGTGAGCTCATGGGGGAGCTCAAGGTGAGCTGGCAAGGTGAGCTATCAATTGAGATCCGAGGTGAGTTTTCAGAAACCTCAAGTTGAGATACTCGTCAAGCTCCTGGATGAGTTGTTTACTCCGAGCTCCCAAAGAGAGCTCCTAGGTGAGCTACTTGGTGAGCTCCCAGGATATCTTAAAGCTGACTTTATCGGCAATATTTGAGGTGAGCTTACATGCGAGCTACTAGATGAACTAAAGGTAAGTTGGTAAGGCGAGCTCAAGGTGAGTTGGTAAGGTGAGCTCAAGGAAAGTAGGTAAGGTAAGATATTAAGTGAGCTCCCATGTGAGTTCTAAGGTGAGTTACTTGATGATCTTCTAGGTGAACTCAACTCGAGCTAATTAGTGAACTCCCATAAGAAATCCCATGCGAGATACTTGGCTACCTATTCATTGAGATCCTAGGTGAGCTACTAGTCAAGCTCCTAAGTGAGTGACTTGGTGAGCTCCCATGTGAGGTCCCTGGTGAGCTACTCGGTGAACTCACAAGTGAGCTCAAGTCAACCTACTTGTAGAGCTACTTGGTGAGCTCCCAGGTGGGCTATTAGGAAGCTCTAGACAAGATGTTAGGTGAGCTCAAGGTGAGCTCAAGGTGAGTTGGCAACATGAGATGATAGGTGAGCTCCCATGTGAGTTGGCAAGGTGAGTTGTTAGGTGAGATCCCATGTGAGTTTTTAGGCGAGCTAAGGGTGAGTTGGCAAGGCAAGCTGTTAGGTGATCTCCTAGGAAAGTTTTTGGGCAAGCTCAAGTTGAGCTACTCGATGAGCTCTTGGGTGACCTACTTTCCTAATCTCCCAGCCGAGTTATTAGGTGAGCTACTCGGTAAGCTCCCAGGTGAGCTCATAGGTGAGCTTGTCAAAAATCTCTAAGGTGAGCTTACATGTGAGATACCAAATGAGCTCAAGGTGAGTTGGCAAGATGAGCAAGCCGAGTTGGTAAGGTGAGCTAAAGGTGAATTTACAAGGTGAGTTGGCAAGGTGAGCTCAAGGTGAGTTGGCAAGGTGAGCTGTTAGGTGAGTTCCCAGGTGAGTTCTAAGGCAAGTTACTTGATGAGCTCCCAGGTGAGCTCAACTTGACCTGATGGGAGAGCTCCTTGAAGAGCTCCCAGGTGAGCTACTTGGTAAGCTATTTGGTGATTTCCTAGGTGAGACACTTTGTGAGCTCACAGGTGAGCTACTCAACGAGCTCACAAGTGAGCTCAAGTAAACCTACTCGGTGAGCTACTCAGTGAGCTCCCATATGAGCTATTAGGTGAGCTCCCAGGAAAGCTACTTGTGAGCTACTTGATGAACTCCGAGGTGAGCTACCAGATGAGCTTAAGATGAACTCTAAGGTGAGCTACCAGATGAGATAAAGACAAGTTGGCATGGTGAGCTCCCATGAGAGTTTCCAAGCGAGCTATTAGGTGAGCTCCCATGTGAGTTTTAAGGTGAGTTACTTGATGAGCTCCCGGGTGAGGTCAAGTCGAGCTGCTCGGCGAGATCCTATGTGAGCTTAAGGAAAGCTAACAAGGTGAGCTCCCAGACATGTTTCCATGTAAGATCAAGTCAAGACACTTGATGAAATCTTGGGCTAGCTTCTTGTAGAGCTCCCATCCAAGCTCTTAGGTGAGCTGCTTGGTGAGCTCCAGGTGAGCTTAAAAGTGAGCTTATCGGTAATCTCTGAGGTGAGCTTAAATGCAAGCTATCAGATGAGCTCAAGGAAATTTGGCAAGGTGAGGTTAAGGTGAGTTTGGTAAGGTGAGATCAAAGCAAGCTAGCAAGGTGAGCTGTTAAATGAGCTCCCAGGTGAGTTCTTAGGTGAGTTACTTGACAAGCTCCTAGGTGAGCTCAACTCGAAGCTAATCGGTGAGCTCCCAGAACAACTCCCAGGTGAGTTACTTAGTGAGCTATTGGTGAGCTCCCATGTGAGCTACTAGGTGAGCTCCTAAGTGAGCTACTTGGTGAGCTACTAGGTGAGGTCCTTGGTGAGCTGCTCAGCAAGCTCACAAGTGAGCTCAAATCAACCTACTTGGTGAGCTGCTCAGTGAGCTCCCAGGCAAGCTGTTAGGTGAGCTCCCAAGTGAGTTGTCAGTCGAGCTCCCAAACAAGGTACTTGGTGAGCTACTCAACAAACTCCGAGGTGAGGTACCAGATGAGCTCATGGTGAGTTGGTAAGGTGAGCTACTTAATGAGCTCAAGGTGAGCTGATAGGTGACCTCCCATGCGAGTTAGCAAGGTGACCTATCACGTGAGATCCCATGTGAGTTTTCATGTGCACTGCTTGATGATCTCCTGGATGAGCTCAAGTCAAGCTTCTTGGCAAGCTCCTGAGTGAGCTCAAGTGTAATATGAGAAGGTGAGCTATTAGGTGATCTCCTAGGTGAGTTTATGGGTAAGCTCAAATCAAGCTACTCGACGAGCACTTGGGTGAGCTGCTTGCTAAGTTCCCATCTGAGATTTTAGGTGAGCTGGTTGGTGAGCTCCCATCTAAGCTCAAAGGTGATCTTGTCAGAAATCTCTAAGGTGAGCTTACATAAGAGCTACCATATGAGCTCAAGGAAAGTTAGCTAGGAAAACTCAAGGTGAGTTGGTAAGGAGAGCTCAAGGTGAGTTAGAAAGGTGAGCTATCGGTGATCTCCCGGTGAGTTCCCAGGTGAGTTAAAAATGAGCTCTCAGGTGAGCTCATCCCAAGCTATTCAGTGAGCTTCTTGGTGAGCTGCTAGGTGAGCTCCCAAGTGAGCTAATTGAAGAGCTCCCAGGTGAAGTCCCCGGTGAGCTGCTCAACATGCTCACCAGTGAGCTCAAGTTAACTTACTCGATGAGCTCCCGAGTGAGCTGTTAGGTGAGCTCCAAAGTGAGCTACTTAATGAACTCTGAGGTGAGCTACCATTTGAGTTTCTATGTGAGCTGTTAGGTGAGCTCCCATGTGAGTTTTTGGGTGAGTTGCTTGACATGGTGACTTGTCAGGCAAGCTCCCAAGTGAGTATTTGGGTAAGCTCAAATCGAGATGCTTGAAGAGATCTTGGGAAAGATGCTTACTGAGCTCATAGTGAGCTCCTAAGTGAGTTTCTTGATTAGCTCCCTGGTGAGCTCAAAGGTGAGATTATCGACAATATTTGTTGTGAAATTACATGAGAGCTACCAGATGAGCTCAAGGCAAGTTAGAAAGGTTAGCTCAAGGTGAGTTGGAAAGGTCTTCTCAAGGTGAGTTAGTAAGGTGAGTCTGTCGGGCAAGTTCTAAAGAAAGTTCCCAGGTGAGTTACTTAACGAGCTCCCAGGTGATCTCAACTCAAGCTAATTGATGAGCTCCTAGAAGAGCTCTAGGTGATCTACTTAGTGAGTTTTTTAACGAGCTCTAAGGTGAGCTACTAGGTGAGCTCCCAAGTGAGCTACTTGGTGAGTTCCTTGGAGAGGTCCCGTGAGTTGTTCGCTGAGCTCAAATCAACCTACTTAGTGAGCTGCTTGGTGAGCTCCGGGTGAGCTGTTAAGTGAGCTCCTAGAAAGTGACTTGGAAAGATTCTCGATGAACTCGAGGAAAGATACCAAATGAGCTCAAAGTGAGGTTGTAAGGTGAGCTCCTCAGTGAGATGGCAAGGTGAGTTCATAAGAAATCTCCCATGCGAGTTTCTAGGTGAGTATCGGGAGAGCTCCTAAGTGAGTTTTTGGGTGAGCTACTTGATGAGCTCCCGGAAATCTTAAGTCAAGTTACTTAAGTGAGCTCGGTGATCTCAAGGTGAGAGCTAGCAAGGAGATCTTTCAGGTGAGCTTTGAGGTGAGTTTTCAAGTAAGCTCAAGTCGAGCTGGTCGATGAGCTCCTGGATGAGCTACTTGTCGAACTCCCAACTAAGCTCCTAGGTGAGCTACTCGGTGAGCTCCTAGGTGAGCTCAAAGGTGAGATTTTTGGAAATCTTTGAGGTGATGTTACATGTGAGCTACTAGATGATCTCAAGGTGAGTTGGTAAGGCAAGCTCAAGGAAAGTTAGCAAAGTGAGGTGTCAAGTGAGCTCCAGGTGAGTTCCAAGGTGAGTTACTCAATGAGATCCCAAGAAAACTCAACTCAAGCTGATCGAAAAGCTCCCAGAAGAGCTCCTACGTGAGCTAATTTGTGAACTATTCAGTGAGCTCCCAGGAAAGCTTCTAGCTGAGCTCCCAAGTAAGCTACATGGGGGCTCCCAGGAAAAGTCCCCAGTGAGCTCACAAGTGAGCTCAAGTCAACCTACTATGTGAGCTAATTATTGAGATCCTAGGTGAGATGTTAGCAGCTATTAGGTGAGCTCCAGGTGAGCTACTAGATGAGGTGCTTGATGAACTTGAGGTGAGCTCCCATGTAAGTTTTTAGGTGAGCTCTTGGGTGAGCGAAGGAAATCTCATGTCTAGTTACTTAGTGAGCTCTCGGGTGAGCTCAAGGTGAGTTTCAAGGAGAGCTCTGTAGGTCAGCTCCGAAGTAAGCTCAAGTCGAGCTACTCGGTGAGCTCTGGGTGAGCTCCTTGCCGAGATCCTAGTTAAGCTCCTCGTTGAGCTCCCGGTGATCTCCTAGGTGAGCTCAAAATTAAACTTCTCAAGAATCTCGAGGTGACCTTATATGTGACTTATTAGATGAGCTCAAGGTGAGTTGGCAATTCGGGCTCAAGGTGATTTGGCAGGTCGAGCTATCAGGTGAGCTCCTAGGTGTGTTCCCATGTGAGTTACTTGAAGAACTCCTTGGTGAGCTCAACTCGAGCTTATTTTTGAGCTCCCAAAAGATCTCCCATGTGAGATAATTCGTGAGCTATTTGATGAGCTCCTAAGTGAGCCACTAGGTGAACTCCCAAGCGAGCTTTATAGTAAGCTCCCAGGTGAGGTCCCCTATGAGTTACTCGGTGAGCTCTTAAGTGAGCTCAATTCAACCTACTGAGTGAGATCCTAGGTGAGCTGTTAGGTGAGCTCCTTAGTGAGATACTTAGTGAGCTACTTGATGAACTCCAAGGTGAGCTACCACATGAGCTCAAGGTGAGTTGGTAAGGTGATGTCCTCAGCGAGATCAAGGTGATGGCAAGGTGAGATGATAGGAAAGCTCCCATGTGAGTTTTTGGGTGAGCTGCTTGATGAAATCCTGGGTGAGCTCAAGTCGAGCTTCTTGGTGAGCTCCTGGGGGAGCTCAAGGTGAGCTATCAGGTGAGATCCTTGGTGAGTTTTTGGGAAAGCTCAAGTTGAGATACTCGTCAAGCTCCTAGATAAGTTGTTTGCCAAGCTCCTAGCTAAGCTCCTAAGTGAGCTACTTAGTGAGACTCCTA
Organism: Taxus wallichiana var. yunnanensis; assembly: GCA_018340775.1. NCBI lineage: Eukaryota > Viridiplantae > Streptophyta > Pinopsida > Cupressales > Taxaceae > Taxus > Taxus wallichiana. Next base: position 27,638,830 of record CM031237.1, on the reverse strand, counting down.
GGGCAGCTTAAAGGCAACCTTGTCGAAAATCTCTGAGGTGAGCTTACAAGTGAGCTACCAGATGAGCTAAAGGTAAGTTGGCAAGGTGAGCTCAAGGTGAGTTGGCAAGGTGAGCTCAAGGTGAGTAGGTAAGGAAAGATGTTAGGTGAGCTCCTAGGTGAGTTCCGAGGTGAGTTTCTCGATGAGCTCCTGGGTGATCTCAACTCAATCTATCAGTGAGCTCCCAGAATAGCTCCCATGTGAGCTACTTGGTGACCTATTCATGATGAGCTACTAGGTGAGATCCTAAGTGAGTGACTTTGTGAGATCCCATGCGAGGTCCCTGACGAGCTACTCGGTAAGCTCACAAGCGAGCTCAAGTCAACCTACTCACTAAGATGCATGGTGAGCTCCCATGTGAGCTGTTAGGTGAGCTCCTAGATGAGTTGTTAGGTGAGCTCAAGGTGATTTGGCAATGTGAGGTGATAGGAAAGCTCCCATGTGAGTTGGAAAGGCAAGATGTCAGGTGAGCTCCCATGTGAGTTTTCAGGAGAGCTTCTCAGTGAGCTCCTAGGTGAGCTAAAGGAGAGTTGGCAAGGCAAGCTCCAGGTGAAAGTTTCAGCAAGCTCAAGTTGTGTTGCTCGATGAGATCCTAGGTGAAATGCTTACCAAGCTCCCAGCTAAGCTACTAGGTGAGCTACTCGGTAAGCTCTAAGTGAGCTCATAGGTGAGCTTGTTAGAAATCTCTAAGGTGAGCTTACATGTGAGCTACCAGATGAGCTCAAGGTGAGTTGGCAACGGGAGCTCAAGGAGATTTGGCAAGGTAAGCTCAAGGTGAGTTTCAAGGAAAGTTCAAGGTGAGTTGAGTTAGCAAGGTGATCTCAAGGTGAGTTGGCAAGGTGAGTGTTAGGTGAGATCCTAGGTGAGTTCGAGGTGAGTTACTTGACAAGCTCCTAGGTGAGTTACTTGCGCAAGCTCATAGGTGAGCTACTCGGTGAGCTCACTAGCGAGCTCAAGTAAACCTACTCTTTTAGCTACTTCGTGAGCTCCTAGGTGAGCTATTAGGTGAGCTCCCAAGAAAGATACTTGGTGAGCTACTCAATGAACTCTAAGATGAGCTACCAGATGAGCTCAAGATGATTTGGTAAGGTGAGCTCCCATGAGAGTTTCAAGTGAGCTCTTAGGTGAGCTCCCATGTGAGTTTTTAGGTGAGCTGCTTGATGAGCTCCCATGCGAGCTCAAGTCAAGCTACTCGGCAAGCTCTTGTGTGAGCTCAAGGTGAACTAGAAAGGTGAGATCCCAGGAATTTTCTAGGCAAGATCAAGTCAAGCTACTTGATGAGCTCCTGGGATAGCTTCTTGTGGAGCTCCTAGCCAAGCTCCTAGGTGATCTACTTAGTGAGCTCGCAGGTGAGCTCAAAAGTGAGATTGTCTGCAATATCTGATGTGAGCTTACATGTGAGCTACCAGATGAGCTCAAGGTGAGTTGGAAAGGTTAGGTAAAGGTGAGTTGGTAAGGTGAGCTCAAGGTGAGTTCACAAGGCAAGCTCGTTAGTCTCCGGTGTGAGTTCCTATGTGAGTTACTCGACAAGATCCTAGGTGAGCTCAATCAAGCTAATGGGTGAGCTCCGAGAACAACTCCCAGGTGAGCTACTTAGATATATATTTGGTGAGCTCCCATGCTAGCTGCTAGGTAAGATCCCAAGCGAGCTACTTGGTAAGCTCCTAGGAAAGGTCCCCGATGAGCTACTCAGTGAGCTCACAAGTGAGATCAAGTCAACCTACTTGTGAGATGCTCAGTGAGCTCCTAGGAAAGCTCGTAGGTGAGCTATTATTCAAGCTCCCAGATGAGCTACTTGGCAAGCTACTCAACAAACTCTGATGTGAGGTACTAGACGCACTAAAGGTGAGTTAGTAAGGTGAGTTCCTCATTGAGCTCAAGGTGAGCTGATAGGTGACCTCCCATGTGAGTTGGCAAGGAAAGTTATCAGGTGAGCTCCCATGCAATTTTTCATGTGAGATACTTGATGATCTCTTAGGTGAGCTCAATTCAAGCTACTCTGTGAGCTCCTAGGAAAGATCCTAGGTGAGTTTTAGAGTAAGCTCAAATTGAGTTGCTCGTGAGAACCAGGTGAGAGCTCCCATCTGAGCTTTTAGGTGAGCTAGTCAGTGAGCTCCCATCCAAGCTCAAAGGTGAGCTTGTCATAAATCTCTAAGGTGAGCTTACATATGAGGTACCATATGAGCTCAAGGCAAGTTGGCAAGGCTAACTCAAGGTGAGTTGATAGGGAGAGCTCAAGGTGAGTTGGCAAGGTGAGCTGTTAGGCGAGCACCCAGGTGAGTTCCCAGGTGAGTTACACAATGAGTTCCCTAGGTGAGCTCATCTCGATCTAATTTGTGAGCTCCCATCTGAACTCAAAGGTGAGCTTGTTGGAAATCTCTAAGGTGAGCTTACATACGAGCTACCATATGAGCTCAAGGAAAGTTAGCTAGGTGAATTCAAGGTGAGTTAGCAAAGAGAGCCCAAGGTGAGTTGGCAAGGTGAGCTATCAAGTGAGATCCTACGTGAGTTCCCATGTGAGTTACATGATGAGATCTTAGGTGAGCTCATCCCAAGATAATCAGTGAGTTCCCAAAAGAGCTCCTAGGTGAGCTACTTGGTGAGCTATTCGGTGAGCTTCCTAGCAAAAGCTGCTACGTGAGCCCCAAGTGAGCTACTTGGAGATCTCCTAGGTGAGGTCACTGGTGAGCTGCTCAGTGAGCTCAAGCAAGCTCAAGTAAACCTACTCAGTGAGATCTCAGGTGAGCTGTTAGGTGAGCTCCCAAGTGAGCTATTGACGAACTCCGAGGTGAGCTACCATTCAAGTTTCTATGCGAGATGTTAGGTGAGCTCCCATGTAATTTTTTGGGATAGTTGCTTGATGAGCTCCTGAGTGAGGTCAAGTTAAGCTACTCGGTGAGCTCCTAGGTGAACTCAAGGTGAACTGACAAGGTGAGCTCCTAGGCAAGTATTAAGGTAAGCTCAAATAAAGATGCTTGATGAGCTCTTGGGTAAGCTGCTTACCGAGCTCCTAGCTAAGCTCCTAGGTGAGTTTCATGATTAGATCCTAGGTGAGCTCAAAGGTGAGCTTTTCGGTAATCTTTGAGCTAATCTTACATGTGAGCTACCACATGAGCTCAAGGAAAGTTGGTAAGGAAAGCTCAAAGTGAGTTAGCAAGGTGAGCTCAAGGTGAGTTAGCAAGGTGAGTTGTCAGGTGAGTTCCCAGGTATGTTCCCAGGTGAGTTACTCGATGAGCTCCCAAGTGAGCTCAACTCAAGCTAATCAGTGAGCTCCCAGAAGAGCTCTTAGGTGAGCTACATAGTGAGATATTTGGCAAGCTCCAAGGTGAGCTACTAGGCAAGCTCCTAAGTGAGCTACTTGGTGAGCTCCCATGTGAGGTCCCCGAATGAGCTGTTTGGTGAGCTCAAGTCAACCTACTCAGTGAGCTACTTGGTGAGCTCCTAGGAAAGCTGTTAGGTGAGCTCCCAGGAAAGCTACTTGGTGAGTTACTCGAAAAACTCTAAGGCGAGCTCAAGGTGAGCATGCAAGGTGAGTTGATAAGTGAGCTCCCATGTGAGTTTCTAGGTGAGCTATCAAGTGAGCTCCCAAGTGAGTTTTTGGGTGAGCTACTTCACAAGCTCCTGGGTGAGCTCAAATAAAGTTACTCGGTGAGATCCTAGGTGAGCTCAACATGTGTTAGTAAGGTGAGCTATCAGGTGATCTCCAGGGTGAGTTTTCAGGAAAGCTCAAGTCGAGCTGGTTGATGGGCTCTTGGGTGAGCTGCTTGTAAAGTCCCAGCTGAGCTCCTAGGTGAGCTACTCATTTGAGCTCCAAGTGAGTTCAAAGGTGAGATTTTTCGTAATCTCTAAGGTGAGGTTACATGCGAGGTACTAGATGAGCTCAAGGTGAGTTGGATAGGTGAGTTGGTAAGGCAAGCTCAAGGCAAGTTATCAAGGTGAGCTGTTAGGTGAGCTTCCAGGTGAGTTCCTAGGTGAGTTACTTGATGAGTTCCTAGGTGAGCTCAACTCGAGATGATCGGTGAGCTCCCAAAAGAGATCCCAGGTGAGCTTCTCGGTGTGCTCCCAGGTGAGCTGCTAGCTAAGCTCCCAAGCAAGCTACTTGGCGAGCTCCTAGGTGAGGTCCTCGGTTAGCTCACAAGTGAGCTCAAGTCAACCTACTGGGTGAGCTACTCGGTGAGCTCCTAGGTGAGTTGTTATGTGAGCTCCCAGGTGAGCTACTTGGCAAGATGCTTGATGAACTCTGAGGTGAGCTCAAGGTGATCTAGCAAGGCAAACTTATTAGCGATCTTAAGGTGATCTAGCAGTAAGGTGAGCTCCCATGTGAGTTTGTAAGGTGAGCTCCCATGTGAGTTTATGGGTGAGCTGTTTGATGATCTCCCGAACGAGCTCAAGTTGAGCTACTCAGCAACCTCCTGGATGAGCTCAAGGTGAGCTGTCAAGTGAGCTCCCATAGGAGTTTACGGGTAAGGTCAAGTCGAACTACTTTCCGAACTCCCATCTGAGCTCCTAGGTGAGCTAGTCGGTCGGTGAGCTCCCATACGAGATCAAAGGTGAGCTTATCAAAAATCTCTAAGGTGAGCTTATATATGAGCTACCAGATGAGCTCAAGGGAAGTTGGCAAGGTGAGCTCAAGGTGAGTTGGCAAGGTGAGCTATAAGGTGAGCTCCCAGGCAAGTTCATAGGTGAGTTACTCAATGAGCTCCTAGGTAATCTCAACTCGAACTAATCGACGATGAGCTCACAAAAGAGCTCCTAAGAGAGCTACTTGGAGAGCTCTTCAGTGAACTTCCAAGTGAGCTACTAGGTGAGCTCCCAAGTGAGCTCCTTGGAGAGCTCCCAAGTGAGGTCATCAGTGAGCTTCTCGATGAGCTTAAGTCAACCTACTTAGTGAGCTACTCAGTGAGCTCCCAGGTGAGCTATTGGGTGAGCTACTTGGTGAGTTACTCGATGAACTCTGCCGTGAGATACTCGATGAGCTCAAGGTGAGTTGACAAGGTGAGCTCATCTGTTAGCTCAAGGTGAGCTAGCAAGGCAAGTGGATAGGTGAGCTCTCATGCGAGTTTCTTGGTGAATTATCAGGTGAACTCCCATGCAAGTTTTCAAGTGAGCTACTTGGCAAGCTAACGGGTGAGCTCAAGGTGAGCTATCAGCCAATCTCCTAAGTGAGTATTTGAGTAAGCTCAAGTTGAGCTACTCGATGAGCCACTGGCCAAGTTACTTACCAAGCTCCTAGGTGAGCACCTTGGTGATCTACTCGATGAGCTCTCAGGTGATCTCAAAGGTGAGCTTGTCAGTAATCTCTAAGGTGAGCTTACAGGTGAGCTACTAGATGAGCTCAAGGTGAGTTGACAAGGTAAGATCAAGGTGAGTTAGAAAACTAAGGTGAGTCAAGGTGAGCTCGTGTGAGCTCCTAGATAAGTTCCTAGGTGAGTTACTTGACGAGCTCCTACATGAGCTCAACTCAAGCTGATCGGTGAGCTCGGAAGAGCTCCCAAGCAGAGAAAATTAGTGAGGTTTTTGTGAGCTCCCAGGTGAGCTGCTAGATGAGCACCCAAGTGACCTACTTGTTGAGCTCCTAGGTGAGCTCCCCATCGAGTTGCTCAGTGAGCTCAAAAGCAAGCTTCGCTGAGCTCAAGTGAGCTCAACCTAGTAAGTCAACCTTAGTGAGCTCCCAAGTGAGCTGTTAGGTGAGCTCTTAGGTAAGCTACTTGGTAAGCTACTTGATGAACTACGAGGTGAGCTACTAGAGGAGCTCAAGGAGAGTTGGAAAGGTGAGCTCCTCAGTCAGCACAAAGCTCCCAGGTGAGCTCAAGGTGAGCTGGCAAGGTTAGCTGTCAGGCGAGCTGCCAGGTGAGTTTTCAGGAAAGCTCAAGTTGATCTTCTTGATGAGTTCCCGAGGTTAGCTACTTGTTGAGCTCCTAGGTGAGCTACTCAGTGACCTCCTAGGTGAGCTCAAAGGTGACCTTGTCAACAATCTTTAGGTGAGCTTACATGAGCTACGCCGATGAGCTCAAGGTAAGTTGGAAAGGCAAGCTTTGAGCTCCCACTTGTGATCTCCTGAGGTAAGTTACTCGACGAGCTCCAAGGTGAGCTCAACTCAAGCTGATCGGAGAACTCCGAGAAGAGCTCAAGGTGAGCTACTTGGTGAGATTTTAGGTGAGCTCACAGGTGAGCTGTTAGGTGATCTCCTAGGTGAGCTCCTAGGAGAGGTCCCTAGCGAGATGCTTGGTGAGCTCACAAGTGAGCTCAAGTCAACCTACTCGGTGAGCTACTCGGTGAGATCCCAAGTGATCTACTTGGTGAACTACTTGATGAACTCTGAGGTGAGCTACCAGATGAGCTCAAGTCAACCTACTCGATGAGCTACTCGATGAGTTCCCAGGTGAGTTCCCATTTGAGCTACTTGGTGAGCTACTCAACGAACTCCTAGGAAAGTTTCTGGGTGAGCTCCCATACAAGTTTTCAGGTGAACTACTTCACGAGCTGCTGGGTGAGCTAAAGTCGAGCTACTCAGAAAGCTCCTGGGTGAGCTAGCAAGGTGAGTGGTAAGGTGAGCTATCAGAAGAGTTCCCAGGTGAGTTACTTGACGACCTGTTTATCGAGCTCTGAGCAAGCTCTTAGGTGAGTTACTCGGTGAGCTCCCATGCAAGCTCAAAGGTGACCTTGTCTATAATCTCTGAGGTGAGCTTACATGTGAGCTACCAGATGAGCTTAAGATGAGTTGGAAAGGTGAGCTCAAGGTGAGTTGGAGAGGTGAGCTCAAGGTGAGTTGGTAAGGTGAGCTATTAGGTGAGCTCCCAAGTGAGCTACTTGGCAAGATCCTAAGTGAGGTCCCTAGCAAGCTTCTCAGTGAGCTCACAATTGAGGTCAAGTCAACCTACTTGGTGAGTTACTTTGCGAGCTCCCAGGTGAGCTGTTAGGTGAGCTCCTAGATGAGTTATTTAGTGAGATCCCAGGTGATCTACTTGGCGAGCTACTCGATGAAATCTGAGGTGAGCTACCAAATGATTTCGAGGTGATTTGGCAAGGTGAGCTCCTCAATGAGCTCAAGGTGAGCTCCCATGTGAGTTGGCAAGCCGAGCTCCCATGTGAGTTTTTAGGTGAGCTACTTGATAAGGTCTTGGGTGAGCTCATGTCGAGCTACTCAGTGAGGTCCTGGATGAGCTAAAGGTGAGTTGGCAAGGCTACCTGTTATGTGAGCTCCGAGGCAAGTTTTTGGGCAAGCTCAAGTTGAGCTACTTGATGAGCTCCTGGGTGAGTTTCTTGTCAAGCTCCCAGTTAAGCTCCTAGGTGAGCTTCTCGATGAGCTCCCAGGTGAGCTCAAAGGTGAGCTTATCAAAAATTTATAAGGTGGGCTTGGATGTGAGCTACCAGATGAGCTCAAGGTGAGTTGGCAAGGCCAGCTGTGAGGTGAGCTCCCAATCGAGTTCCAAGGTGAGTTACTTGACGAGCTCCTAGGTGAGCTCAACTCGAGCTGATCGGTGAGCTCCTAGAAGATCTCCCGGCAAGCTACTTGGTGAGCTCACAGGTAAGGTCCCTTGAGAGCTACTTGGAAAGATCACAAGTGAGCTCAAGTTAACCTATTCATTGAGCTTCTAATGAGCTCCCAGGTGAGCTATTAGGCTAGTTCCTAGGCAAGCTACTTGGCGTGATGCTCGACAAACTCCGAGGTGAGCTACTAGATGAGCTCAAGGTGAGTTGGCAAGGTGAGCTCCTTAGTAAGCTCAAGGTGAGATAGCAAGGCAAGGAAAGCTGATAGGTGAGCTACCACGTGAGTTTCAAGGTGAGATATCAGGTGAGCTCCCATTCAAGTTTTTAGGTGAGTTTCTTGATGAGCTCACGTGTGAGCTCAAATTGAGCTACTCAATGTGAGCTCAAGGTGAGCTATCAAGTGAGCTCCGAGGTGTTTTTCTGAGAAAGATCAAGTTGAGCTACTCGACGAGCTCTAGGCTAGCTACTTACTTGGAGCTCCTAGTTAAGGTCTTACATGAGCTACTTGGTGAGCTCCCAAGTGAGCTCAAAGTGACCTTGTCAACAATCTCATAGGTGAGCTTACATACGAGCTACTAGATGAGCTCAAGGTGAGTTGACAAGGTGAGGTCAAGGTGAGTTAGAAAGGTGAGCTCAAGGCAAGTTGGCAAGGTGAGCTGTCAGGCAAACTCTTAGGTGAGTTCCTTGGTGAGTTACACAACGAGCTCTCGGGTGAGCTTAATTCAACCTGATCGATAAGCTCGCATAGAAGATCCCTAGTGAGCTACTTGGCGAGCTATTCGGTGAACTCCCAAGTGAGATGCTAAGTAAGCCCTAACTAAGCTACTTGGTGAGCTCCCAGGTGAGGTCCTTGGTGAGCTACTCGAGAAGCTCACAAGTGAGCTCAAGTCAACCTACTTGGTGAGTTACTCGATGAGCTCCCAGGTAAGCTATTAGGTGAGTTACTTGACAAAATCTGAGGTGAGCTACCTGACAAGATCAAGGTGAGTTGGTAAGGTGATCTCCTTAGTGAGCTCAAGATGAGCTGACAAGGTGAGCTGATAGGTGAGCTCCCATGCGAGTTGGCAAAGTGAGCTATCAGGTGAGCTCCCATGTGAGTTTTTAGGTGAGCTACTTAATGAGCTCCTAGGCAAGCTCAAGTCGAGCTATGCAGTGAGCTCCTGGGTGATCTTGCAAGGTGAGTTGTTAGGTGAGCTCTCAGGTGAGTTTACGGGTAAGCTAAATTTGAGCTACATGATGAGCACTTGGGTGACTTGCTTGCCGAGCTCAATGTGATTTGGTCGATGAGCACCCATGTGAGCTCAAAGGTGAGATTTTAAAAATATTTGAGGTGAGATCTCATACGAGCTACCAAATGAGCTCAAGGTGAGTTGGCAAGGTAAGCTCAAGGTAATTTGGTAAGGCGAGCTATAAGGTGAGTTCCCAAGTTAATTACTTGATAAGCTCCTGGGTGAGCTCAACTCGAACTAATTGGTGAGATCCTAGAAGAGCTCCCAGGTGAGCTACTTGGTGAGCATTTTGGTGAGCTTATAGGTGAGCTTCCAGGTGAGCTCCATAGCAAGCTATGTGGCAAGCTCCTAGGTGAGGTCCCCGACAAGCTACTCGATGAGCACACAAGTGAGCTCAAGTCAACCTACTCGGTGAGCTACTCAGTGAGCTCTCAGTACAAGATGGTAGGTGAGCTCTTAGGTGAGCTACTTGGTGAGCTACTCAAAGAACTTTGAGGAAAGATACCAGATGAGCTCAAGGTGAGTTGGCAAGGTGAGCTCCTCAGTGAGCTCAAGATAAGATGGCAAGGCAAGTAGATTGGTGAGCTCCCATGTGAGTTTCTGGGTGAGCTGTTAGGTGAGCTCCCATGTGAGTTTTGGGTGAGCTACTTGATGAGCTCCTAAGCTGAACTAGAGCTCAAGGTAAGCTCAAACAAGGTAAGCTATCGGAAAGCTCAAGGTGAGATGACAAGGTAAGCTATCGGGTGAGCTAACAAGTTGAGCTCCCAGCTGAGCTCCTAGATGAGCTGCTAGATGATCCCCTAGTCAACCTCAAAGGCAAGCTTCTCGGAAATCTCTAAGGTGAGCTTACATGCAAGCTACAAGATGAGCTCAATTAGAGTTAGCAAGGAAAACTCAAGGTGAGTTGGTAAGGTGAGCTTAAGGTGAGTTGGCAAGGTGAGCTATCAGGCGAGCTCCCAAGTGAGTTCCATGGCGAGTTACTCGATGAGCTCTGGGTGAGCTCAACTCAAGCTGATAGGAAAGCTCCCTAGAAGAGCTCCCAACCGAGTTACTTAGTGAGTTATTCATCGAGCTCCTTGTGACTTGTTAGGTGAGCTCTAAGGTGAGTCCCCATCGAGATACTCAGTGAGCTCACAAGCGAGATCAAGTAAACCTACTGGGGAGCAAGCTCAAGTAAACCTACTTGGGAGATACTTGAAATCTCTAAGGTGAGCTACCAAGGTGAGTTGGCAAGGTGAGGTCATTAGCAAGCTCAAAGTGAGTTGTTAGGAAATCTTCTAGGTAAGCTACTTGGTGAGATACTTGGAAATAGCTCTCGAGGTGAGCTACTACACAAAGCTCAAGGTGAGTTGGCAAGGTGAGGTCCTCAAGGAAGCTCAAAGCAAGTTGGAAAGGTGAGCTCCCATGTGAGTTTTAGGTGAGCTCAAGTGTAAGCTCCTAAGCTTGTTTTAGTGAAATACTTGATGAGCTCGTAGTGAGCTAAATTGACCTTATCATGCGAGCTCCTAGGATGAGTTCAAGGTGAGCTAGCAAGGTGAGCTATCAAGGTGAGCTCCCGGGGAGTTTTTAGGAAAACTCAAGTCGGTGAGCTCCCCAGTGAGCTACAAAGGTAAGCTCAAAGGTGAGTTAGCAAACTTGAGGTGAGCTGACATAAGAGCTATCAGGTGAGCTCAAGGTGAGTTTAAGAGAAGCTCAAGGTGAGCTATCAAGTGAGCTACTTGGTGAGCTGTCGGTGAGGTCCTAGGTGAGTTCCAAGTGAGCTTAAATGAGCTCAAGTCAGCCTACTTGGTGAGCTCAACGATGAGCTCAGGTGAGCTATTAGGTGAGCTCCTAGGTGAGCTACTGGGTGGGAGCTACTTCATGAGAGAGAACTCTAAGGTGAGCTATCAAGTGAGTGCTCAAGTGAGCTAAGGTGAGCTCCTCAAGAAGTTCAAGGTGAGTGAGCTAAAAGGTGAGCTCAAGTCAACCTACTTGGTGAGTTGCAAGGTGAGATGCTCGGTGAGCTCCATGTGAGCTTTTGGTGAGCTTTTAGGTGAGCTATTAGGTGAGCTCCCAGGTCGAGCTCAAGTCATGAGTTGCTCGATGAGCTCTAAGGTGACCTCAAGGTGAGCTCAAGGAAAGTTAGTAAGGTGAGCTCCTAGGAAAGCTCAAGTCGAGCTGCTTGAAAGGTGAGCTCTTGGGCAAGCTACATGATGAGCTCCCGGGTGAGCTATTGAGCGAGCTCATGGCTAAACTCTTAGGTGAGCTACTTGATTAGCTCCTAGGCGAGCTCAAAGGTGAGATTATCGAGTAATATTTTAGGTGAGCTTACAATTTTAGCTACCAATGAGCTCAAGGTAAGTTTTTGGCAAGTGAGATACTAGGGTAGTTCCCAAGTGAGTTACTTGATGAGCTCCCAGGTGAGTTCAACTTGAGCTGATCTGCGAGCTCCCAGAAGAGCTCCCACGCGAGCTACTTTGAAATAATATTTTAGGTGAGCTTACATGAGATCTACTAGCATGAGCCAAGGTAAGTTAAAAGAGTGAGATATTGAGGTAGTTCCCAGTGAGGTCTTGATGAGTGACTTGTGTGAGCTCACAAGAGAGCTCATAAGTGAGCTTAAGACAACCTACTTGGAGAGCTACTCAGTGAGCTCTCCGGTGAGCTATTAGGTGAGCTACTTGATGAGTTGCTTGACTAACTCCAAGGTGAGCTTCCAGATGAGCTAAAGGAGAGTTAGTAAGGTGAGCTACTCAGTGAGCTCAAGGTAAGTTAGCAAGGTGAGCTCTCATGTGAGTTTCTTGGGTGAGCTATCAAATGAGCTCCCAAGTGAGTTTTTTAGGTGAGCTGCTTGACAAGATCCTAGGAAAGCTCAAGTTGAGCTACTTGGTGACCTCCTAGATGAGCTCAAGATGAGCTAGTAAGGTGAGATATTAGGTGAGCTACTTGTCGAGCTCCTAGGAAAGCTCAAGTTGAGCTACTGACCTCTGGTGAGCTCCAATGAGTGACCTTATCGGTGAGCTCTCTAAGGTGAGCTTACAGTGAGCTCCCGTGATGAGCTCAAAGGTGACCTTATGTAAAGGTGAGCTTACATGCGAGCTACCAGATGCTTAGAGTTGGTGTAAAGGGAAGCTCAAGCCGAGTTGGCAAGGTGAGCTATCAGGTGAGCTCTTAGGTGAGTTACTCGACAAGCTCCTGGGTGAGATCAATTCAAGTTGATCGGTGAGCTCCTAGAAGAGCTCCTAGGTGAGCTACTTGGCAAGCTCCCAGGTAAGCTGCTAGGTGAGCTCCCAATCAAGCTACTTGGTGAGCTTCTAGGTGAGGTCCCTAGTGAACTACTCAGTGAGCTCATAAGTGAGCTCAAGTCAACCCACTCGGTGAGGTGCTCGGTGAGCTCCAAGGTGAGCTGTTAGGTGAGCTCCCATATGAACTTTTAGGAAAGATCCCAGGCAATCTACTTGGTGAGATGCTCGAAGAAATTCAAGGTGATCTACTAAATGAGCTCAAGGTGAGTTGGTAAGGTGAGCTCCTCATTGATCTCAATTGAGCTAAGCAAGGCGAATTGATAGGTGAACTCCCATGCAAGTTGGTAAGGTGAGTTGTCAAGTGAGTTCACATGTGAGTTTTCAGTGACCTACTTGACAACTTCTTAGGAAAGTTGAAGTCAAGCTACTCGGTGAGATATTGGGTGAGATAATGGTGAGTTGGAAAGGTGAGCTATCAGGTGAGCTCCCAGGATTTTTTTCTAGCAAGCTCAACTCGAACTGCTAGATGAGCTCCTAGGTGAGCTGTTTACAAGCTCCCAGCCAAGCTCCTAGGTGAACTGCTCGGTGAGCTCCCAGGTGAGCTCAAAGATGAGCTTGTTGGAAATATTTGAGGTGAGCTTACATGTGAGCTACTAGATGAGTTGAAGGTGAGTTGGCAAGGTGAGCTTTCAAGTGAGCTCCCATGTGAGTTACCCGACGAGCTCCTGGGTGAGCTCAACTTGAGCTGATTTGCAAGATCCCAGAAGAGCTCCCAGGCAAGCTGTTTGTCGAAATCCTAGGTGAGCTACTAGGTGAGCTCCCAAGTGAGCTACTGGTGATCTCACAGGTGAGGTACATGGTGAGTTTCTCAATGAGCTCAAGTAAACCTACTCGGTAAGCTTTCGCTCAGTGAGCTCCCAAGTGAGCTGTTAGGTGAGATCATAGGCAAACTACTTGGTAAGCTGTTCGATGAACTCTAAGGTGAGCTACATGAGGTGAATTGGAAAGGTTAATTCCTCAACAAGCTCAAGGAAAGATGGCAAGGTGATATCCCATGTGATTTTATGGGTGATCTGTCAAGTGAGCTCCAATGTGAGTTTATAGGTGTGCTTCTTGCCAAGCTCCCAGGAGAGATCAAGTAGAGTTACTCGGTGAGATTCTATGAAAGATAAAGGTGAGCTAGCAAGGGGATCTATCATGGAAGCTCCTAGGTGAGTTTCTTGGTAAGCTCAAGTTGAGATGCTCGACAAGCTCCTGGGTGAGCTATTTGTCAAACTCCCAACCAACCTCTTAGGTGAGCTGCTCGGTTAGCTCCTGTGTGAGCTCAAAGGTGAGCTTATAAGAAATCTCTGAGGTGAGCTTACATGTGAGCTACCAAATTAGCTCAAGGTGAGTTGGTAAGGTGAGCTCAAGGTAAGTTGGCAAGGTGAACTCAAGGTGAGTTGGCAAGGGGAGCTATGAAGTGAGCTCCTAGGTGAGTTCCAATGAAAGTTATTCGATGAGCTCTCAGGTGAGCTCAACTCGAGCTAATCAGTGAGCTCCAAGAAGAGATCCCAAGTGAGCTACTTAGTGAGCTATTAGGTGAGCTACTAAGTGAGATACTTGGTAAGTGAATAGGCAAGGTCCCCGATGAGCTGCTCGGTAAGCTCACAAGTGAGCTCAAGTCAACCTACTCGGTGTGCTCGAGGTGAGTTGTTAGGCGAGCTCCCAGTGAGATACTTAGCAAGTTGCTTGAAAAACTTTGAGGCGAGCTACTAGATGAGATTATGGTGAGTTGGAAATGTGTGCTCCTCGGTGAGCTCAAGGTGAGATAATAGACAAACTCCCATACAAGCTGGTAAGGTGAGTTGTTAGGAAAACTCCCATGTGATTTTTTAGGTGAGCTGCTTGACAAGCTCCCGAGTGAGCTCAAGTCGAGCTACTTGGTGAGCTCCTGGGTGAGCTCAAGGTGAGCTGGCAAGGCAACCTATCACATGAGATCTGAGGTGAGTTTCTAGGCTACTCAATGAGTTCCTGTGTGTGCTACTTACCAAGCTCCTAGCTAAGATCCTAGGTGAGCTTCTCAGTTAGCTCCCAGGTGAGCTCAAAGGCAAGCTTGTCGGTAATCTCTGAGGTGAGCTTACATGCAAGATACTAGATGAGCTCAAGTTGAGTTGGCAAGGGAAGCTTAAGGCAATTTGGCAAGGTGAGCTCAAGGTGAGTGGGTAGGTGAGTTGTCTTACGATGAGCTCCTAGGCAAGTTCCCGGGTAAGCTACTCGACGAGCTCTAGGTGAGCTCAACACGAACGATCGGTGAGCTCCCAAAGCGAGCTACATGGAAATGTTATGAGCTTACTAGGTGAGCTTCAGAATTGATAAATCCCCATCACCTCACCTCGCCACCTCATTGAGCACCTCATCATGACCTAGAAGCCTAGGAAAGGTCCCAACTAACCCGCTTGGTGAGGTCACAACTTGAGCTCAAGTCAACCTACTCGATGAGTTGCTTAGTGAGCCCGTGCTATCTGTTATGTCAGCTCCAAAGGTGAGCTACTGGTGAGTGTAGACACCAAATTCATGTCTTACGACCCCTTGTGACCCGTATCCCATTTCGCAACCTAACCTCGTTACCTAAAATTTACACAATTATTTATTAATTACCTTGTAATTGATAAATCCCCATCACCTCACCGCCACCTCATTTTGCCACCTCATCATGACCTAGCCTAATCCTAAACTAACCTAATTAAAACCTAAAACTTGGTCTACACCTACACCCATAACTAATGACCCCTTTCTCGCACCCAAACCGACCTTCTAGTCACTTGACCAAGCCCATGACTGATCTCTCGAGAGAAAGGGAAGGTGGGTGATTTTACTAAAAATAGCCTACTTTTTCCTTAGCGATGCCTGTTCTACTCGACCGCCGTCAGCACGCAACCGCCATCATTCCTCGTAAATGGGCTCCCAAACCAAAACAACGGGATCGGATCGAAATTTCATTTTTGAGATCCCAAAGGATTTCGATCAACAGAGATTATTGGGAGTGAGGTGAGTCTCAGATCTTCACTTGACCAAGCGAGACGAGTGGAAATACTTGAAGTGTTTACTGAAAGGATATCAGCTTGCATCTTGGTCAAAACTAGTAAGTCACATCTTGCATGTCCTCTCGTTATAACATTTCTTATGCTTTTGAATCTCAGTCCTCCTAAATCCGTTTCTGAGTCCACTACCCAACGTGCCATTGCATCTAACTGTTATTCTTTTACCTCTCATCATCTCATTTCCTAATATCATCCATAAACCAGCCTTACAAACACCATAGCTACCAAGAAGATCCTATAACCCACCGGTATCGGTTATCAGTAACCGGCATCGGTTATCAGTAACCGGCATCGGTTCCTCTGATCAAAACCAGAAAAATAGCCTTTTCCCTACCCAGTTCAACGAAACAACTTAATTGATATTTTACAGTCTTTTGTGTTAATTCATATTAGCAGGGAAACTGACCACCTTCGAAAGGAAGTTTTATATTTCCTGGGCCCAAGGCAGTTTCCTCATTTATTGTTTAATCAAAATCTTGTGGTCTTGTGTTCTTATTTGCAGGTAGTCCTTCCAAGACAAAAAGGAGTTCTTCGCAGTCAGTCTGATCTTTCTCTACGGTACGCGCACACCATCTCGACATTCTACAGGTATTCCTCCTAACCCTAACCTTATCTGTTTTTAAAAGGAACGAAACATTTCCGAGTGAAACATTTTGGCACGCCCGGTGGGACCCATTTTGGGTTTTTCTTTATTTCTCGCTTGCTTTCATATAGGGAGCATACTTGCTGTTTTCTTCTTCTAAAGATATTCACAAGGTATTTTATTATTCTGGTAAAAGAACTTGCTTTGTTTTTGCATCTTGCATTAGTGAAAGTCATCTCTTTTGCTTCATCGAATATCACTTTCGATTTGGGTTTAAAACACATGCATTGCATTCCTGCCTGTTGTTTTTCAATTCTAGTGAACATAGATTAAGTAACAGGTCGTACACGTGGGGGTGATATCCACGGTATTGACAAGAAATTAATCTTACATTCACTGCACAACACATACCGAATCACTTCACAATTAACACAACAGCTCAAACATCCCCCCTTTTTCCGCGGTATTCCTCCGCCCGATTGAGGTAACCTTATAAGCCAAAACAACTTGACATTTCCCCTAAGTCTCTTGTTTAGGATTCTGACATCCTTCTACGTCTAAAGGCATAAGCCCACAATAATTAAAATTAACCCTAGGGTTAATCTCTAGATTTACGTGTGCATCTTGCTTGTTTTTAGTTCTGTTTTCTTTCTCATACTCTGTCTTCTGTGATCAATAATTGGACAAGTATACTAAACGTTGTTAAAAATCAAATTAGCAGCCTTTTTATATCTTGTTAGCCCAGACTTCTTACACCGACATCGGTTACCTGACCGACGTCGGCTATAGTATAACCGACATCGGTTACTAGACCGATATCGTTCATCGTTTTTCCAATTCCTGACAAACCAGCAACCTAACAATTTTACCAGTCTGAGTTTGTTTCTATTCCTGACAGATTAAAACCCTACTGTGAACTTCTGTCCATGGTTGTTATCACTCGAAAGCAAGCCACCGCCATGGTTTCACATGCTTGCTCTGTTTCTTTGCCTGAATCACCCCCTTCACCTTCTGTGGGGAATCCTACTGATACCAGCGAGGTTCCTAAAATTCCTGTGGGAGATAAGGACTTTGCCAAGTTTCTGGATGCTAATTCCAGCGCTGTACAATACTATTTGTCTCATACCCCTGACCGTACACCTGATGGTCAGCTCCTTGTAGGTATGCCTATCAGTATAGCTGCTCATTTAGCTCCCACTCCGCCTGATAATACCACCTTGCTTCCTGCATCTCTAGCCCCGTCTCCCAATCCGCGGCTGCGCAGAGATTCATACGAACCCCGATTAGCTTTCCTTTTGTTAATCTTGGACCCCACATATCATTACCACCGACCGCCCCTACCTCATCTCTCTTGCAGACTGCTCCGTTCATGACTTGCTCTCTGCCACCTATCCACACGAGCTTTCCTTCTCAAGCTCCGCCTACCTTTTCATTCCCATACACGTATCCAGTGACCTCAACATCCTATATAGGACACCCCTATTCAGTCGCCTCAACATATTCATCCTCCACACCTTATCAACACTTAACCCCACCAGTGTCTAGTGGTGGTCCTTGGTCCAATCTGCCTCCATTCACCACAACCACACCATCATCTCATCCAACCACTGACTTAATTAAACAAATGATGGACAAAATGCAAAACCTGGAGGCTTCTGTTTCAGGAAGTCGTAGCGCCTTGACATACGAGCAAGTTTGTCGGGAGCCCATTCACCCTTCTGTCCCCCTTCATTCATATCCTCCTCAATGGGAGTTGCCGAAATTTACTCGTTTTAATAGTAAAGAGGATCCTCAACAACACTTTCAATCATTTAGACATGCTTGTTATTTGATTGCTCATGATGATGCCTTGTTACTCCGCACCTTTCCCATGTCCTTATCAGACCCGCCTTGGAGTGGTACAAAGTGCTTTAACCGTAACTCAATATTCTCTTTTAACCAACTAGCCCAATCTTTCTTGGATCATTTCTCCATTAACATTGCCAAGAAAGTATCTATCACAGGACCTCTATGCCATCCGACAATTCGAAGACGAATCTATCGCAG
The DNA here is from genome assembly GCA_018340775.1 of Taxus wallichiana var. yunnanensis. Lineage (NCBI taxonomy): Eukaryota > Viridiplantae > Streptophyta > Pinopsida > Cupressales > Taxaceae > Taxus > Taxus wallichiana. Next base: position 27,621,135 of record CM031237.1, on the reverse strand, counting down.
ATTTCGTTGGACGATGGCGGGGCCTTATCAACCAACTTACATATGCCTTACCTCAAACCGAACTTATCGAACTATTTACGCGGGCCTGCGCTAAGCACATCTCCCCTACCCTCCAAATTCAAACTTTCCGTACATTCGACGAGGCCTTTACTATGGCTCGAAAATTAGAAATTCGAGCCTTAGAGGAAGAGAAATTGCGGTTGCGCAACAAAAACTCCACTTTCCGAACTCCTGATTCTACCAATAAACCAAATACCACCACTCCTCACGCGTCCACTTCTTCTAAATCAAAAGGAGCTGTCCACGCGGTGATGGTCAAATCCCAACCACCGTCCAATACTCCACCAAAAACCACTTATAAGTATAAAGCAGAGCCCATCAACTACACTCCCTTGGGAGAAACATATGGTGTGATATTGGAAAAATTTCTCAAAGCAGGAGCCATTACCTTACCTCCTGTTAAACCTCATTCCGGGTTTGATTCCACTCGCGCCATACCTTCCTGGTACAAAGAAAATGACTTCTGTAACTTCCACCGCGTGAAGGGACACAGTCATGAAAACTGCAAGATGTTGAAAAACATAGTGCAGGAAATGGTTGACGCAGGGGATATAGCTCTCGATAATCCTAACGCCCCTGCTAACCGAAATTTGAAAATATTCAACAAGCCATTCCCGAATCACTCGTCCAACAGTAACGTAAACCAGGATATCTTAACCGAGGAGAGTGTTCATGAGATCCATGCAGTATTCGATACCCAGCCAAAAGCCTCTATCGAGAAAATTTTGAATCAAGCCTCTTCACTAACACAGGAGCCCGAACCTCCTTTACCACCATCAAGCCAAAGCGAAATCGTTCCTTTACCCATAAAAGAGTTAACTGCCCAGACTTCTCTTCCCATCAATGAGTCTTCTTATACCACATCCCTACAAGACTGCGAACGGATGTTATCTAATTTATCTATTTCCCAAACGTCCCCTTCTACCACTCTTGCTACACAAGAGGAAGGCTCGCCACTCCTTTTTACATCCTTAGAAGAGAAATCTCCTACACCAACATCACCAAATTCTTTAACCATAACAGATCCTCTCAAACACGCCCTCCTACCTATTAGTCCCTCATCACCTAAATCTTTTCAACGACCAGTCGACCTCTTAACATCTATGGATACAATGCCTCATCTACCCCCTGTATCACACCTACAGTGGACTGGAATCACAACCCGTCTTTCTTCCGTACAAAAGTTCATATTCACACGTGAGGACTGTCATTCCACAGAAGATAGACAGGCCCTATGGGAACGTTTGAGTAGGCCATATTCTACTCAAATGCAAATGACCGATCCTGATGCCTCCACCATATACCCGAAGTGCTTACAGAAGCTTAAAATGCCCATGTTCTCACCTTCACCCCCCTCACCTCTACCAAATGCCCCGTCCACTTCTATTAACTTAGCCAAATCTTCCCCTACGCTTGGGACCTCACCAATGCCCAGTCTAACACACCCACCTAAGCGACTCGATTTATCCAAAAATAAACCCGCCCCGCCACCTAGGAGACAAACTCAATCCGTGCCTCTATCACAATCAAAACCCTCATCGTCACACCCACCTTCCATATTGGGACCTCATCCCTCCACCTTACATCAATATATCATACCTCCGGTGTTTTCTTCAAAATGACCTATGCCTTCTACTCCTATACAGAGATCAAAGGGTATAACAACATCGTTACCCCGCGTATTCCGGCGTCCACCTATCAACCCTAAACCAATCCCATCATAAAAGGATTTATTTTCTGGTCACTCCCCTTTCTCCGTGGTTGTTTCCCGCTACCACGTCATCTGTAGCCTCATCATCTAACCAGCCGAACGTAACTTCTGTGCCAAAGAAACCACGTTTAGTGAAAAACACGTGTCAGCACCCCTCGGCTAAACCACCACCCATACGAACCAACCATGCCCAAACATTACCAAAACCCACACAACCAATACCCTCATCTGATTTTGACCCCCTCAAAGGATCTTACGCCAAAATCCTTGCTATGTTGGTGGAGAATGCGACCATTTCCCTACCCCCACTTAGACCTTATGACCCGTCTAAACCTCGACCCGCAGGTTATGATGAGTCTAAAATCTGCGCCTATCATCGCACACCAGGACATGATGTGGAGGGATGCAAAGCTTTAAAAACCATCCTTCGTCAGTCACCTCTCCCGGATAGAAAGGTTAAGAAAGACAACTTACGAAGGGAGAGACCTTTAGCTTCAATTCCCTCTACTATATCATCTGTCCCCGCCTCACCAAGATCTATCATTATTACAACCCCACCTCTTGAAGACCATGAATTATCCCAACCATCTTCCTCATCTCAGGTCTACGAGATTAATATGATTAGTGTCGCTACTCGAGGGCAGAAAAACAATGGGAAAGTGAAAGAAAACACACCTGCGGCATCTCTTTCTCCTTCAACCATCCCGATTGCACCACCACCTAAAGTGGTTATTCGCGGACCCACCTATCCCGTCTCTAATGGAGTTTCCCACCGAACTATGATCAAACAGCTTCATCAATCACCCGTAAAAATGACACTATATGATCTCATTCAGACTTCTGAATCTCATCGACAAGCTCTCATTGAAATTCTTCAAGGGATCGAGGTCTTACCTAATGAAACCCTGCCCGTTGCCTCCATTCTAACACCCAATCACGTTGCCTCTCTCACCAAACAATCCATCTCCCCCACCACTTCCGTCTCGCATGTTAAGCGCATGTCGGTTTCTCAAGACGAAATTATCGACTTTGGTGTAGAAGATCCTGACCCTGCCCTTTTCATCTCAGCTTACGTCCGGGACATTCGGGTACGTCGTGTTATGATTGACGGGGGCGCCAGCCTAAACATCATCTCTTCAAAAGCCTTCCAACAAATGAATATCCCTTCTAGTTGCATGTGTGCCAACCCCATCATGTTGCGGTCATTCAATGATGCTATTACCTCTACCTTAGGCACCGTGATCCTCAACATTCGTGTAGGACCGCGTACTTTACCCGAACTCTTCTATGTCCTTGAGGGAGAGTTCCAATATAATATATTGCTGGGTCGTCCTTGGATCCGGGCCATGGGATGCGTTCCCTCAACATTACATAGATGCATAAAATTTGAGTACGAGGGGAAGTCCTACACCGTAAAAGTTGATCCTCCTCCCTTTAAAACCTGCAATATGTTATACCACCCTAACGATGTGCTTATACCAATCAAGACACCCATACATTCAACCCAACCATCCTCTTCAAATGTACCTCAACCATCCACCTCAACCGCACCTACGCCTTCAACTGATGAAACCACCGTCGTAAAAACCACTTCCCTTCCCGCAGCTAACATCCCAACCTCCGACCCCTTAGTAGATGTTTTTCAACGCCTTACGCTGGGGGAGTACCGCCTATATAACGTTAGTTCTTTCCCTACCCCGCAGGAGTATGGACAATTACATGCACATCCCACCTACGACCGTCGCGTGGGGGAAGTAATCTCTTATGGACCACCCCATTTCCGCACCAACCTAACATATGGGGGTGTTGACGCATCTTCCATTACCCCTGAACCTCCTCTTGGTGTGGTCCCCTTCCAATCCGATTTTCAATACCTGACAAATCGTCACTTCGCCCTCACCTTCTTGACTCGTTGTGCTTAGAAAGGCTTTGGTTTTGGTCTTTATGAACAAGGCCGACATACGCTCATCCCCATCACCACACGCAAACATAATGATCGCAGTGGTCTCGGTTTTCCTGAAACACCTACACAGAGGCACTCGTGTCACCGTATCCTGGAAGAAGACAACGTCACCCCTACCGAACCATCATCACCCACTTTGCCATCATCACCCACAGAATCGATGGACCCTGAATCTATCCCTCCTAACTTTTTTTTTTCATAAATGCCATCTTCATAGGTCCTCTCACTTATCAACGTGATAATGAGGACCCATCTTCTCTTCCCCTTCTATATCTAGACATGATCGAAGAGGATTTGCCTTCGATTAATTTTGTTGAGTGCCAGGATGACGACTCCATCCTCACTTACCTTGGGGCGGACGACTCCTATCTTCAACGTGCCTTACCATCTGAAACTCAAACCATGTTGAACGAGTCTACTATTGAAATCAACATCCACATGGAGGAGGATCCTCACATTGTGAAGATTGGACAATCCCTTAACACATCAGAACAAGCCGCCTTTACTACCTTTCTCCGTACCCACAACCAAGCTTTTGCTTGGTCCTACGCGGACATGCCAGGAATTGATCCTACCATTGCCATCCATAACATCACCCTAAACCCCGATTCCAAACCAGTCAAACAAAAATTGAGAAAAATGCATCCACGCATTGCCCTCTTGGTCAAAGAAGAGCTCCAACGACTTCTTTCTGCGTTTCCTTCATCTGCCTATTGACTATCCTCAATGGATTTCTAACATCGTATTGTCACTAAAGCGATGGGGGACTTCGGATATGCACGAATTTCTAGGATCTTAACCTTGCTTTCCCTAAGGATGACTTCCCCTACCTAGTATTGATCAACTTGTTGATCTCATCAGAGCCATGAAATGCTTCTCTCATGGATGGCTTTTCAGGATACAACCAAATTTTGGTCGCACCCGCCGATCAACATAAGACCGCTTTCATAACTCCTTGGGGAACCTTCTGTTATCGTGTCATGCCATTTGGCCTTAAGAATGCTGGTGCAACCTATCAGCGGGCTATGACCTACATTTTTCATGACATTATGCACACTATCCTTGAAGATTACGTCGACGATCTTCTTGGCAAGTCTAAACATCGCAGTGAACATCTCGATGTTTTAACCATTATTTTCGATCGCCTGTTGCAATATTCTGTCCGTCTTCAACCAAAGAAATGTGTCTTTGGTGTCCTTTCGGGAAAACTTCTTGGTTTTATCATCTCTTTGCGTGGCATTGAGGTCGATCCATCTAAAGTAAAAGCTATCCTAGAAATGCCCCCACCCAAGAACCTCAAACAATTACGTAGTTTGCAAGGTAAACTTCAATCCATCCGACGTTTCATCTCCCAACTCTCGGATCGATGTCAACCTTTTCATCACCTTCTAAAAGGACGTTACCTTTCAATGGAGCAAAGAGTGTCACCAAGCCTTGAAGCTCTAAAAACTTATCTACAGACCCACCCGTGCTTATCCCACCTCAAGACGACCACCCTTTCTACCTTTATCTTTCCGCCACCGACCATGCTATAGGAGCTATGCTCGCACATCGTGGGACTCGCACGCCGAGAACAAGCCGGCCATTTATTATATAAGTCGTACCTCGTGGAGTACGAGACTAGGTATACACATGTAGAAAAATTGTGCTTCTAGCCCTATCATTCGTAGCCACCAAACTCCGACATTACCTCTCAATCACAAAACTTTTATCATCACCAACACGGACCCCATTCATTATATGTACGCCAAACCACATCTAAACCAACGACGCTCGATGGCTCATGCTCCTCGCCGACCTTGACCTTGAGTTTATACAACAGAAGTCAATCAAAGGACAAACTCTTGCAGACCAACTTGCGGAGGCCCCTTTACCTGGGGAACAATTTACCAATTTTACATTCCCCGACGAACTCATCGCCACTCTTTCACTCGGGGAAGAGTCGTATCAAATGACCCTCTTCTTCGATGGATCTAAATGCCAATGGCGGAGGAGCCGGCGTTGTTCTCATCCCTCTTGACGCTGAACCTATGCCTCTTTCATTCCGGCTTGATTTCCCCTGCACTAATAATACAGTGGAATACGAGGCCCTTGTTCTGGGTCTCCAAGTTGCGATACACTTAGGCATCAAATCTATCAATATCTTTGGTGACTCTCAATTGGTAGTCAATCAAGTTATGGGCATCTACCAATGTAAAAATGAGGAACTTCAGAAGTACAAACACCACGTGGAGTCACTTCTAGCCTTATTTACTCACTATTCTATCCAAACCATTCCCCGCTCCACTAACAAATTTATGGATACTATGGCTTGCTTAGCCTCACAAATTCCTGCTTGCATCAACTCGACTTTGAATTATTCGTTGTGGTCCAGCAACTTTTTGCACCATCCTATTCAACCCCGGTAGTTTACATGATAAATACTGTGTCTACTAATTCGCAGGATACCTGGTACCACCAATTTCACGACTACCTTACGATCTCTGTTCTCCCACCTGACCTTACTAGTAATGGCAAACATGCTTTTCTTAAAAGTGTTTCACGTTATGTTGTCATGGGAGGACTCCTCTATAAACGTGGCTTTGATGGCATCCTCCTTCGCTGTCTAACCGGCGGAGGTCACCTATACCATCCAACAAGTCCATGATGGGATTTGTGGTGGACATTTTAGTGGCCTTGCCATGGCTAAACGAATCCTTCGCCTAGGTTATTATTGGCCTACTCTCAATAACGACTGCTACGAATATGTTAAGCATTGTGTTATGTGTCAACAACATGCCAACCTTCAACATACTCCTAGCCATCCGCTGCAGGTCGCACGAGATCTTTGGCCTTTCTCACAATGGGGTTTAGACCTTATTGGTGAGATTCACCCGACCTCTTCACAACGTCACCGTTGGATAATCACAGCAACCAAATATTACACAAAATGGGTGGAGGCCATTCCACTCATTTCAATCAAAAAAGAAAAAATTGTCGAATTCATTAACCATCACATTATCTGTCGTTTTGGTATTCCTCATCGCCTAATAACAGATAATGGTAAATCTTTCAAAAACAAGTTGTTACAAGACCTTTGTGACAACTTTGGTATCAAACTTAGTTTCTCATCGCCTTACTATCCCGGGCCAATGGTCAGGCTGAATCTTCTAATAAAACCCTAACCAAAATCCTCATGAAAGTTGTCAATGAATCCAGGAAGAAATTGGTACGATCACATTCCCTTTGCCCTTTGGGCTTATCGTATTTCAGCATTCGTACCTCTACTAATGCCACACCTTTTTCTTTCGTATATGGTACCGAGGCTATTTTGCCTCTCGAAATAAAAATACCCTCCCTTAGAATATCTCTTCAGATATTCTCACCAACGATGATTTCCACCAAGAGCGGTTAGCCCAATTAGAGCTTCTTGACGAACGACGTCTTACAACTCTCGATCACCTTCAAATCTATCAAAAACACATCAAGCGTGCTTATGATAAGTGACTTCATGAGTGTACCTTTAAGGTTGGTGATCTTGTCCTCAAAGAGAATCAACATGTAACCAAACTAGAAAAGAGCAAACGTGGAAAATTTGCTCCCAATTGGATTGGGCCTTATATAATCACTCACACTTATGGATCAGGCACTTATCGTTTAGCTTCGCTTAATGGTAAGCCTGAGCCTGAACCCCTTAATGCCCTGCATCTTCGACCATTCTACTGTTGAATCTAGTGTTATATCACTTTTTATCTACCTACTGCTCGTCCCTTGAGCTCACTTACCACCACATACACTTTGTTTCCTACACCTCATAATAAAATCAAGCTCACATAGTTTGATTCTCACTTCACCTCAGTGATGCCTTCCCCTTTTTAGTCTAGTCCATGACTTCAAAGTATTAAAATAAGCCGTATTCTTATGGGATTTTCTTGAGTCAAACTTCCTACTAAACTAGATGCTTCACGCCAAAAGAACATCTAGTCATCTAAATTAATATAGATGCTCCTCGAAGGACAGCTATATGTCGAACTATTGCTGCTATTATATATAGATCGCTCCCGAAGGACAGCTATATGCCAAATTATTGCTGCTATTATATATAGATCTGCTCCTCAAGGACATTTATGCACTAAAATCATCTTTACTATCAATAGACTGCTCCTCAAAGGACAGCTTATACACAATAGCCTTTTATCAGAAGCTTTCGCATTTAGCTTTGTGAAGACCTCAAGAATAAAACAATCCATATCCTCAGTAGACTTCCCACATTGATCGGTCTATATTCAACCAAATAAAAGCCTCATTCACAAGAACTTTTTGGTCATGGACTTGTCTATTTAGGGTAGGTTCTCTTTCGCCGAACACTCACTTTGTAATAAGTTCTCGTATCTCAACTATAGCATTCACCTCACCTCACCATTTGTTTCAACTCAAGGGACGTAACGTACGCCGATAATATGTGATCATACAACTCTTTTCACCTATTGACTTCTCGTCTATGCACCTGGTACCTAGGGCTTCAAGCTCATTCTATGTTGTGTGGTTTGTTTAGCTCTTTTCACCTATGGAGCACTCTTTCCGCTTTGCCTCGCATCTAGGATTGTGTGTTGATTTTAATCAGGACATGGTTCCCTTCTACTTGGGTAGGCTAACTTTCGCTTCCCTTATACCTTTTACAACATCACCAATTCATTTTACCTTACCAATATTAATATCAATATTTTTACCAACCAACCAATTGCCTGAATTCACCTCTCCCTGGTCCTAAGGGAGAACTACATCGGTCTGAGGCCCTTCCTTGCTTTGTGCAATGGGCTATGTAGGCAGCACTTAGGAGACATGGGGTCTCCCAAGGTTAGCTCGACCATCCCCTACCATAACCTATCATGTATGGTAAATATAAATATTTTTGTGTATTTTTATTTCATCACATTCCTCTTTATCCTTTTTTCAAAACACCGAAAGTCAAAACGAAAACATTCTTAGTATTATAACTCAAATCAGCATACATATCTCATTTTATTTAGATGTTAAACAAATACATCTTCTCTATCATCGACACGCAGGTCGGACATCTTTATTTATTCTTATACCTTGCTAACATTTATTAAACCTCACGCCTCATCCCGAACTAGGTGATGATCGTGATCGCCAACCCTTCTCGCTAGGCCTCTCTCGTCCTCAAAGGTACCACGGATATTGGTACCGCCACGATCTACCAATCTCTCTGTAACATATGAATATGCCTCTCGCATGGAGGACTCCAACCTCTAGTCTCGCCGCCCGTGACTCGCAATCGCTAACAATCCTCTTGTCTCATTCACTCGTGCATTTGGAGCTGAACAACCAACTCAGACGATCCTCTCTCGTCACTGTAATCACAGATATGTCGGGCGATCACGTACACCTCGCAGCTCTACTACCCACCATAACCTATAGGCCTCTCGTGGCTGCCTCGCATCCTATTACACTCGCGATCGCTGCTATCTCCTCGGCCCTTCTCGAGGTGTTGGCCGGGAGGTGAGAATGTTGCCTCAAAGCATCGATCCTCATATATGGTCTATAAGTCTATGGCGATATGTCTTGCACAAACCCAAATTGTCGCGCACGCGATCTATAGGAATCCTCTCATATTCACTGGCCTCGTGCCCCGCGATCCACCTCAATCGCTCTACACCCTCAACTCCTCAACTATGTTCTCTGCTACCATATAGTTCCCGTAAGGCCTCCAACAAATATCCGCAATCTTTCACCCTCTCCCATACTCGCCTCGTAATACTCAATGTCACCCGTCACGGCTCGAGATCTTGCTCTTGTTCTATCTCGGGACCCTGCCGTCTCGAATCCCAACCTCAGCACTCTGGTCTCTCCTCGAATGGATGGGTCTTTATCGTCGTCGCACACAAACAATGTGCTCATAGGCCCAATAGTGTAATAAGTATGAGCAATCCAAAGGTCGTCCTCGTGATTTCACCTACAAGCCCATAAACCCCTCGTATAACTCGCGCAAATATGCAAGTGCCCATGTAAAATTCACGTTCCTTTCTATCATCTCCCGATAACACACATCAATGCCTTGGAAATCTTCTCCTTCCGCCCTGAATGCATAATACCCTACCGCTATCATTAATATTACTGCTAACCTTGTCTCCTCAAGATGTGCTGCATACATTACCCCATACGTAAATGATAAACCTCGCTATGTCAAATCTCGTGCATATGGACCAAATACTATGGTTATCGCTCCTCCGCGCGCGCTAGGTAATGTGCTCGATATACCGGTTCTCTGTAATAGGAGTCTCAAAATATGGAACACATCTTCCAATGTTACCGTCATCTCCCTCGTTGGTAGATAAAAGGTATTTGTCTCGGGATTCCATCTTCAATCAACACTGTAACATATAGCATGGTTACGTGTGATTCGTGAATAATAACGGATTCCACTTAACCCCAAATGATTTATCAATGTCCATTCACCTGGTGTTACATCCACTTAGATTCGTGACAACAGCTGGGCTGCACACTATCATTCATCCTCAACCCCGCCTCCGCTCGCATACACCAAAAAAACAACAACCGTTCAATCCGCTGTGGTTTTTCAAACATTCTAGAAATTCCTCCAAGAACCGGTATCGCTTATACATAACTGTATTTCGGTTTAGTAACCGATACCGCTTATCCCTAACCGCTACCGGCCACTGCCAATTACATACACCTTCCTAAAAACAACCACCTACGAATAACATTGATCATTTATTCCTTGTTATACATACAAACATACCTTAAAACCCCGATTTCTACCCCGTAACACTCACCTCATCTATAACCCTTGCTATCATGTTTTCTTTTCTCATATCTACCCACCTACTCTCCCCATCTTATTCACAAAACATGCAAAAGAGTCAAATCACAAACAAAACGTTACCTCTTGGTTTTTGCGGTAGCTTGAGGTGGCCCTTGTCTTCCCTCTTGTCCCCGCTCGCCGGATGTTTCTCCTCATCCCGCCATTATCACCACCTTTTTCAAACCTACCTTCGTCTCTTCTCGAATCTAGATCACAATCACCTTACCCTGCTCTTTTCTCCTTATCACTCAAATTTCTCATTCAAATACTGTCCTCGCCTAAAAAAAGCGTCGCTGTTCATGTATTTAACTTCTTGCATGGCTCTCAAAATTAGAACTTAAGTTGCCACCCTAGCTTTTTTATTTTTAGAAAAGCTCATACCTAAATAAAGATCGGTTATGTAACCGATATCGGTCTACTAACTACCGATCGGTTACCTAACCGATATCGGTTATACACCTGCCTTTTTGAAACATGGTTCTTTTCTTCGTTTTTTACCTAATTTTTGTCGCGCCCGCCTCTTTTCCTGCATCTCATCACCATTATCCATATTTGTCCATCCACCACACATATCATTACAATTTCATTAACATCATCTATTTTACAAAAACAAACAAGTCATCAACTAAGGATACCAAAACAAAACAAAAAACTATCTATCTATACATCATTTGGATCCAACTCATCATATACATATATAACAATGTCCCAAACCAGCACCAAAACATGCAACATTTCATCATATAACACATCATCCATATATCAACATGTCACTTAAACTCATCATACATTCTATATCATAAACCATCGACAAAATACTTAAAAACATTTTTAAACACAACATGTGGATCAAAAATCATCATCTATATATATATATACAAGTTTCAAATATACAATGTGCCCCGCATCGGGGCCTCTCGTGATCTCATCATCCAAAAAGCCGTGCACATAGCCGCAATAAAGGTCAATAACCTCGACTGGCTCGCAGCCGGTCCTCATATCAAAATATACTCGGCTCGCAGGCCGGTATCAACTATACAACCCATACTCGACTCGCAGTCGTATACAAAAAAATGAATGAATAAATGAATAAATGTAGGCACGCAGCCTCTATCAACATAACCGGTCTGGCATACCGGTGCCCATGTCAATATACAAATACAAAACCATGCCGGGATCCTCGGCTCTCCCCACCACCCTCAACACCTCTCCCGCTGGTCCCTCGTGGTGCCTCTCACCTCCTACCTCGTCACGAGCACACGCCGGCCGTGGCCACACTCTCCCAAGATGCCGTGAGAGGTCTCGATCTATGAGCCGCATAAGGTGATACTCAACCCCAGTATTATCAAGAACATCCCGATAATACGCCTCCGCCTAACCTCCATATATGCTATCCCGAGCCACCGAAGGAGCTGGGCTGGTCCTCGCACCTAATACTAATGCCCTCGTGCTGATGGTGCCGGTGGTGCCCGTGGCCGTGCTGGTATCTCGGCTCCGTGCATGTGGGTGGCTGCACCGCATGGTGGTGGTGCCTGTACTGCCTGGCTGCACGTACCGTACATGCTACACTGCGGGCCGTGGCTATGCTTGGTGGTGGTGCTGCTCGTACTGTACTTGAGCATGGGATAGCTGCCCCGTAAGACCCCTATGCTCTGCTCGCGCAGCTAGCCATCCCCGTAAGAGCCGCACCCGACTCCCCGAGCTGATCTCTCTCGCCGTCACTGGGGCCGCTAAGTTCGGGCCAGGCGGGCTGTGCTACTCGCCGCTTCTCTCGACCAGCCCACCACACCATGTATGCTCCGTGCACAACCAAAGATCATCTATGTCATCCGCCGCCTCTCAAAGCAACCCAATCTAGATCCAAGGGTCGTGGTGTAGGAAGTGGGGCTCTACATCATCCCTCCCGTGATCGAGGGAAGGGAGGTGGCTCATCCCTGCCGCAGCCCCATCTCGCCGCGTACCCTCTCTAGGGGTATCCTCTCGTACTCTCCTGGCCTCCGTCCTGCTATCCAGAATGTATACTGGATCAGACGCAACTGTAAGCGGGCTCCTCCGTGAGGGTGATGACCTCTGTAAGGTCTCCATACAATATCTACCGCTGTCAGGCCCTCTAATACATGCCTGTAATAGGTGACATCCTGCCCTGCAAGCACTGCTCGTGGCTGCCCCACGACCCCCAACCACCTCTGAAAGCCGTATCTCTATATAACCTGTGGCCTTGGTCGCTGGGCAGCCTACTGGTTTGATGCATATGATGTGCTCATATGCCCAACAGTGAAGTAAAAATGTCGAACAGATACCGAATCGCCTCATCCGGCGATAACCCCAGAGCTCTCTGTATAACTGCACCAGATATACTGGTGCCCAAGCATAATAGGTATGCTCCTCCACCATATCAAGCAACACCCCATCAATGCCCATGGAAAGCGGCTCCCTCGAGTCCGGGAGGGCGAAGGCAGTGATCCTGAATCATCATCAACACAAATGGCCGTGTCTCGTGTCGATGTGCATGGTACATGTCACCATACCCGATACTGCGCCATGTGATAGGTAAGTCACGTGGCTGCATCTCCAAAAACCTCGCAGGATGCTCTGTCCATCGCTGTCTCCGAATCTACTCGAAGACCGCCTCTCCTCGACTAGGTATTCAAGGATGCGATACACATCCTCTAATGTGATAGCTCATCTCTCCTGGGCTGAGAGATGGAACACATTGGTCACTCGGATCCCATCTCTCGATGAGGGTGACCATTAGCCGTGATCTCTATCTATCGCTTCGTCAGCTATCGTACTGACTCCACCAAGTCCCACCTCACGTATGATCACCCAATGAGTTATGAGATACGTGTGGCCGCATCCGCACCAACAGCAATGGGGCATCCTATCCCGCATGCCAACCGCCGACGTGCCTCGCAAAACTAACCCACATCCTTAGACCTACTTTTTATCACAACATCTACTTTACCCTCTAAACCCCCCCTTTTTATCCCCTCGACCACACCCCAACTCTATACCACCCCCCTAAAGAACCTACCTTCAACCACCCAACCCAAAACCCACCCAACCCCTACCCGACCCAAAGCCCAAAATCTACCCAAACCCAACCCAACCCATACAAATCCCATACCCAACCCAAAACCAAACCCACCCAACCCAAAACCAAACCCACCCCAAACCAAACCCACCCAACCCAAAACCAAACCCACCTCACCCTAACCATTCGCCCAACCCAAGACCACCACCCAACAACTGGCCTAACCCAAGGCCTCAACCTACCTATCCGGCCTCGACCCAAGGCCTCACCCTAACCATCCGGCCCGACCTAAGGCCTGCCACCCAACAACTTGGCCCGACCCAAGGCCTCAACCTACCTATTCGGCCCAACCCAAGGCCTCAACCTACCTATTCGGCCCGACCCAAGGCCTCAACCTACCTAACCTGCCCGACTCTACCTACCTCGGCCAACCTACCTACTGCCCGACTCTAAGGCCTCAACCTCACCTATTCGCCCAACCCAAGGCCTCAACCTACCTAACTGCCGACCTAAGGCCTCAACCTACCATGTGCCCACCCACGCCTCCCCCTAACCATTTGGCCCGACCCAAAGCCTCAACCTACCCTCGGCCCGAGCCAAGGCCGAACCCAACGACCTCGGCCCGACCCATGGCCGTATTCACCTCAATACCTTACCTAAAATCAACACCATACACTTTTATCCACCCATCCTGTAGTTTTTTGTTTAATCGAGCTCACTGCTTGTGTTTTAGCATGATTAGGGTCCTTGACTTGATCTGTCGACCAACTTTGCCTAGACCTAGACCGCGTGACGTTTATCTCAACCAAACCAACATTCGTACTACCGAACATGCCTAAACGTTCCCGTACCTTACCCGTTATATACCCCGAGCTACTTCTATGCCTGATACCGTGGATTATATCACCCTTGTTTGGATAAACTATCGACCTTTGCCTATACCGTTGGTTTGCTCACAAATCATGTACCCTAGTCGTATGATTGCATTTCAACACGCGCCTACTTCCTTGGACCTACCCCACCACCTTACCATCCCCTCTACACCATTTACCCTTTATCAACCCTATCCCCGATTTCACATTCTCTCAACTGTGATGATAGATTTGAGGGGATTACCTATACCCTTAACAACGGAAACCACTTCATATTATTGTCTGTGTAGCTTTACAAAACAAGCTACATGACAATAAGGGGCTAATGTAGACACTAAATTTGGTCTTACGACCCTCGTGACCCACATCTCATCTCGCAACCTAACCTCATTACCTAAACCTTACACAATTATTTATTAATTACCTTGTAATTGATAAATCCCCATCACCTCACCCGCCACCTCGCTTTGCCACCTCATCTTGACCTAGCCCTAACCCTAAACTAACCTAATTAAGACCCATAACTTGGTCCACACCTACACCCATAACTAATGACCCCTTTCGCACCCAAAACCGACCTTCTAGTCACTTGACCAAGCCCGCAACTAATCTCTCAGAGAAAAGTAGGAAGGTGGGCTATTTTACTAAAAATAGCCTACTTTTTTTTCCTTACCGATGCTCTGCCTCCTACTTCGACCACCGTCAATTACGTGAATCGCCATCTGATTCGTAAATGGGCTCCCAAACAAAAACAAAGGATCAAAATTTCATTTTTGGGATCGTGAGGAAAGAATTCTTTTGAATCAAGAAAGAGCGTCAGAGAGATCAAGAGAACCCTGATCTTTACTTGACCGAGCGCAGATACAAGTGAAGAGACAAGGAGAGTTAAGCACTAAGGAGAGCAAGCCAAGGACTGCAACTAGATACTAGAGCCCCGTGATACTCACCGATTTGATCTCATTGCCAGCTGTGCACTATCCTACCTCGCTTCGCTTTGCTATCGAGCTCTCGACTCCGCATTTCCGCTCAATAACCAAGTAAGTCACATCTCGTATGTCCTCTTTAATAACATTTCTTGATTTTTTTGAATCATAAGTCCTCACAAATCCATTCTTGATCCACTACCCAAACGTGTCACAGCATCTCACTGCCATTCATCTACCTCTCATCACCCTATTTCCTAAATATCACCTATGATAGCCCTACAAATAACACAACTACCAAACAACACCACCACCCCACGTAACAACCAACCTTAGATCCTATACCCTACCGAGATTGGTCATCAATAACCATCATCGGTTAGTAACCGCAGACGGCTATTGTGACTAAAACCGTGAATCAGCCTTTCCTTTACCCCGGCTTCAAAGAAGCAATTTAATTGATATCTTACAAGTCTTTTGTGTTAATTCATATTAGTAGAGGGAACTCACTCACTGAAAGGAAGTTTTATCTTTCCTCGGCCTAAGGCAGCTCTCTCATTTATTGTCTAATCAAAATCTTGTGGTCTTGTGTTCTTATTTCGCATGTAGTCCTTCCAAGATAAAAAGGAGTTCTTCGCAAAGTCACCCTGATCTTTCTCATGGTACGCATGCGCACACCATCTCAACATTCAAGTATTCCTCCTAGCCCCTAACCTTATCTCTGCTTTCTAAAAGGAACGACACATTCGAGTGAAACACAGAGAGCTACCGGTGAGCTTAGGTGAGCTCCTGTGAGCTGCATAAGTGAGTTCCCATGTGAGCTATTAAGAAGGTGCTTCAATAAACCTCGCTCAAGCTGAGTTGGCAAGATGAGCTCCTCAATGATCTCAAGGTGAGCTGATAGGGTGAGCTACCATGCTAGTTAGCAAGGTGAATTGTCAAGAGAGCTCCCATGTGAGTTTTCAGGTGAGATACTTTAACAAGCTCCCATGTGTGAGCTCAAGTCGAGCTACTTGGGTGAGCTCGGGGTGAGCTCAAGGTGAGCTAACAGAAGGTGATCTTTAGATGAGCTCCCTGTAAGTTTTCAGGTAAGCTCAATTCGAGCTGCTAGATGAGCTCCTATGTAAGCTACTTGCCGATCTCTTAGCCAAGCTCCTAGGTGAGCTACTCATGGGATTCTAGATGAGCTCAAAGGTGAAATTGTCAAAAATCTCTCAGTGAGCTTACATGTGAGCTACTTGATGAACTCAAGGTGAGTTGGTAAAGAAAGCTCAAGGAAAGTGTGGAAAGGTAAGGTGAGCTCCTTTGTGAGTTCTCAAGTGAGTTACTTGATGAGCTCTTAGGTGAACTCAACTTGAGTTGATCGGCGAGCTCCCAAAAGAGCTCAAAGGCAATCTAATTTTTGAGCTATTCGGGGTGAGCTCCCTGTCGGTGAGCTGCTAGGAGATCTCCCAAGTGAGCTACTTGGTGAGATCCTCAGGCAATGCAAGGTCCCCAATAAGTTACTTAGAGAGCTCACAAGTGAGCTCAAGACAACCTACTTGATGAGCTACTTGATGATATCCTAGGTGAGGTATTAGTGGGTGAGCTCCCAGTGAGCTACTTAGCGACCTTCTTGATGAAATCTTAGGTGAGCTACCACATGAGCTCAAGGAAAGTTGGCAACATGAGCTCCTCAACGAGCTCAAGGTGAACTAGCAAGGTGAGCTGATAGATGAGCTCCCATGTGAGTTTTTGGGTGAGTCACGTGGGAGAGCTCCCATGTAAGTTTTAGGTGAGCTACTTGACGAGCTCCCAAGAAAGCTCAAGTCGAGCTCCCACGTGAGTTTCTAGGTAAGCTGAAGTCGATGAGCTCTTATATGAGCTACTTAGTGAGCTCCTGTCAGATGAGCTCAAAGGTGATCTTGTTGATAATCTTTGAGGTGACCTTACATGAGAGCTACCAAATGAGCTAAAGTTGAGCTGGTAAGGTGATTTGTCAGTGTGAGCTCCTAGGTGAGTTCTAAGGTGAGTTACTCGATGAGCTCCTGTGTGAACTCAACTCGAGCCGATTGGTAAGCTTCTAAGAGCTCCAAGGAGCTAATTGGTGAGCTCCTGTGCAAGGTACCCAAAGTGAGTTGCCTTGACCTCACAAGTGACCTTAGGTCAACCTACTCAAAGAAGCTACTCGATGAGCTCCCAGTGAGCTATTAAGTGAGCTCCTAAGTGAACTACTTGGTGAGATTCTCAACAAACTCGAGGTGAGCTACCATATGAGCTCAAGGTTATTGGCAAGGTGACCTCCTTAGTGAGGTCAAACTGAGCTTGCAAGGTGAGTTGATAGCAATCTCCCATGCAAGTTTCTAGGAAAGTTGTCAAGTGAGCTCCCATGTGAGTTTTTAGGTGAGCTTGATTGATGAGCTCTCAAGTGAGCTCAAGTCAAGATGCTTAGTGATATCGTGGAGTGAGCTCAAGGTGAGGTGGTAAGGTGAGCTATCGTGTGAGCTTCCTGTGTGAGTTTTCGTGCAAGCTAAAGTCAAGCCGCTTACCGAGAACCCATCCAAGCTCCCAAGTGAGCTGCTCGGTGAGCTTATCAAGAATCTCATACAAGTGAGCTTACATGTGAGCTACAAGATAAGCTAAAGGTGAGTTTCTGAGGTGAGCTTAAGGTGAGTTGGAAAGGTGAGCTATCCAGCTGACCTCCTAGGGTGAGTTCTCAAGTCGGGTTACTAGATGAGCTCTTGGTCGAGCTCAACTCAAGCCGATTGGTGAGCTCCTAGAAGAGATCCAAGGTGAGATAATTAGCGAGCTATTCGAAGTGAGCTCCTACGGTGAGATGCTGGGTGAGCTCCCAAGTGAGATAATTGGTGAGCTACTAGAGCAAGGTCCCCCAGTGAGCTATTTCCCGGCGAGCTCACAAGTGAGCTCAAGTCAACCTACTCGATGAGCTACTCGGTGAGCTATTAGGTGAGCTCCCAAGTGAACTACTTCTGTGAAGCTCAAAGGTGCTACTTGATAAAATCTCGAGGTGAGCTACCAAGGCAAGTTTATAAGATGAGCTCCCATTTGAGTTTTCGGGGCGTGTTTGTCGTGGGTGAGATTCCATGTGAGTTTTTGGGTGAGCTACATTATGAGCTCCCCCGGACCAACTCAAAGTGAGCTACTCGTGAACTCCAAGGCAAGCTCAAGGTCAGCTAGCAAGGTGAGCTATTAGGCAAGATCCCAAGTTATTTTTGGGGAAAGCTCAAGTCAAGCTACTCGGGACGCAGCTTTACACGAGCCGTCACGAGCTCCTAGTGAGCTTACCGGGTGAGCTCCTGTGTGATCTCAAAGCCGAAGCTTGTTGGCAATCTCTTAGGTGAGCTTACATGTGAGCTACCCAGATGAGCTCAAAGTGAGTTAGTAAGCAAAGCTCAAGGTGAGTTGAGAGGCGAGCCTCAATGTACACTGCAAGGTGAGCTGTCAGAAAGCTCCCAGTGTGAGTTCTCATTTGAGTTACCCAATGAGCTCCGGGTGAGCTCAACTCAAGCTGATCAAAGTGAGCTTCTGAAGAGATACCAGTGAAATACTTAGCGAGCTGTAGGGAACTACTTGGTTAGCCCCAAGGTGAGGTCCCTAATGAGCTACTTCGACGAGCTCATAAACGAGCTCAACTCAACCTACTTTAAGTGAGCTGCTTCATTGAGCTCTGGGGAGTGAGCTACTAGGTGAATTCCCTGGGTCAAGCTACTTGGTGAGCTCCCAAGAAATCCCTCGATGAAGCTACTCCAATGAGCTCATAAGTGAGCTCAAGAAACCTACTATGTGAGCTACCGAGTGAGCTTCTAGGTGAGCTGCGTTACACGAGCTCCTAGGTGAGCTACTTGTGAGCCTCTCAATGAACTAGTGAGGTGAGCTATAATATGAGCTCAAGGTGAGTTAATAAGGTGAGCTCCCTTCAGTGAGCTCAAGGTGAGTGATAGATGAAATCCCATGTGAGTGTGCTAGATGAGTTGTCATGTGAGCTCCCATGTAAGTTTCTCAGGTGAGCTGCTCGACAAGCTCTCAGTGAGCTCAAGTCAATCTCCCAAGTGAGTTTCGGCAAACTCCCAAGTCAAGCTAGCTCAATGATCTCCTGGGTGAGCTGCTTACTGCTTCTCCTAGCTAAGCTCTTAGTTGAGCTGCCAGGTGATCTCCCAGGTGAGCTCAAAGGTGAGCTTGTCGGCAATCTCTGAGGTGAGCTTACATGTGAGCTACTAGATGATATAAAGCGTGAGTTAGAAAAGGTGAGTTCAAGGTGAGTTAGCAGGTGAGTCAGGTGGGCAGGTGGTTGGTAAGGTAAGTTGTCGAGGTGAGCTCCTAGGTGAGTTCTTAGGTGAGTTACTCCGATGAGCTCCTGGGTGAGCTCAACTTTGAGTTAATTCCAGTGAGCCTCTCAGAGAGCTCCCAAGTGACCTACTGGGTGAGCTATTCGGCAAGCTCTCGCATGTGAGCTGGTAGGTGAGCTCCCAAGGAGTAACTTGGCAAGCTCCTAGGTGAGGTCCCCGGTGAGTTAATCGGTGACCTCACAAGTAAGCTCTGGCACACCTACTCCACGGTGAGCTACTTAGTGAGTTCCTAGGTGAGCTATTAGGTGAGCTCCTGTAAGCTACTTGGTGAGGTGCTCAATGAAACTCGAGGTGACCTACTGTAGCTTCTCACGTGAGGTGAGGCAAGGGTGATATCCTCTGAGCTAATAGTTGAGCTCCCATGCGAGTCGGGTAAGGGTGAGATCACATACAAGTTTTCAGTGAGCTACTTGATGAGCTCCTAGGTGAGCTGAAGTTAAACTACTCAAAGCAAGCTCCCGGGTGAGCTCAAGGTGAGATGGTAAGGTGAGGTCCCATGCGAGTTTCTCACCAGCAAGCTCAAGACGAGCTTATCAGTAAATCTTTGAGGTGAGCTTACATGTGAGCTACTAGATGAGCTCAAAGATGAAATGGTAAGGTGAGCTCAAGGTGACTTGGCAAGGCAAGTCATAGTTAGTGTAAGATCTTAGGTGAGTTCCAGTGTGAGTTACTCGACGAGCTCCCATGTGAAAGTTTCTGTGGTGAGCTCAAGTAAGCTACTTGGCAAGCTATTGGGCAAGCCTTCCTAAAAATTCACTAGCAAGCTTCATAAGTGAGCTCAAATTAACCTACTCCTGGTGAAGTTACTAGGTGAGCTCCCAAGTGAGCTATTAGGTGAGCTCCCAAAGTGAGCTACTTAGTGAGCTACTCGACAAACCCCCGAGGTGAGCCACTGCATGAGCTCAAGGAAAGTTAGGCAAGGTGAGCTCCTTAGTGAGCTTAAGGTAAGCTGCGAAAAGGTGAGTTTGATAGGTGATCTCCCATGTGAGTTTCTCGGGTGAGCTCGTCAGGTGAGCTTCCGATGCAAGTTTTAAAGTGAGGTATTCAAGACAAGCCCCTGAAGCTGCCGTGGCGGGTTACTGGGAGATCCTCGGGGTAGAGCTTCAAGGCAAGTGCAGTAAAGTGAGCTACTGTGTGAGCTCCCAGTGATTTTTCATGTAAGCTCAAGCTGAGCCACTCAACACGCCTCGGTAAGCTACTTTGCCGAGTTCCCAACCGAGCTCCTGTGGTGAGCTACTCGTGAGCTCCCAAGTGAGTTCAAATGTGAACTGCGCTGCACCCTTAGGTGAGATTACATGCAAGCTATGGGATGAGTTCAAGGCATGTTGGCAAGGCACGCTCAAGGTAGAGTTAAAAAGGTGAGCTCAAGGTGAGTTATGTAAGCAAGGTGAGATGTCAGTGAAAGATCCTGGCAAGTTCCTGGGGTTTGAAGTTACTCCGACGAGCTCCCTACGTGAGCTCAACTTGAGCTAATTAGTGAGCCCCCATAAAAGCTCTCAGTGACCTACTTGGTAATTTGTTTAGCTAGCTCTATGTGAGCTGCTAGGCAAGTTTTTCCCCAAGGAGCTACTGTGAGTGACCTATTATGTGAGCCTCCAAGGTGAGATTCTTGGGTGAGATTCTCAATGAACTCGAGGTTAATACCAAATTAGCTCAAGGTGACTTAGCAAGGCTATCTTCTTAGTGAGCACAAGGTGAACTCTAAGTACGAGTTGGAAAGATGAGCCGTAAGGAGAGCTCTCATGGCATAAGTTTTCAAGTGAGCTTGATGAGCTCCCAGGTGAGAGCTCACTTCGAGCTGATCACTGCTCGTGCACCTCTCTTGGGTGAGCTCTCGGTGAGTCTGGCATGGCTTGTGAGCTATAAGGGGGAGCTCCCTATGCGAGTTTCTAGGTAAGCTCCGGGGCTGAAGTCCTACTTGCCCGATGAGCTCCTAGGTGAGCTACTTCTGCTGAGCTCCCGCCTGAACTCCTAGGTGAGCTACTCAGTGAGCTCCCATGTGAGCTTGTCGTAAATATTTCTCCAAGGTGAGCTACATGTAAGGCTACACAGATGAGCCTGCCGAGTCAAGAAGGCAAGTACATAGTGTGAGCTCCCGTGTGAGTTACTTGATGAGCTTCAGGCCCAGTGAGCTTTGTAATCAAGCCGACCGGAAGAGCTCAATGTAAGATTCCTAGGTGATACTTCTCACATCTAGGTCAAAGAGTGAGCTCCCACCAAGCTAATAGGTGAGCTTTAAAGTGAGATACTTGGTGAGCTCCCCATGTGAGGTCCCCGCTGCTACTCATGAGCTCTCAGTGAGCTATTAGGCAAGCTAAGAGTCAACCTACTCGTCAAGCTACCCCATGAGCTATTAGTCAATCTACTGCAAGCTACTTCAAAAGGCAAGCTATTAGTGAGCTCTCAGGTGAGATGGCTCTGTGGTGAGCTACTGATGAAGCTACGGGCAGAGGTGAGCTACCATACGAGCTCAAGGTACCGAGTCCCAAGTAAGGTGAGCTCTCAGTGAGATCAAGGTGAGCGGGCAAGGTGGGAGATGATAGGTAATCTCCCATGGTGAGCTTTCTCTTGAGCTACAAAAGCAAGTGAGCTCCCATGTGAGTTCTGTGGGATACTTGACAATGCTCCCCAAGAAAGCTCAAGTAAAGCTACCAAGGAGATCCCGTGAGCTCAAGGTGAGTAGGTAACGAGAGATGATAAGAAAGCTCCCATGTGAGTGTTCGGGTGAGCTAACAAGTGAGATCCTCAATGAGTTTTAGGTGACTCGCTTTTACAAGCTAAATTCAAGCTCACTTGGTGAGCTTCTCGGTGAGCTCAAGGTGAGTCTGTAAGGTGAGTATCTGTGTGAGATCTCAGGTGATATTTGGGTAAGCTTCCAACTCGAAGCTACTTGTTTGAGCTTCCTAGCTAAGCTCCCAGTGAGTTTAGCTCGAGATCCTGTGTGAGTTTATTAGTGAGATCTCAAGGAGCTACTAGATGAGCTCAAGGTGAGTTGGAAAAGGTGATCTCCTAACGAGCCTGGCAAGCGTGTTGAGCAGGCGCGGTGAGATCCCATGTGAGTTTTGGCAAGGTGAGCTATCAAGTGAGCTCCCATGTGAGCTCTCAGTGAGCCACTGACAAGCTCCTATATGACCTCAAGTCGAGTGCCACTTGCGAGATCATCAGTGAGCTCAAGGTGATCTTGCAAGGTGATCTTTCACTAAGAGCTCCTAAGTGTGATTTTTCGGGGCAAGCTCCTCAAGTCGAGCTCCTAGATGATCCCGCGTGAGGCTGCTGAGACAGCTCCTAGCCTAGCTCCCTGTAGTGAGCTAACTGGGTCATGGGTTCCCAGTGAGCTTATCAAAATATCTTTTGTGAGCTTGCAATGCGAGTCTACTAAAGATGAGCCCAAGGTGAGTTGCCAAAGTAAGCTCAAGGTGAGCTCTGCAAGGATTCTATGATGAGCTCCCGAGTTCTCTGCGAGTTACTCAATAAGCTCCTGCGTGATCTCAACTCGTCGAGTCGACGGTGAGATACTTGCAAGCTATTCAAAGTGAGCCTGTGTGAGCTATTCGGTGAGCTTCCAAGTGAGATACTTGGCAAAAATCCCCGTGAGGTCTTCGTGAGTTACTTGGTGAGCTCACAAGCAAGCTCAAGACAATTTACTTGGCAGAGCTACTTAGTGAACTCCTGTGAGTCATAGGAGAGCTCCTAGGTGATCTACTTAGTGAGATTCTCGATGAAACACATGAGGTGAGCTACCACATGATCTCAAGGTGATTTATTAAGGTGATCTCCTCGCTGATCTCAAAGCGAGCTAGCAAGGTGAGCTAATAGATGAGCTCCCATGAAGTTTCTCGGGTGATCATCGTGTTAGCTCTAATGTGAATTCTCACATGAGCTGATGAGCTCTCGAATGAGTCAAGTTTCGAGCCGCTTCAATGAGCCCCGGTGAGTCACATCGAGCTCTCGGCCTGAGCTCTTAGGTGAGATAGCATGTAACTGAACGAAGCATACTG